>CM035426.1:7319836-7927336 GCA_020310875.1 Ceratopteris richardii
CTCCTGATAGTTGCTGAGGGGAATGTGTGAAGCGTGAACCAATGGGTGCAATATAGCATACGGCGAAGTACGCTGCTCTCTCCTCTGATAGCTGCAAGCGTATCCACATGAAACGTGCCTCTGGGTCTCTGGCTACCACCTGTACCCTGTGCTGTAACGACTGTCTATAGAGCACGGCTACTCCTCCTGATCCTCGTGTGGTGTGCTGTCTCATCTGGCGGCGGTGAGCTGACTCCCACATATAGCCCTCAAATCCTCGGTAGGCTCCTCCCCGGGCTCTCGTGTGTCTCTGTCAAGAAGATAATGTCTCTGCCCTCCATCACCTCCTCGAGGCGCCTGGATGTGTCCATAAAGATCCATTGCAGTTCCAGACTGCAATGTGCACCTCCTGCTGTGCTGTCTCATAGGCCGCGAATCCCTAGTCAATGGGCCGTCCATCAATGATGACCCGACCGTCTCTGTAGAGGGCACGATGTCCCTCTCGTCTGGCCTGGAGGACACGTGGCATGCATGCCCGTCGTGCTCTACCTGCATCCGTGTGTGAGAGAGAGAGAGAGAGAGAGAGAGAAGAGAGAGAGAGAGAGAGAGAGAGAGAGAGAGAGAGAGAGAGAGAGAGAGAGAGAGAGAGAGAGAGAGAGAGAGAGAGAGAGAGAGAGAGAGAGAGAAAGAAGAGAAGAAAGATATATTAACGTCCACGGGAGGCCGAAATCGACCTATGGGACCGATCAGGTACATCAAAACATTACATTCCACTTGGGGGGAAGCCCTCAAGGGGCTATAATAAAGGGAAAATCAAAATAAAAATAAAGGGGGGGGATGTGGCTTCCAAAGCACTCTTATGACTCATAAGAGTTTCAAAATTACATCAATATATATTACAAATGAGGGAGATAGCTGTTTCTTCCTATGTGGTATGGGTATGGAAATCTCTGATAATAGCTTGACCACCTCTGTATACTGCCCACTTTCCATTCTTCGTGGCTTCTCTGACTTTAGTTAACTCTGCTGGTCGATTTTTAAGTTGGAGTGGGGTGAGTTCATCTGCTATCCATACTTTAGTACCTTGTAGTGACTTTGCTTGCTTCATGACAGCTATCTTATCTGACATGTCAAAATAGCTTACCCTTGCCTGAGTTCCTTTGGGTGTGATGAAGACCGGAGACCCTAGATTGATGAAGGGGGCCACCTTGGTTAGTTGTGCTTCTAGTACTTCTGTTTCAAGGATGCAGTCATCTTTTAACTCGGGTGCGATGTCCTCCCTGTCCCATCCTAGGGGGAGGCCTCCAATCTTGATAACTTTCTTGTTGCTGTCCACCAATTCCTGCTCCTTTACCACAGACATTACTTCTTTTGAAAAATGTGTAGAGCTGGATAGTTTTACCTCGGATAATTGTGTTGCCAAGTCGACTTTATTTGTTGATTCAGCTCCTGTTTGTTGGCTATTTCCTTGTGTTTCATCAAGCTTTTGTTGCAATCTGGCTATTTGTTCATCTTTCTTATTAATTTCCTGCTTCATTGCTTCCATTTCTCCTTGGAGTTTCTTCACTTCTTGGAGTAAGTAAGACTCCCATGCTGTTGGTTTGTTGACTGGGGCTGGTATAGAAAGCGGCTGGTGCAAGAGGGCAGAGGCAAAGCTTTTCCTGCCTTCCATGTTGTTGCTGTAGACAGGGAGCGAGGGGAGAGAGAGAGAGAGAGAGAGAGAGAGAAGAGAGAGAGAGAGAGAGAGAGAGAGAGAGAGAGAGAGAGAGAGAGAGAGAGAGAGAGAGAGAGAGAGAGAGAGAGAGAGAGAGAGAGAGAGAGAGAGAGAGAGCTCCTAGTGGCTTAGAATATGGCAGAGAGTTTGGACCCATTCTTTGACTCGCATGTAAGACTTCAAAAGAAGCTTAGGATACTTTACCGAATCTATATGAAGAGAAACCACCTTCCAAGGTTTATGTCTTAGAGGCCGAATTTCGCAATCTCACTATTCGACCTCAAGATACTATCACAAAGGTGATAGCCTAATTTGAGGACTATCAACACAAGTTAGCACTTTGTGGACGACAGATTTCAAGTGAATACATGGCTGTAAGATTGCTCAACAAGCTTCCTAGGTCCTATGAACATTTGATCACTTTGTACAACAGAGGCCAAGTTCTAACTTGGGAAGAGGTTCGTCGACTTTTGCTCCACCATGACTCGAGAGCAAAGTAGACTTCCTCACAAGAGACAGCAATGAAGGCTAAGGGACCCTTTCACAAGGGAAAACATGCTAGTCATAATATTAGCAATGCACCCAAGCAAGGTTCCAACACTTTGTCGAAGAAGTTTAGTTGTAATTTCTGCGGAAAAAACAGGGCACTTGGAGAAATTTTGTTACAAGAAGAAACACACCTTGAAGCTCTCTAGCTTCAGGAACCTATCAAAGCCCTTTCAGCGTGGAGCTACTCCATGCTCTTGGCAAGCTCATTTCTAATCCATCTGAGTTTACCCATTTCTTGGTCTACTCACTTTGAGTCCTTCACACACTTTCTTTTGTGAGTACACCCTTTTCATTTTGCTTCCGCACGTGTACTCTCTACAACAACTCCATCTATGATATGTAGTCGTAAGGAAGCATCCGAATTGCCGTTGATCCTCTCTTCCCATTTTGTTACAAGAAGAAACACACCTTGAAGCTCTCTAGCTTCAGGAACCTATCAAAGCCCTTTCAGCGTGGAGCCTACTCCATGCTCTTGGCAAGCTCATTTCTAATCCATCTGAGTTTACCCATTTCTTGGTCTACTCACTTTGAGTCCTTCACACACTTTCTTTTGTGAGTACACCCTTTTCATTTTGCTTCCGCACGTGTACTCTCTACAACAACTCCCATCTATGATATGTAGTCGTAAGGAAGCATCCGAATTGCCGTTGATCCTCTCTTCCCATACGCTGCTGTAATGATCCCTCTATCTAGAATTGTACTATGAGGTCTGCATATGTCGGGCATCAGGTAACAAAGTGTTCCTCGCTCCCCCCTCTCTCGATCTCAAGTTGACGTGATGACACCCTAAGCTACCCAATGGCCATCCGCTCTAATAATGTCATGTTGTACTGAAGGCTTATTGTGAATGAGCCCAGAAATCATATCATAACTATCTGTGGTCTCTCTACTAAAGTCCATGTCGAATCTGCTGACCTTGGTCTCCAAACCTTGGTCCCAAATCTTGGTCCCCAAATTGATGTCTATACATCAATAAGCTACTCAATTTGGTCTCCCAAATTTTTGATTCTCTCCATGGCTTTCCTCATCTCTTGGTTGAGGATTTTACATTCTCCCGTTTTAGCTTCTTTGATAACTAAAGCAATCATTTCCTTGACTTCCCTTCTTTCCAAGGATGCCATATTGTGAATTTGGAAATTGAACGAGTCTTCAACTTTTAGTTACAAACTTGCCAATCCTCTAATTTTGTATTTTTAAAATTTATTTCTATTTATACCAAGAGGATTCTGTTATCTATAAGACATAGGAGTATGCATCATCATAGCACTATGTTTGAGAAAGGCTTTTGGAAGCTTGTGAAAGGCTTTAGGACGATCGTGAAAGATACAAAAAAAGATACTTTATATTGCTTGCATTAAAAAACCCTTTTGGGCAAAGTTTGTTGCTTTGGCCAGAAAGACCTTGGCATGTTGTCTCTTATGCATAGATTTGATACAAAGGACATGAAACTCAATTTTGTAGTGATTAATAGTAATACAAGTGAAAATTTCTTTTGTGTTGGTACTCATGTAACGTTAATATTCCTTGATTTAGTTCATTTTGATTTATTTAGCATGCCTTACAAGTCTATGGGGGGTGCTTTTTGTTTTACTTGATTTGTTGATGATTTTTTCAAGAAGGTTTGGGTATAATTCTTGAAATCAAAAGATGAAGCCTTTTTGTGTTTAAAAGGTTCCATGCATTTGTGACTACCCAAATACGTAGAAAGTTAAAAGGTTTACATATGTACAATGGGGGTGAGTTCACAAGAACTAAATTTTCAAATTTTGTGAATTACATGGCATTAAGAGGTAGCTTACAACATAATATAGCCCCTTTTTTAAGGGTGTGCTTGAAAGGTGTAATATGATGCTTTGTGAGGGGGTTAGATGCATGCTCTCCATTGCTAATCTCCCTTGCGGGTTTTGGAGAGAGGCACTTAAAGCTGCAATACATATGTGTTAACCCAAGAAGCAAGATAGATACAAGAGAGCTATCATGCACACATTAAGAGAGCATACACACCATAGTACAAGGAGAGTTCTAAAAATTAGTTTTAAAAATGGATTTTTAAACGTTTAGTACATAGATTACTAAAAAAATGGAAATAAAAAACGACTATTATATTTGTCGCAATGTTTTTAATAAAAAATAATCCATGAATAATGCATATCTAGCATATTCATTTACATATCTAGTGAGTAAAACACAAAAAACTTAATGTACTCCTATAGAAGACATTACAACGCCAAGGTCTGCAAGCATAGACTCTCCCGTAGTCCAGTGGCATGGTCCATGGGTCACAAGCATGATATGTTAAAGTTAAATTAAACACAGAATTTCAATTTCAAAATAAATTATGATTCATATCAGATATATATGTAGGATAGTGATCATATATATTCATTACTAAAAGACCATCACATATACATGAACGTCATGAGTCGTGAGTCATGACTCATACAAAAATGATAAAACCATGTGATAAATCTAAATCAAAACATGATACATGATACATCCATGATCCTATGATCTATCACACTATGTCCATAAAGTATGTAGCACATTGTACAAACTAAGATGACTTTGCAATGTCTTGATAGAGACATCTTCTATGGGCTCATCATCAAATGTGCTAGCCCATGAAGATGGACTATCAGACTCTGTATGTCCGAAGGTGGCTCCAATCTCAGAAGCTTCTCATCCCAAGTCATCATCTCCACTAGAAGGTGAAGCTGACTCTTGCTCCTAAACATCTCGAAGAACTCGATGATCTCTCTTGTGGTAGAAGATCCACCACCCCTTCCATGATGTCGTCCACCCCTCTTTGAAACATACTTGTAATTTAGGTTCTTTATCAATTAGAATCTAGAATCTACTTTAGAGTGGAGGGTAATAAACATAATTTTAGACTTTTATAAAGTTATGTGTAGTGAGGTTATGTTGATCCCTTTAGTCTCCAACAACTTGAGATTACAGTGGCACTAAAACAATCTCTCAAGTTGTTGAGGACTCAATTTATTCTTTTTTTTCGTATGGAATAAAAGCCCATGTACTCAAGATCCTCTGTGCACGACGTATGCTACAATCTTGTGAAAGAATTTGCAAGACTAATTTTCCTTGTGAATAAAAGAATAGATCATAATAAAAACATTGTGCAATATGGATTCCGAAAGATCCAAATGGTAAAAATACTTACTGATAGTGAAGTCCTCTCCATATTTCTCCCATCATGTGACTGGAGCAACGTGGTTCTCTCTTAGCCGTGGAGTGGACTGTCCAAAGCATGCTACAGAACTGCAACCTTTCACTCTTCAATTGTGACAAAATACCAATATCATCATCTCTTGTCCATCGTGTGATGTAGTCGATTCAACTCTGCTCTAGCTTTGCTCACTTCTCCATAATGGATGAAGAATATGAGCAATGACGTGGAATATGAAACCAATCCCATCTTTTTCTCATTGCATCACATAAAGCTGTTTTCCTATATAATAAACAATGAACATATGATAAATTACTATTAATACATAATTACATTATACATAACATGTTAGTAATTACATCATATGATCAATTAACAAACTATTTAGTATCAATTTTCAACTTTCAAGTAAAAGATCTTTATTTACTCATGTTTGAGAGTAGGACAACTTTTTAGATGCTTTTTTGTGTATAGTCACTGTACTTGTATACAAAACCAAGTGTGCTTCCCTTCATGTTCATGATGCGAAGGTTAGTGTACATCGACTGAATGGAAGCTACCAAGGTCTCTCTTTTTGTCCTCTCTCATAACGAGTGCTTAGAACTATGTGAAAAGAGAGTTTCCTTCTCTGACCTCTTGAATGTTGTACCAATCATCTTCCACCACCGTATGTAGAAGCCCTTTTTTTACTCTTAAGGACTTTATCAAGTACTATATACATGTAACAAAACTGTGTGACAGACGGTTTCTGGAAATCAAAGTAAGAGTGAGCATGAAAGATGTTTAATACTTTTGGCTTACTATGGACAAATTTCACCATGAATTTTGCTTTATCAAGGATATATTTCACCCATGGAAGTCCCCAATGTCTTCCACAAGCAAGTCTAAGCTTTGGCATGAACATGGAGTCAATGTAATCTTGGGGTATCCCTCTTCAATCATATGCTCCATCAACATGTAATTGGACCCATTTTCGGTCACAACTTGCGCTACATTCTCACTTTGAGAATATGAATTCACTTGTCACTACTGTGCATAATGCATGGCCCACTATAGCATGTAAAAACATTGTTTCCTTGCAAGAGGACACAAGGATGCTATAAACATTCCTACTCATGTCCGACCAACCATCACACAAAATAGAGCATCCATATTTCTCCCATACAAATCTTAGGTATAACATCTCAATCTCTACCAATTTTGTTTGCCTTAAGAGCTCACTAGTGTGCAAGGTTTGTCCCGAAGGACTCCCCCAAGCAATGCTTATTCTACTAATGACTTTCATGGCCGTCTTCAATGGAAGAGTATTAGCAACATTAAATGGAATGCCACACTAAATCAACTTTCTAGTGGCCTCTTGCATATGCACTCCACCCCTTATATTGACTCTCATGAACATATTACGATTAGAGATCTTTTGATGTGATTAATGACGTGAAACAGTGGGAGAGGCAGTGGCACCAATGAAAGTCATATTCTCTCTGTATGGCACTTTAATTGTATTCTGATCATGGGCATGATGAGACACATTTTCAACATGAAAAGACTCACCAGTCTCAACCACATTGCTCTCATATGATGGAGGCATAGGCAAATCCCTCGACTCAATTGGAGTTAAGGAGTCAACTCCTCTACGGGTTTTTAAGGTATGGAAGTTCATTTCCCAATGCCTCTACCTCTCAACCCAAGGAGATGACCTTTCATGTGGGATATTGAAAGTTGAGCCACCATATATACCCTTGCAATAATTGCATTCCCAAGGGCTAGGGTTATGAATTTTCACATGGTTACGGATGACATTGGGAGCTCTATCCATGATGAAACTTGAAAACTAACAAGGGGTTGAAACTCTCTCTCTCTCTCTCTCTCTCTCTCTCTCTCTTCGTCCTAACCTTCAAAAGAAAAGAAATCAAAGAGGGCTGAAGCTCACACTCTCTCTCTCTCTATGAGATATGTGCCCTAAAGGGAGAGAAAGCAAAGAGGGAAAGATTGAAGAGAGGGCAAGAGTGTGTACAAGGAAAAGAGGGCAAGAGGGTAAGCAAGGCAAGGAAAACTCAAAATAGAGCTTGTGAGTATGTGACACATAAAAAACGCAAGCCAATTACCTAATTAAAAAAAAAAAGCCTTAAAGACCACAAAAATGTTTTAGGACATTTGGAACTTTCGAATGTCCTAAAACTTTTCTATAATCCGTAAAAAATGCATTTTTTTTAATGATACACACAAAATTAATGAGTCAAAAATTAGAAATACTCATTACAAGAGTAGCAAATATACGTAAATACACCAAAAATACAAAAAATTTACTATGTGTCTACTGAAAGAGAGCCAAGGTAAGTGATGTAGAGGCTAGGGTTGAAGAGGCTGCCCAAGTACTTCATACATAGCTGAATATACTCCTTCATGAGTAAGGTGAAAGTATGCGATAGGCATCCTCCAATATAGATGAAAGAATCTTCTAATATAGGCAAATAAAATCCCAAAAGATATAGGTTGAATGCACCTTGAATAGTTGCCATCCACTCTCTCCAAAGAGATAGGCAATGCCCTCCATAAGAATTATGACAGGCAACTAGCCTCAAGATGGAATGATCAAAAGAGGGCAAGTAGGCCTTGTATATATAGACAAATGATGGGCGAAGATATTTTACCAAAAAGCTAATTTGCTTTTGAGTTTTTCGTAAGTCAAATATCATAGGCTGCCAATCAGCTTTAGTTTTAGTTTTTCATAGTGCGTTTCACTTTAATTAGGATTGCAGCTGTTTGTGGAAGCTTTTCATTAACTTTAACTTGATTGCTGACTTGCTGCTGAATTTTGGCCATTTAAGAGTAGAAATTTAGGGTTTCATATTTTAGGGTCAAAGAGATGTTGCATTTTGGCAAGCAACGTATGGATAGAAAGCAAGGTGTTTGTAAGGTTTATTTTCCTAATAATAACCTAGTTTTGGGTTACAAGTTTAATGTCCCAAAAACGTATGTACAATATTAACAAATAGGATTCATGTCCTACAATCCCCCTAAAATTCTACTTCTCTGGGGTTTGAGTAGAAATAGGTTGAAGAATGATGTGCAATTTCTTTTGTAATCTTCTTTCTCTAACAAATTGTCTCTGAGGCTTGAACCTCTCAATAAGGAAATCCTCAAAAGCAATTTGAAGTAGGAAGTCTTTTTCTTTCCTTTTGTTTCCAAGTAGCAATAGCTCAACTAAAGTTGAATCAATGTGTATAAGAGGTCATGGGACCTATAAAGAATAAAAAGTTTCATCCATTTGAATTCCACCAAGCTTTGATCTATGAATAATTTCGAGATGTTGAAATCATTGTTTCTTTGAATTATGGATTAATCTATCTTCAATAGCTGAAATCCAATTTTTTAATTTTATCTTAAAAAGCTTTGTCTTCAAGCATAGCTCTACCTATCTCAAGATTATCTACCATAATGTTTACAAAAATGTCATCAGTAGTAATATCACAAACATGATATGTATTTTACATGATAGATAAGGACTTTGTTAGAAAAATATGTCAAATAGGATGATCTTCCACTAGGGACCCTACCTCCACGTTTCAAAATGGATTAAATTAAATCTTGGAAATGGTAAAAAATATGTCTAAAAAAAAATTTGAATAATGTGGTAGAGCTCAATAAGAGCTATTTAACCATATACAACACTTGGGTGTTAGGCAAACGTTGTTTAGGTCAAAAGTCAAACCCTAATTTGAAACTTATGTGTATTCGTATACATGTTAAGAGGCATGCTTTAGCCTCAGCTTTTCGAAATGCTTTCTGATGACCACCACACCTCAAAAAACACAAAAAATATCTTGTAAATCATGACAAAAGTCTCTCTAGAATTTTGGAGATCAGATTTCTTTGATGCTTTCGCTTTATTTTGAACTTGTATAGCAAGGTAACATAAGCCTATATAAACACCACATCTTGGACATTGATTATCATCACTTTTGGAGCTCTTCACATGAGCTAGCTTGGAGGAGGAGGTTAGTTCAACTTGGAGGAGGTGGAGTTGTGTTTTCTTCATCATCCTCAGGATGTGTATCAACTTTATCTACTTGGAGAAGATCATGCTTCAATCTTGGAGATTTTTTGGAGTTATTGGCAGCTTGTATTCATCAATTTGGACTTCAAGTGTATTTTCTATGCTATCTTGTAACTTCGACTATGGAATGGAAAGATTATATTCGGAGCATAGCTCCTTACACCTCTCTCATGTGGAGTTCTCTTTTCTTATTTTCTCTATTTCCTCTTTGTGTCTATATCTATTGTGGGCCTAGAAGCTAACAATTGGTATTAGAGAAAGAAAGCATAGAGTACATAGAGAATTTGGCCACATGTAGAAGATTAATTCTTCGTGGGAGGTCCAAATCAAGCTCAGCCACATATTCAGCAATGGTCCCAAGTCATCAATCTATATGAAGAAGTTGAATACTATTTTGAAGAGTTATACTCTATGAGGGGTGAGATTGGAGAAGAACAAGGAAGTTGTAGCGATTATAGAAACAACAACATTGTAGACTATATATATATATATATACATATATATATGCTCTAACTTCTTGTTGGAATTTTACGTTTATCTTCTGAATTTGCTGGAATCAACAGCCAAAAACAGCTTTGAGAGTGTTGCATCCTGGATGTGTACTTGTGAAGTGATATTCAACCACTAGTCAATCTTCTAGTGCTCTTTGAAGGTAGTCACTCAATCATATATAGAGAGCTGGCATCTGTATCTTGGTGGTCATGAGGACTTATGTGAGCAATGTGGGTTGTCTTTTACCTGGAGTATATTATACAGGATTAACATGCGGTGAATGTTACACCTTCTTGTATGTGTGTATGTATAATAGGTGCATATGAGAACATGTAACCTTGATTTGAAAAGGACTGGCCAACCTCGATAATTTTGGGAGCATGTTTGAGCCTAAATCCTATTTAATTACATAGCATAATATATTTGTCTGTATGCTTCCAAGTAGTACTTGTTGAGAAGAGTGTGATGTTTGAGGTTCTTTTTGTGATGTGTGTTTGGAGGGAATATTAAATGTCTGACAAACATTGTCTAGGTCAAAAGTCGAAACTGTGTGAAAAGCAGATTTGAACCATGAGGTGGAGTTGTGTTTTCTTCATCATCTTCAAGGTGTGTAGAAGCTTATACCTTTTCGGAGGAGATCATACTTCAACCTTGAAGATTTTTTGGAGTTATTGGACAACTTATATTCATAAGCTTCGAGCATATTTTCTGTGCTATCTTATAACTTTAATTATGGAATCTAAAGATTATATTCGGAGCACAGCTCCTTACATCTCTCTCATGTGGAGTATTCTCTTCATATTGTCTTTATTTTCTCTTTTTCTATATATCTATTGTAGGCCTAAAGAGCAACACAGTTAAATAAAGTTTGTGGTTTTTCAAGAAATCGGGGAGTTTGTGCAAAAGAAGGATTAGAAGAAAAAACAAGTGCAAGTGAAGTATGTGAAATAAAGGATGTTTGGGAACTAGAGGATGTGGAAGAACTCTCAATAGCATGATGAGTAGTTGACAAGCTTGCAACATGAGAAACATCAAAATCATTAACATGAAATGAAAAATCTAAAACATAATTATTAGTACAATTCAGGAGCTCTAGGTCAAGTGGGTGAGGCATTTGCCTCCCTGGTGGGGGACATGTGTGAAGTCCTCTTAGCTGCATGGGAAGGACACTGCTCATCATATGATACAATGAGATGTTAAACCATCTCCATTTGAGGAATCATTGGCTTCTCGAGGGACAATGTTAGTAGTGGAAAAGGCCGTGCTCGCTATGGTAGGGTGGAATTCAGTTCAAACCAGTCTGGTATTAGGGCCATCCTCTCACGAGTTCCTACCCTTTACGGGCCTTCGAGGCTTGTGGTTTGTTCATTCCTAGTAGTTCTTAGACATTCTACTCTTGCTTGTGTGGGGATTCAGAGGGTCCCATGGGTAATATGCCCTTGACATTGTACTTTCAATTAATTCCAAGAAGAGTAGATCACAAGATCGAACTTCCTTTGAAAAAAATATTATTACATTCAAAGGTACAGCTAGAATTTTTTTTTACTCTACTTACTAAAGTTTTCTTGGTATTTGGATAATCAAGTTCAATCAGTCCATTTGTACAACTAGGTTTTTCTTTCACTCTACTTACAAAAATTGTCTCAAAAGTTTTTTTTTTACTCTACTTACTAAAGTTTTCTTGGTATTTGGATAATCAAGTTCAATCAGTCCATTTGTACAACTAGGTTTTTCTTTCACTCTACTTACAAAAATTGTCTCAAAAGTTTTCTTACTATTTGGGTAATCAAGCTCAATCAAGTTTTTGATACAATATCTATTCATGTTTGGTACATAGAGGACATCAAGGAGTTCTACTACTCTTAGACTCGAGGAGGATTGTTCCAATTCCATAAATAGGAAGAGTAGGTGTTTGAAAACAGGTCTAGATGCACCACTATCAATCAAACTATGAAATCATAAGACTTTTGGATACCCAATGTGATGTGTAATAAATTGTAAAAACTTGGTGTGCTGTGCACTAAACTACCTAAAGAAGTCGCTCCTGCTACATTTTGAGTGATGTGAGAATCTTCAATATGTAACAACATTCAACTATTATCTCGGGTTTATTTGTATGAAATATGCAACTGTGCTCTACGTGTCTTATCTTGCATGTCTGGGAGATATTTTTGTGATGTCTATATTTGATGGACCTAATTTTATTTTATTAAACTCCCCCATATCTTTTCATTTTTGCAGCTTACATGAGATCTCATTTTGGCAGTGATGATTCTTGATTTTGCAGGTTACAGACTCAGCATTTTATATTCCTCGAAATGCATTAGTGGAGGTCAATCAGTCTGGTCTAGTTGGTGAAACTTTAATCGACATTACACCTAGAGATCCTGTTCCAAAGCCATCTGTTGGGCCACTGGATCCTTTATGTCCCTCAGAAGGTCTGATAGTTTGTGATAAAGAGAGAATAAGAGGGCAACAGGGAGTAAGCATTGATGATCTTATACGCCTCTGTGGAAAGATGGCAAAAGATACCAAAGATTCTGATGTTAGGGATCTATTCAAAAGTGCCCAACAACTAGAGAATGTAATTGTTGGTTCAAGACCACTACTTGAAAAGGTAAACTCAGTTCTCTAGAAGCTTATTGAACAAAAAATTGTTTTTTAAACATGCACAGTGTGCTATTCTTTTTGGAGTAACTGTTATTTGGTATCATAGGTAGAGAAGTTTACAGAAACTGTTGAGCCTGTTGTGAAGGACCTACATGATGGTAGGGCTCTGAATGATGTAAAGGATCTACTAAAGCAGACGTCCCAGATGGTACACACTTTGAAGTAAGTTTCTGGCTGGTGTTTAGGTTTTTACGTATAAAATATTTAAGCAGCATACTCGGGTGCTGTCGATATGGGCTGTCCAGAGTGATTGATGCAGTGTGTATGCACTTTTGAGTGGCCAGATAGATTGCTGTCTTGACCCAAAAGAACTCTGATTTTAGGATTTTGGACGTGAAGAATAGCATCAAGATTCATTCAAGCTTCATGTTATCAGAATGTTTTCTTCAGTTGGAAATAGTTCAAACGAGAGATTTAAATTGTGATTTTAAATCGAGTTTTAATCGTTTTATATGTTTAACCGTGGAGCTCAAAAATAAAAATCGCGGTTTAAATTTTTTTGTAATTTTTATGTTTTTTTCTTTTGGTGAAAGTTTTTAAAATACTTATATAGATGTATGGTAGACACAATACGTTTTCAAATATATTATATACTTTACACATTATGCATGTAACATGGATAAAATGCTTGATGAGGTCTCGCAATAGAGCAAAATAATAAAAACATTTTTAAACTAAATAAAATTAAAATTGCGAATTCGGTAAATTTGGGATTAGCCTGGTTTCTTTCTGGTACATATTGGTGTAATGGATACATTCAGTCACTACTACGGATGAAAGCTTCAGTGATGAGCTCTTACTCTCTTGAAAGTATATCGTTGGCAAGATTCAATCAAGGAATCCTGCAAATTTTAAGGATCTGAAAGGGTTTGATTCCAGATGATTATAAACTGTGGTCAGCTCAGGCAATTTATTATACATGAAGAGGACATCTCACTTTATGTTATAACCTTAAATAATAATATACAACCATAGATAGTGCCAACCCAGAAAATCATGCAATTCTTTGGTCGATATATTGTAGAGAATCAGCATGAAAATTTTCAACTAAACCTGCAACTACAGCTGATGCATTATTTGCAAGAAAAGGGACTTTGTCTGGGGCCTGTAGAAGGTGCAGATAAAATGAGTCAGTTTGTTGCAACCTTTGATGAAACTGTTGCATAGCAAGATACAAAGTTCTGAGTAGGACATGAGTGATCCTTAGTGCTTGTAGCATGTATTAGTTCAAATTGAATGAGCCAATGATGTAGGTAGTCAACACTGTATTTCTAAGAAGGGTTAGGGTGTGGGTCTCAAACAGAATTTGAGCCTTGCAACGATAAAATAATGCAAAGACAGTGGAGTTTTTGTAATGATGAAAATCTCTAACTCCTGGATCTGGTACTGCAAGAATAGACATCGTACTAGGCCTGTAAGGAGTACAACAGCTGGAGGCTAAAAAACATGTACCTCACCATACGAATTTCCAAAATAGAATGTGATCTAGAGGGGAATATGTAGTGGCTTATGATTTGTGGGGAAAGCTATGAAAGATTGCATAAAAATTGACTTGGTTGATCATCGGGGACATTCTACATACAGGTCTAAGCCAATGATGTAGACGGTCAACATTGTGTTTCTAAGAAAGGCTAGGGTGTGGGTCTCAAACAGAATTTGAGCCTTTTAATGATAAAATAATGCAAAGAGAGCGGAGTTTTTGTAATGATGAAAGTCACTAACTCGTGTATCTGGTACTCCAGGCTTGAAGCCAAAGCAAGAATAGACTTGGTAGTAGGCTTGTGAGGAGTACAACAGCTGGAGGCTAACAAGCATGTACCTCACTTTACAAATTTCCAAAGTAGAATGTGATCTAGAGGGGGATACATAGTGATGACAACAGAGGCTCATGATTCATGTGGACAGCCATGAAAGATTGCATAAAAACTGACTCGGTTGATCATCAGGGACATTCTACGTACAGGTTACAAGAGTGCATGCATGCACATGCATGGATGGCAGATGCACACACATGGACACGTGCGCACATATATATGCATGCATACACATGCACACACATGTACACACATGCAAGTGTGCGTGCGTGCGCGCGCGCGCGCACACACACACACACACACACACACACACACACACACACACACACACACACACGAGACAGAGACTCACCATACACAGCACTTTCCGATGAGATACTACATTACAGCACACTAGGTGAAGTCTTTCTTATGGGGGACTTCAATGGCCACATTCAGTCACATCAGTGCAAGACATACGTCATGGATCATCCACATCTCATGAGGGCCAGAGACCCGGATGAGATGAGCACCAGCAGAGTATCGGCAGATATGGGTCAGGACACCACCGGCTATGGAAGACATCTACTTGACTTAGGCAACCGACATCTCTCGTTATATATAATGGGATGAATCATTGGCCAGGTTCGGGCGGATTTACTTGCTTCCCTCACAGGGAGGTGAGAGCACATTCAACTACATTTTGGGTACCACCTGCGGAGCTTCATTCATCCCCTCACTTAGTATTGGACGACGCCCACTTGGTGCTGACCATGCATTTATCACATTCACACTCTCATCTCCGATTCCATTAGACCCTCCCTCACCCACTGAGACACACACCACGATACACTTCACACACGAACTCTCACACGTTTATGCACACCATTTACACACCCGCCTACTCTCCCTCGATCCACTCTTATCTTTGGACACACTTACATCACATATCACCACCATCCTACACGACTCAGCTCTCTGCAGCTTCCCACACCGCACACACATGCACCCTCGACACACAGGATCCATGCCCAAGAACCATTGGTATGATGCATATTACCGTGAGCTACGGAAGCACCTATGGATTTTAGAGCATAGAGGGGATATTACAAACACACAGGCACAACGTCGCATGCAGAGCCTTACTCGCCGCAAACGACGAGGTTGGGAGGAGAGACAAGACTGGGATATTTACCATTTGCTCATGAGTCGAGACAGTGTAGTGGCATGGCGACATTTGAGAGAGAGGAGACAGCAGTCACCTATCCGAGACCCGAGCACCTAGCATAGCTATGCACGGAGCCTATACGAGATCCCATACCAGCCCCCCATTCCCAAACCGCAGAGCTCATGTCCTACTACCTCTAACTTCTTCACGCCCACTATGGTGGGACGCACTATTGCCTGTCTGCAGCATGGCAAGGCCCATGACCATTTCCGTTTACAGGTAGAGCACCTCATCTACGGAGGCACGACCTCTCGCACCTCTCATTGCCCACCTCTTCAACCGTGCATTGGTTGAAGGGGTCCCTGACTCATGGACTGAGCACACCTTAGTGCCCATTCATAAGTTAGGTGATACTACATACCGGACGATCATGATTGGCCCTATATTGGCCAAGTTATATGGAGTGGTACTAGAGACAGAGTTGAGTACTCGTTGAGAGGAAGGGCATCAAGACTCCAGGACAGGAAGGTTTCAAACGAGATTACTCTACCATTGACCACATCTTCACTATGAGATGCTTGATCAACAAGGCAAGGGTGAGGAAGAGGAGATTATAATGTTGCTTTGTGGACTTCCGCAAAGCATTTGACACTTACAACTACTTGATATCGGAGCTATGGAGGAGATGATATGTGGGATCTATGCCTTATACGAGAGAGTCAGATGTCCAGGGGGCTTATCTGATCCACTTACTAGCACTATTGGGGTGAAGCAAGGATGCCCTTTTTCACCCACTCTCTTTGGTCTCTACATTGATGAGATAGTGACCTTCATACAACAACAAGGGGGTGATGGCATTGAGGTATGCGGGTCCACTGTCCATATTCTCTTATACGCTGATGATATTGTACTGGTTTTAGAGTCTGCAAAAGGTCTACAACATCATCTACATGGCCTAGATGACTTTTGCAGACACAGAGGGTTATCTGTGAACCTTGGTAAAACCACGGTCATGATCTTTCATACTTCAACACAGGTATGCAGACATAGTTTGTTCACAGCAGTAGCAGCAGGTGGATCGATCGAGGCGGTCAGATCATATGTTTACT
Source organism: Ceratopteris richardii (assembly GCA_020310875.1). Taxonomy (NCBI): domain Eukaryota; kingdom Viridiplantae; phylum Streptophyta; class Polypodiopsida; order Polypodiales; family Pteridaceae; genus Ceratopteris; species Ceratopteris richardii. Next base: position 7,336,552 of record CM035426.1, read on the forward strand.
CGGGAGTGACATTTACAACAGCATCAGTGGTCTTCTCTATGTCTGAGGAAGCCCGTGACCGCATCACACGTGGGTACGAAGCACTAGCTTTGATGGAGAGAAGTACCACCAGGCATATTTTCCGGAGCCCTGCACAAAAGGGTGGCTCTTCGACACTTTGGTTACGCTAGCGCTCATGTATGGGGCAGCCATATGGGGACTTGGATTAGCTACATCAGTATGGACAGCATTAGAGAGGCCACATAACCTCATGATTGCCAGACTTATCCGAAGCAAACCTTCAGTATCACATGATATTCATTAGAGCAGAGCTCGCTATACCACCGATGCTAGTTGAGGCACTATTCGAGACAATATGCCTATTACAGAGACTTTGGAGCATGGATACAGGGTGCATTGCTTATCATGCTTTCCGGCATCACGTGATATGGCATTATCAGGCGACACCTCCTCATGGTATGCACAGACACGAGACTGGCTGACCACCATGGCTTTGACATAGACAGGCTACCACCACTACAGTACGACTCACATGCACCCACCTACACGCTCTCTCACCAAGAGAGGAATAGGGTCATTCGTAAGGAGATATGGCATACACACATACAGAGGACATGGGTGAGCCCTACGGATACATTGCCACAAAAAATGCTCTATTACCACGAGCATTTTCTACATATATTGGACGAGGGCTTCATCGAGATTCCGAGATACATGCAGACATACCTACCCCACCACCTTCGAGTCGTCATTGGGCAGCTCCGGGTTTCATCGCATTAGCTCGAGATTGAGAGGGGTCGGTCTAGGGTAGTCCCCCGTAAGGAGAGGTGGTGCCCAATACGCAAGACAGAGGTAGAGAGTGAGGAGCATTTTGTTATCAAATGTCGAGGATACTTAGACCTACGAGCACAATTCCAGCTAGAGGAGTCACTCCAGTTGTGCATGACTATGGGAGACCAATGACGCTTGGAACGTTTCCTCAGAGTAGCATACGAGAGGCGAGAGCAGTCACCACAGCCCACACATCAGGCACGGGTGAGTACCCGGCAAACCATTACCTAGTTCTTTCAGCGAGCTGAGCTACATCAGAGAGGTTCATCTCTAGGGCTCACGCTCCACCAGGCAGAAGCACAGAGAGCATGATGCAGACCACGCATGGTCGGATATCGTAGACCACGATTATATCAGGAGGATATCTCACGCATCAAGACAGCCGATGACCACATGATGGAGCATAGGCATACCACCACCCCCTGGGTTGTCTTCCTTTAGGAGGCACTCAAACCACCACCGATGTACCACATACTACACCCACCTCCACCCATCACTAGTAGCTAGAGTGTTTTACTCACTCACATTATGGATCCCCGATGTATTAGGTGGCCACTATATGCAGAGTCAGACCCACGTCTGCCAAGCCTTTTACCAGCCCTATATAGCTTTGTGTAGCGATATACTTTTTATTTCGTTTCATTTTCTACACAAGGTTACTACACTTGTACATGGTTTTTGTCTCATAGGCCAAGTTTGGCCTCTAGAAGACGTTAATATGACTTTCTTTCTTTCTTTCTTTCTCTCTTTCTTTCTCTCTGCGCACACACACACACACACACAGTGCACACACACACACACACACACACACACACACACACACACATGCACATGCTGCACACGCGTCCATGCCCACACCCACCTCCATGCTCACACCCATGCCCATGCTCACTCCATGCCCACACACGATCATGCCACACATGCCCATGCACGTGCATGCGCGCACACACACACATGCACACATGTGCGCATGCGCGCACACACATACACACGCACATGTGTACATGCCCCCCCCCCCCCCCCCCCCCCCCCCACCAAAAAAAAAAAAAACACACGCGCACGCACACACACACACGCGCGTGCACACACACACACACGCACACACACGCGCGCGCACACACACACACACATGCACTCACATGCACATGCGCATGCACACACACACACACACACCACACACACACACATGCACACACATGCACACACATGCACGTGCACACATGCAGATGCACACACACACATTCACACACATGCACACATGCAGGCACGACCCAGCCCATAATTTTTATACACCTAATGTTTAGTTCTTTTCCCATATTTAGATGCTTTATAAGAAATAAAGGTGCCTCTTGATAATCTCAATGCAGTTATTCAAAGAAGTTCAAGTACTCAATTTGTTGCAATGTGACCCCTCAAAATGGATGCCTTGTGCATGTGCACTGTGTTTTCTTTTGAATTGTAATCTTTTGTCACCTTTTTATCCTTGCATCCTATTTCTTATTGCCAATAGTGATTCACCAATTGAAGAAGCAAGTGTGCGTATTTTCCATGTCAGTGATCTTTCGTCTAGAATTCCATGAGATACACTTTGTATCTGTCACCTAGGCTTGGTTGCAATGCACTAGCAATTTGGTTTACCTTTGTTTTAAATTCAAAATTTTATAATTTCATTTTAATATTTACATAACAAATCAATATCCTGAAAGAAAAACTGACACAGTCCTCTAACGCTTCTTTTCCACATGATTTCTTCTATGTAATTATTAGTTTCTTTTTTTTCTTATTGTAGGGAATCCAGTGCATTAAAAGAACAGAAGAAATCTTTTCTGAAGGCAGTTGCTGATTTGGAAACAACTTTGAATAATCTACAGGTATGAAAGGGTGCTTCAAAGGCTTGCTCTTTTACTTTCCCCTTAATCTACCTAAGTTTTTATTGGATACAAGCAACTGAGAATAAAGTGTTTGTTATAACACATGTAAATTTTCCGACTGTTTTCTATGTAATCTCCAACAATATTATTCCTGCAAAATCCGGGTCTGATACATACTTTAAATATGGAAAGCTGAGTGGCTATCTCTTCGATTCATCTAGGGCACATGATGGTTTTTTATATTTATAGGGGTCAGTAACAGAAAATTTTATGCATGTATTTTCCATCCAAATCATGTAGGGATTTATTTTTTGGGATCTTCTCCCACTCACATTCATGTATCTGTTTATTTGGGCTTATGAGTATGCATGCACACTGGTTCCATGTGCTAAAAACAATAAAAAAAAACAGAAAATTAAAAAACGGAGTACTCAAGTGGATGTGGTTTAGGAATGTTGGATGGACTAGAGATTCTCTGGTCAATACATGATACAGAGAGGAGGCTTATAAACATTGGCAATACAATGAGGAGATACAATCTCATGAAGTACACAATAATGAGGGGTATAAAAAAATCAGCTAAGAAAGGGTAATTCATCTCAATGGAAATTAAGTATCGATCAATGATGGATCACATCAATGTTCTCCATGGTCAACACCCCTGTGGATATTGCACAGTGTGCGCCAAATTTATCCACATTGTCTATGTTGGGATGCCCTCCTATGCAGTAATAGTGCTTGGATCTCCTTATGTCCTTTGCATCGTCAATCAATGTACCTCCAGTGAGAGTGGGATTTGAGATTCACTGACTTGTGATAGTGACTGCCCTGAAATAATCTGTAACCTGCCGGAGTCTGTCTCTCTGATAGCCTGAAGATACTGTCTTTATGTCTCTTTAGTTCGAGCAAGGGCAAACCCAAGCACTTTTAGAAGTGGCATCTGGTAACTTCGGAACTGAATAAGCGAGGGAAACACCCTCATATTGCATAGTATGCTGTGCAATGATATATGTAGTGCAACTCTGTCTCTGGTTCCCATGGCATAGCTGGCATGTCTTGTCCTTACCTTACACTCCTCTTTATCCACTATTCTCAATCTCAAGCTGATGTGAAGATTTACATGACTGACCAATGACACATTGCACCTCTTACGACAACGTGTATCCATTGTCCATTTAGCTTGGATTGGCTAGAAAATCATCCATCGTGAGTTAGAGAAAATGCTCTTTATAAAAAGCCATCTTTGTGCCTGATTCATGAGTAGGGTCTTCTGAGTTTTCCTAATGTCCAACTGAATCAAATCTTGGTGGATGATTCTAATAATTTTTGTTTATGTTATAGAGACAGAGGGGGCTTCCATAGAGTATTGGAAGGGGCATTTTGTCCATCCTAAAACCATGCATCTGAAACTAGGATGTCATTTGTCCATACCAGCAATCTTTGTCTCCTTGTAAGGCAAGCTGCAGAGAGGACACAAGATCCAATTGAGCATATCTTTTTCTAGGATGGTCCCACAAGTTATGTATGAAAGAGACTGCTGTAGACTGCCTCAATTACTACTGCGGCAGCTGCTAGATTTGCTCGAACAATCTCATGAGGTACTGAAGCCCTTGACCTAAATAGATGAGAAACCATAGACAACAAAGGTCTCTCCACTTCTCCACCCATTTGAGTGATCTGTCATGGATGGCAAATTGCAGTTGAAAGTCACTTGATGTTACTGAAGTACCAAATAGCCAAAGTTTTTTTTTGAGGCTCTCAAATTTGCCCAAGGTTGCATAAGCTCTATTCAATCTAGTCTCTATTGCCCTCATTTTGAAGCATTGGCCCATTAAAAACTGCTCTCAAATAAGTAGATGCATCTATATACTCTAGGATCGTAGTGAAAAAATCCCATGATTTTTATTTTTAAAAAAATCGTATAAATCACAATCACGATTTAATTAAAAGTAATTCAAAAAAGTTTATAGATAGATAGAGAGAGAGAGAGAGAGAGAGAGAGAGAGAGAGAGAGAGAGAGAGAGAGAGAGAGAGAGAGAGAGAGAGAGAGAGAGAGAGAGAGAGAGAGAGAGAGAGAGAGAGAGAAAGAAAGAAAGAAAGACATATTAACGTCTTCTGGAGGCCAAACTTGGCCTATGAGACAAAAACCATGTACAAGTGTAGTAACACTATGTAGAAGATAAAATGAAATAAAAAGTATATCGCTACACAAAGCTATATAGGGCTGGAAAAGGCTGGGGAGACGTGGCTCTGACTCTGCAGATAGTGGCCACCTAATACATGGGGGATCCAAAATGTGAGTAAAACACCCTAGCTACTGGTGATGGGTGGAGGTGGGTGTAGTATGTGGTACATCGGTGGTGGTCTGAGTGCCTCCTGAAGGAAGACAACCTAGGGGGTGGTGGTACTCCTATGCTCCATCATGTGGTCGTAGGCAATCCTGATGCGTGAGATATCCTCCTGATATAGTCGTGGTCGACGATATCCGCCCATGAGTGGTCGGCGCCGTGCTCTCTGTGCTGCTGCTTGGTGGAGCGTGAGCCCTATAGATGGACCTCTCTGATGTAGCTCAACTCGCTGAAAGAACTGGGTAATGGTCTGCTGGGTACTCACCCGTGGATGATGTATGGGCTGTAGTGACCGCTCTCGCCTCTCGTATGCTGCTGTGAGAAAGCGTCCCAAGCGTCTCTGGTCTCCCATAGTCATGCACAGCTGGAATGACTCCTCGATCTGGAACTGTGCTCGTAGGTCTAAGTATGCTGGACATCTGATAACAAAATGCTCCTCACTCTCTACCTCTGTCTTGCATACTGGGCACCACCTCTCCTCACGGGGGACTCCCCTGGACCGACCCCTCTCAATCTCGAGCTGATGTGATGAAACCCGGAGCTGCCCAATGACGACTCGTAGGTGGTGGGGAAGGTAGATCTGCATGTATCTCGGAATCTCGATGAAGCCCGTGCCCGATATATGTAGAAAATGCTCGCGGTAGTAGAGCATTTTCGGTGGAAATGTACCCCTAGGGCTCACCCATGTCCTCTGTATGTATGTATGCCATATCTCCTGACGAATGATCCTATTCCTCTCTTGATGAGAGAGAGAGTAGGTGGGTGCATGAGAGTCGTACTCTAGTGGTGGTAGCCTGTCTATGTCAAAGCCATGGTGGGCGGAGAGAGAGAGAGAGAGAGAGAGAGAGAGAGAGAGAGAGAGAGAGAGAGAGAGAGAGAGAGAGAGAGAGAGAGAGAGAGAGAGAGAGAGAGAGAGAGAGAGAGAGAGAGAGAGAGAGGGAGGGGGAGGGGGAGGGAGAGAGGGAGAGAGGGAGAGAGGGAGAGAGGGAGAGAGGGAGAGAGGGAGAGAGGGAGGGAGGGAGGGAGGGAGGGAGGGAGAGAGAGAGAGAGAGAGAGAGAGAGAGAGAGAGAGAGAGAGAGAGAGAGAGAGAGAGAGAGAGAGAGAGAGAGAGAGAGAGAGAGAGAGAGAGAGAGAGAGAGAGAGAGAGAGAGAGAGAGAGAGAGAGAGAGAGAGAGAGAGAGAGAGAGAGAGAGAGAGAGAGAGAGAGAGAGAGAGAGAGAGAGAGAGAGAGAGAGAGAGAGAGAGAGAGAGAGAGAGAGAGATAGAGAGAGAGAGAGAGAGAGAGAGAGAGAGAGAGAGAGAGAGAGAGAGGAGAGAGAGAGAGAGAGAGAGAGAGAGAGAGGGGGGGAGGGAAGGGAGGGGGAGGGAAAAGGGGGGGGGAGGGTGGGGGAGGGAAAAGGGGGGGGAGGGGGGAGAGGGAGAGGGAGAGGGAGGGAGGGAGGGAGGGAGGGAGAGGGGGGGGGAGAGAGAGAGAGAGAGAGAGAGAGAGAGAGAGAGAGAGAGAGAGAGAGAGAGAGAGAGAGAGAGAGAGAGAGAGAGAGAGAGAGAGAGAGAGAGAGAGAGAGAGAGAGAGAGAGAGAGAGAGAGAGAGAGAGAGAGAGAGAGAGAGAGAGAGAGAGACTTTTTAACGTCTATTAGAGGCCAAAATGGGCCTATGAGACAAAACATATACATCAGTATGATCCAATTTACTGTGATCCCAAAATGAAAATAAAGTGTGAGTACAAAACAGAGTATAAAAGGAGTGGATGATAATAGCTGGCGTCGAGAGAGAGAGAGAGAGAGAGAGAGAGAGAGAGAGAGAGAGAGAGAGAGAGAGAGAGAGAGAGAGAGAGAGAGAGAGAGAGAGAGAGAGAGAGAGAGAGAGAGAGAGAGAGAGAGAGAGAGAGAGAGAGAGAGAGAGAGAGAGAAGAGAAGAAAGAAAAAGAAAGAAGAAAGTGTTTTTACGTCTATTAGGAGGCCGAACTCGGCCTATGAGACAAATCGATGTACATGGGTGTATCTTTGTCAATCAGAAAAGATAAAAGTGCTGAAAAAAAACTGGTAAAGGTGGTATAGATCTCTGTAGTATGCATGTGGAGATACCCATGAAAATGGGGGGGGGGGGGGGGGGTGTATGGAGTGCGATATCCATGATAGTCTATATGCAAAAGGGTAGTACAACAAGCATGAGAATGCATCTGAAACGACTAACTAGCTCCATCCTGTGCTAGTGGGCGGGTGTAAGATGTGATACATAGGTGGAGGTGGAGTCAGGGCCACCCACCCTGATGGCTGCAATGGATCGGCCATCATCTGGAATCGTCTCTCCTCCGAGGCGCGATGGTCACGAGCGTGGATCTCTGCAATCTGGTGTCAGTGAAGTCTCGGGGCCCGATATCCTATAGCACGAGGTCGTCTCCTAGCTCGAGAACTCTGAGCCTGCTGAAGAGTCACCCCTCTCGGTGTGTGGGTTGAGGGGGGAAGGGATGCAGCACGTCGTGGAATAAAAAAGTCAGTGAGGTGACTCTGTCTCCCTCCTGTATGGAGTGCTACAGTAGGCTGGAGTAGGGAATCTCTGTGACTCTGTATCTCTAGTAAGAATCGCCCGAGCTGTCGCTGGTCTCTAAGGCCCATGATCTCTCGGAGGGTGGGCTGTCCTCCAAACAGAGTCTCGTACCTGCCTCTGATGCCATCATATGCGCTACATCTGCATACAAAGTGCTCCTCATCCTCCATCTCTACTCTGCATACCCTGCATATCCGCTCCTCTCTGGGAATGTCTGCGGCTCTTCCCGTCTCAATCTCTAGTCGGTGTGACGAGACTCTCACCTGGCCCATCGCCACCCTCGAGCTATGAGGCATATAAGTATCCATGTAGCGTGGTCGCGGGATTAAACCGTCTGCTAGTATGTTTAAGAACTGGTCTCGGTAGTGCGATAGTCTCGATCCCATGTGTGGTGTGTGCCATGTCTGACTAATGTAGAGCTGCCAGAGATCCTGTCTAAGCACAACATTCCTCTTACGACGAGAGAGGTGGATGTGAGGTGAGTCTGGGTCATACTGAAAAGGCGGCAATTTGTCCATATCAAGTCCATGACTATCAAACCAGACACTAACCTGAGTGTACCAAGCTCTCTCATATCCTCACTCTGATATCTGTATAGATGCCTCAAAAGCTCTGTGTGTGAGTCGATCTGTAGGGAGCTCCCTCATCCTCTGAATAAAGCAGATAGTCTGGAATAGTGCATCTACTACCATGGGTGGTGCAGCTAACTCTGCCCTGATGATGTCATGTGGTACCGACTGTTTCCCCCGAAATAATCGCGAGATCATACGTACCTGTGGCCTCTCAATCGCACTCCACTGGGGGAGGGGGGGGGGAGAGAGAGAGAGAGAGAGAGAGAGAGAGAGAGAGAGAGAGAGAGAGAGAGAGAGAGAGAGAGAGAGAGAGAGAGAGAGAGAGAGAGAGAGAGAGAGAGAGAGAGAGAGAGAGAGAGAGAGAGAGAGAGAGAGAGAGAGAGAGAGAGAGAGAGAGAGAGAGAGAGAGAGAGAGAGAGAGAGAGAGAGATGAGAGAGAGAGAGAGAGAGAGAGAGAGAGAGAGAGAGAGAGAGAGAGAGAGAAAGAAAGAAAGAAAGACTTTTTAACGTCTATTAGAGGCCAAAATTGGCCTATGAGACAAAACATATACATCAGTATCATCCAATCCACTGTGATCCAAAACGAAAATAAAGTGTGAGTACTGCAAACGGGTATAAAAGGTGGGATAGTAGCTGGTATCAAGGGTGTGGGGTGCTATGGGTATGCACTCTATATGCTCAATGGGTGAGATACAAATATGATATGCATAGGGAGGGGAGGCTCGATGGTATCACAACCCCCTAAATGCCTAGAGTGGGTGTAGGATATAATGCATCGGTGGGTAAGGCATCATGGCGATCCTCAAAATGCTCTGGGCGTCCAAATCGATAGGGGTGCGCTGCTGACGTCTCTGTATCTCCATGTCATGGCATGCGTGAATCGCCTGAATCTCTCTCTGATGTGGACGAGCTCTCCGGACAAGGGGTCTCGGTCGTCGACGCTGTCGTCTAAGCTCCTCTGCTCTGTGTAATGTGACACCCCGCATGGAGCTTGGCCCTCGAGTGTATGTGGGTCTGAAAAAATCTGTAATATAAGTCTGAGGGGGGGGGGGTCAGGTGTATCTCCATCTGCTGCTGGAGGAATGATGCGCGACGGTGCTGGAGCTCTACTAGGAAACGACCTAGAGGGCGCTGGTCCTCTGTCCCCAATAAAGCCCTGATCTCTCTAGGCCCCCTGAAGAGCTGTGGGTAGCGGTCTCTGATGTCCTCATATGCCTGGCATCTACATGTGTAGTGTTCCTCGTCCTCCACCTCCTCTCTACATATCCTGCATAATCGCTCATCCCTGGGGGTATGTGTGGCTCGCCCAATCTCAATCTCGAGCTGGTGTGATGATACTCTGAGCTGCCCAATGGCCACTCTCTCAGCTGGTGCCATATATGTATCCATGTATCGTGGTCTCTGAATGAAACCATCCGCTGTCACAGTCAGGAAGTGCTCTCTGTAGTGTTGCCTCTTTGTGGGAAGAGGCTCCCGTGGTGCTATCCATGTCTCCCTGACGTGTATCTGTAGTAGGTCCTGACGGATGATCCTATTCCTCTCCGAACGAGAGAGGGTAATGTGGGGGGAAGAGAGGTCATACTGAAAAGGGGGGAGATCCGTAATGCTCATGCCATGGTCTGCTAACCATCGGTAAGTCTGTGCATACCATACTCTCTCATGCCCTGTCTCTTCCAAATGTCTAGAGCTCTCAAATGCAAGCCTGGTGAGTCGGCTAGTGGGGAGCTCTCTGACTCTCAGAATAAAGGTCACCAACTGGAAGAGGGCCTCCACTAGCATCGGTGGTGTGCCAAGCTCAGCTCGTATAATGTCATGTGGAACGGAGGGCTTGCTGCGCAGCAAGCGTGATATCATGGTGATCTGGGGCCTCTCAATCTGCGTCCACATCCCCTCTGTGATCCGTGGTGCCCATACTGCTGCTGCGTACATCAATGCGGGTGTCACTAGAGTGTCAAAGAGCCACCCCTTATTCCGGGGCTCCTGAAAATGTGTCTGAAAGCAGCGTCTCTCCAATCCTGCAAGTGCCGCATAACCTCGCGTCAATCTATCTCTCGCAGCCTGTGCCATGGAGAATACCCCTGTGTTGCCCGAGAAGGTGATACCTAGGTAGACGTAGGAGTCCACTACCTCAATCTGTCCGCCAGCCTCTGTGAAAGAGGCGCGATGGCGTACTGTCCTGGAGGTATGGAAGATCATGACCTTGGTCTTGCCAAGGTTCACTGTGAGTCCTCTCTCCATGCAAAAGGTATCGAGCGCCTGTAAATGTGACTGCAACCCCTCCTGTGACTCTGAGAGCAGTACAATGTCATCAGCATATAATAGGATATGTACTGGTGTACCTCCGAGGTCTCCTCCTCGCCCTCCTGCTCGCTGTATATACTCCGTGATCTCGTCGATGTAGAGACCGAAGAGAGTGGGTGAGAGAGGGCAACCTTGTTTCACACCAATGGTGCTAACAAGGCTGTCAGATAGACCGCCGGGGCAGCGTACCCTGCCTGTGACTCGTGCATACAAAGCGTGGATGGCCCATAGCATGTCTGATGGAAGCTGTAACTCCTGGAGCCTCCGTAGTAGTCTCTCTCGAGGGACCATGTCGAAGGCTTTGCGGAAATCCACAAAGCAACAGTATAGTCTCTGCTTCCTCGCCTTCGCGCTCTCAATCAAGCAACGAAGCACGAAGATGTGGTCGATGGTGGAGAAAGTGCGGCGGAAGCCTGCCTGGCCGGGTGCTCTGATCCCCGCTGCCTCAGTGTGTGTACTGAGCTCTGCCTCTAGTACTGCCCCATAGATCTTGGCCAGGATATGGCCTATCATAATAGTCCTGTAGTTCCCTGGGTCCATCATATCGCCGGACTTATGGATAGGTTTAATGGTATGCATAGTCCATGAGTCGGGTAATCCCTCAACCAAAGCACGGTTGAAGAGATGGGCGATCAAGTGGGAAACTACATCTGCTGCGTATATAAAGTGCTCTCCCTGTAGCCCCGTGTGGTCTGCTGAACGGCCATGCTGTAGCCTATGGATGGCCTGTCGTACCATGCCTTCTGTGAAGAGGGTGGATATCACCGGACGCGGTGTGGAAGGAATCGGTAATGGTGGCTGTCCTGGGACGTCATATAACCTCTGGGCGTAGGTGTGCCAAGTCGAAGGATCTGCTATGGGTGTAGGTGGACGTGGCTCACGTAGTGCCCTCCACGCGGTGGCACAATCCCTACTCATGAGAAGGTCGATCAACTCTGCCTCCTGTCGCTCCTCGAAAGCTCGCGCTTCCGGCGTGTGAGGGCTCGCATCTGTCGTCGTGCGTCCCTCTCTGTGATGGATCCCAAGATACTCTGTGCTCTGAGATGTCGGTATAGTCGCCTACACTCCTCATCGTACCATCTATTCTGGGGTGTATGCCCCAGTCGTGTCGGATGTGCAGTGCTGTGGGTGGTGTATGGGAAGCTGAGAGTAGCGGATGTATGGAGGATCGAGGAGAAGTGGGCGGTGGGGATGTCCAAGGAGGCAGAGGGATCAAGGGAGTAGATGCGCTCTCGAACATGGGAGCTATAGATATGTGCTAGATCATGTCTAAAGTGAATGGTGGTACGGGCTCGTGGCTGTATGGTGACGGGGTGGGGTATGCATGGTGAGCCGCGAATGGATAGGGCAAGATATGCGTGATCAGCTCCAATCGGTGAGAGAGAGAGAGAAAGAAAGAAAGAAAGATATATTAACGTCCACGGGAGGCCGAAATCGACCTATGGGACCGATCAGGTACATCAAAACATTACATTCCACTTGGGGGGGAAGCCCTCAAGGGGCTATAATAAAAGGGAAAAATCAAAATAAAAGGGGGGGATGTGGCTTCCAGAGAGAGAGAGAGAGAGAGAGAGAGAAAAGAAAGAAAGAAAGAAAGTGTTTTTACGTCTATTAGGAGGCCGAACTCGGCCTATGAGACAAATCGATGTACATGGGTGTATCTTCTGTCAATCAGAAAAGATAAAAGTGCTGAAAAGAAACTGGTTAAGCTGATATAGATCTCCAATCGATGAGAGAGAGAGAGAGAGAGAGAGAGAGAGAGAGAGAGAGAGAGAGAGAGAGAGAGAGAGAGAGAGAGAGAGAGAGAGAGAGAGAGAGAGAGAGAGAGAGAGAGAGAGAGAGAGAGAGAGAGAGAGAGAGAGAGAGAGAGAGAGAGAGAGAGAGAGAGAGAGAGAGAGAGAGAGAGAGAGAGAGAGAGAGAGAGAGAGAGAGAGAGAGAGAGAGAGAGAGAGAGAGTCATATTAACGTCTTGTGGAGGCAAAACTTGGCCTATGAGACAAAAACCATGTACAAGTGTAGTAACCATGTGTAGAAAATGAAATGAAATAAACACAAAGCTATCTAGGGCTGGTGAAAGGTTGGGGAGACGTTGTTGGGGATAAAGGCCCCAAGGATTCTCCTTTTGTATATTTTGACCCTTCCATGTGAAAGCTCTCTTCGAGAGCTTTCCAGACATATTTTTGTTGTATTTTTTGGACCCCAAATTGGGGAGTTATAGGCGTTTACATTATTTTTATGAGTTTTGGTCATTGGCCATGTGTGAACATGCCCAAATGACCTAAAAGTCACTTATCAATAAGACTTGGTCCCAAATCTCTCATAACTTGATTGGGACGACTTCAACTTCAGCTTCTCCATCTTCTTCTCCAAATTTTTGCGCAGGTTTCTCTCTCTACTTTCTCTCTCCTCACGCAGCAGCCCACTCCCTTGGTGTTTGGAGCAACCGAGCACACCACGACATAGCTCTCCGCGGCCTCTTTCAACTGGTATCAGAGCCTTGGGCTGTTCCATCGCGACAAAGTTGCTCGAAGTGCTTTTCCACTTCAGCCTATGTTAAGCTGAAGGTGTTTTCTTGCATTTGGGAGAATTTCATCGCGAAAAACCTTCTTTTTTCGCGATAAAAGTGCTGTTTTGGAGGTTACTTCAGCCCGGAGCAAAGCTGAAGCAAATTTTGTGCTTTTTAGAGAGTTTCATCCCGAAGAATCTCTTCTATTCTTCCTTTTGTATCCACATAAGTCATTTTCAACATCCACATTGCTGATTTTTTCATCTACAGGTCTTTTGTGGCAGAAATTCTCTCATTTTTCAAGTGGGAGGACATGCACAAAGATTGAGGAAGTGCATACTTGCTGGAAACTTATTACAGCAGGTCATTTCTCTGATTTTACAAGTCATATTGCTGCAAAAATTGGGGCTTTTGTGAAAACAAGCACCCATTGCCTTGGTTTTACATCTATGTATGCCTTTTGTGGTTGAAAAACAACAAATTTGTTGTTTTTGATGCAATTACAACTTGCTGGAATTTTCTGCAGAAAATTTCAGAAATTGATTTTTGCAAGTTTTGAACAGTTTTTGGGCTTAATTTCTCAGCTACAGTCTCGTAAGGTAATTGCGCACATGACAACAGGTGAATTTTACCTTATTTGGTGAAATTTTGAAGTTCTTAGTGTGCAAACATGGCCTCTACCTCCTCTGATGTCAAAAGCTTGTTTGAGATCAAGAGATTTGAAGGTAGTGGTTTCGATTTGTGGAAAGAGAGAATGTTGGGCATCCTCTTTCTTAAAGATTGTGAAGGGGCTCTTCAGGAAGTCAAGCCTGAAGATATGACAGATGCAGCATGGATGAACCTAAACAAGAAGGCCATCACTTACATCAAGATGGCTGTATCAGATGAAATCTTAGTGGATTTGAAAGGTTTTACACATTCTTTTGAAGTATGGGAGAAGCTGAAAGCCACTTATGAAAATACCACGCCTGTAAATCAAGTGCATCTTATGCGTAAGCTAGTGTGTATGCAGCTTGATGAGTCAAAAAGTGCGGCTGAGCACTTATCTTCGTTTACAGGTACTCTTTCACAATTGTAGGACTCTGGATAACCTCCATTTGATGATAAGCTTAAGGCCATCTTCCTGTTGATGACCTTACCTGATTCATGGGAAACATTGGATGTTTCACTTTTGAATAGCCCCAGTCTTACCTTTGATGGTGTAAGGGGTTCTATTTTGAACGAGGAAATCAGGAGGAAAGCTAGTGGAGAGGGCAGTGGCTCAGCCAATGTGGCTAGAGGAAGAACAGAAAAGAAAAGTGGAAATGTATAGAGGAACAGGAGCAAAAGCAAAGGCAAGGCTGAAGTGACTTGTTATCAATGTGGTAGGAAAGGTCACAAGAAGCCTGATTGCAGATTCTATAAAGCTTAACTAAAAAGAAAGAAGAACACAGGTGACAGGAAGAAAAAGGACACCAAGAATGAAGCACATGATACCTCAAAGGACAAAGACAAAGCCAATGTGGCCTCTAGTGTCATCATTGAGGAGCTATCAGATGCAGAAGATATACTTTGTGCTACTATGGAAGCAGAGCATGCCGAAGTTATTGATGCTTCTATTAAAGTTCATGCACAAGATATGCAGATCACAAAGAGGGATTTGATTGATGCCTTGCTTACTGTGAATGATGCTTTGTCACAAACATGGATTGTAGATTCAGGTGCATCGTTTCATGTAACTCCTATTAAGGAGTGTTTTACTACCTTTCATGCAGGCAGCCATGGACATGTATATTTTGGAAATAACCATGCTTGTTCTATTGAAGGTATTGGCAAAGTGCATGTCACAGTGGATGGTACTAATGAGCTGGTTTTGCATGATGTAAGGTATGTACCAAGCATCAAGAAAAGCTTATTGTCAGTTGGGCAAATGGATATGCATGGATATAGTACCCTCTTTGAGAAGGGGTCATGGAAGCTTATCAAAGGCTCTAGGCTGATTGTTAAAGATACAAAGAAAGGGACTCTTTATTGCTTGCATGGTAAAGCCTTGCTGGGCAAGTTTATTGCTTTGGCTGAAATCCATTCACATATGGAATTATGGCATAAAAGGCTTGGTCACATGAGCCAAAAAGGCCTTGATAAACTATGTAATTTGGAGAAGTTTGATGCTAAAGGCTCAAAACTTGATTTTTGTAATGAATGCCAATATGGTAAGCAAGTAAAGAATTCCTACTACTCTGGTGTCTCTCGTAAGTCTAATGTGCTTGATCTTGTTCATTTTGATGTTTGTAGCATGCCCACGAAATCTATGGGGGGTGCTCTTTACTTTGTTTCTTTTGTTGATGACTACTCTAGGAAGCTTTGGGTATATTTGTTAAAATCTAAAGATGAAGCCTTTGCTGCATTTAAGAAATTTCATGCATTTGTGACCACTCAAACAGGTAGAAAGCTGAAATGCTACGTACAGATAATGGGGGTGAGTTTACAAGTGCTGAATTCAATAGATTTTGTGAAAATCTTGGTATTAAGAGGGAGCTAACAGTCCCATACAGCCCCTCTTCCAACGGTGTGGCTGAAAGGTACAATAGGACTTTATGTGAGAGGGTGAGATGCATGCTGTCCACATCTAATCTCCCTCATGGATTTTGGGGAGAGGCTTTGAAAACTGCAGTTCATGTTTGCAATCGATCCCCTCATATGTCCTTAAAAGGTGGCATTCCAGAAGAGGTTTGGTCTGGCAAACAAGCTTCATATGACCACCTACGCATCTTTGGTTGTGATGCTTTTGTGCATATAAGGCCTGAGTTGAGAAGCAAGTTAGATGCAAAGTCCATGAAAGGAATCTTCATGGGTTATGGAGATGAAGGTGAAATGGGCTACAGGATTTGGCTACCTCAACTCAAGAAGGTAATACGCAGCCGAGATGTTGTATTTAATGAGGCAAGGCTGCTCAAAAACAATTGTGCCTCTAAAGATGACCATAAAAGAGTCAAATTTCAGCATGTACAGCCACTAGTTAAATCTGATATGAACCCTCGGGATGCACCACATATGGCTTGAAATGACAATGAGCCCGTGGTTATTGAGCAAGATGATGCTGGACAGCAAAATGATGCTCCTGAAGGGTATATGCAGCCACCTATTCATGCTGAAAACAGGGCTGAAAATGATGTACAGCAGCCTGTTAACAATGAAGAAGTTAATGTACCTCCTGATGTAGATCCATTGCCTGGTAATGTGGATCATTGGGTAAGAAGATCTATACGTCCTAGGAGGCCAGTGACTAGATATGATCCCTCTATACATTATATTATGTTATCAGATGAGGGTGAGCCTCTTACTTATAAAGAGGCAAAGCTATGTGAGCACAAGAAGAAGTGGGAGTTAGCCATGCAGGAAGAGATAAAGGCCTTGCATGCAAATGATACTTGGGATTTGGTTGAGTTACCCAAAGGAAGGAAAGCCATTCCCAACAAGTGGGTGTACAAAATCAAAACTGTTGATGGCAAACCCAAGTATAAGGCAAGGCTGGTTGCTAAGGGATATGCCCAAAAAGAGGGCATTGATTTCCAAGAAGTGTTCTCTCCAGTGGTGAAGATGACCACTTTACGTGTGTTGTTTGCTCTCACAGCTGCCTTAGATTTGGAATTATTCCAAATGGATGTTAAAACAGCCTTTTTGCATGGTGATTTAGATGAAGAGCTGTACATGAAACAGCCAGAAGGATATGCCATTCCTGGAAAAGAGCATCTGGTATGCAAACTGAAAAGGAGCTTATATGGGCTGAAACAGGCCCCCAGACAATGGTATAAGAAGTTTGATGCATTTATGCTCAAACATGGGTTTAAAAGAAGCCATGCAGATCACTGTTTGTACACCAAAAAGGATGAAGATGGCAGCCCAATTATTCTTGTACTGTATGTAGATGATATGCTGCTGGCTGGGAAGAAAAAGAGCACTCTGAATGCTCTAAAACAGCAGCTGAACTCTGCATTCTCAATGAAAGACCTTGGGGAAGCTGAGCATATTCTTGGTATGCGTATAAAAAGGGATAGACAGCAGCATACTTTGCAGGGATCCCAAGAAAAGTACATTGAAAAAGTGCTCGACAGATTTAATGTGGCTGATGCTAAGCCTCTTGGAGTGCCATTGCAGCCACATGTTAAGCTTTCCAAGGATGACTGTCCCAAGAATGATGATGCAGCCAATTACATGAAGAGTGTTCCATATGCATCAGCTTGTGGTTCACTTATGTATGCTATGGTTGCCACTCGGCCAGACATTGCTCATGCAGTGGGAGTTGTTAGCAGGTTCATGGCTAATCCTGGTAGAGCTCATTGGGAGGAAGTCAAATCTATCTTGAGATATTTGAAAGGGACCAAAAGTAAATGCTTATGTTATGGAAAGGGTCCATTGGAGTTAAAAGGATTTTGTAATTCAGACATGGGAGGTGATGTTGACACACGCAAGTCCACAAGTGGCTATGTATACATACTTGCAGGTGGAGCTATTTCATGGTGCTCTAGACTTCAGAGGATAGTTGCACTATCTACTACAGAGGCTGAATATATTTCAGCCACAGAGGCTTCCAAAGAAGCCATTTGGTTAGCCCGCCTCTGCAGTGAGTTTGGGATGCCTGAAAAGGCACCTGTTCTTGGATGCGATAGCCAGAGTGCCATATGTTTGGCAAAGAATGCCATGTTTCATGCTCGCACAAAGCATATTGATGTGAGATATCACTTCATCAGAGAGGTGTTAGAGGATGGCTTGATCACTTTGATCAAGGTCAATACTTCACAGAATCCTGCAGATGCTCTCACGAAGTGTCTACCCAAGGCACAACATCAGCTATGTATACAGATGGTGGGAGTTACTTAGTTTAAAGGAGCCTCCTTGGTCCTTTAAGTGGGAGGTTGTTGGGGATAAAGGCCCCAAGGACTCTCCTTTTGTATATTTTGACCCTTCCATGTGAAAGCTCTCTTCGAGAGCTTTCCAGACATATTTTTGTTGTATTTTTTGGACCCCAAATTGGGGAGTTATAGGCATTTACATTATTTTTATGACTTTTGGTCATTGGCCATGTGTGAAGATGCCCAAATGACCTAAAAGTCACTTATCAAAAAGACTTGGTCCCAAATCTCTCATAACTTGATTGGGACTTCTTCAACTTCAGCTTCTCCATCTTCTTCTCCAAATTTTTGCGTAGGTTTCTCTCTCTACTTTCTCTCTCCTCACGCAGAAGCCCACTCCCTTGGTGTTTGGAGCAACCGAGCACACCACGACGTAGCTCTCCGCGGCCTCTTTCAGACGTGGCTCTGACTCAGCAGATAGTGGCCACCTAATACAGGGGGATCCATAATATGAGTGAGTAAAACACCCTAGCTACTGGTGATGGGGGAGGTGGGTGTAGTATATGGTACATCGGTGGTGGTCTGGGTGCCTCCTGAAGGAAGAAAACCCAGGGGGTGGTGGTACGCCTATGCTCCATCATGTGGTCGTAGGCTGTCCTGATGCATGAGATATCCTCGTGATTTAGTCGCGGTTGACGATATCCTACCATGCGTGGTCAGTTGTGCTGCTACCTGGTGGAGGGTGAGCCCAGTAGAAGGGCCTCTCTGGTGTAGCTCAGCTCGTTGAAAGAACTGGGTAATGGTCTGCTGGGTACTCACCTGTAGCTGATGTGTGGGCTTTAGTGACCGCTCTCGCCTCTCATATGCTGCTGTGAGGAAGCGCCCCAAGCGTCGCTGGTCTCCCATAGTCATGCACAACTGGAGTGACTCCTCTAGCTGGAACTGTGCTCGTAGGTCTAAGTATGCTCGGCATCTGATAACAAAATGTTCCTCACTCTCTACCTTTGTCTTGCATACTGGGCACCACCTCTCCTCACGGGGCACTTCCCTAGACTGCCCCCTCTCAATCTCGAGCTGATGTGATGAGACCTGGAGCTGCCCAATGACGACTCGGAGGTGGTGGGGAAGGTATGTCTCCATGTATCTCGGGATCTCGATGAAGCCCGCGTCCGATATATGTAGAAAATGCTCACGGTAATAGAGCATTTTCGGTGGCAATGTATCCCTAGGGCTCGCCCATGTCCTCTGTATGTATGTATGCCATATCTCGTGACGAATGATCCTATTCCTCTCTTGATGAGAGAGCGAGTAGGTGGGTGCATGTGAGTCGTACTGTAGTGGTGGTAGCCTGTCTATGTCAAAGCCATGGTGGGCCAGCCAGTCTCGTGTCTGTGCATACCATGAGGAGGTGTCTCCAGCTAATGCCATATCACGTGATGCCTGGAAAGCATGATAAGCAATGCGCACCGTATCCATGCTCCGAAGTCTGTGTAATAGGCACACTGTCTGGAATAGTGCCTCAACTAGCATCGGTGGTGGAGCGAGCTTTGCTCTAATGATATCATGTGGTACTGAAGGCTTGCTGCGGATAAGTCTGGCAATCATGAGGATCACAGAGAGAGAGAGAGAGAGAGAGAGAGAGAGAGAGAGAGAGAGAGAGAGAGAGAGAGAGAGAGAGAGAGAGAGAGAGAGAGAGAGAGAGAGAGAGAGAGAGAGAGAGAGAGAGAGAGAGAGAGAGAGAGAGAAAGTCATATTAACGTCTTCTGGAGGCCAAACTTGGCCTATGAGACAAAAACCATGTACAAGTGTAATAAGAGAGAGAGAGAGAGAGAGAGAGAGAGAGAGAGAGAGAGAGAGAGAGAGAGAGAGAGAGAGAGAGAGAGAGAGAGAGAGAGAGAGAGAGAGAGAGAGAGAGAGAGAGAGAGAGAGAGAGAGAGAGAGAGAGAGAGAGAGAGAGAGAGAGAGAGAGAGAGAGAGAGAGAGAGAGAGAGAGAGAGATTAACGCCTTCGAAAGGCCAAACTTGGCCTATGAGACAAAACCATGTACAACTGTAGTAACCTTTTTGTAGAAATAAAACGGAATAGTACTTGCTACATAAAACTGTGTAGGCTGAAAAAGGCTGGAAACAACTACAAGATAGTGTACCGGGTGAAGGAGAGGTAGTGGGGATAATGTAATAATGTAGTGGTGCATGGGGAGATGTGGCTCTGACTCTGGAGATAATGACCACCTAATACATGGGGGCCCATGATGGGAGTGAATATATATATCCTAACTACAGATAATGGGTGGGGGTGGATGGAGTATGTGGTGCATCGGCGGCGGTATGAGTGTCTCCTGAAGGAAAGCTACCCAGGTAGTGCTCGTGCACCTCTGCTCCATCATGTGGTCATGGGCTATCATGATGCGTGAAATATCCTCCTAGTATAGTCGTGGTCGTCCGTATCCAGCCCTATGTGGTCGACGTCGTACTCTCTGTGCCGCTCCTTGCTCAAGAGTGAGTCCTATGCCTCGGGAAGGCGGGCCCGGCTGATGTAGCTCATCTCGCTGAAAGAACTGAGTAATGGTCTGATGGGTACTCACCCGTGTCTGATGCGTTGGCTGTATGGACTCATCTCGTCTCTCATATGCTGCCGTGAGGAAACGTCCCAACCTCCGCTGGGCTCCAGTGGTCATGCACAACTGTAGTGACTCCTCTATGTGGAATTGTGCTCGTAGATCTGAGTATGCTAGACATCTGATAACAAAGTGCTCCTCGCTCTCTATCTCTCTGTATGGCATACTGGGCACCACCTCTCCTCTCTGGGGACTCCCTTGTTTCGACCACTCTCGATCTCGAGCTGATGTGATGAAACTCGAAGCTGCCCAATGAAGACTCGGAGGTGGTGTGCATGTATCGTGGAGTCTCAATGAAGCCCTGGTCTCAGATATGTAGAAAATGCTCACGGTAGTGAAGCATTTTCGGTGGCAATGTAACCATGGGGCTAATCCATGTCCTTTGTATGTATGTATGCCATATCTCCTGTCGAATAACCCTATTCCTCTCCTGACTGGAGAGCGAATAGGTGGGGGCCTGTAAGTCATACTGTAGTGGTGGTAGTCTATGTCAAACCCATGGTGGGCCAGCCAATCTCGTGTCTGCGCGAACCATGAGGAGGTGTCTCTTGCTAATGCCATGTCATGGATGCCTGGAAGGCTCGATAAGTGATGCGCTCTGTATCCATGCTCCGGATCCTGTGTAATAGGCATACTGTCTGGAACAATGCCTCTACTACCATCGGTGGTACAGCGGGCTCTGCTTTGATGATATCATGTTGGTATCGAAGGCTTGCTGTGGATGAGTCTGGCAATCATGAGAATCTGTGGCCTCTCCAATGCTATCCATGCTGATGTAGCTAACCCCGATCCCCATATGGCTGTTCCATACATGAGCGCTGGTGTAACCAAAGTGTCGAAGAGCCATCCCTTTGTGCGGGACTCCTGAAAGTGTGCCTGGTGGCACTGTCTCTCCATCAAGGCTAGTGATGCGTATCCACATGTGATGCGATCCCGGGCTGCTTGAGACATAGAGAAAACTCCAGAGGCTGTGAATGTCACTCCGAGATAGACTTATGATCCGACTACCTCATTCGGTCCGCCTGCTACTGTGAAACAACTATGTCTCCTCACCTGTGCTGATGTATGAAAAATCATAACCTTGGTTTTACCAAGGTTCACAGATAGCCCTCTATGTATGCAGAAGTCGTCTAGGCCACGCAGGTGGTGCTGTAGACCTTCGGCAGACTCTGAAACCAGCACAATATCGTTAGCATATAAAAGAATATGAACAGTGGTCCCTCGTACCTCAACGCCCTCCCCTCCCTCCTTTCGTATGAAGTCCACTATCTCATCAATGTATAGACCAAAGAGGGTGGGTGAAAGAGGGCACCCTTGCTTCACTCCGATGGTGCTAGCAAGTGAGTGAGATAAGCTGAGTGAGATAAGCCTCCTGGACATCTGACTCTACCAGATACTCTGTCATATAAGGCATAGATCCCCCATATCATCTCATCTGGAGCACCGATATCAAGTAGGCGTCTGAAGAGTCTTTCCATGGGAATTGTGTCGAAGCATCATCCGGGATCGTCTCTCCTCCATGGCGCGATGGTCACGGGCCTCGATCTCTGCAATCTGGTGTCGGTGAAGTCTTGGGGCCTAATATCCTATAGCACGGGGTCATCTCCTAGCTCGAGAGGTCTGGGCCTGCTGAAGCGTCACCCCTCTCGGTGTGTGAGCTGAGGGGGCGAGGGTTGCTCCACGTCGTGGAATAAAGAAGTCAGTGAGCTGACTATGTCTCCCTCCTGTATGGGCTGCTACAGTAGGCTCGAGTAGGGAATCTCTGTGACTCTGTATCTCTAGTAAGAATTGCCCGAGTTATCGCTGGTCTCTCAAGTCCATGATCTCTCGGAGGGTGGGCTGCCCTGTAAACAGAGTCTCGTATCTGCCTCTGATGTCATCATATGCGCTACATCTGCATACAAAGTGCTCCTCATCCTCTATCTCTACTCTGCATACCCTCCATATGCATTGCTCTCTGGGAATGTCTGCGGCTTTGCCCATCTCAATCTCTAGTCGGTGTGATGAGACTCTCAACTGGCTAGTTGCTACCCTCGAGCTATGAGGCATGTAAGTATCCATGTAGCGTGGTTGCTGGATAAAGCCCTACTCATGAGTCGGGATAGTGCAGTGGCGTGGTGACATCTAAGAGAGGAGAGAATAGACACCCATTCGGGACCCGAGCATTTGGCATAGCTATACACAGAGCCTATACCAGATCCCAGACCAGCCCCCCATTCCCAGGTCGCAGAGCCCACGCCCCACTAGCTCTCACTTCTTCACACCCACTATGGTGAGCTGCGCTATTTCCCATTTACAGCATGGCAAAGCCCATGACCAGTTCAGTTTACACGCAAAGCATCTCATCTATGGATGCACGACTCTTGCACGGCTCATTGCCCACCTCTTCAACTGTGCACTGGTTGAAGGGTTCCCTTACTCATGGACTAAGCACACTATAGTGCCCATTCATAAGTCAGGTGATGTTATGGATCCAGCTACATATCGGATGATCATGATTGGCCCCATATTGGCCAAATTATATGGGGCAGTGCTAGAGATAGAGTTGAGCACCCTTGCCGAGAGGAAGGGCATTAGGGCTCCAAGACAGGCAGGTTTCAGACGAGATTACTCTACCATTGACCACATCTTCACTTTGTAGCTAGGGTGTTTTACTCACATTATGGATCCCCCATGTATTAGGTGGCCGCTATCTGCAGAGTCAGAACCACGTCTCCCAAGCCCTTTTCCAGCCCTATATAGCTTTATGTAGCGATATACTTTTTATTTCATTTCATCTTCTACACAGGGTTACTACACTTGTACATGGTTTTTGTCTCATAGGCCAAGTTTGGCCTCCAGAAGACGTTAATATGACTTTCTTTCTTTCTTTCTTTCTCTCTCTCTCTCTCTCTCTCTCTCTCCCCCCCCCCCCCCCCCCCCCCCCCCCCTCTCTCTCCCTCTCTCTCCTCAAAAACGCGGACCCACTACTTTAATGACTTCTTCCAAAACTCACTCAAACTTCAAAGTGATCCTGAATTCTACTTTTGTTTTTTTCAAATTTTGTTATTCCTCCTATTCAATGTTATGATAATTTGTAAAACAATCCCTTTACTTAGTTTAATATGTATGCAATGTTGTGATACTTTGCACGATGCATGCAAGCCCTTTGCTTAATTTAATATGTCAACGCTTGATGGACCTCTATCTGGATTCTGAACTAGTCACATCTAATTGGAGTTATAAATGAGGTTTTAAAGGATTGATTATCTCCTTTTTATTTCATGTTAATATATCCATGAGTGCATCTCTACTAGGTACCATCCTTTTCTTTATACTCAAATCACTTGCCATGTAGCTTCTTTGATGTACATGTCTTGCTTGATGAGTGTTTATGCCACATGAGATGATTTATGAGAGCATCTTACACTTGATTATAAGCTCAAAAGTCTTCTTCATGATCCTTACAAGCTCACTTTAAGATAGATTTGAATTTTCTATTCCATGGTCTATTCACTTGTTTATGCTATTCAGAGCAATGTGCATGGCATGTGCACTTCATTTTGCTTCCTCATGTACACACTCTAAACAAAATGGGATGTTGAAGGAAAGGAAACCAATGAGACACATGATAGAAAACATGAAAACATAATTAATTGCAAAAAATATTATTGATAAAAGAGAGAGAATGTGTCGCTCTGAATGCTTAAAATGCACCGAATTGAACCAATTTGAGCACGGAACCGAACCGAATCACTTCCATTTACTTGCAAATTAAAAAGGTACCGAATGCCCGGTTAAGGTTTGGTGAGAAATGCTTTTCCATGAGACAGAAGCGAAGTTCTTAGGGTACATTGTCTCAAAAAAAGGAATATTCATGGACTCTAAGAAGATTGAGACAATCCTCAATTGACAAACACCTTCATGTGTTAGAGATATATAATGTTTTTTAGGCTTTGCCAACTTCTACAGAATATTCATCAAGTATTATTTCACGATAGTGGCACCGCTTACCAAGCTTACAAGAAATGGTAAATTCTCCTGGAATGAAGAAGGAGAAAAAGCCTTTCAAAGCCTGAAATCAACATTCACCATTGCTCAAATTCTAGTTCATCTTGACCCTACCAAGCCAAATTTCTTGGAGATAGATGCATTAGACTTTGCCTTGGGAACCATTCTATCTTCACATGGAGATGATGGAAACTTACGTCCAATCGCAAACCATTCAAGGAAATTCTCTCCTTTCGAGATAAATTATGAAATCCATGATAAAGAACTTCTTGCCATAGTGGATTCTTTTGACACTTGGCATCATCATTTAGAGGGGGCAGCCCAAAAAGTATTATGTATACAGATTATAAGAATCTAGAGTATTTTATGACCACCTGTATCTTCAATAGAAAGCAATCTCGATGGAGTAACTTTTTATCTATGTTCAACATTGTCATCACATACCGCCTAAGATGGAAGCAATGTTGGCTACATGCCTTGTCAAGAAGAGCTTACCTTGGACCAAAGAAAGGCAAAAAAGCTTTTGATCAACAAGAAAGTATACTACTCAAGCTAGAACATCCCGAGTTAGCAGTTATCTCCTCAAGCCATGAGGAAGATTTAATGTTGACCCATCTAATTCATGAGTCCCTACCACATGATGAATTGTTTTGTAATGTCAAGAAGAAAATGCAAGAAGGGAAAGATCATGAAGTAAATGAGTTCCATGAAAACAATAGGTTACTATATTATAAAACTTGTCGTATGTCCCTCCAAGAAAGCCCAAAATCCAAGTGCTTCAACAATATCAACCTTGGAGCAAGACAATTTGGAGTGAATAAAACAATAGAACTTATATCAAGAGATTTTTGGTGGCCTCAAATGCGGAAGGAAGTTAAAGAATATATCCGAACTTATGACACACAATCAATTTGAGGTGGCTTGGCATAAACCTCATGGCCTCTTCCAACCTTTATCTATTCCAGAAAGGCCATGGTCTTTATTGTCCATGGATTTCAACACAGATCTACCAAGGTCCAATAAGTATGATGTCATTCTTGTTATAATGGATAGATTCATAAAAGTGGCCACTTCATTCTAACTACCAAGGAGATCAGAGGTGAAGTTATTGCGTAGTACTTTTTCTCAAATACATCTTTAGGCTTCATCGATTGCCTGATGATACTGATCTAAGTCCATGGTTCGTATCTAGCTTTTGGAACAATCTTTGCAGGCTCCTTGGTATTGAAGTTAAACTATTTGTAGCCAATCATCCACATACTTATGGACAAACAAAACGTGTGAATCAAGTCTTGGATTAGTATCTCCATTGCATCATCAACTATCATGAAAATGAATGGTTTGGGCTTTTATCCTTTGCAGAGTTTGCTTATAACAATAGTACTCATACATCTACCAAGCATACTCTCTTCTTTGCAAACTATGGACAACACCCAAGGATGGATGAAGAACTCCCAAAGCATGTGAAAAACCAAGCTCTAAGAGATAATGCCTAATACCTCATGGATATTCATCAAGAAATCAAGAAAGAGATCCATAGATCTCAAGAACAATGTAAGTATTATGCAGATCAACACCGTGTTCAGAATCCATCTTATCATGTTGGGGATAAAATGTGGTTACTCAAAAATAATTTGCAGACTTCGATGCCCTATGCAAAGCTAGACCATTAGAGATTTGATCTTTTCACCATCTTGGCCAAGATTAATGTAGTCACCTTTAGGCTCCATGAGAATACATCCAATTTTCTAGATTTCATCATTGAGGGGGGAGATACCCAATCCTTTGAGATGGAGGATCATGAAGAACATGACGTCGAGCGTGTCTTAGATTCCAGAATCTCGTGAGGAAGATTGGAATACCTTGTTCATTGGAAAGGGTATGACTTAAATGATTATACTTGGGAACATGTAGAAAATCTTCAAAGACCAATCAAGGTTCGTGAACTCCAAAAGAAGAATCCAATAAAACTCAAAAGAGAGAGAACATGGAAGTTGCTCCCGTGGAACTTATCGCTTGAGGGGAGATGAGGTCATGGACACAAAGGAAACCACCCTAAACCCTAGATTGATGTGACTTTCTATATCTCATGATTGGTTCAAATTCGAAGAAACTAATGCTACCATCGCATATGAAACATGTCAAAGTTCTAAGATCGAAGGTCTACTTGCTTGATTCTGACATCTTGAGGTCATGTTTCAGATTTTTGAGATCATCAATGACATCATCCATTCATAACCACCCTTGAACACCTATATAAGGAGGGGTTGGTCACATACATCCTGAGTCTTGCCAATACCCGTCTTGGGAGCTCAAGGAGTTTCGATGTAAGTGATGTAATGAGGTGGGTGGCCTTCGTGGATCCCAATATATAGTCAACTGTGCTCCTTTCTCCCCAACAGACCCATGCGGCATGCAAGTCAAGCCTTTTGAAGTAAGCCACTGAACCATCCCTTTTATAGACGACGAGACTGTGGTAAGATCCAAGCTTAAGTAGATGGAACGATATGTAGATGGAAATGAATTATTCGGGGTGTTTACCATCTCTTCATGAGGAATGTTGGCTCCAACATTAAGAAGTTGGTCACGAATGTCTTTAAGTTTCAAAGTATGAGTTTGTAGTGACTCACCAACTTTCATGTAGGATAACTGCCTTCTTAGATGAGCTTTCCTAGCAGGATTTCTGCTTTGATAGAGATTCTCAACTCCAACCAAGCTTGATGAGAGGTTCTTCATGACTTGATTTGAAGGATATGATGCTTCACAACCGTAGCTATAAGAGAGAGTGCTTGAGCATGTCTTTAATCCCTTCTGGATTGCTCTTCAGAAGGTTGTCTGTGGATGATGAGACAATTACTTCTTCTTCTTTCTGTGTCTGGTAGGCAAGACTCACAATCATACCATCTATTCTACTTGCAGGACTCGTGGATGCTGTGAAACATACTACTGCATGGTACTATTCATAGCAGTTCCATGATGGATGGTAGTGAGCTCTATTCTGAGTGTCGAGTGGCAGTTGTGTACCAATCCTCCAAGGTGTGGTGAGAATTTTGATCCTCAAGGTGTGGTGAGAAATTCTGGCCTCCATGCAGCTGATCTCTCGATGTAGTTGCAGGACTCTGAGTAGTCTCGACATGTGTCTACTTGCAGGACTTGTGGATGTTGTGGAATGCACCCTTGGCAGTTCCATGACGCATGGTAGCAAGCTCTAGTCTGAGTGTTAATGGAGTGGTTTTTAAATAACAAAGTAAGGTTTACTTGATAAATCACATATAAACTATTTGATTCTCATTTTTCCTCTCATACATGAAGGAAAACTCATATCCTGTTTTGTGCATGATTGTACTTGTGCATCCGTAGACCTCTTCCCTGACTTTTCAATCCGAAATAGCTTTTTGGTTCTTTGTATTGTTGTCCTTCACTGTCTCATGAATCATAATATTGTGGTAATAATTCGTAACTTGGCTTAATCCATAGTCAAGCCTTTTTTTTTTTGGTAGGCACGTAAGTATTGTTGTCAATCCCTTTCGAAAAGTTTTTTTTTTATTCTTCAAATGCACCACAAACAAATTACCTTGTATAGACAGTGAAGAGCTCTGCAATTATGAACATTGTGCATTCTATTTTATTGATTTATCATACAATGGATGTTTTCTTATTGTTTAAACATGTATAGTAAAAATAGTATTATTGCTCCATTGTTTTTGAGTTCAATCTCAACTTTCATGTTGTATTTGTTATGACACTATGGATTTGAATGTAGATGACATTAATTTTTCTTGATAATAGTTTGATCTCTGAATTAGATTTAGACAAAAATCTGAGTGGTATATCAAGAGAACATTAGTGTTTCAGCAAGGAATAAGGAGAAAGGGCAGATGCAGGTTATGTAATAGGGGTAGAATTGCATTATGTGACTGGCAGGACACCATGTAATTATAGAACTCAAGAACAGCGCCAAATGCATTGAGTGCTGAACAGGGGAAATCATATTCAAATGTTGGAGCTGACAAAGCTATCGTTCTAATAATATCTGAAGCTTAGTGATCTTTTGAATCTGTATTTTCAAATAATTGTCAATCCAACATTGCTATTGAAGTACATGGATGTTATGCTTTTGGGTCTCATTTTTATCACTTATTGGATGCAGATAACATCTGAAGAAGTGTCCAGTGTCATGAAGCCTGAGAAGAGGCAAATGAAAATTAAACACCTAGTCGAGTTATTAAGCAGGTTAGTGGATAGCTGATGTAACCAATCTTACCACGTCCATCACAGGAGCGGTTGGGCAATTTTTTTTTCAGCTTCAGTATCTCTTATATCACCACAGCTAGGAGTCTATCTGCTGCTGAATATATTTATAAGACATTTACAATTGTATGAGGCGGTGTGTTCTTTGTATACAGAAGCATATGTGAGAGCTATTGTTCCACTTATAAATGAAATTTATTTCTGAGTCCCTGAGGCATGTAAAGAAGGGATGATTGATTGGTCATATTGATGAATGAGCAAAATTCTAATGGAACTTCTACATGAACAGTAATCGAATGACATGGTGCCATAAGAAAAGCATTTTGGAACATTTTCAGAAAATTACTTGTGTGTTATTGTGGGGGGATGCACTACATAATTTGAGGTACATGGATTAAAGATTTTGAATTAGCTTCTTTTTGTGCGAAACAAGAATATATATCATAAAGGATGAAAGCAAGGCTGAGCCTATATTGGATAGGGATGATTCTATTTGTCGAAATCGCAACAGAGTGCTCCCTATAGTCATCTATGTACAAAAATTCAGCGAGAAACATGGAGCTCAGGGAGCAGGAATGCACACAAACAACTTTTTGGAGGACCATAGGAGTACAATAGATAGTGGAATCATTAAGTGTGGAGTGACAAAGGTAAATAGTGGATTAGGGTTATTGGAATATATACAAATCATGGGAGAAAAATCTCCTAGAAAGTGATAAAACTGATCATCTAAATCTAAGTTTATTCACACAGCACTACTAACTGGTCCTAAAAAGCTCCCCTCATGAGTGATTCATTGAACAAAGAGCAGCATTCATGTATAAGAAAGTGTCAAGCTATTTGGACCTTGAACAGTCCATAAAAAGGAATAAGCTTAAAGCTTTGCAAAAATCTTCAAACTTCTCACTTAGTAAAGCTTTGTGAGGTCTCCAAGGGTATCTTGTATAGCCACATAATTCTCTTCTTGATCTAATGATATTGCATCTTGATGTGCTTTATATGAGTATGGAATACTAGGTTCATCACGTCTACAAATCGCTCTAATTGCTAATAAATGATCCACAAGGACTCAACCACACACTTGATTGTGTGCAGCTTTTAAAACTAATTTATACTTGACTTAACAACTAGAAATGAGCACAATAGGCTCAACCAAGATATGCTTGAGCTATGAGGCATAAAGTATTGATTCCCTTCCTCAAGATAAATAACTCAAGTTTATGGTTTCCACTTACTGAAATAAATGCTTGGACACATAAGTGTCATACCAACTAGCCCAATCCAAGTAGGAAAAATATGTAAGTTTGGTGGTATTGATTTTCTCTCAAGATAGAATATCTCAAGTTTTCAGCTCCCATTCAAAGAGCAAAACAAATGCTCAATCACTTGCCAATGTTTGAGACTAATTGTGCTTAAATTTGCTTGTTTGGAAGGCATCAAGTTCAATGTCCGGCTATTCAATGTATACATAGAACAACATCAAATGCATCTTGAACATGAAGATTGAAGCATAAATTTATCTCCATGGAAGTGAGAACACAAATTAATTTGTCCATCAACTTTTCATAAATGAAATGTTCAAGTAAAGTACAATGATCAAGAATATATCATTTGTGTGCTTCATATTGAAGGTGCTTTAAGTTTGATTGTTTTGAAATCTATGTGCTCGTCGGTATGTATTTGGTCATATGAATCATATGGTGCTTGTTTCAAGTGATGATAGTATTTCTCTCTTCGAATTTTGTTATGGTAATTATACTTATGCATGCCTGAAAAATTCAAAATTTAAGGTCACAATCTATACTAATTACCAGATGATATTTAAATACAACTTACATCCTTGTGGATGAGTTCTAATTGATACTTTGTCATTGAACCCTCTTGGGGAGAGAAAGAATGGTGAAATTTCTCCAAAGTACAATCCTTTCAAACATGTTTAGAAAGAAAACACCATATTAGATTTTGATAAACATAATATATTAGCAAAATTGAGATGGCCAAATCGTGCATGTGAAAGCCTTGCATGTGAAATGTCTTGCATATGAAATCTTGAAATGGACATATTGAATCATCCAAAGATTTTCCATAATGTATGATCTTGTATAGTCTATAATAAAATACTAGAGCAATAACGTTTTTCATTATCGGAGAGCATAATAAATGTAGTTATCAAGCCAATGTTAGTGAATCTTGACATTGGTCATAAGCTCTTATTTTTTTTTAATCTATAGATAGTATAAAAACTATGATGATATGAATGTATCTCCATTTGTAAAATCATTGATAATCTTTTGATCTCCCATAAATTGTGAGGAGATGGATGGATAAGGTCCAGAGATGAGTTGGTTGCACAAAACCTACTCTACGCCTGCCAAGTTAACTCTAGGGATGCTTAATAAAATCCTTTAGCTTCACAATAGTGCATTTGGAACCACTAAGTGCTTTTGAGGATCATTCCCAAAAGTTTGCATCAAAACAGATACCTTGCATATACTAGAAATGTGAGAAAACCTTCTATTTTGGGAATATAAGTGTTCAGAGTTTTGCTCAGAGCTCACAACCGATCATGAATTGACCAGAGAGCTTTTGCACATGGAGTGTGTAGCTAACTAAAGCAAATAATTTCATCAAAAGAAACATGATCATTCTCATCATGAAGACTAGATAATCTGGGCAAAGGAAGCACTTTGAGATCTTGAACGAGTACATTATAGTAAAGGTGCATCTAATTTGGTATCGTGCATTTTGAAACAACCATTTAGGTATAGTTTTGCTTCTTCTATGTTAACCCTCTCCTCAACAAGGGCATCATGTAAATCTACATTAGAAATGGAATGTCTTTCATCATTTTGTGATATGTGGGTTGAGAAATTGCTTTGTTTAGGCGATTATCCACATGTAAAAAGAGGCACCAAAGTGTTATACACATGTTTTGAGCTAATTGATATCCCCTTGGTACATAAAAGTAAGGGTTGAATTTCATTTTCCACAAAAACATCACGGTCAACTAGAATGCACTTAGAATCTAGATGATAGAGATGATAGGCTTTACTTTTTAATCTGTATCCAACAAAAATACGATTCACAAGTTATATCGTCCAATTTTCTACATTGTTGTTTATGCACCAATGAATACATGAGACAACCAAAAACACATACATGAGCAAAGATGGCTTTTGGCCATGCCAAACCTCATATGGAGTGATAGAGTGCAATGCTTTGATGGGACACCTGTTCACTACATATGCTGCACACATAACAACCTCAAGCTAAAGGATATGTGGTAAATCTTGACTTTTGACCATACACTCGCCATTTCCATGAGAGAATTGTTCTTCCTTTCAACAGGTCCATTTTGTTGAGGTGTATACAACATTGTACATGATGCTTTATCCCACACTCAGTGAGAAATGCATTGAACTTAGAAGACATATATTCCCCCCTCAATCACAATAGAGGGTGCCTATTTTACATGGTGATAAATGTCCAGCCATAACCAAGAACTGGTTAAAGCACATAAGCACCTCAAAGTTTGATTTCAATGGATACACCCATGTTTGGAAAAGCCATCAAGTCAAGAAGTATAAGTAGTTCCCATATGAAGTTATCTATGTGGGACTACAAATATCACTATGAACAAGCTGCATTTTATGAGAAACTCTGATTGAACCATTTTTGGGAAGGAGAAGCATTGCATTTTGCCCAAAATACAACCTTCACAAGATTTGTTTTAGAAGGTGCTTCAAGTTTGGGTAGAGATGACACCATTTCAGATTTTTGAAAGTGAAGCAAACTAGCGAAATTCAAACAACCAAAGCATGCCTACCAAAGCTTTGCATATGAGATAGCTTGAGAATCATGAAGTTGCCCTAGAGCAGGTGCAACACGAACTGCAACATGACTAAGAAATTGAAGATCATTATGTTGAACACTATTTGCTTCATGTTCAACCACTGTTTTTAGAGGTGCAATATGGCATTTCTCAACACCATGCTACATGATGCAATCTATGCCCACCAACTTATGCTAAACAACCAACATACGAAATACATCATTTTTCAGCCATGGCATGTGACTAAATACCCTCATGTAGAAAATTGACTATATGTAAAAAAGTTGAACAAAAATACCTTATCGAACTTTGTTAAACCAATATCAGACTTCAAAATGCCTGTACTAGCGAACTAAATGTTATATATATGTTTGGCACAAAAAGATGAAATTTCCTGCACAATCGCTAAGATACGATTTTGGAGGCCGAAACAAGCTCAAATCAAAATTTTCATGCCACATAGAAAATTTATTTTAAACCTTTAATCACCTCAAGTATGCTCTCCAATTTTCATGCAATTTTGAGATTTTGACCAGAGAGTTGTCAAAGACACCTTAGATGAAGTAGAAACCTGTTCTATACCAATTATTGGAGATTGAGGTCTGTGGAAGCACACAAATAGAACAAGGAAGAAGACGAAGTTTGGAGAACAACGCAACACATAATTAGTACCAAGTGAATGTACAAAAGATAAGAGATTGGCTAGGATTATAGGCATACATACAAGTTGAAGGATAAGTGTGTTTACACACATCACTACCAAAATATATCAACACAACATTCCATAGATTTGATGAGAAAGCAATTACTTCACTGAGCAAGGCTTGCTTCTAGTTAACTTGATGAGCAAGAAAATGCGTTTATCAAGGCACTTCCACGTTCGGGTGCTCTTAGGACAAGAAAAGAATAGATGACCTAGGTCTTCCCTATCACTGTAACACCCCTTACACCAGGTAAAACACCATACTTGATTCGACATTGATCCATTTCCCTCTGTGAAGAATTTGCCACATAATGATCACTTTCTTGCTCTCAATAAGCGGGTGCCACATGTCCTTTAACTTAAATGATCATATGATCCAAGACTAGTTTAGACACCACTTCTTGTTAAGTAAGTGATGAAAGTTTATTTCTTTTCATTCTAGGATTATTCTTAATTTTATTACCATTCTACCACCTCAAATCTTCCAAGCAAGGGAATTTTCAGCCATTCATGAGGTGGAACTTTGAGTAAAACCATAAGTTGATTGTGCACCTTAAATGTCATCAATCTTCATAGTTGACATTGTAATTAAGATCAACATCCTTGGATCCAATCCAATGTTTTCTATCTCGGTAGAGAGGCACTTCCACGTATGAAAGCCTTTGTTCAAGAGCCTCTTAGCTCTCTGGAGGTTATCATCTTCCACTCAAGTCCACTTCCAATCATTATTGATGGTGCAAAAGGGCTTTAACTTGTTCCATCCCTTCCATAAAGAGGACGCAAGATTTCATCCCTTAAGACTAATCGGGAATGAAAAAACAAGATATCTATTGAGCTCTTTCTACCTAGGGATCCTGCTGAAACAGAAGCTCTCACTGTGTCTGAAAAATCCGTTTGGCCCAAGAAGCTTCATCATTGCTCCAAGCTTCAATAATCTAGTTTTCCACCATCTTGTTGGCTAATTCTTCCATATCTAAAATTCGAAAACCTCATGCATCCTTTGAGCTAGAGAAAATTTCCCATTTGATCTTTGAACACACCTCTATTGGGATCCCCTATCCATAGGAAATTTCAAGAAATCCTTATTAGCTTCTATATCTCCTTGTCCGGTGGCCTCCAATACACCAAGAAGTACATGATAGTGCAGATAAGGAACGTGTTGATCACCATGACATGCCCAACCACATTTAGTTGCATACCCTTTTCATAAAGAAGCTTTTTGTCAAGCTTGGAAAACACCCTATCCCATGGCTGGCTCATCATGGAACCAAATCCCATCAGAATGCCCAAAAAACAAAAAAACTTGACCAAAAGGAAGCTCCAAAGACCCTTGGGATGTCACAAATTGTAGAGGTGGACCAAGGATGTATTTGAAGGAAGTCTTTGAATGGTTGAATCGAAATGGAGAGGCTTCACAAAAAATGTCAAGGCAATCCTAGAAGCTAGACACACACTGAATTTCATTATGATGAAACCCATTGGGGTCATCAACAAAGAGTCCCAAAACCATCCAAATATTGTTTCAAGGGAGATAGAGAACTTAAATATTCCCCAAGTGCACTTTATTATCTTCGAGAGAGGTTATAACATCAACTTGCAATCAGAAAGAGAAACAAGATAAGCATGCAGCCTTGCTTGATAGAGCCCTTAGGACAAATAGCCAAGGAGAGTTGGCTGCTAACGTTAATTCAAGAAAAACATTTCCCAGGAGCTTCGAAACCATTTTATAAACTTAGGGACACAAACGAGGTCCTTGATGGGTTGAAAGATAAGGTCCCACTCAACCCTATCATATGCTTTGTCAAAGTCAATCTTGAGGGAAAAAAAGTCTTGTGAACACCCCTCGCATACTCAATTACCTCCCTAACATCAATGATGACTTTGAGGATATATCTAACTTGGATAAAGACTTTTTGTTATTCATTGATCCATGAGTGTAGATGGCCCATTATGCGGTTGGCAAAGACCTTGGCAAAGCTCTTGTAGCCCATCTAGACATGGTGATAGTCTTCCTAGTTTCAATTATGTTTTTACTTTCTTTCTTGTGGATAAGCGTAATTATATCTTATTCAAGAACCTTGATAGCGCATGAAAGCTAAGTGCCTTGGGCCAAGATAAGTTAAGCGGGACCACTAAAACATCTCTAAAGATTTTGAAGAATTCATTATTGAGGCCATCAAGCCAAAGGCTTTTACCTTTGGGAAGGGTTTCAATCACTTCAAGGATTTCTTGGCAAGTATGGTGATCATCATGAAATTGCATAATATCTTACGATTATTTTTTTCGGATCTAACTCTCAAGATGGTGTCCATGCAATCATGACTTCAAGAAGAAGGGAGAGTGCAAACCCTGAGGAGCTGCTTGAAATGATGGACAATCAAATCAAAATTTTCCTCGTCAAAAGATCATTCAAACCCATTGTTTTCCATCATCTAGGGAATAGCTTCTTTGCTTTGTTCCATGTTTAGGAGCTTGCTCATTCCTTTAGTTTGTTTGTCATCTTCACCTAGTCATCGATCTTTACAGTACACCTCAAGATTCTTCTTTCTAATTTCCTTTTCGTATCTAAGGGTGATCCTAATCTTAAGTACACCTTTTTCTAAGTGAGAGATATCTTTATTGACTTTAGCCTCCAATAGAAAGAGGTAATCTCCCTTCTAACCCTCCATATAGCCTGGATTTCCTTTTGAGCTCTCCACAGGATGGAGTGGGTATGATTGACTATGATGATACAACTCCGAGAAGGAGACGAATGATCTTTGAAGGCATGTCTCTAGAAAAGCGAGATTTCATGTTGGATGAAGGGAAGGGAAAAGGCCATGTGCCCAACATCCATAGAGATTTCTTATTTTTAATGAAGGGTTTAAATTTTAGAACTATAGGGTGGTAACACAACAATGTCCATGTATTAGGAGAGGGAGGGGAGCCCCAGATTATAGATGTGGTTTTGAGAAACATAGCCTTTGTCAAGCCTAGATTTATGCAAATCAAAGCTAGACTAAAGCCATGCATTTGTGTGTTGGAAACGTGAAGGTAGAGAAGAGAAGGTTCTTTGAGTGAGAGAACAAACCCATTTTAGTATTTTGAGTTTAGTTTTACATCTTGTTGCATGCAGAATATCATGTGTGTACTTTTGTTAGATTCCTCGTTTTCCTCGAGCTCGTTAGCCTTACTTCACTTTCTCTTATGATTTCACCTTCATGCGTTTCAAAGTCTTATAGGAGGTTATCCAAAATCTTCACCACGTCTTTGTTTAGAACCACTTCATTCATCGTCCATATCCTTGAAACATGTAATCAAACTTGGCAACTTAAATTTACCATCAATTTTCTCTTTTAATCATTGTGATGCATCTGATAAATTTGTGGGACATAGTATCTTCCCTTACAATCTTCTAATGCATGGATTTGAACCGGAAAAATTACTTGGTGATAGAACTAGTCCATTCAAAGCTTCTCTAGAAGTCTTTTCACTTGATAAAGACTCGTTTCGGAATTTATGGGTCAAGATTGTGTCCGTAGCTTAATTAGCACATGCACATATTTGGTACAATTGAATACTTTCATGCATGATAAATCTAGTTTCTCCTCCTTAATCTTCTCTTCAGCTTTGACTTGACATAAAAAAATATTTTGAGTCTTGTTCATAATATAAACAATATCGAACCCGATTATAAAATTAAAGCTCTACATATTAGTGTAATATATTTTTCCTTGCATTTTAGGGTGATCTTGCAAATTGCCTTCTAATTTTATGATTCTTGAAGATGTTGTTGCATTCATTTGAGAAATATTGTACTCCTCCATATGACGTTAAGCTCATATATATTTTTTTATTTTCTTCTCCACCACGGCTTTATAAATTTGAAGCGAATGAAAAAAAGTACCTTTTTCTTTTCATGAAGAAACTCTATAATCTTTATATATGGCAAGAAGTGCATATGACATGAAAATTAAAATATCCTATTTAAACTTTCCTTTTAGGAATCCAAGCATCCATATGTATTACTGTCTTTCTACGAATCCAAACATCTATATGTATTATCTTTAGCACATTCTCATGAATCCAAACCTCTGTATGTATATTCTCTAGCACATTCTCATTAACATGCTCATCATGTGGAAATGATGATGAATTGATACATCTTTGATATCTTCTATATATCTACAATTCAAAACATAACAATGCTTTTTGAATCCATTTTTCTCAAATTTATGTGTGCGCATTGCTACAGAAAGACAATATTGATTTGAAACCTACTTATATGTTAAAAGGGGATCTTGAAGCACAAAACGTATATGGAAAACAAGGATGCTTTATCATATGCAGTGATACTTGCACCTTGTCAAAAGATGTTGGAGTTAGACGTCTACAGAAGCACGCGAACAACACAACAAAGAAGAAGAAGCTTGGAGCACAATGCACAATATTGAATGTATTGCCACTTTAATGTACAAAGATAAGTAACCCATTAGGGCTATAGTCGTATATACAAGTCGGGGAAAAAAACCTCTTAAAGAGGGAAAAAAGTGCCCCGGTGGTCCTATGTGTTCACACACAACACTACCTAATATATCAACAAATCCCCCCTAGGAGTGATGCGGTGAACAAGGAGCTTGCACTCATGTATAAGGAAGTGCCAAGCTATGTGGAATCAATCCACAAAAGGAAGTAAGTCCAAAGCTTTGTGGAAAGCTTCAAACTTCTCCCTAGGCAGAGCCTTCATGAAAAGGTCTGCAATGTTCTCATATGTGGGAACATATGCCAAGCTGATCTCTCTAGAAGAGAACCTCTCCCTAACATAATGATGATGCACCTCAATGTGCTTAGTGAGAGCATGGAACATAGGGTTCCTCGCAGTTGCCAATGCGCTCTGACTGTCAGTGAAGATGGTAGTGGCAAAAGACTGACCAACACCCAAATCAGCCATAAGGCGTCTGAGCCACGCACACTCAAAAGTTGTTGTGAAAGCTACCCTATACTCAGCCTCATAATTGGAAGTGTTCATAGTAGGCTGCTTCTTGCTCAACCAAGATATGCATGAACTACCAAGCATGAAGGAAAAACCACTAGTGGACACACGAGTGTCATAGCAACCAACCCAGTCATAGTCAGAAAAAGCATGTAAATCTGGCCGTAGTGATCCCCTTATAGGATAAAACAAAACAATCCAAGTAGCCGGGTACCACTTAAGTAGTGAAAGATGTGCTTAACTACCTCCAATGCTTGACTCTTGGGCAATGCATAAACCTGCTTATCTGTGAGATAACAAACTGAATATGTGGCTGGGTAATGCATAAGTAAATCAAGCATCCAACAACCTACTGATAAAGAACAACATCAAATGCATCTCTAACATCATGAAGACTCAATTGTAAACCTGTCTCCATAAGAGTGGCAAAAGGTTTACAGTCGTCAAGGCCAAAATGCTACAATAATGTGTCAATATATTTCGTTTGACACAAAGCCATTCCACCATCAACGTCCATAAATTGAATGCCCAAATAATGATGCAAATGCCCGAAATCAAACATCTCAAATGAGGCATGCAAATCAGCCTTAAAATTAGCAATATGCTTCTCATAAGGACTAGTGAGCAACATGTCATCAACATACACAACAATGATCAAAAGTACAAAATTAGCAGGCTTAACATATAAGGTGCTTTTAGGTGGACTATTCTCAAAACCATGTGCAATGAGATAGGCATATATCTTTTCATACCAAGCACATGGTGCTGGCTTTAAACCATATAATGCCTTCTTTAAGCTGCACACCTGGTTTTCATGCCCTTTTTCCACAAAGCCACGGGGCTGAAAAACATACACTTCTTCCTGCAAGTCACCATTCAAAAATGCTATTTTAATGTCCAACTGATGTACATTCCAACCATGATGAGGTGCGAGTGCATAGATGCTACGAACAGTAGTCATTCGACAAGTAGGAGCAAAGGTCTCATCAAAATCAATGCCTCTTTCCTGAGAATAACCCTTTGCAACAAGCCTAGCCTTATAACTGTCAACTCTTCCATCATGCTTACGCTTAAGCTTGTATAGTAGCTTAGTGCCAATGGCCTTCTTGCCAGGAGGCAAGTCACATAAAGACCAGGTACCATTTTTCATGATAGCATCATATTTAGATTGCATAGCAACCATTCAATGTTCACAATTTTGTTCTTCATCAAATGAAACAGGCTCAGTCTCATTACAAAGACTAGAGGCAACCATAGCATAGCAATCTGATGCAAAAGAGGCACTGTGAGAGCCTGATCGAGTACAATATGACAAAGGTGCATCTATTTTGCTATCACACAAAGTATGCACCAACCATTTTGGCATAGTTTTTGCCTCCTCAATATCAGCTCTCTCATCAACAAGTGCATCATGTAAATCTGCATAAAAAATAGAATGATCTACATCATCACATGAAACCTGTAAAGGCTGAGAAGTTGCATCATTACGACGAGCACTAGACTGTCCACCTGTAAGAAGAGGCAGCAAAGTATCATACATGTCTTTGGAGCTAACAGATGTCTCTTTCATACATGAAAGTAAAGGCTAAATAGTATCTTCCACAAAAACAATATCATGGCTAACCAAAATGCGTTTAGTGTGTGGATAATACAGACAATAGCCTTTGCTTTCAAAACTGTACCCAACAAAAATACATTTTACTACTTTATCATCCGATTTCTTGTGATGTTTTTCAGGCACTAATGCATATGTCAAACAACCAAAAACATGCAGATGAGCAACAGATGGCTTGCGACCATGCCAAGCCTCATATGGAGTGATAGACTATGGTGCTTTAGTGGGACACCTGTTAAGTACATATGTTGCACACATGATAGCCTCAAGCCAGAAACTATGTGGTAAAGCCTGACTCTTGACCATATACCTCACCATCTCCATGAGTGACTTGTTCTTCTGTTCAGCGGCTCCATTATGTTGAGGTGTATCTGGCACTATACACTGATGTTTTATCCCACGTTCAACCAGATTTGCATTAAATTGAGAAGACATATATTCCCCGCCTTGATGAGAATAGAGGATGCCTATTTTACATGCTCACAGATTTTCAACCAAAACCAAAAATTGTTTGAAGCACATGAACACTTTGCACTTTGCTTTCAATGGATATACCTATGCATGCTTGGAAACATCATCAATGAAAGTCACGAAGTAAATATAGTTTCCAAAAGAGGGTGTCTGCATAGGACCACATACATCACTATGAACATGTTGCAATTTATGAGTAGCTCAAACTGGACCATCTTTTGGAAAGAAGGAGCACTGCATTTTGGCTAAAATATAGCCTTCACAGACATGTTTTTCGGGTGTCTCAAGTTTGGGCAAAGAGGACACCATTTCAGATTTCTGCAGGCATATAAAACTAGCAAAATTTAGATGACCAAAGCGTGCATGCCAAAGCTTTGCATCTAACATAGCCTCGGAATCAAGTTCTGCACATGTTGAATCATTCATAGATTTTTCATAGTCTATGAGCTTAGACAACCTACAAGATAAAATGCTAGAAGCAATAATCATGTCACCATTTGATAGATCATGAACTATACATCTGTCATCAGCAAATTTCACAACCAAGCCAACCTTGAATAATTGAGAAACTGATAACAGATTTTTCTTGATCCATGGAACAAATAAAGCATCCGACAAAGTGAAAGAACTACCATCAACAGTAGTAAGAATGATCTTACAAACTCCCATGATAGGATAAGAGGAGTTGTTGGCACATGAGACAATATTCCCTGTAGGAGCAAGCTCAAGTGAAGTGAAGAAACTGTGTTGCGAGGTAATATGTTTGGTTGCCACATTATCAAAATACCTAACATTTGAGTCTAATGTAGACATAAATTACTCATAAGAAGATGGGTCAAAACTACAAACTGTAGTAAATGCCCATTCTTCATTCCGCACAAGGTTTGCAGACTCTGTTTTTGGTGTAGAGGCCTCTGCAACAACCATTCTAGCCTCTTTTTTCTTTGCCTCTTTTGCAACCAGTTTTGGACAGTTCTTTATGATATGATTGTTTCCTTTACAGTACTTACAAAAGAATTGTTGCTTTTTTGATTTCTTCTCATCTTTTTCTTCCTTCTTCAAATGTGCAGCATTTGCAAATTTTTGCTTACTAGTAGATGAGCTCCATTTACCTTTGCCCTTCTGACTAGCTAGGAAAGCTTGGTCTGCAACATGCATAATGGACTTGTTCTGCCTAGACTGATCTTCTTGCAACAGAACAAAGACTAACTCCTCAAATGTGAAGGCATTTGGATTGCCTTTCATCATCAAACGAAGAGTAGAAGCAAAACTCTAATATGTATCAAGAAGACCATTGAGTACGGTCTGCACAAGTGAGCTATCTGGTATAACTTCATCAATAGAAATCAAGTGTTCCTTGAAGTCTTTGATCTTTATTAGAAAACTATCCATTTAATCACCTTTATTCATATGCTCACTCTCTAACTGGTTCAGAGGTAAGCAACACGAGCCTCTTTTCTAGCCTGATACAATGTGGTAAGTGTATCCCAAGCATCTTTTGCTGTTCTGCAAGAGAGAATGTCAAGAATAATGGCACGTTTGACAAACAAGGCTATCAATGTATGTGCCTGAGCATCTCTGCCATCCTAAAGAATTTTCTCTAGGTGGAGCAAAAATCCTAGCACGAATAGGAATCTGAAGAATAT
Source organism: Ceratopteris richardii (assembly GCA_020310875.1). Taxonomy (NCBI): domain Eukaryota; kingdom Viridiplantae; phylum Streptophyta; class Polypodiopsida; order Polypodiales; family Pteridaceae; genus Ceratopteris; species Ceratopteris richardii. Next base: position 7,378,459 of record CM035426.1, read on the forward strand.
CAACATCTTCAATGCCATCTACATCAACTTCAATACCTGTGTTTGCAGGTATAATAAGACGTTTTTCAACACCCTATACAATGTTCCACAATCCTTTTGCAACCAATACATGTTGCATCATAGAAGTCCACAATGGGTATTTGGTACCGTCCAACTTATCCTCAACAACCAACATACGGAATACATCACTGCTTTCAGCCATGACCACTGACTAAAATACCTTGATGCAAGAAAATGACTGTATGTGAAAAAGTCGAACAAAACTACCCTGACGAGTTCCGCTAGACCTGTAGGAGAATTCCAGATGCTTGTATTGGCGAACCAAAACTTGTATATATCTTTGGCACAAAAAGACCAAGTAGACTGCACAAGCATTGCGATAGTGCGTTCGAAGGCCAAAACAAGGTCAGATCGCGATTTCGGCACCACATAGCGAAGCTGTTTTGATCTCCTAATCACCTTGAGTATGCTCACCAAATTTTGTGCGATTCTGAGACTATGATCATAGGGGTGCTTGTTGATATATTTAGGTAGTGATGTGTGTGAACACTCTAGGACCGCCGGGGCACTTTTTTCCCTCTTTAGGAGGTTTTTTTTCCCCGGCTTGTATATACGCCTATTGCCCTAATGGGCTACTTATCTTTGTACATTCTCTAGTAATACATTCAGTCTTGTGTGTTGTGCTCCAAGCTTCTTCTTCTTCCTTGTGCTGTTCGCGTGCTTCCGCAGACGTCTAACTCCAACAATTGGTATCAGAGCAGGTCGTCGCTTCTTCTAGGGCGCCGTCGACACTCCTCCGTTTGCAGTCTCAGATTCGCACGAAATTTGGTGAGCATACTCAGGGTGTTTCCAAGATCAAAACAGCTTTGCTGTGTGGTGCCAAAATCGCGATCTGAGCTCGTTTCAGCCTCCGAACGCACTATCGCAGTGCTTGTGCAGGCTATTTCGTCCTTTTGTGCCAAAGGTATATACCAGTTTCTGTTCGCCAGTTTAAGCATCTCAAAGTCTGCTACAGGTCTAGCAGAACTCGTTTGGGCAGTTCCGTTCAACTTTTTTAGATACAGTCAATTTTATGCATCAAGGTATTTTAGTCACCGGCCATGGCTGAAAGCAGTGATGTATTCCGTATGTTGGCTGTTGAGGATAAGTTGGATGGTACCAACTACCCATTATGGGCTTATATGATGCGACATGTACTGGTTGCAAAAGGATTGTGGAACATTGTGCAGGGTGTTGAAAGACGTCCTGTTACACCTGTAACGACAGGTACTGCAAATACAGGTGTTGGAGCTGATGAAGATGGTGTCGAAGATGACATTCCGCAGATTCCTGTTCGTGCTACTGTTTCTGTTGCACCTACTGCAGAGCAGATTCGTTGGGATGGCAGAGATGCCCAGGCACATGCATTGATAGCTTTGTCTGTCAAACGTGCCATTATTCCTCACATTCGCTCTTGCAGAACAGCAAAGGATGCTTGGGATACACTTACCACTTTGTACCAGGCTAGGAATGAGGCTCGTGTTGCTTACCTCCGAAAACAGTTGGAGAGTGAGCACATGAATGAAGGTGATTCTATGGACAGTTTTCTTACAAAGATCAAAGACCTAAAGGAACAATTGATTTCTGCTGATGAGGTTATACCAGATAGCTCACTTGTGCAGACCGTTCTGAATGGTCTTCCTGATTCATATCAGAGTTTTGCCTCTACTCTTCGGTTGATGATGAAAGGCAATCCGAATGCCTTGTCATTTGAGGAATTAGTCTCTGTTCTATTGCAGGAAGATCAGTCCAGGCAGAACAGGTCCATTATGCGTGTTGCAGATCAAGCTTTCCTGGCTAGTCAGAAGGGCAAAGGAAAATGGAGCTCTTCTACTAGTAAGCAGAAATCTGCAAATGCTGCACAATCGAAGAACCAGGATAAAGATGAGAAGAAATCAGAAAAGCAGAAATTGTTCTGCAAGTACTGTAAAGGAAATGATCATATTATAAAGAACTGTCCAAAACTGGCTGCTAAAGAGGCAAAGAAGAAAGAGGCTGGAATGGTTGTTGCAGAGGCCTCTACACCAAAAACAGAGTCTGCAAATCTTGTGCAGGAAGAAGAATGGGCGTTTACTACTGTTTGCAGTTTTGACCCATCTTCTCATGATCAGTGCATGTCTGCAGTAGACTCAGATGTTTGGTACTTTGACAGTGGGGCAACCAAACATATTACCTCGCAGCGTAGTTTCTTCTCTTCACTCGAGCCTGCCCCTACAGGGAATACTGTCACATGCGCCAATAACTCCTCTTATCCTGTTATGGGAGTTGGTAAGATCATTCTGACTACTGCTGATGGTAGTTCTTTCACTTTGTCAGATGCTTTATTTGTGCCAGGGATCAAAAAGAACCTGTTATCAGTTTCTGCATTAGCCAAGATTGGCTTGGTTGTGAAATTCGTTGATGACAGGTGTACAATCCATGATCTCTCAAATGGTGATGTGATTATTGCTTCTGGCATTTTATGTCGTGGGCTGTATAAGCTCATAGACTATGAAAAATCTGTGAATGATTCGGCATGTGCAGTTCATGATTCTCAGGCTATGTCAGATGCAAAGCTTTGGCATGCACGCTTTGGTCATCTGAATTTTGCTAGTTTGTTACGCCTGCAGAAATTTGAAATGGTGTCCTCTTTGCCCAAACTTGAGGCACCTGGAAAACATGTTTGTGAAGGCTGCATTTTGGGCAAAATGCAGCGTTCTTCCTTTCCAAAAGATGGTTCAGTTCGGGCTATGCAGAAATTGCAGCTTGTACATAGTGATGTTTGTGGTCTTATGCAGACACCCTCTTTTGGAAATTACCTTTACTTCGTGACTTTCATTGATGATTTTTCCAGGCATGCATGGGTATATCCACTCAAAGCAAAGTCGGAAGTATTCATGTGCTTCAAACAGTTTTTGGTTTTGGCTGAAAATCTGTCAGCATGTAAAATGGGCACCCTCCGTTCTGATCGAGGGGGGGAATATATGTCTTCAGATTTTAATGCATTTCTGGCTGAACGTGGGATAAAACACCAGTGTACAGTGCCGTATACACCTCAACAGAATGGAGTTGCTGAATGAAAGAACAGGTCACTCATGGAGATGACGAGGTGCATGGTCAAAAGTCAGGCTTTACCACATAGTTTCTGGCTTGAGGCTGTCATGTGTGCAGCATATGTACTGAACAGGTGTCCCACGAAAGCGTTGCAGTCTATCACTCCATATGAGGCTTGGCATGACCGCAAGCCATCTGTTGCTCATCTGCGTGTTTTTGGTTGTTTGGCATATGCATTAGTGCCTGAACAACATCGCAGAAAATTGGATGATAAGGCAGTAAAATGTATTTTTGTTGGGTACAGTTCTGAAAGTAAAGGCTATCGTCTGTATCATCCACAGACTAAACACATTCTGGTTAGCCGTGATGTTGTCTTTGTGGAAGATGCTATTCAGCCATTGCTTTCATGTACTAAGGAGACATCTGTTAGCTCCAAAGACATGTATGATACTTTGATGCCTCTTTTTACAGGTGGACAGGCTAGCGCTGGTCCTAATGAGGCAACTTCTCAGCCTTTGCAGGTTTCATATGATGATGCAGATCATGCCATTTTTGATGCAGATTTACATGATGCACTTGTTGATGAGAGAGCTGATATTGGACAGGCAAAAACTATGCCAAAATGGCTGGTGCAGACTTTGCGTGACAGCAAATTAGATGCACCTTTGTCATATCGTACTTGTTGAGGCTCTCATAGTACCTCCTTTGCATCAGATTGCTATGCTATGGCTGCATCTAGTCTCTGTGATGAGAATGAGCCTGTTTCTTTTGATGAAGCACAAAATTCAGAAAATTGGATGGCTGCTATGCAATCTGAATATGATGCTATAATGAAGAATGGTACATGGTCTTTATGTGACTTGCCTCCTGGCAAGAAGGCCATTGGCACTAAGTGGGTATACAAGCTGAAGCGTAAACCTGATGGTACAGTTGACAGGTATAAGGCTAGGCTTGTTGCAAAGGGTTATGCGCAGGAAAGAGGCATTGATTTTGATGAGACCTTTGCACCTACATGCCGTATGACTACTGTTCGGAGCATTTGTGCACTTGCAGCCCATCATGGTTGGAATGTACATCAGTTGGACATTAAAACAACATTTCTGAATGGTGAATTGCATGAAGAAGTGTATGTTTTTTAGCCCCGTGGCTTTGTGCAGAAAGGGCATGAAAACCAAGTGTGCAGGTTAAAGAAGGTGTTATATGGTTTAAAGCAAGCACCACGTGCTTGGTATGAGAAAATACATGCCTATCTGATTGCACATGGTTTTGAGAACAGTCCAACTGAAAGCACCTTATATGTTAAGCATGCTAATGATGTGCTTTTGATCATTGTTGTCTATGTAGACGACATGCTGCTCACTAGTCCTCTTGAGAAGCATATTGCTGATTTCAAGGCTGATTTGCATGCCTCATTTGAGATGTCTGATTTGGGGCATTTGCATCACTATTTGGGCATTCAGTTTATGCAAGTTGATGGTGGAATGGCTTTGTGTCAAACAAAATATATTGACACATTATTGCAGCGTTTTGGCCTTGAAGACTGTAAGCCTATTGCCACTCCTATGGAGACAGGTTTACGATTGAGTCTTCATGATGCTGGAGATGCATTTGATGCTGTTCTCTATCAGCAGGCTGTTGGATGCTTGATTTACTTATGCATTACTCGGCCAGATATTCAGTTTGCTGTCTCACAGATGAGCAGGTTTATGCATTGCCCAGGAGTCACGCATTGGAAAGCGGTTAAGCGCATCTTTCGCTACTTGAGTGGTACTCGGCTACTTGGGTTGTTTTATCCCAAGGGGGGATCACTACCGCCAGATTTGCATGCTTTTTCTGACTCAGATTGGGCTGGTTGCTATGACACTCGTGTGTCCACCAGTGGTTTTTGCTTCATGCTTGGTAGCTCATGTATATCTTGGTTGAGCAAGAAGCAGCCTACTGTGGCCACTTCCAGTTGTGAGGCTGAGTATAGGGCAGCTTTCACAGCGACTGTTGAGTGTGTGTGGCGCAGACGCCTTATGGCTGATTTGGGTGTTGGCCAGTCTTCTGCCACCACCATCTTCACTGACAGTCAGAGCGCATTGGCAGTTGCGAGGAACCCTGTGTTCCATGCTCGCACTAAGCACATTGAGGTGCATTATCACTATGTCAGGGAGAGGTTCTCTGCTGGGGAGATCAGCTTGGCATATGTGCCCACGCAGGAGAACATTGCAGACCTTTTCACGAAGGCTCTGCCTAGGGAGAAGTTTGAAGCTTTCCGCAAAGCTTTGGGCTTACTTCCTTTTGTGGAGTGATTTCCACATAGCTCGGCACTTCCTTATACATGAATGCCAGCTCCTTGTTCACCGCATCACTCCCAGGGGGGCTTTGTTGATATATTTAGGTAGTGATGTGTGTGAACACTCTAGGACCGCCGGGGCACTTTTTTCCCTCTTTAGGAGGTTTTTTTCCCCCGGCTTGTATATACGCCTATTGCCCTAATGGGCTACTTATCTTTGTACATTCTCTAGTAATACATTCAGTCTTGTGTGTTGTGCTCCAAGCTTCTTCTTCTTCCTTGTGATGTTCGCGTGCTTCCGCAGACGTCTAACTCCAACAGTGCTGACGATGCCCTAGATGAAGCCGCGACATGCTATGATATTGACTGTTGGAGTTAGACGTCTGTGGAAGCATCCAAACAACACAAGGAACAAGAAGAAGCTTGGAGCACAACACACGATACTGAATGTATTACCACTAGAATGTACAAAGATAAGTAACCTGTTAGGGCTATAGGCATATACACAAGCTGGGGAAAAAACCTCCGAAAGAGGGAAAAAAGTGCCCCGGTGGTCTAAGTGTGTGTGACATCACTACCTTAATATATGAACAAAAGATCACTCTTTTGGAACTTAGAATTTTTTTCATTGAACCTAGATGACATTCCCACTTAGATCTATTTTTCTTATACTATTTCAGATGTAAAACATTTAAAATGAACCGAAATTGTACTTCCTATATATCATTTTTATCCATAGTAATGAAGTCTTTAGTGGTGTTGGGAAGATGCAAAATAAGCCAAATAGTTCATTGTTTTATCTTCCATATAAAAAAATTAAATTTTAGGTATAAAATGGGATGTTTTGTTCTGATATCCCTTTCTTGAAAATTTCCTCTATCACCTACATTTGTTTTTATTTTCATTGGTTTTACTTTGTATTTCCAAGCCTACTACCAGAATCTTTACCTCTACCTCTTCCTTAGATAGAGTAGAAGGCCTTCTAAGAACGAATTTTTACTTGCGAAGTTGATTCTTCACTAAATCACTTTATGTAATTATCTAAATGAGCTCTAGATGTTGCCTGCAGATATGTATCGAAGCTTTTTGCTTAGGCAAATAGGAACACTTCCAACCTTTTTTTTTGTTATCATCCACAATGAAACAATACATGCGAATTACTAACATGTACTATAGTCATTTAATAACATAAAAATTTTCAACATTATATGCAATTCATCCTTTAGTTGCTAATTCCTTGTTTTAGTAGCGACCCTATATACTTCCTTGTTTTAGCTGCTACTCATGCTCCTTTTGTGTTTGTGGATCTTTTATGCCACAATTGTTACAACACCTTTAATCATCAAGTATTTCAATATTCATGTCTGAATAGTCCTAGAATTTAATTCCATTCTACCAAGCATAGGAGATCTTCATCATCTCCTTGGATGTGTTTAAATTAACATTTCCCATAAGGGAATCAACCAATCTAGACCTCCAAGCATGGAGAATATTCTTATCCAGTATATCAATCATCAATTGTCCCAATCCATCAACATATGAAAAACTAGTTAAAGTGGTAATATGTAACCTAGATTTTTCACATATTTAACCACAAATTATTTTACGTATCATGCTTGTATACAATAACCACAACTAGATGTGTACTACTAAGTCATTCTATGATGTGACATTGTGTGGGCCTACATGTGGATGAAGTCAAACTTATTTTTTTTCCAAAACACAAAAATATCATTTTTTTGTGAAGGAAGAGTTTAGAAGCATTATATAGTACTCTAGAATTCTAAAATGCTTTACTTGGAATTAAAATCACCTCAAATAAATCTCATTTGTAAATGCTTTTGAATTAGGTTGGAGCGAGTGTAATACTGCAACATTGATGAAAAATGATGCAGTTATTCTTCTCAAACACTTTCCTTTCTTTTTTCTAAACTTATAAGATACATTCAGACATTGACATCATGTCAAGAATGAAATACAAAGATAGGGATAGAGCCATTGTGAAGGAAGTAAGCCCAAAGATTTGCAAAAAGTTTCAAACATCTCCCTAGGTAGACAAGGTCTACAACACTATCTTGTGTGGGAACATAATCCAAAATTATCTCTTCGACACACAATCTCTCCCTAAAATAAGGATTGTGCATCTTAATGTGTTTTTGTATGAGCATGAAGCACAACGTTCCATGCAACGACCTCTATGATCAAACTCTTACTAAAGATGGTGTTGGTAGAAGATTGACCAAGACACGAATGGGGTCTAAGCCACATAGAGTGAATAGTCATTTTGAAAGCTGCCCTATACACAACCTCACAACTAGAAGTGGCCATAGTAGTTGCTTCTTTCTCAACCAAGATATGCCCTACTCATCTGTGAGACAACGAACTGAATATCTGGCCGTAAATGCATAAGTAAATCAAGCATCCAGTAGCCTGCTGATAGAGAACAACATCAAATGCATCTCCAGCATCCTGAAGACTCAATCGTAAACTTGTCTCCATAGGAGTGGCAATAGGCTTACAGTCTTCAAGGCCGAAACGTTGCAATAATGTGTCAATATATTTTGTTTGAAACAAAGCCATTCCACCATCAACGTGCATAAACTGAATGCCCAAATAGTGATGCAAATGCCCCAAATCAAACATCTCAAATGAGGCATGTAAATCAGCCTTAAAATCAGCAATATGCCTCTCATAAGGACCAGTCAGTAGCATGTTGTTGAAGCTCAAAGTCAAGGAGCTCCAAGAAGTGTATGTCAAATTTTCAGAAGAATCCCCTACAAAAATAGTGATTTTCATCACTAAAAAACCATTGTAAATACCATTATCTATTTTTATAACTCCATTTTGTTCAAGCCGAGGAGTCCTCGAGCTTGAGGAGTATTAGAAGTACCATCGTACCAATTTTCATAATTTTTAGACTTCGTTTGAGCCCTCAGATAAGCCCTGGAACCTAAATTTTAACTATGCCGGACACTAGGTCTGGACAGGGCCAAAACTAGTAAAAAAACTATAAAAAGAGCTAGAGAGCTCATTTTTGGGGTTAGCTTGTTAGAGAATAGAGCTTTTGTAAGATAACTTTTTTGCAATTGAAGCTTTCCATTGTTCCTCTCTTTGATCTTACTTTGTGCGCGTGTGTGTGTATGTGTGTGCATGTTTGTGTGCTTTCACTCACGCACTTGTGCTTTCACTTGCTCGTGGTCTTCATACCGGTCCTCACGTCTCTGCGGATTGACAAGTAAAGGAGGTGGTGCTTATGCTTGAGCTACACCAAATTTTGGCGCCGTTGCCTGGGAGAGAGCTTCGAGGACGAGCGTTGTGATGGTAAGATCGTAGATTTGCGACGTTGGAAGGTAAAAAAATTGTCATTTCAGTTCATTTTCAGTTTTTTCCTCTTCATCTTCATCATCATCATCATCTCCACCTTCTTCCATCTTCTTCTTCATAGAAATTTCTTGTTTTTTAGTGCATTTTCACCATTTTCATACCATTTTTCATGCATTATTGTGTGGGAAGGAGTTAGGAGGTGCAAGGGAGAGCAAGCGCTGTGTTTTTTTCATGATTTTCTGCTCATACGGAGCTCGCCATTGCCGGTGTGCAGAAATTTGAATTTCCCCGCCAAAAAACACGATTTTGTGATGAAAATCGCGATTCTGTGAAAATTCAAAATTTTTTGAAAAATCACGATTTTCTGTTTTCCCGCCTAAAAGTTGGCTGAAAGAATCACGATTCTGTGGTCATTCTCATAATCGCGATTCTGTGATTGTGCTCAAAATCGCGATTTAAAAAAAAAACACGATTCTGAGAAAACACGATTCTCTGATTGTGCTCAAAATCGCGATTCTCAAAAATCACGATTTTGAGCCAAAAAAATACGATTTTGAGAAAACATGATTCCCTACTCAAAATCGTGATTCTCAAAAAATCACGATTTTCAGTGAAAACGCGATTTTGTGAAAAAAAGGCGATTCTGTGTAAACACGATTTTTTGCTCAAAATCGCGATTTTCAGAAACACGATTTTGTGCTCAACATTGCGATTTTCAGAAACACGATTTTGTGCTCAACATCGCAATTTTCAGAAACACGATTTTGTGCTCAACATCGCGATTTTCAGAAACACGATTTTGTGCTCAACATCGCGATTTTCAGAAACACGATTTTGTGCTCAACATCGCGATTTTCAGAAACACGATTTTGTGCTCAACATCGCGATTTTCAGAATTTGTGATCAACATCGTGATTTTCAGAAACACGATTTTGTGCAAACACGATTTTGTGAACACGATTCTCAAGGTATAAAATCGCGATTCTCTTGAAGATCACAAAATCGCGATTTTCTTGAAGATCACAAAATCGCGATTTTCTTGAAAAGGTCCTGTTTGCCTGTTTTGACCCCCAGGAGCCTGATTTGACATAACTTTTTCATCCAAAGTCCATTTTTTGAGCTCTATAGCTTGTTGGAAAGCTTGTTTCAAGAATAATGCGTTGATTTTGAGATAGGATAATTTGAAGTTGACCCTCAAGTGGGACTAGGGAACCAAAGGGGCTCCAAAGAATTTTGAACCATACCAAAGGGAAAATTTGGACTCTTGACTAAAGCGTATGAACCTGAGATCTGGTAGACACTTAGGCAAGGATAAACAAAGCATTAGATTTTCTGAGGCTAGTGTCAATCATACATCCAAGTCTTGGGCACAACAACTAAGTGGTCATCTTTTACTAAGTTCAGACACAAGTGATTCAGAAATGTCTTTTAGCATGGGAAAACCTGCAGGTGGCTCAGGGACTGCCCATCTACAAACACCAGAAGGTCCCTATAAGATACAGTTGGAATATATTCGGACTAACGAATTAGGTGCTCACATCTATGAGGATGGTCTGAGGCGATCAGTGGTCCAACTCAAAAATCCAGATCAATCCTTTGGACTTGAACACCCGGTGGTCAAGTTCGAAGAGGGTTCATACATTGATAAGGAAGGAACCATGTATGTGGTTACCAACCAACCAGATAGGACTGATGAGTTTGGAAATATCATTCAGGAGAATGAGATAAGAGACCTGGAACAAGGAAATGTAGGACAAGGACCCCAGACTCCTAGAGGCAAGTCAGTTTTGACCAGAGTGATCACTCCTGACTGGATCCCTCAAGACAACAAAAGCATAGAACTATTTTTGAATAGAGAAACAGAGGAAGCCTTTTGGAGATTCAAGCCAGATCAACCTAGCCAATGGGGCATAGTTATCATCTATGAATTCAAAGATCCTGAGATACCAGGCAAAGTTGTCTACCTGGATAACACATCAGAGAAGATATTCTTGGTAACAGAACATGATAAACATGCATATACTTGGAAGAATGAATTGATTTTCCCCCCACCAAGATCCAATGTTTCCCATGGCCTCCAAGGAGTTGGATCATCCCACGCTCATGAAGCCCAGAGAGAAAGAACTAGAGAGAGACCTGAGGTAAGTTTTGCACACACCATGGGCAGGAATAGGTCAGGATTTGAAAATGAAAGACCTGAAAGAGAGAGACATCAAGCACATAGGCAACAAAGAGATGAACATGATTTTCCATTGCCTAGACCCCGAGAGCACCCAAGAACCCTTAGACCCACTCAAGTGATCAAGGCAATGAAGAATTATTTTGACGGGTCAGGAGATCCTTATGATCATGTGGCCGAGTTCAAACAAGTGTTAAGAGCTGAACAGGTTGAGGATTTGTTCACCCAATACGAGGCATTTGGTCTAACTCTTAAGGGCACTACCTTAGCTTGGTTTCAACCACTGAGTAGTCGCAATTATCGTGACATAGGTCAACTGCTAGACGAATTCATTGTAGAATTTTCCAAGAGTGGTATCAGGCATAACACATCGTCCTTGATCCACATTTTCAAGCAGACACCCCAAGAAACAGTGCGACTAGCAGGTAGAAGGTTCAGACAGTACCTAGAAAGATGCCCTACTCCAGAGTTACCCACACCAGCCAAACAAGTGGCTTTGTTCTTAGATGGCTTACTGAGCACAAAGTTAAGATCATATGTGTACTTGAAAGAGCCTAGATCCATAGAAGAGTGTGTGCGGACGTGCATTGACATAGAAGATAACTTGGGTGAGGAGTTAGGATTATCCAAACTCTATAAGGATTCATATAGTTCTACTAGTCATACTTCAAAAATCTCCTCCCTATAATAGGCAGGCTGTTAGACAGAATTATCAACAACCTTACCCATAAGGTAGGTATCAAAACCAATACCAACAGCCATATTATAGACCACAACAGCAATATCAGGCACAATATAGGCCATAACCAGTCTTGGGAAACCAACCACCAACTCCTGCCAACGTGATTCCAGTCAAGTATGCCGTGGGAGAGGAAAATCCAAATAGAGCATTGGTGCCACTAACCCCAATGATACCAGATAATGACTCTCATGCTCATAGTTCAGACTACTCCCATGAAGGTAGTCCACATGCTTATTACACAGAGTCACCTAAACATAGGGAGATTTACTCGTATCAATATAAGGCACCACCTATGGAGAAAAATTGGGAGCCAGAATACTCCAATGTCATGTACACAAATCCTAACCCTAGGCCCCAGTTGAGACAAATGAGACCACAAGCCCCTAGAGGATCTTGTTTCAGATGTCATGGTGACCATTTCATTCGTGACTGTCCCCACCCACCATCTCCGAGTCAAGGACAGGCTATCTCAATACAGGCTTTTTGTCTTGATTGTGGCAAAGACCATCTCCCTAGAGCCTGTCCAAGAAACCCCTCCAGTGCACCCAAGATTACACCCATTAATGTGGTAGGCTTAGTGGCAGATTCAAGTTCAAGTAGTAGCAATGTGGCTCCTATACAAGCTGTCACTAGGGCACAAGCCTTAAAACAGGATAAACCAGCAGAGCAATCGGAGTCGAGTGAATCAGGAGAGCCTAGTAAGAGGAAAATAAGAACATGGAAGGATACCAGAGAGAAGGCCAATCGCAAGTGGAATAAAAAGTTATCGGAACTAGAAGAAAGCTTAAAAGAAGCAAAAACAAAAATAGAAGACATTGCATCTCAAAGCCCCTCACATGCCGAAACTCCATCCACTCCACCTCATCCCACCCCACCACCCATTGTAAATAGACCGCAACCAGGGTCTGTTCTTGCAGATCCAACCCTAGAAGGCTTGGACATGATGTTCAAGGCCTACCAGGCTCGACTTCAAGAAGGGCCTACAGCTGCAAACCTAGACAAGAGTTACCCTAGGGCAGATTTAGAGATTGAACGGATGAAAATGTGCATGGAAATGGTAGAACAAGCTCAAGCCATACTTGAGACTAGTCAAAAGTTCAATCAGACAAACCCTATCAAATCAGATTTGCATTTCCAGGGCTTACTAGAAAGATTAGAGCAATTGGTAAACAAACCACAAGTTTCTTTACCTCCACAGGCTCAACCAATTATTGAAAGAGGAAGCTCACCACCAATGGGAGCTTATGTTCCTAATTCCACAGATGCTGGAATACCTCCTTCAATTCAACAGTACTCTCAAGAGTTCTTGCGGGAAATACAAGAAGATAAATGGGCCAAGGAGAAGGGTAATTCCCCTCCTATTCCTGAGATTGATGATCTTCATGATCAATTTCCCCAAGACATTCCATCTATTGCCTCAATTTCCAGGCCCATGGGAATCTGAATCTCTCCAGATTAGAGCTCCCACAATACTAGTAAGAAATGAAGACTCAGTGGTTCCAAGGAACACGGATGTCGTGAAGAACACTAAGGTTCAGTGTCATCTCACTGTAGAAGAGCTGCTCAAAGCAAAACCTGAGCTATGGAATCATGTGAAGGATCAGGTCCCAGAACTTGATTCCAACATGCCAAAAGCAGGCTCTAAGCAAAGGGTACCAGAGATACCTCTAGACAAAATAGGGGACATGTGTGAGGGTGAAGAAGGTAATACTTATCTTCCAATCACTTACCAAGGTTACACAACCAAAGCAATCATAGATTCAGGTGCTGGTGTTGCCATTGCGACCACCTCCTTGTGGAAGCGATGGGGCAAACCCACATTAAGACCAACTAGAATGAAGCTTCAAATGGCTGATGGTCATTTTGAAAGACCTCTAGGATTGCTAGAAGGGATAACTCTAACCACTTGTGGTGTAGAGTTTGAGCACACATTTGCTATATGTGACTTTGAGAAAAATAATGTCTATGAGATGATCCTAGGAAGACCCTTCCTATGACAATTGCAAATAGTACAGGATTGGGGAACCAACTCCTTGTACTTACAACACTTAGGGGTCACCACCAAGGTCAATTTGAAGGATTACTCCTTCAGAGATGTACCACCCCTACAGTGGAATCCTATCCACAAAGCGAAAGAAGATTCCATCTCTGTGCATTCTGAAAGTTCACGTGATACATCATGGTTGCACGAAGATACTCATTTGTGGATGTGCAAGGTCGCAGAGGAAGAGGAAAAAACGCTTGAAAGCGAGAGAAGAAGGAACTTCACCAGGAGATAGACCAGTTAGAGACCCAGCCTACATACCGATGATCTTTCCAGATGAGGAATTTGAGCCTCATGGCTGGCCAGAAATCTTAGCCACCATGGACATTGCTGTCAACGAAGAACAATGGACACCTCATTGTGATGAGGAGGGTTATGATATCTCAGTGTTCATGTGTCAGCCCTTGCTAGAAGAATGTGACCCTAGTGATGTCATAGAAGAAGAAGAGAATGACGATGATATAGAGTCCATTGTGATGGATAGTTGCTTTAACTCAGAGCAGCACTATCTAGAAGATATAGGAGTGTTCACCCAGAAAGAAGAAGAACCTCTCACAAGTATTAAAACCGTAAATTCAAAGGATGGAAGTGAGAGCAGTCAAAAGAAAAAGAAAAGAAAAGAAGTGAAAGAAGAAGAGGAGGAATCATTGTTTGAAGTACCAAAAAACTTCAAGAAATATGAAGTTGACGACCGCAAAATTTTGGTACGAATGCCTAAGAGAGAGGCCATCATAGGAGGATCATATGATAATAAAGAAAAGACGAAGAAGATTGTAGTGACCATCGAAGAGAACGAAGAGCGGTGCACATATATAGGAGATGACCTAAGTGCAAGAGAAGAAATGGAGCTTGTAGCTCTATTAAGGGAATATAGGGATGTGTTTGCCTGGCACTATAGAGACTTGAAAGGGGTAGATCCAAGAATTTGCTCTCATACTATCCCCATGACTGTTGATGCCAAGCCCACCAAACAGAAGCCCTACACATATAATGATACCTATGCATCCAAAATAAAAGAAGAAATTGATAGGTTGATTGAAGCTGGATTCATCTATGAAATTGAGCATACTGAATGGGTGTCCCCCATTGTAGTGGTACCCAAGAAGAACGGGAAGTTGCGAGTGTGTATTAACCTGAAAAAAGTTAATGCCGCTACGATCAGAGATAGTTATCCGCTTCCAATCACGGAACACCTTTTGGAGCGTGTTGCAGGCAAGGAAGTTTATAGCTTCCTTGATGGGTTTTCAGGTTACAATCAAGGAGCCATTGCCCCAGAAGATCAACACAAAACAGCTTTTGCTACAGAGTGGGGAATCTTTGCATTTCGTGTGATGCCGTTTGGGCTCACCAATGCACCTGCAACATTCCAAAGGCTCATGTGTCATGTCTTCAAAGAGTTCTTGCGAAAGAGCTTAGAAGTGTATGTGGACGATTTATGTGCTCATTCCCAAGAAAGAAGATACCACATTCCTGAGCTCAGACAGATCTTCAACAAGTGTAGAGAATATCGAGTGTGTCTAAACCTAGAAAAGTGTGTGTTCATGGTGCGTCAAGGTAAAATCTTAGGTCATATTGTTTCTAAGAATGGAATCTCGACAGATGAAGATAAGGTACGAGCCATAGCGGAGCTGCCAAGGCCGATGAATGTTAAAGAGGTTCAAGCTTTTATGGGCCATTGTGGATATTACCGTAGGTTTATCCACATGTACGCGATCATAGCTAGACCCCTTTATGCCTTGCTGTCTAATTTTGAGTGGAACGATGAATGCAAGAATTCTTTCAATGAACTGAAGAAACGTTTGTGCACAACACCAATACTAACCACTCCTGATTGGAATAAACCATTCCATGTCCATGTGGATGCATCCAATCATGCCATCGGATGTGTGCTTGCACAACCCACAAGTGAAGGAAACTTAGATTTGCCCATAGCATATGCTAGTAGACAGCTCACTGCAGTTGAACGGAAGTATACCACAACTGAGCGAGAGGGCTTAGGCATGGTATATGCTGTGAAGAAGTTTAGACACTATTTATTGGCCAACAAGTTCAAGTTTTTCACTGATCATCAAGCTTTGTTATATTTGGTCAATAAACCTTGCAACACTGGACGCTTAGTAAGATGGTTCCTCTTACTAATGGAATATGACTTTGAAGTTGTTGTCAGGAAAGGTAGAACCCACCTTCGGGCAGATCACCTTTCTCGCATTACTTCAGGAGAGTTACCGCAAGGCATGTCTGATGAACTACTTGACGCTTATCTGTTCAATTTGGAAGTTGTTCCCAAATGGGCAGATAAGTTGGTACCAGTCCTAACTTTCGGCCCTGCAAATAAGAATGTGAAAACATCACAAGAAGAAATTGTAAGATCACAAAAATATCACATATTGGCAGGAAGCATGTACAAACAAGATACGGAGGGCGTATTAGCTTGTTGTGTCGAGGATGATGAACATAATAGTTGGTTGTAGCAAGCTCATGAAGGATTGCTAGGAAATCACTATTCTAAACAACGCACATTGCAGAATCTAAAACGTTTAGGAGTGTATTGGCCTAGCATGGACAAAGAAATACATGAGTGGATTAAGAATTGTCCAATGTGCAGAGAGAGACCCCCAGTGGAGCATGCGACCCTTTATCAAGTGTCATTAATTCCAGATTGGAGTGCTCCATTGGTAGAGTTTATGAGGTCAGGAAGATTACCCAAAGAGGCTAGTCTGGCAAGAAGACGAAGCATGGAGCAAGAGGCTCAAGGCTATGCCCTAGTAGGAGACAACCTATACCGAAGAGGCAAAGATGGTTACTTAAGACTGTGGGTTCACGAATCAGATTATTTGAAAGTCTTAGAAACTGCACACAGCGGTGTTGCAGGTGGACATTTTGGTCCTGACCGAGTGATCAAGACCATTCTATTCTCAGGACTTTGGTGGCCCACTCTTCATATGGACGCACATACCTATGTGAAGAAATGTGACACATGCCAACGTGCACAATATCCAGTTAGAAAAGACGAGATGCCCTTGAGGCCAATGATGGGAGGGCGTGCATTTTCCAAGTGGGGCATAGACTTCATAGGTCCTATTAATCCCCCTGCTAGAAACTCCCATGCAGAGTATATTATTGTAGCCACAAATTACCTTACAAAGTGGGTATAGGTGAAAGCCACAACAAAGAATGATGCTCAGACGACGGCTAAGTTCTTATTCGAGAATGTGTTCACGAGATATGGGCTACCAATAGAGTTAGTGAGCGATAGAGGCACACACTTCTTGAATGAAGTCATTGAAAATCTTCTCCAAGAATTCTTGGTGATACATAAAAAGTCTGCCCCTTATCACCCACAAGCTAACGGACAAGCCGAGAGTACCAATAAGATCCTTTGTAACGTATTGACAAAATTGGTAAATAATAAACGGTCTGATTGGGACAAACAACTTCATCATGCTGTTTGGGCTTACCGAGTTGCCTACAAAACGGTACTCAATGCCACCCCATTTCAGATGGTCTTTGGACAGAATGCGGTGTTACCACTGGATTTCTTAATCCATGCTTTAAAAGTAGCACAAGAGCATGAGTGGAATGGACATGAATTGTCCTCTAGGATCTTTGATCTAGAACGCTTAGGTGAGACAAGGCTACGCGCGGCGGCAGGTATCTATGCTGCAAAGAAGAGGCAAAAGGCATACTTTGATGCACACATCAAAGATAAGGGATTGAAAGAGGGAGATCTAGTGTTGGTTTACACACTAAAACAACATGCCTGTAAGTTGGAAAAAAGAGGATATGGACCCATGATCATTAATAGAATTTCCACTAGTGGTGCAGTTCAGTTGGCCACTCTAGAAGGAGACATCTTGCCAAACTATATCAGTGGTTGTAGAGTCAAGTTATACCAAGAACCTCTTACAGAGGATATGCTTACGAGACTCAACATTGCTAAGAAGCGAAAAGAAGAGGAGTTAAGGGTGAGAGAAGAAGCCCAAGCCAAGGCTAGAGAGCGCATAAGGCGAAATAAGTTAAGGCGACTAGGCCTAGATGTCCACTCAAAAGCCCCAAAATATCACATGGTTATGTGCCAAAAGTCAGGCATAGCGACTTCTCAAGTCATTGACCGAAGACCATTTGTGACCATAGAGATAGGACAAGGAAAGGATGCAAGGACTGTGAAAGCATTGATTGACTCAGGTGCTGCAAGTAGTGCAGTTAGACTATCCTACTGCCAAAACTTGCTGTTGAACATCAATCCCATAGAAGGTTATCTCATAGGATTGGGAGGTGTGGAAACCCCTTGTTTGGGCGAAGTGGAACTTCCCATCTACCTGCAAGATGTTCCAATGAAAGTCAAAGTGCTAGTGTGTCAAGATGAGAACCTTACAGAACCACTTGTCTTAGGACAAGATTGGATTTATGACAATGCAGTCAACTTAAACCTAAGAAGTCAACTTCTTCAAGTTTGGGTCCAGGGACAATGCTTTACATTAGAACTAGAAAATGGCATGCTCACAAATCCAGATGTCACATCTTGTAGTTCTTCTAAGACTAATCATATGGAAGAAGATGTTGTATGTGTCAAAAGCTCTATGATGCAGAAGGAGTCAATCGTGGAAGAACATGTTCGAAGGCGGGTGGATCTTTCTTCTTCTCCAAAGAATCAAGTAGCCATAGAAGTAAGTCCACCACACAAGCAAACACAACCGATCACGACAACTGCTACATCAAATAGAAAGACACCATTCGATAAGAAAGTAGTTCCGAACATGATCTGGGTACGCAAAGGAGAGCAACCACCAGCCTTGCCCCCACAAATCCCATCTAGGCAAGCCAACCAGGCCAGAAGACGAAGGAAGCAGCTCGGACAAGCTCAATCACAAGGTATCGAATTTGGGTGCCTAAGAAGTTAGCTGCAGCTCAACAAGGGCAATTACAGATGTGGGTACCTAAGAAGCTCTTACATCTACAACAACCTATGTTCTCCCACATGCGAAAGGTCTCAACAAAGAAGCCAAAAGGAGAAGAGGGTAAGAACCACGTACAGAGACCGAAAGGAGATCAAATCAGCTCTTCAACAATAGTAGGAAGACGTGCAAAAAGGATATGGGTTTGGAAGCCAAAAGTACAAGTAGCCTCCATCAAACCAAAGCACCAACCACACTGGATACCACAGTTCAGAAAGCATCCAACGAGGAAGATGCTTGAAGTAATCTCTACAGTGCCAAATGCTGTTCTAAAATGGGTCCCTATCAAGAGGAAGGATCAGTGGTCATCTCAAGATCCAATGGATACATCCAACAAAGATGACATCAACATCTGCAGGTGACATCAGGCCTCGACAAGCGACAACCATGTGCTCGTTGCACAACCCTATCTTTTGCACCATTCAGGTCATGCATTTCCAAAGTATGCATTAATATAGGGCCATATTACACGGCCGTGCATAGACACACTTGAGAATCCCAGGCACAAGAGCACATTGACATATGTCAAAGATTTTTATTGATTGATACTAAATTTTGTCTTCTTGTTTTGTGATATTGTTCCTATTAAATTATTAAAAAAAAAAAAAAGAAAAAAAAAGAAAGAGAGGAAGAACTTGTTCCCTGGGAGGTTTGGCTCATGAAACATGAATGAGACATGCTTAGTTGAAGATGGAACTATTGATTACTGGGCATTTATCAGTTGGGATAGAAGTGTGTCTCGGCTAGCAGATGATATTATTGCTGCCTTATCTGGTAGACGGCAAGCACTTGGCATGAACATGGCATCTACAACTATGATTTTCTCTTACCTTGGTAGCAATGAAGAGCTTGAAGGTCCGCAACTTGAGTGATGCTTAACTACTTCATGTACGAGAGCATCCAAGGAGATATCTGCAAAGGGTAGTTCTGGAGGAGAAGACTCCTGCGTATGGTGAGCTAAAGAGAATATGTGAAACTCAGCTTGGTGTAGTTACCCAATGTTGTTTGCCAAAGAATATAAAGAAATTCAATTCTCAGTATTTGGCAAATGTTGCTTTGAAAAGAGGAGGGAGGATCAACCACTCAAAAGATCTCATCAATGGACCATCAACATGGACATTCATCAACAATGTTCCCTCCCAAAGGCCGAGTGTACAACATGAAGAGATGAACATCGATCAACCTTCTCCATGGTAAGTATCTTTACTCTGGCAACACCATAACCATGATAGATTAGGAAACCTCTTCGTCAGCATACCCTTGGGCACTTAGCTCAAGACCCGCAATTTTTGCACCATACTTCTTCCAATGCATTTTCCAAGTAAGCATTCATAGGGCTACATTACAAGGCCGTGCACAAGGCACATATTTTCCTCAACCCATGCACGAACACACTTACCCATCACTCAATATGGGTTAGGAGTACATCAATTGTGAACATCTAGAAAACATCAACGGAGACTCACAACGACACAGTCATGCTGGAATCCCAGGAAGAAGCATATACCAAGAGACTACAACTTGCAAAGACTCGCAGTGATAGATGAAGAACCAGACACATCTGGAAGTCAGCCGACTTTTGTTCAGACAGACAGGACGCTCCCTCTCAAGGCACTACTTGGAATAACCACTACAACAAGGGTCTGTCAGGGACGACAGACTCGAGAGGGGGGGGAGTGTTGAAGCTCAAAGTCAAGGACAAAGCATGGAAGCACATCAAAAGGTGGACACACAAGGAAAGGGAGCAAGTAGGGAGCTCCAAGAAGTGTATGTCAAATTTTCAGAAGAATCCCCTACAAAAATAGTGATTTTCATCACTAAAAACCATTGTAAATACCATTATCTATTTTTATAACTCCATTTTGTTCAAGCCGCTGAGTCCTCGAGCCTAAGGAGTATTAGAAGTACCATCGTACCAATTTTCATAATTTTTAGACTTCGTTTGAGCCCTCAAATAAGCCCTGGAACCTAAATTTTAACTAGGCCGGACACTAGGTCTGGACAGGGCCAAAACTAGTCAAAAAACTATAAAAAGAGCTAGAGAGCTCATTTTTGGGGTTAGCTTGTTAGAGAATAGAGCTTTTGTAAGATAACTTTTTTGCAATTGAAGCTTTCCATTGTTCCTCTCTTTGATCTTACTTTGTGCGCGTGTGTGTGTATGTGTGTGCATGTTTGTGTGCTTTCACTCACGCACTTGTGCTTTCACTTGCTCGTGGTCTTCATACCGGTCCTCACGTCTCCGCGGATTGACAAGTAAAGGAGCCGGTGCTTACACTTGAGCTACACATGTCATCAACATAAACCACAATGATGAGAAGTACATCATTTGCACGCTCAACATATAAGGTGCTTTTAGTTGGAATGTTCTCAAAACCATGTGCAATCAGATAGGCATGTATCTTCTCATACCAAGCACGTGGTGCTTGCTTTAAGCCATATAATGCCTTCTTTAACCTGCACACCTGGCTCTCATGTCCTTTCTACACAAAGCCACGGGGTTGAAAAACATACACTTCTTCATGCAAGTCACATTCAAAAATGTTGTTTTGATATCCAACTGATGTACATTCCAACCATGATGAGCTGCAAGTGCACAAATGCTACGACCAATAGTCATTCGGCAAGTAGGTGCAAAGGTCTCATCAAAATCAATGCCTATTTCCTACACATAACCCTTTGCAATAAGCCTAGCCTTATACTTGTCAATTGTACCATCAGTCTTATGCTTTAGCTTGTATACCCACTTAGCCCCAATGGCCTTCTTGCTAGGAGGCAAGTCACATAAAGACCAAGTACCATTCTTCATTATAGCATCATATTTAGATTGCATAGCAGCCATCCAATTTTTTGAATTTTGTGCTTCATCAAATGAAACAGACTCACTCTCATCACAGAGACTAGATGCAGCCAAAACATAGAAATCTGATGCAAAAGAGGCACTATGAGAGCCTGAACGAGTACGATATGACAAAGATGCATCTAATTTGCTATCACGCAAAGTCTGCACCAATCATTTTGCCATAGTTTTTGCATGCTCAATATCAGCTCTCTCATCAACAAGTGCATCATGTAAATTTGCATCATAAATGGAATGATCTACATCATCACATGAAACCTACAAAGGCTGAGAAGTTGCCTCATTAGGACCAGCACTAGACCGTCCACTTGTAAAAAGAGGCATCAAAGTATCATACATGTCTTTGGATCTAACATGTCTCCTTAGTACATGAAAGCAATGGTTGAATAGCATCTTCCACAAAAACAACATCACGGCTAACCAAAATGTGTTTAGTCTTTGGATGATATAGATGATAGCCTTTACTTTCAGAACTATACCCAACAAAAATACATTTTACTGCTTTATCATCTAATTTTCTGCGATGTTACTTAAACACTAATGCATATGCCAAACAACCAAAAACATGTAGATGTGCAACAGATGGCTTGCGATCATGCCAAACCTCATATGGAGTGATAGACGGTAGCACTTTAGTAGGACACCTCCTAAGCACATATGCTGCATACATGACAGCCTCAAGCCAGAAACTATGTGGTAAAGCCTGACTCTTGACCATACACCTCGCCATCTCCATGAGTGATATGTTCTTTCGTTCAACAACTCCATTCTGTTGAGGTGAATATGGCACTATACACTGGTCTTTTATCCCACGTTCAGCCAAAAATGCATTGAAATTAGAAGACATATATTCCCCCCTTGATCAGAATGGAGGGTGCCCATTTTACATGTTGACATATTTTCAGCCAAAACCAAAAACTGTTTGAAGCACATGGACACTTCGGACTTTGCCTTCAATGGATATACCCATGCATGCTTGGAAAAATCATCGATGAAAGTCACGAAGTAAAGATAATTTCCAAAAGAGGGTGTCTTCATAGGACCACAGACATCACTATGTACAAGCTCCAATTTCTGAGTAGCCCGAATTTAACCATCTTTTGGAAAGGAGGAACACTGCATTTTGCCCAAAATACAGCCTTCACAAACATGTTTTTCGGGTGCCTCAAGTTTGGGCAAAGAGGACACCATTTCAGATTTCTACAGGCATAGCAACTAGCAAAATTCAGATGACCAAAGTGTGCATGCCAAAAATTTGCATCTGACATAGCCTGAGAATCATGTACTACACATGCCGAATCATTAACAGATCTTTCATAGTCTATGAGCTTATACAACCCATGACATAAAATTCCAGAAGAAGTAATCACATCGCCATTTGACAGATCATGAATTGTACATATGTCAGATCATGAACTGTACATCTATCATCAACAAATTTCACAAATAAGCCAATCTTGGCTAATGCAGAAACTGATAACATATTTTTCTTGATCCCTGGCACAAAGAAAGCATCTAACAAAGTGAAGGAACTACCATCAACAATAGTCAAAATGATCTTACCAATAGGATAAGAGGAGTTGTTGGTGCATGTAATAGTATTCCCTGTAGGGGCAGGCTCGAGTGAAGAGAAGAAACTACCATGTGAGGTAATGTGTTTGGTCACTCCACTATCAAAGTACCAAACATCTGAGTCTATTGTAGACATGCACTGCTCATGAGAAGATGGGTCAAAACTGTAGACAGTAAACGCCCATTCTTCTTCCTGCACAAGATTAGCAGACTCTATTTTTGGTGTAGAGGCCTCTGCAACAACCATTCCAGCCTCTTTCTTCTTTGCCTCTTTAGCAACCAGTTTTGGACAGTTCTTTATGATATGATCATTTCCTTTACAGTACTTGCAAAACAATTTTTGCTTTTTTGATTTCTTTTCATCTTTGTCTTCCCTCTTCGATTGTGCAGAAGTATCAGATTTCTGCTTACTAGTTGAAGAGCTCCATTTTCCTTTGCCCTTCTGGAGAAGGGCTCCGCCCATCGCCATTGTTGGAAAGCTTGATCAACAACACGCATAATGGACCTATTCTGCCTGGATTGATCCTATTGCAATAGAACAGAGACTAACTCCTCAAATGACAAGGCGTTTGGATTGCCTTTCATCATCAATCAAAGAGTAGAAGCAAAACTCTGATATGAATAAGGAAGACTATTCAAAATGGTCTGCACAAGTGAGGTATCTGGTATAACCTCATTAGCAAAAATCAACTGTTCCTTCAAGTCTTTGATCTTTGCTAGAAAACTGTCCATAGAATCACCTTCATTCATATGCTCACTCTCCAACTATTTTAGGAGATAAGCAACACGAGCCTCATTCCTAGCTTGGTACAATGTGGTAAGTGTATCCCAAGCATCCTTAGATGTTTTGCAAGAGCGAATGTGAGGAATAATGGCACGTTTGACAGACAAAGCTATCAATGCATGTGCCTGGGCATCTCTACCATCCCAACGATTTTTCTCTATAGTAGGTGCAGCAAAAACTGTAGCACGAAAAAGAATATGTAGAATATTATCATCTTCGACACCTTCTGCATCAGCTTCAGTACCTGTAGTTGTAACAGTTGGAGGTGTGATAGGACGTTTTTCAACACCCTGCACAATGTTCCACAGTTCTTTTGCAACCAATACATATTGCATCATATAAGCCCATAAAGGGTAGTTGATACCATCCAACTTATCTTCAACAGCCAACATACGGAATACATCACTGCTTTCAGCCATGGCTGGCTCTAAAATACCTTGATGTAGAAAATTGACTGTATCTCAAAAAGTTGAACAGAACAACCCAGAAGAGTTTTGCTAAACCTGTAGTAGACTTCAAGACGCTTATATTGGCGAACCAAAACAGGTATATACCTTTGGCACAAAAAGACAAAATAGCCTACACAAGCACTGCGATAGTGCTTTTGGAGGCCAAAACGAGCTCAGATCGCGATTTCGGCACCACATAGCAAAGCTGCTTTGATCTCTGAAACACGCTGAGTATACGTACCAAATTTCGTGTGACTCTGAGATTGTGATCGAAGGAGTGTCAACGATGCCCTAGATGAAGCGACGACCTGCTCTGATACCAATTGTTGGAGTTAGACATCTACAGAAGCACGCAAACAGCACAAGGAAGAAGAAGAAGCTTGGAGCACAACACACAATATTGAATGTATTACTAGAGAATGTACAAAGATAAGTAGCCCATTAGGGCAATAGGCATATATACAAGTCGAGGGAAAAAAACCTCCTAAAGACGGTCCTAGTGTGTTCACACACATCACTACCTAAATATATCAACCGAAAGATATCAATCGACAGAAGGAAGTAAGCCCAAAGCTTTACGGAAAGCTTCAAACTTCTCTCGAAGCAGAGCCTTTGTGAAAAGATTTGCAATGTTATCCTGCGTGGGCACATATGCCAAACTGATCTTCCCAACAAAGAACCTCTCCTTAACATAATGATAATGCAGCTCAATGTGCTTTGTGTGAGCATGGAATGTAGGGTTCCTTACATCTTCCAATGTGCTCATTGTCATCAAAGATGGTGGTGGCAGAAGATTGACCAACACCCAAATCAGCCAAAAGGCATTTGAGCCACAACACTCAACAGTCAATGTGAAAGTTGCCCTATACTCAACCTCATAACTAGAAGTGGCCACAATAGGCTACTTCTTGCTCAACCAAGACATGCATGAGCTACCATGCATGAAGAAAAAAATACTAGTGGACACATGACTATCATAACAACTAGCCAAGTCAGAGTAAAAAAAAGGGATGTAAATTTGGCGGTAGTGATCCCTCCTTAGGATAAAACAATCCAAGTAGTCAGGTACCACTCAAGTAGCGAAAGATGCTCTTCACCACCTACTAATGCTTGACATGTGGGCAATGCATAAACTTGCTCATCTAACAGATAGCAAATTGAGTATCAAACCGAATTATGCATAAGTAAACCATAAAGCTATTTCCATAGGAGTGGCAATAGCTTTGCAATCTTCAAGGCCAAAATGCTGCAATAATGTGTCAATGTATTTTGTTTGACATTGAGCTATTCCACCATCAACTAGCATAAACTGAATGCCCAAATAATAATGTGAATACCCCAAATTTGACATCTCAAACGAGGCATGCAAATCAACCTTAAAATCAACAATATGCCTCTCATTAGAACCAGTGAGTAGCATGTCATCAACATAGAAAACAATGATCAAAAGCACGTCATTTGCACACTTAACATACAAGGTGCTCTCAGTTGGACTGTTCTCAAAACTGTGTGCAATCAACTAGGCATGTATCTTTTCATACCAAGAACGTGGTGCTTGCTTCAAACCATATAATGCCTTTTTCAACCTCCACACTTTGTTTTCATGCCCTTTCTACACAAAACCATGGGGCTAGAATAGATACACTTGTTCATGTAAATCACCATTCAAAAATGTATTTTAATTTCCAACTAGTGTAGATTCCAACCAGGATGAGTTGTAAGTGCACAAATGCCATGAACAATGGTCATTTGGCATGTGGGACCAAAGGTCTCATCAAAATCAATGCCTCTCTCTTGAGCATAACCTTTTGCAACAAGCCTAGCCTTATACATGCCAATTGTTCCATCAAGCTTATGCTTCAGCTTGCATATCCATTTAGTGCCAATGGCCTTTTTTCCTGGAGGCAAATCACCAATATGCTTGTTATTAGGACCAGTGAGCAACATGTCATCAACATAGACAACAATGATCAAAAGCACATCATTTTCACACTTAACATATAAGGTGCTCTCAGTTGGGTTGTTCTCTAAATTGTGTGCAATCAAGTAGCCATGGATCTTTTCATACCACACTTTATTTTCATGTCCTTTCTACACAAAACCATAGGGCTAGAATAGATACACTTCTTGATGTAAGTCACCATTCATAAATGTAGTTTTAATGTCCAACTAATGTACATTCCAACCACGATGAGTTGTAAATGCACAAATGCTACGAAGAGTGGTCATTTGGCATGTGGGAGCAAAGGTTTCATCAAAATCAATGCCTCTCTCTTGAGCATAACCTTTTGCAACAAGGCTAGCCTTATACCTGCCAATTATTCCATCAAGATTATACTTTAGGTTGTATAGCCATTTAGCACTAATGTCTTTTTTGCCTGGCGGCAATTCACATAAAGATCGAGTACCATTCTTCTTAATAGCATCCTACTTTTATTGCATAACAATCATCCAATTTTCTAAATTTTCTGCTTCATCAAAAGAAACAGCCTCATTCTCATCACAAGGACTAGAGGTATCCATTGCATAGCAATTCGATGCACAAGAAGCACTATGAGACCCTAAACAAGTATGCTATGACAAAGGTGCATCTAATTTTCTGTCTCGCAAAGTTTGCACCAATTGCTTAGGCATAGTTTTTGTCTCCTCTATATTAACCCTCACATCAACAAGTGCATCATGTAAATCTGCATAAAAAATGGAATGATCTACATCATCATGCGGAACCTATAGAGGCTGAGAAATTGCCTCATTTGGACTAGCACTTGACTACCCACCTATAAAAGAGGTAGCAAAGTGTCATACACATTTTTCAAGCTAATTGATGTCTCCTCACTATATGACAGTAATGGATGAATTTTATTTTCCACAAAAGTAGAATCATGGCTAACCAAAATGCATTTACTATGTGGATGATATTGATGATAGCCTTTGCTTTCATAACTATACCAAACAAAATAGTACATTTCAGTGCTTTATCATCCAATTTTTGCATTGTTGTTTAGGCTCTAATGGATATGCCAAACAACCAAAGACATGCAAATGAGCAATAGATGGCTTGGGACCATGCCAAGCCTCATATGGAGTGATAGATTTCAATGCTTTGGTGGGACACCTGTTAAGTATATATGTTGCACACATAACTGTTTCAAGCTATAAGTTATGTTAATCTTGAATTTTGAGCATACACCTTGCCATCTGCATGAGAAACGTGTTCTTTCTTTCAGTAAATCCATTCTTTTGAGGTGTATATGGCACTTTACACTGATGTTTGATCCCACATTCAGCCAAAAACGCATTAAAATCAAAAGACATGCATTCCCCCCAATAAGAATGGAGGGTTTCCCATGTTACATGTTGACAAATTTTAAACAAAACCACAAATTTTTTGAATCACATTAACACTTCAGACTTTGCTTTCAATGGATACACCCATGCATGCCTGGAAAAACCATCAATCAAAGTCACGAAGTAAAGGTAGTCCCCAAAAGAAGGTGTCTGCATAGGATTACACACATCACTATGAACAAGCTGCAACTTCTGAGTGGCTCTAGCTAAACCATCTTTTGTGAATGAGGAATGTTGCATGTTGCCCAAAATACAGCCTTCACAAACATGTTTACTAGGTGCCTCAAGATTGTACAGGGAGGACACCATTTTAGAATTTTGCAAGCATAGCAAACTAGCAAAATTCAGATGATCAAAATGTGCATGCTAAAGCTTTGCATCTAAGATAGCCTGAGAATTTTGAACTACACATGATGAATCATTGATAGATTTTGCATAGTCTATGAGCTTATATAGCCCATAAAATAAAATCCCTGAAGCAATAATGATATCACCATTTGAGAGATCATGAATTGTACACATGTCATCCACAAATTTGACAACCAAGTCAACCTTGGCTAATGTTGATACTAATAACATATTCTTCTTGATTCCTAACACAAACAAAGCATCTGACAATGTGAAAAAGCTACCATCAACAATATTCAAAATGACCTTAACAACTCCCATGACAAGATAAGAGGATTTGTTGGTGCATGTGACAATATTCCCTATAGGGGCAAGCTCAAGTGAAGTGAAGAAACTGCGCTGCAAGGTAATATGTTTGGTTGCCCCACTATCAAAGTACTAAACATCTAACTCAACTGCAGACATACATTGTTCATGAGAAGATGGGTCATAACTTTAACCAATAGTAAATGCCCATGATTCATTTTGCACAAGATTTGCAGACTCTATTTTAGGTGTAGAGGCCTTTACAACAACCATTTTAACCTCTTTTTTCTTTGCCTCATTTGCAGCTAGTTTTGGACAACTCTTTATGAGATGATCATTTCCTTTATAGTATTTGCCGAACTGTTTTTGCTTTTCTATTTTCTTCTCATCTTTGTCTTTCTTTTTTGATTGTGCAGAATTAGCAGATTTATGCTTACTAGTAGATGAGCTCCATTTACCTTTTCCATTCTAACTAGCTAAGAAAGCTTGATCTGCTACACTCATAATGGACTTGTTATCCCTGGATTGATCTTCCTGCAAGAAAACAGAGACTAACTTTTCAAATGTTCAGGCATTTGGATTACCTTTTATCATGAACTTAAGAGTAGAATCAAAACTCTGATATGAATCTAGAAGACCATTGAGAACGGTCAGCACAAGTGAACTATCTGGCAAGACTTTATCTATAGAAATCAACTTCTCTTTCAAATTGAGCCTCATTTCTTGCCTGGTACAAAGTGGTAAGTGTATCTAAAGCATCATTTGTTGTTTTGCAAGAGTGAATATGAGGGATAATGGCATGTTTGATAGACAAAGCTATCAATCATGTGCATGAGCACCTTTGCCATCCCAAGGAAGTTGCTGAATAGTACATGCAACAGGAAGCAAAGCATGACCATGAATTATGAGATATTTATAGGTGTAGTAGGTCATTTCTCAACACATTGCATAATATTCCACATTCATTTTGTTACCAATACATGATGCATCATATATGCCCATAATGGGTAGTTGGTACCATCCAACTTGTCCTTAGCAACCAACATATGAAATACATCATTGCTTTCAACCATGGCCACTAACTAAAATACCCTCATGCAAAAAAACGATTGTATCTTAAGAAGTTGAATAGAACTACGCCATCGAGCTTTGCTAAACCTATAGTAAACTTCGAGATGCTTATACTGGTGAACCAAAACCTATATATATGTTTGGCACAAAAGGATGAAATTGTCTGCACATGTGCTTTGATAGTGTGTTCTAAGGCCGAAATGAGATCACCAATTTTCGTGCGATTCTGAGATTGTGATTGGAGGAGTGTCAACAATGCCCTAAATGAAGCAACGGCCTGCTCTGATACCAATTGTTGGATTTTGAGGTTTGTGGAAGCATGCAAATAGCACAAGGTAGAAGAAGAAGCTGAAGTATTTTGATGGTGATGCATCACACGGAACTCTCCTTCTCGAGAGCTCCATAGTGATACCCTCAGAGTAGAAACAACCGAGCTCCAAGCACTACGCACAATAGTATGCAGAGATGCTACAAAATACACACAATAGTATGCAGAGATGCATGAAGATAGATTTTATAGGTGTTGCAAATGCGATCGAATTTACAGTCTGTTGCTGACCAAGCCACTATATGTTTTATTATAGAACATATAGAAAAGTGTCCATTGGCCAGTTGGCCTTTCACATGGACAATAATGGTAATATTCTCCCACTAAAGGCCAATATGGCCAAAATGACTATGGGAAAAAAATAAATAATGATAAATAATACCTAAGTGTAAGTATAAAAAATATACCTCCCACCTAATGGGCATGTTACACAATCTACAAGTAAATGTGTAAGGTCATGAATCAAGTAACCCCCATCAAATGGCAACAATATCGAAAGCTATCTTGTGGTAGAGCTTTATTCAAAGCATCTACAACATTATCTCGAGTCTAAACCTTCTCAAGAATAATGCACTTAGTGGCTAAGTAGTCTGTAATGAAGTGATAGCTCATCTCAATGTGTTTGCTCATTGCATGATAGACTAGATTCTTAGCCAATGCAATGGCACTATGACTATGAGTAAATGAATTACATGCTGAGGTAAACCCATATCACAAGCAAGACAGGAAAGGCACAATGCTTCCTTATATGCCTCACTTGTTGCAACATACTCTGCTTTGTTGATATATTTAGGTAGTGATGTGTGTGAACACACTAGGACCGTCGGGGCACTTTTTCTCCTCTTTAGGAGGTTTTTTCCCCCAGCTTGTATATACGCATATTGCCCTAATGGGCTACTTATCTTTGTACATTCTCTAGTAATACATTCTATATTGTGTGTTGTGCTCCAAGCCTCTTCTTCTTCCTTGTGCTGTTCGCATGCTTCCACAGACGTCTAACTCCAACAATTGGTATCAGAGCAGGTCGCTGCTTCATCTAGGGCATCATAGACACTCCTCCGGTTGCATTCTTAGAATTGCACAAATTTTGGTGAGCATACTCAGCATGTTTTCGAGATCAAAATGGCTTCGCTTTGTGGTGCCGAAATCATGATCTGAGCTCGTTTCGACCTCCGAATGCACTATCGCAGCGCCTGTTCAGGTTATTTCATCTTTTTGTGCCAACAGTACATACCAGTTTTGGTTCGCCAGTATAAGCATCTCGAAGTTGCTACATGTTTAGCAGAATTCGTCTTGGCAGTTCTATTCAACTTTTTGAGATACAACCAATTTTCTGCATCAAGGTGTTTTAGTCATCGGCCATGACTGAAAGCAGTGATGTATTTTGTATGCTAGCTATTGAGGATAAGTTGGATGGTACCAACTATCCGTTGTGGGCTTATATGATGCGACATGTATTGGTTGCAAAAGGACTGTGGAACATTGTGCAGGGTGTTGAAAAACGTGCTATCACACCTGCAACTGTTACAAATGCAGGTACTGAAGTTGAGGCAGAAGGTGTCGAAGATGATGATATTCTGCATATTCCTATTCATGCTGCAGTTTCTGCCGCACCTACTGCAGAGCAAATTCATTGGGATGGCAGAGATGCCCAGGCACATGCATTGATAGCTTTGTCTGTCGAACGTGCCATTATTCCTCACATTCGCTCTTGCATAACAACTAAGGATGCTTGGGATACACTTAACACATTGTACCAAGTTAGGAATGAGGCTCGTGTTGCTTACCTCTAAAAACAGTTGGAGAGTGAGCACATGAATGAAGGTGATTCTATGGATAGTTTTCTAACAAAGATCAAATACTTGAAGGAACAGTTGATTTCTGCTGATGAGGTTATACCAGATAGCTCACTTGTGCAGACTGTTCTGAATGGTTTTCCTGATTCATATCAGAGTTTTGCTTCTACTCTTCAGTTGATGATGGAAGGAAATCCAAATGCCTTGTCATTTGAGGAGTTAGTCTCTGTTATGTTGCAAGAGGATCAGTCCAGATAGAATAGGTCCATTATGTGTGTTGCAGATCAAGCTTTCCTGGCTAGTCAAAAGGGCAAAGGCCCGCAGACGTCTAACTCCAACATGCTTCTCTAGTGGAGATAACTGTACATTCTTCAAGTCGAGATCTCCAAGAGAGAGAACCTCCAACAAAATGAAAAATGTTACCTAATATAGAATTATGATTTTCTATACAACCAGCATAATCAGAAAACGTGTAACCAATAATGGATGCCTTCCCTCTACCCAAGCATAGACACTTGTCCTTAGTGCCACTCAAATCTCTCAAAATCATCGTGACTGCATCCCAATGCTTCTTGCCAATATTTGACATATATCTACTCATAACTCCCACTGCAAATGCAATGTCTAGTCTCTTAGCTACCATAGCATACATAAGACTACCAACATCACACTGATAAGGAATTTTGGTCATGAATTTCTTTTTGTCATCTGATTTGGGGCAATCATCCTTGATCAATTTCACATATGTGGGTAAAGGTGTACTCAATGCCTTTCCACCCTACATATGGAACATGTGAAGTACTTTGGATATGTACTCACCTTGAGACAAGTATATGCATCTTTTACTCATATCACGAGTAATGAGCTGCCAAGAATATGTTTGGTATCCCTCAAATCCTTCATATCAAATGTCGCACTCAAATTCTTTTTGAGAATTGACAAGTCATAAGAGGACTTCTTAGCAATCAATATATCATCGACATAAAGTATCAAACATATCAAGTTGCCATCTGAGCATCTTTTCGTGTAGAGACAATGATCCTCATTGCTTTTGGAATATCCTTGAGAATTCATAAAAGCATAAAAATTTTGGTACCATTGTTTGGGGGAGTGTTTAAGTCCATATAAGCTCTTTTTTAGCTTACAAACTAGACTTTCTTTTCCAAGAACTACATAACCCTCTGGTTGTTCCATATGGAT
This sequence comes from Ceratopteris richardii, assembly GCA_020310875.1. Lineage (NCBI taxonomy): Eukaryota > Viridiplantae > Streptophyta > Polypodiopsida > Polypodiales > Pteridaceae > Ceratopteris > Ceratopteris richardii. The sequence continues at coordinate 7,411,112 of CM035426.1, forward strand.
CTCATCTATAAGATCTCCATGCAAGAAAGTAGTTTTCACATCCATTTGGACTGGCTCTAAGTCCTTCATTGCAATGAATCCAAGCAACATTTGCAAGGTAGTCATCTTGACAATTGGAGAGAAGATTTCTTCAAAATCAACACCATGTTGTTGCTTAAAACCCTTTGCAATAAGTCGTGCTTTATACTTTGGAGAAGCACTATCTGATGTGAATTTCAATTTATATACCTGTTTACATGGTAAAGCTTTCCTGCCCTTTGGCAAATGTACTAAACCCCAAGTACCATTCTTTGTAATAGAATCCAACTCACTCTTCATGGAACACTCCCACTTGACATGATCCTTTGTCTGCATAGCCTCTTTGTAGCAAGAAGGCTCACTAGCATTTGTTAGCATAATAAAATACAAACTTGGAACATATCTATCAGGTGGATGTGGAACACATGTAGAGCGTCTCAATGGTTGTTGAACTAGAACATTTGCAGACTGATTTAATAAAAAAATTCTCTTGAACATCCCTATGTGCAAAATTTTTATGCATGCGAATTGGAGGATTCGTATTCTCAAACATCACTTTTCTCACTTCAACCTCCTTAATAGGTTGTTTATGCATCTTAGATTCATTGAAAATGACATCACTACTTCTGATCACTACCATGTTTTAGGATCCCATAAGCAATGTCCAAATTGGCCTTGTCTACCATATCCAAGAAAAGTGCATTTCTTTGACTTATGGTCTAGCTTTTATCTAAGGTTCTTGGGTATATGAACATATCTTCACACCCAAAAACTCGAAGATGATCATAATATGGTGGCTTCCTTGTCCGTAACTCTTGTGCCACTTTTAAAACTTTGGGAGTACTAGGTGAACGGTTGATCACATGAACTTTAGTTAATACTACTTCTGCCCAAAAGCCTTGTGAAAGGTTTGCATGATGCGGCATAGAAAGTACTCTATTCTAAATAGTTCTACTCATCCTTTTAGCTACATCATTTTGTGTTGGGGTATAAGGAGCTATAAACTCTCTAAGAATTCTTCTAACTAAGAGAAAATGTTGAATTCATATGAGGTATACTCACCCCCATTATCTGAACGTAAAACCTTAAGCTTATTTCCTTTTTTCAGTCTCAATTGAAAAAATATTTTTTTTGAAGGTAGGGAATACCTCATCCTTTGCTTTGATAGGATATACCCAAACTTTTCTAGTAGCATCATCTATGAAAGTGGCAAAGTGAAGAGAACCACCTAATGACCTTGTGGGCATAGGACCACTCACATCTGTATGAATGAGATTTAGAGGTTGAATTTCAATGTGCATCTTCACTAGCCAACAACACCTACAAGTGTCTATCAAATCTATTCATTTTGGCACAAAAAACTTGCATACACTTGTGGCGATTGCTCCCACCACAACTAAAACCTTTCAAGAAACCTGTAGATTTACTAGTGTGGCTGAACAACACAACCCCAAAGGTGAATATTCATTTTTGAAGAAGTACAAAGATGGCTCTCGTTGATGTTCTTGAACACATGTAAAGAGATCTATGTGCAAAAGTACTCCAAAATGGCTCCAAGAATCACCCCAAAAATGCTTCAAAATAGGATTTGAAAGCAAAGAATGAAGCTTTGAGGGACCAAAACATGTTCAAGGTAATGTTAACCTTAGTCTTTCCCCTTCTTTAGACACCACAAGAGTGTGGCTTAGTGGCAATATACCTTGTCGGTTAAGCGCTCCGAGGGGAGAAAATTGGGATGGGTGACCTCCCAAGAATTGTCGAGAACCTTTGTCTTCCTTGATCATTGAGGTCCTCCCTTGTGTGTAGCCAATGGTGACTTCAATGACCGGTATAAGAAGGTATGCCAAGGTCTATGCCTTTGTGGCCAGCTTAGTCATAAGCCTTGGAGAAAGCCTTGGGTGCTCTAATACCAGTGAAGTATTTTGGATGATGAACCATACTGAACTCTCCTTCTCGAGAGATCCATGATGATACCCTTAGAGTAGAAAAAACAAGCTCCAGGCACTGCATACAGTAGTCTGGATAAAGGCTACAAAATCACAAAAAAACAAACTACACAAGGAGCATGAGGATAGATTTTGTAGGTGTTATAAATGCAATCGAACTTAGAGTCTATGGTTGACCAAGCCACTATATGCTTTATTAAGGAGCATATATAAAAGTGTCTGGTGGTCGTTTGGTCTTTCACATGGATACTAATGGTAACAGAAGCTTGGAGCACAACACACAATGCTAAATGTATTACCAAGTGAATGTACAAAGATAAGTGACCTATTAGGGTTATAGGCATATATACAACCCGGGGAAGAAAAACTCCTAAAAACAGGAAAAAGTGCCTCGGTGTCCCTAAGTATGTTTTCACACCACTACCAAAATATATCAACATTGATAAATTGGATCTAGTACAAATTTTGAATGATAAGAATGGTCGAGAAAGGATCCACATCCATTTCACTAAATCTTGGTCCAATCTATAAACTAGTGAAAAGATTAGATTTATCAAGCATGTCCTAGCTCTATTGTCTTTACTTGGTCCATCTAGATGCATTGTTATGCATTGGATAGACAATTGGGGTAAACACTTTATAGAAAACTATGTAGAATTACCTTACTTTTATGTGTCTCATTCGTTATACTATGCTAAATCTATCATACTTGTAGAATGTGCTTTGAACCACCTGGAGACTTATCTAGGTACCTAATATGTTACGAATGGTTCAAGAAAACTTTCTCTTCTTTCCACAAACTTGGTGGACCTTTTGATAACTATTTTAAAATCTCTAAGTATTTAAAGACTTTGAGGATTCTTCAAATCCACTTGAATCTTTTGGAAGAATTTTTACTTACTTTGATCGAAATATCTAACTTTGATGTTTTATGCTAGGTTCCACTCCTAATCAATAACCATTGGACTTTTATCCAACTATAGGACTATTGTGTCCAATTTGAGGTCTTCTTTTTTTTAGGGAGGAAAGTAGGATATAATTCTCTTTGGTCATCCTAATTTCAACTTGACCAACGTGAATTATCAATGATTTCTTTAGAATCTCTTGATTATCCAAACATGGGATACTTTCTAAAAGATTTGAACTTTGTTCAAATATCATAAACTTGAGTTTGAACATTCATCACCTTTTAATTACAACATCCCATACCATTGTAAGCACTTTGATGTTGATTCAAAACTTGATATTTTGAAGCACCGAGCACACATTTTCCATGATTGTGTGATGACTTTTGCTTTGACTCAAGTTTCACTTAGATCAAAATCTTGGATGAGAAACTATACACTCTATCAAATTCAAAAAACTTGAGCATTTGTGTTGTACAAAACATTGCTTCAAGCTAAGACCTTTTCCTTTCACACTTTTGAACAAAGCACATAATTTGAGAGACTGAACTACTTCTTAGCCTTCAAATTTAAGGTCCTTTATACAAAAAATCTGAATACTTGTCTTAACTTAGACTCTTGACTTATTCTTTGGGCTTCTTGATATTCTATACTTTAGAGGTAAAACTTTATCTTTCATGATTGATTCATGAGTTTATTGCCAATACTTTGATAGTCTTGATTCAAGCATTACTATTATGGTCAAATGTTTGTGGTAGTTCCATTCACAAGTACCTTTATCATTTGGATCCAAAGTTGAAAAATACTTGTTGATCAAGAGAAAGTGACAATGACTTTAGTATTTATGTAGAGATCTCTTTTCTCGATCTTCAAAGCATAATATCTTATCCCAGAGATTTTCTTTAGATCTCCCTCTCCACTCAAGTCTAAGCGAATAATCATGTGTTGTATAGATCATGAGTTTAGAAGATAAATATATGGGTTCTAAGCCTTAGAATATGATGTATATTAGCTCTCGTTTAGCATTTGATTGCCCTCGGCACATGCTTGAACCTTTGTTTTAAACCCTTGGTTTGAACCCTTGGTTTGAACCCTTGGTTTGAACCCTTGGTTTGAACCCTTGGGGATTATTGGCAGTCATCTAAATGAGTTTGAAGCATTATTTTCATAGTTGCAAGCAAAAAAATGAGCATGGATGATGAGATCAAAGGATTTCTCTTGCTATCCACATTGCCAACCTGATGGGATATTTTCTCCATAGCCATCAATAAAAGTGTGCATGGTGGAAGTCTTGTTTAAAATGACATATGTGGTGCATTTTTTAGTGAAGAGATTCACAAGAAGTCTATGGCCACCACACATAGTGAGATGCATATAATGTATGTGATTCAAACTAGGGAAAGAATCAATTACATGGCACAAAAAAATAAAATGAATGTCATTATTTCCATAAGAAAAGGCATACAAAAAAGGTTGATATGTTTTGAAGAATGCCAAAGGGCAAGGGCAGTAGGTTGATGGGCATGTTAAAAAATTTCATGCACCATCTACTTCATCTATAAAGATAAAAGAAATAAATGTTGATGTTGATGTATTAACACACTTGATAGTATTGTTTCTAATGATGCTCTTATACTCTGATTAATGATGATCTCTTGATTAATTGGAGTCACATATGCATGTGTAATCTCCACCATTTCTGTTACACCTTTCACTTGAATCCATTGTTGGTAGGTGTACTTGCCACTTGAGTTAAATCTCTATGGAATCAAGTTAACTCACATTAACTTGAGTGGATGTTTTGAGAAGGCTCTAGAGCTCTTTAGGCAAAACTTTCTCCCCATGCTCCCCATGGGGGTTGAACCCAAGAATTCTTTGAAGGCCTTTTGAGGGTTGAACAAGAGTAGCAAGGAGGAGATGGAGGGAGAGAGAGAGGAGAGGAGATATGTGAACAAATGTGTGGGAGCCTAGAAACCCACATAATGATCTTCTTGGGGCAATGCTCCATAAAAGATATATGTATATGAATATAGGGCTAAGGTTACATGACCCTTACATCCCCAACAATTTCCCAGTTAAGGGTCAATGTGTCCATAAGTGGAACACATACAAATAATGATGTAGGACTATATAATAATGTACAAGAAGAGTCCATATCTCAAACCATACCAATCAACCTACACAAATTGCCTCAAAAGGTGCATCCATGCACCTCAAAATGCTATAGACTCATATCGACAAGAGTCGAGCTCATATATGATTGATGCAAGAAATGATGAAGTTCTTGCAAAGCTTCCACTCTCTCTATGCTTGTGTCAATTATTGAATGATTGAAAACTCCAAGTGCAAATGCTCCAATAACGATTGAAATTTCTAGAATCAAGCATAATGACTTTTACATCACACTCTTGAATGCTGATGAAATATATGCTATCTTGGCTAACCTAACCATGTCAGCCATGCTTGTATCCAAAGCATCCAAAGCACCATCATCAAGACCAATATGTCCTGAAATATCCATGTCAACATTTAGCATGAGGAAATCCAAGAATGATTTCATAACTACCGACTCCTCAACATACAAATCAACCATCCTATGGATCAAGGATGTGTCTAGTTGTGCACCATGGGAGCTTTCTTGCTCTACCACACAATCTATATCATAAGAGTTATTGTGATCTGCCACACCAAGTATATCAGTATGCTCCTCATGAGCTAACTACACAACATCAATATTAAGGTCCATCTGAACTGAGTATCATCACAATGCTCTACATGAGCATCCGTATCATGCTCTAAAGGATCCAATTGATCATCCAAAGTGTGCTCCACAAGAGCATCCATATGATCAACAAAATCATCAACAAAATCATGCTCTACATAAGCATCATGAGCATTCAAATATGCTCTATATGTGCATCCCTTTGACTAACTGAATAGACATATGTGTGCTATCCAATGAACAAGAGGAATCATAGGATAAAATGATATCACCATCAGTAGCATAATCAATTGCCATAGGCTCTCTTGAAACCACTACCTCACCTACATCACGTGCATGTCTCTATCGTCATCATCACATCCACCTAAAGAAACATCATCGAGTATGGTTCTTACAATCAAAGTTCCAACATCAAAGCCATTGATGTAATCGATGTTTCACATGAGTCAATGGACCCGCATACATATCATGTGTTCTTTGCCATAATGCACGACTCATCTCCTCAATCATAACAAATTCCTATATAGAATCCACAAGTTGTAACTGGATAGTGGAACTTGCCAATGCGTCCATATCCATCCGTACGTGGTTGGGCATGTTATGAGGCCTCCATGCATCTCTATGTGCATGCATGTGTAACCTTGCATGAACCAATGTATGCCATGTCTGATCTTTCCAACTCAAAAAGTCAGTGCGATCATACCAAGAAGACACCATGTTGGCAAGCCAAGAGACTAGAAATGTAATAAGAAACTAGAAACAATAATCTATCATCAATAGGATCATTGCACACACATGTCATATTGGATTCAAAGTACAATGTGCGTATATATCAACTTGAAAAGATTCCCTAGATGATAGGGAGCTCTTTTCCTAATTTATAGGCTTTATCACACCTAAGTGTGGTAGGTGGGTTTTGAATGTTATGAGGGGGCTTTCAAATTCAAATTTGAACTCGGGTCTTCAATATCAAGAATGTGTGGTCCCCTGTTCTTATCAAAGGTACTTCCCAAAATTGAAAGGTATTGAGCATGTATTGCAAGGTGGGTCTCCGACTTTAAATGTTGCCTATTATGTATGAGTAATTTATACAATACTTTCATCTGCATCCTTTGGATATAGGTTCGTATAAGGGATTTGATCTACATAAAAAAGGTGTTGCACACATTACAAGCCTTAGTCCTAGGTTTCTATATAAATATCTCTCTCGGAGCAATGTTGTTTTGTCTTTATTCGTATGATATTATTTAGGAATAGTCTTCTCTTTGAGGACTAATGCCTCATCTCCATGAATGCCCAATAATTCAAATTTTGATTGATCATGGACATATATAAGATAGAATGGTGTGGGATATGGGTGTGCAAATCTATTTTTGATCATATTCCATGACTTGATCAATAAGCCTAAACCAACTATATAATCTTCGTATTCTATATAAAATTCTTGAACTAGAATACGCTCTTCTTGGGCTTACTAAAATATGTCTTGGATCTCTTCTTGCAGAGATATAATTGGACCTTTGATTTTGGTGGATCAACATCCTAAATTTCATAGAGCAAGCTCATACTAAAACTGGTTTTTAGGGTCGACTAGATAACCAAGTACTATTGCTATAATCAAGTACTATTGCTATTTCTTATGCCTCTAAATTAGTATCCACTTGTATTTCTACATCTATTACTTCTGCGAGTTCACTTGCCTAACTTCCATACAAAAATTTGTAACTCTTCCTTTTAGCTCAACTATATTCTTATCCTCAATGGCAATTTAGAGTCATCATTTTTTGGTAAATTGGGGAGTTTTTGTGGTTGAATATTGGGATATAGAGGTGTGCCAAGTTCCAATAACTAATTGATTTGGGCATTATCTTATTGTAGCTTTGAACATTATTTCTTTGACAACTTCATTCTTCATAATAAATATTGACTAGTGTTCTTCAATTTGAGCATATATTGTTCAATATCTTCAAACTTTTTTTGTGTTATTATCTAGCTTTGTTATAGATCTTTATTCTTTCTTGTGAGTATGCCATTTTCTTTGCACAATTGATTTATCTCTTCTTTAATTTTATTAAGTTTACATATTTTAAACCAAAAGAAATCTTTAAATGCATCGAAGCTTTCTTTACTCCTTGCAAGTGGTGTAATGAGTCTTCACGTCAAGGTTGGATATAGGTGAAACCATTGACAACCATGGTGATTTGTAAGGCTTGTAGTAATACTTTGAAAATTTCTTGCATCTTGAATCATACATCTTGGACTTGGTGGACAAAAATTTGATCCAAAAATAGGGTTGCGACTCTTGCTTTTAGATCAACCATCATCATATCCTTAGTGGTTATTTTTCTTGTAAATTTTATTTCTTGGGTCATCATTTCTTCTAAAATCAAGAGTTGTTTTGAATAAACATTGAGGTTTAGAGGTGTGTGTTGTAATTGAGGATTATATTATTGGATCTTTTGAATGTCGTTCATCAGACTAGCACTACACATCTTTAAGAACTCAATTATTCAATTATTCAATTGTGATTAGCACTATACATCTTTAAGAACTCAATTATTCAATTATTCAATTGTGACTGTGTCATTTGCATTGCATAGTTGGTCCATCAATTCTTTCATTTTATTAATTTATACATACTTTGAGCCAAAGGAACTCTTTTAATGCATTAAGCTTTGATTATTCTTTGCAAGTGATGTAATGAGCCTTTAGGCCATGGCCAAATCTAGGTGCAACCATTGGTTCCCATGGTGTAGTTTTAATGATAGGCTTATGGGAATGATTTGAAATTACTTGCATATTGAATTAGACATCTTGGACTTGGTGTAGAAAACTTAGATAAAAGAAAAGGGTTGACGTGTACAATATTTATGACTTCCACTTTAGGTTGTACAATGGTGGTTATGGTGTTAGGACACCAAAATTTATTTTGTAAACACATTCTTTTCGTAATTTCAGTGAACAGTCACTGATCAAAAAGATAGATTTGCACAATGTATCTTTTCAGTGAAATAGATACAAGGATGTACAAGGGCCATGATGCAAAGAGGATCCCTAGGTTGTATGTTCGTGGGGTGCTTTGGGCACACAATTCTATACATTCCGTTGACATTATTCTGTTGTATGATTCTATTTTGCATATGAGTGAAGTCTGAGATTATTGTTTGATAAAGTAACTATGTAAAAGCCCTCTGTCTGTATTGGGTGAAGAAGTATTGAAACTATGCATAATAAATTGTTCTGTTGTTTAGTGAATTTTTAGCACTGATTATGTGTGCTAAAAGTGAAGTAAGCATTATGTGATTGAAGTTAGTCTGATTGTGATAATGATCTAGAGTATCTAACTGTTTATTGCTTGTCAATTTCATAGTAAGTCAAAGAGGAGAAATATAGAAACTTAGAATTATCCTGAGTCATCCCACCCAAGAACTGTGTTTGACTTGATCCTTCATTAATTTTGGAAGGGGAAGGTTAACATTGGTGATCCTATTGGGAGTGGTTTTCTGCAAAGTACATGTCGACACTCAGTTTGAGTAAACAGTGTTGGAGTTTGAGATTTGTGAGATCATGCAAACATCATAAGGAAGAAGAAGAAGCTTGGAGCACAACACACAATACTGAATTTACCAAGAGAATGTACAAAGATAAGTGACCCATTAGGTTTATATGCATATATACAAGCGGGGGGGAAAACCTACTAAAGAGGGGAAAAAGTGCACTGGAGTCCTAGTGTGTTCACACACATCCCTACTGAAATATATCAACAAATCCCCCCCTCAAGTGATGTGGTGAACAAGGAGCTAGCACTCATGCATAAGGAAGTACCAAGCTATATGGAATCAATCCACAAAAGGAAGTAAGCCCAAAGCTTTGCGGAAAGCTTCAAACTTCTCCATAGGCAGAGCCTTGGTGAAAAGGTCTACAATGTTCTCCTATGTGGGCACATATGCCAAACTATCTCTCTAGCAGAGAGTCTCTCCCTGACATAATGATAGTGCACCTCAATGTGATTAATGCGAGCATGGGACACACGGTTCCTCGCAACTGTCAATGTGCTCTGACTATTAGTGAAGATGGTGGTGGCAAAAGATTGACCAACACCAAAATCAGCCATAAGGCATCTGAGTCACACACACTCAATGGTCGCTATGAAAGCTGCCCTATACTCAACCTCACAACTAAAAGTGGCCACAATAGGCTGCTTCTTGCTCAACCAAGATATACATGAGCTACCAAGCATGAAGCAAAAACCACTGGTGGACACACAAGTGTCATAGCAACTAGCCCAGTCAAAGTCAAAAAAAGCATGTAATTCTGGTGGTAGTGATCCTCCCTTGGGATAAAACAATCCAAGTAGCTGGATACCACTCAAGTAGCAAAAGATATGCTTAGCCGCTTGCCAATGCTTGACATCTGTGCAATGCATAAGCTTGCTCATCTATGAGACAACAATCTGAATATCTGGTCAAGTAATGCATAAGTAAATCAATCATCCAAGAGCCTGCTGATAGAGACAACATCAAATGCATCTTTTGCATCATGAAGAATCAATCATAAACTTGTCTCCATAGGAATGGTAATAGGTTTGCAATCCTCAAGGCCAAATTGCTACAATAATATGCCAACATTTTAATTTCACACAAAGCTATTCTACCATCAAATTGCATAGATTGAATGCCCAAATAATGATGCAAATGCCCCAAATCTGACATCTCAAATGGGCATGAAAATCAGCCTTAAAATCAGCAATATACTTCTCATTAGGACCAATGAGCAGCATGTCATCAACATAGACAACAATGATCACAAGCACATCATTTGCATGCTTAACATATAAGGTGCTCTCAGTTGGATTGTTCTCAAAACCATGTGAAATCAGGTATGCATGTATCTTTTCATACCAAGCATGTGGTGCTTGCTTCAAACCATACAATGCCGTTTTCAACCTACACACTTTGTTTTCACGCCCTTTCTGCACAAAACCATGGGGCTAAAAAACATATACCTCCTCATGAAAGTCACCATTTAGAAATGAAGTTTTAATGTCCAACTCATGTACATTCCAACCATGATAAGTTGTGACTGCAACTCATGTACATTCCAACCATGATAAGTTGTGCATAGATGCTATGATCATTTGGCATGTAGGTGCAAAGTCCCATCAAAATCAATGCCTCTTTCTTGAGCATAACCTGTTGCAACAAGCCTAGCCTTATACCTGTCAACTATTCCAACAGGCTTACACTTTAGCTTGTATACCCACCTAGTGCCAATGGTGTTCTTTCCAGGAGGTAAGTCACATAAAGAAGAGATACCATTTTTCATAATAACATTATAGTTTGGTTGCATAGCGGCCATCCATTTTTTTTGAATTTTGTGCTTCATCAAATGAAACAGGCTCACTCTCATATAGAGACTAGAGGCAACCATAGCATAGCAATGTGATGCAAAAGAAGCACTATGAGGATGTGAACGAGTATGATATGACAAAGATGTATCTAATTTGCTATCTCGCAAAGTTTGCACCAGCCATTGTGGCATAGTTTTTGCCTTCTCAATATCAGCTCTCTTATCAAAAAGTGCATCATGTAAATATGTGTTTATATATTTAACTAGTGATGTGTATGAACACACTAGGACTGTCGGGGTACTTTTTTCCCTCTTTAGGAGGTTTTTTCCCCCGGCTTGTATATACGCCTATAGCCCTAACGGGTTACTTATCTTTGTACATTCTAGTGGTAATACATTGAGTATTGTGTGTTGTGCTCCAAGATTCTCCTTCTTCCTTGTGTTGTTTGCGTGCTTCCGCAGATGTCTAACTCCAACAATTGGTATCAGAGCAGGTCACCGCTTCATCTAGGGCATCGTCATTGGTGTGCATACTCTAGGTGATTAGGAGATCAAAACAACTTTTCTCTGTCGTGCCAAAATCGCAATCTGAGCTCATTTCGACCTCCAAATGCACTATTGTAGTGATTGTGCATGCTATTCTGTCTTTTTGTTCCAAAGATATATACAAGTTTCTGTTCGCCAGTATTAGCATCTTGAAGTTTGCTATAGGTTTAATAGAACTCCTCAGGGTAGTTCTGTTCAACTTTTTCAGATACAATCATTCTTTTGCATCAGGGTATTTTAGTGAGTGGCCATGGCTGAAAGCAGTGATGCATTTTGTATGTTGGCTGTTGAGGATAAGTTGGATGGCATGAATTACCCATTGTGGGCTTATATGATGCCACATGTATTGGTTGCAAAAGGATTGTGGAACATTGTGCAGGGTGTTGAAAAACATCCTATTACACCTGCAAATACAGGTATTGAAGCTGATGCAGATGGCATTGAAGATGTTAATATTCTTCAGATTCCTATTCGTGCTACGATTTCTATTGCACCTACTATAGAGCAAATTCATTGGGATGGTAAAGATGCTCAGGCAGATGCATTGATAACCTTATCTATCAAACATGCCAATATTCCTCACATTTGCTCTTGCAAAACATCTAAGGATGCTTGGGATACACTTACCACATTGTACCAGGCTAGAAATGAGGCTCGTATTTCTTACCTCTGAAAACAGTTGGACAGTGAGCATATGAATGAAGGTGATTCTATGGACAATTTCCTAAGAAAGATCAAAGACTTGAAGGAACAATTGATTTTTGCTGATGAAGTTATACCAGATAGTTCACTTGTGCAGACCGTTTTGAATGGTCTTCTTGATTCATATCAAAGTTTTGCTTCTACTCTTCATTTGATGATGAATGACAATCCAAATGCCTTCTCATTTGAGGAGTTAGTCTCTGTTCTGTTGCAGAAGATCAGTCTAGGTAGAACAGGTCCATTATGCATGTTGTAGATCAAGCTTTCCTGGCTAATGAGAAGGACAAAGGTAAATGGAGCTCATCTACTAGTAAGCAAAAATCTACAAATGCTGCACATTTGAAGAAGGAAGACAAAGATGAGAAGAAATCAAAAAGCAAAAATTCTTTTGTAAGTATTGTAAAGGAAATGATCATATCATAAAGAACTATCCAAAATTGGCTAGAAAAGAGGCAAAGAAAAAAGAGGTTGGAATGGTTGGTGTAGAGGCCTCTACACCGAAAATAGAGTCTACAAATCTTGTGTAGAATGAAGAATGGACATTTACTATTGTTTGTAGTTTTGACCCATCTTCTCCTGAAGAGTGTATGTTTGCAATAGACTCAGATGTTTGGTACTTTGATAGTGGGGCAACCAAACATATAACCTCACAGTGCAGTTTCTTCACTTCACTCGAGCCTGTCCCTACAGGGAATACAATCACATGCACCAAAAACTCCTCTTATCCTCTCATGGGAGTTGATAAGATCATTCTGACTATTGCTGATGGTTGTTCTTTTACATTGTTAGATGCATTATTTGTGCCAAGGATCAAGAAGGATCTATTATCAATTTTAGCTTTAATTAGGATTGGCTTGGTTGTGAAATTTGTTGATGAGAGATGTACAGTTCATGATCTGTCAAATGGCGACTTGATTATTGCTTTTGGCATTTTATGTTGTGGGTTGTATAAGCTCATAGACTATAAAAAATCTGTGAATGATTTGGCATGTGTAGTACATGATTCTCAGGCTATGTTAGATGTAAAGCTTTGGCATGCATGCTTTGCTCATCTAAATTTTGCTAGTTTGCTATGCCTACATAAATTTGATATGGTGTCCTCTTTGCCCAAACTTGAGGCACCCGATAAATATGTTTGTGAAGGCTCCATTTTGGGCAAAATGCAGTGTTCCTCCTTTCCAAAAGATGGTTCAATTTGAGCTACTCAGAAATTGTAGCTTGTTCATAGTGATGCATGTGGTCCTATGCAGACACCCTCTTTTGGAAATTATCTTTACTTCATGACTTTCATTGATGATTTTTCCAAGAATGCATGGGTATATCCACTCAAAGCAAAGTCCAAAGTGTTTATGTGCTTCAAACAGTTTTTGGTTTTGGCTGAAAATCTGTAAGCATGTAAAATGGGCACCCTCCATTCTGATCAAGGGGGGAAGTATATGTCTTATGAATTTAATGCATTTTTGGCTAAACGTGAGATAAAACATCAGTGTAGAGTGCCATATACACCTCAGCAGAATGGAGTTGCTAAACGGAAGAACATGTCACTCATGGAGATGGCGAGGTGTATGGTCAAGAGTCAGGCTTTACCACATAGTTTCTGGCTTGAGGTTGTCATGTGTGCAGCATATGTACTTAACAGGCGTCCCACTAAAGCACTGTAGTCAGTCACTCCATATGAGGCTTGGCATGGTCATAAGCCATCTGTTGCTCATCTATGTGTTTTTGGTTGTCTAGCATATGCATTAGTGCCTGAACAACATCGCAAGAAATTGGATGATAAAGCAGTAAAATGTATTCATCCTTTACATTCATGTACTAAGCATACATCTATTAGCTCCAAAGACATGTATGATACTTTGTTGCCTCTTTTTACATGTGGACATTCTAGTGCTAGTCCTAATGACGCAACTTCTCAGCCTTTACAGGTTTCATGTGATGATGCAGACCATTCCATTTTCGATGTAGATTTACATGATGCACTTGTTGATGAGAGTGCTGATATTGAAGAGGCAAAAACTATGCCAAAATGGCTGCAGAATTTGCATGACAACAAATTAGATGCACCTCTCTCACACCGTACTCGTTAGGCTCTCATAGTGCCTCTTTTGCATCAGATTTCTATGCTATGGTTGCCTCTAGTCTCTATGATGAGACTGAGTCTGTTTTGTTTGATGAAGCACAAAATTCTAAACATTGTATGGCTCAATGCAATCTGAATATGATGCTATCATGAAAAATGGTACCTAGTCTTTATGTGACTTGCATCCTGGCAAGACGGCCATTGGCACTAAGTGGGTATAGAAACTGAAGGGTAAAATTGATGGAACAATTGACATGTATAAGACTAGGCTTCTTGCAAAGGGTTATGCACAAGAAAGAGGCATTTATATTGACTAAATCTTTGCACCAACATGCCGAATGACTACTGTTCGTAGCATCTGTGCACTTGTAGCTCATCATGGTCAGTTGGACATTAAAACTACATTTCTAAATGGTGACTTGCATTAAGAAGTGTATGTTTTTCAGCCCCGTGGCTTTGTACAAAAAGGGCATGAAAACCAGGTGTGTTGGTTGAAAAATGATTTATATGGTTTGAAACAAGCACCACGTGTTTGGTATGAAAAGATAGATGCCTATCTTATTGCACATGGTTTTGAAAATAGTCCAATTGAAAGCACCTTATATTAATCAGCTTGGCATATGTGCCCACGCAGGAGAACGTTGCAGACCTTTTCACGAAGGCTCTGCCTAGGGAGAAGTTGAAGCTTTCTGCAAAGCTTTGGGTTTACTTCCTTTTGTGGATTGATTCCACATAGCTTGGCACTTCCTTATACATGAGTGCCAGCTCCTTGTTCATCGCATCACTCCCAGGGGGGATTTGTTGATATATTTAGGTAGTGATGTGTGTGAACACACTAGGAATGTTGGGGCACTTTTTTCCCTCTTTAAGAGGTTTTTTTCCCCAGCTTGTATATACGCCTATAGCCCTAATGGATTACTAATCTTTGTACATGCTAGTGCTAATACATTCAATATTGTGTGTTGTGCTCCAAGCTTATCCTTCTTCCTTGTGCTATTCACATGCTTTTAGACGTCTAACTCCAACAATCTACATCAGAAATGGAATGATCTACATCATCATATGAAACTCGTGAAGGCTGAGAAATTGCCTCATTTGGACTAGCACTAGACTTTCCACTTGTAAAAAGTGGCATACCCATAATTTTTTGACACGCATAGCCACATATTCATCCACGAGCATGAGCAGAATTACTTGTAAAGGGGTTGCTAAAAAGCTTCATTTCCAAGTAGACACTATTGTAAAGCCTTCCGAAGTCTCCACAAAATCAAAAGATAAAGCCATACACTATGTTTGGCAACCCAAATCTTGTAATAAACCTCATGACCCCACTCTGTAAGCCCACCTCCACATACAAACTATATCCAAACTACATTGCACTACTTCAATTAGCACCTAGGAGCCCTTCATCCACTAACCACACTCCCCACTCACGATCACATGAGCACTAACTAACCTGCTAACCACATCACAATTCATCATGTTAATGTTGTAACAGGGACAAATGGTCATTTTGTGTACCATTTTGTGTCCATTGCAATGTTAACATGTATTTATATATTCTCACAGAACCAGCAATCAATACCCTCAACATGGTAGAGGCTGCAGGAACGAGCTCCCAGGTAGGCACAGGTCCTCAAATAGTGGACATTGAAAGTATCCCTATCCAGGAAGAGTTGATAGAACGACCATAGGAGTTGAGAGTAGTGCACGTCCTACCCATTCAAAATCCTCCCTAGGGACACACATTTTAAGTTATTAACAACTCTCATTGGTTCAGTGAAGTCGCAGGACCCCTTGGGGATGGCACCTATTTATGGGAGTCTGAGATAGAATTTAATGGACGGTGGGGCCATTACCATTTCTTTACACGAGAATTTGAAAAGCTTCAAACAGTGAGGGATTACGACTGGTATGGAGGAAGGCCGGATTGCATGACTATTTTCGTGCTTAGTTACCTAAGCCTGAATTCTTGAGGTGTTCATATTTAGTTAGCAGAGATAAGAAAGGGACAAGCACCTACCCCAAAGACAAGTACGGCCCTTCACCATACGATTACCAAGGCAAAGTGTGGAGGGGCCTAATCTTATCTTTCCACCGATCCCCGCCAATCTAGAGTTCCCTCAAGGCTTTACACTTGAGGATTGGAATAGTGAAGAAGTATCCAGAATGCTCAATGAAGCCAACTTGGAGATAGACGCAGAGCAGTTAAGTGAACAACAAACTACCATGGACTAGCCTAAACCAACTCAACCAATTGTTGTCGAGATGGATAAAGATGAGGAAGATATTGAAGAAGACGAAAAGGGTGAAGAGTAGGAAGGACAACATGATGAAGAGGAGTATGAACATGTGCAACATGTTATACTTGAATTCATGGGAGCCCCAACATACACACTACAATATGGAGATTGTACAATATTATGAACTTAGTTCAGGAACAACATAGACTAAAAGTGGCATCTGGGAAAGCCCTAATTAACCAGGTGCTTGAGGAAGGAGGTGTGGATGACGAGTTCATAGCTTCCCTCAACCTGCTCGCAGATGCATTGGGAGTACCAGAGGTTGTTCACACCATGCTTGCCCACTCTCATACATTTGAACAAAGATGTGGGACATGACCACAAAGATCAAGAAAACACATACACATTGTACTTTCAGAACCACACGACACCACTTCCATGACCACCACCACAACACACACCACTCAACATACCGAAGAACACCACAACCACCATTGTCTCTACTATCATAGCCACTGTCGCAATTGCTCTTAGTGAATCACATGATATAGGTCAATCCTCACAACTATCACGATCCAACACCACCAACTTTGTTACAGAGAATCCCATATCCCCTATCATGCATCCAGGTGGCCCATAAGCACAATTAGGCACACCATTGTACACTTTCACCACAATCACCTCACCTACCATCCCCATGTATATGGTAGCACCCACGACTGCATCCACTCATGACCAAATGGATATATCACCCACAAGTGCACCATTCCCTCCCCCCATATTTGCACAATCTCCCATTCACCCACCACCAACATCACCATTTCCCACCACGGCATTCACCACCCCTTTCCCTCTTCCCTACCCCCCTGCATTCCAAACCTTTCTGGCACCCACCCCTATAAATAACGTGTTCAACACTTTATATCAATGTGTTTATCAGTAACAACATGATTATCAACATTTAGATGCACAACATATAAACCTGTTCAAAAACAACGAGACATTACAAGAATGAATCATGGCCATGGAGAAGGACGAGGTGGAACTACAATGCAACTATGATACCTTACAAAAATAGTATGAGGAATTATTGGTCAATTCCCCCGAACCAGATAAACAGGCGCAACAACATCTTGAGAAAATGCTACATGCACAACAGGCAGACAATCAAGCTACATCGTAACCTCGCATTACTGAGGAAGCACATGTCAACAACATTAGAAGAGAACAAAGGAATTCAAAAATAGAATGAAGAAAATCTAGAAGTGGCAATGGAAGGTTCATCTCAAGAGATTGACCCGGCTGTTCAAAGCCCTCCCTTCAGCCACTATGTAGACAATATTGGATACACATGCAAACCTCCTAGAGGCATATGATGCATTAGAAAAAGAGTGTGATGAACTACGAAGGCAATTGGCTAGTCAAAAAGAGCAATAGAAGGAAGGAGCATCTACAACTGCCGCACTTGAAGAGGTAACTGAATTGAAAGCACAAGTGGCTGCATTGTAGACTCAACTTTTGCATTATGAACAAAAACCTTCTCCAATGGTGGAGCCAGAACCTAAAGAGCTAGTCCGGTTGAAGTTGAAGAGACATTTGAGGAACCCTACAAAGCCATGCCCGCACCTAGAGGCTGACAAACAGAGGAAGGGCTCGATACATTTGAGATTGAAGCTCTAGAATCTGCAAAAGTTAGAAAAAGTCAATGACACTCATGATGACAGAGTGGTAGTTCCGATACAATCCATGTCTTGTCTCGAAGAAATCTTAATCAAATTTGAATACTTGAAGCACTTATCTCATCATCGATGGATTTGTACTTCCGGCGATCAGTATGTATCCTTTTGTGTGTTAATGGCAGATTATAACGTAGAGATCATTGATGGATTCGTACTTTCGACGATCAATATGTACCCTTTTGTGTGTTAATGGTAGATTATAATGCGGAGATCAAGCATCACACCAAGAAGGAGCCAACTTTTGCAATCCAGTTCGCCCCTGAGGACATTCCTGAGAGTGCCACACAGGGAACCATCTTCCAGCCTACCTGGAGAATACAAATACTAGAAACCTACCCGGAGATGGTGTGCACCCAAACAACATGCCTTTGTATATCAAGTATAACCCTTGTTATTGCCCTTTCGTTCGACGATGATCATGGCCGGAGTTTTCTAACATAGTAACGAATGTCAAAGGATGTGCCAAGTGGCTCAACTATGTATATCTGACACCTCCGCATGGTACTGCGACAGTTGCATATATGATTTCCACCATTAGGCATTGGAGCATTAGATTCAAGAACATACCACATGTAATGGCACAAATGTGCCTCAAAATATTTGAACTCATGCTTGTCATATTTCGTACATTAAAAAACGTTAGAGAGCCTCACCCCTCAGCCCTAGGCTTTAACGAAGGCAACCTCGATCTAGTATATGATATGAGCACCACCCCATCCATAAATGTTGTATATGAGTGGCACGCTATTGCAGAGAAAAGAGGCACAAAAGAGGAGCCCCAAAAGTTTCAAATTAATGGGCATAACATTCTTCTTCAAAATCCTAGAAAATTCCCTTGAAGCTATGTATTTGCACTAGAGGAGTCCTCTAGATGCGTAAGCCCCAAATCATTGTAATATATTTCTTGTAAAATAGTAGGAAGTTAGAGATTAGTCAATAAAGTGCCGGTCTCATGTGTGAAAGGACCATTTTTTAGGGCACATGTATATAAGTCACTTTGTGACTCTTTGTAAGAACTTTTTGCCATTGTGAAGAAGGAGAACAAAAATTTTGAATTTGCTTTTTCCCTACTGATTTTCATCTTCTCTATGATCTTTTGTGTGTGTGTATAATGCTTGGAATGTGTGTGTAGGACTGTTGTTTGTCACTTCCCATCACTTTTGAACTACTATAGTGTGTGTGTGAACCAATACGAGTTGTGGAGTGAGTGTAGGTGTTTCCCACCATTCACAGTTTTGGCCATAACTTGAAGAATGATTGTCAAATTGGAGTTAAAATACCACTAATAGATGCGTCTCGTCGAGAGCTTTGAAAGGAACCCAGTCTACTGTTCTAGTATTGTATCGCGTGAATTTGTGGTATCGACTAGAGCAGTATCGCCAGAGTGGTATCACCCAAAATATTTCAAGCCATCTGAGGACAATATTAGAGATAAATTGAGGAGCCAATTGGGGAATAGTGAGAGACCAAGATAGCCTAGGAGAGTGAATGAACTTGAGTTCAGGATGGGTGCTAAGTAGCCGAAGGAATGTTATTTCATCTGTAGGAAGTGCAACTCAAGCAAGTCATCACTCTATCTATACTGACACCTCTAGTGACTCAGAGGAAGAAATACCAATGGCTTAGAAGACATGCAGGGTTCTATCCCTAGGGGAAACTTCATGTCCACAGTAGAGGGGGAATACCGTACCTCTCTGCAATATGTGTCCAATAATTCCCAGGAGATCCCCATCTACTTGGATGGTTTAAACAGATCAGTAGCCAGGATGGTGAATTCCACTAGTTCAGCCATAGTCCCCAGACCTTCATTCAAATATGAAGGAGGAGTGTACATGGATAAGTTAGGTCACATCTACGTGGTAACAGAACACCCAGATCAGATCAATGAGATAGGAGGGCTAGAAGCACAAGGAAACTTGGGAAGACCGGACCCTAAAGAATTAGTAACTACACCCCGAGGCAAATCAGTAGTGACCTGAGTCTTGAGAGGAGATTTGATACCTCAAGATGATTACCTATTAGAGGTCTACTTGATCCATGGATCTGACTTATTGTTACAAACTGACTCACCCACACGAGGACAGGAGGAAAGCCCAATGACCTTCTATGAGTTAAAAGATCCTGAAGAGGAGTCTAGAGTCACATACCTAGACAAGAACCAAAGAAGGCATTGGCCAGTCGATGCAATGGATAGGGCTCAATTGAAGTATATGGGGTTTCCTGTATTCCCTCCTCAAGAGCAGGCAACTACCTCGCATAATCCCTTTGGGACACAACAGGAGTCAGAAAATACAATGTCGGGACAAACAAGCCATCGAAGCATTCCCAACCAAACCCATGTGCAATTCACAATGCCAGGACTACAATCACACAATCAAACTCACCCTGGACTAGGCAACCACCCTCGGCCACCAGTGAGGCCAAGACCACCACTAAGAGTGCAGCCTGGAATGCCTCCAATTAGACCAACAATTCTTGTAATGCCTAAACAACTAGAACCCATAAGAAGATTAAGGCCAATTCAAGTGGCTAAGTATATGAGAAATCATTATGACGGGATGGGAGAACCTTACGATCACATAGCTAAATTTAAACAAGTTCTACAGGTTGAACAAGTGGATGATTTGTTTGTGCAATATGAGTCCTTTGGACTTACTCTCATAGGAACGGCTTTGACCAAGTTCCAACCATTGGATCCCAATCAATTTGGAGATATTGAGCAATTCTTTCAGGAGTTCATTGGGGAATTCACTAAGAGAGCAATTAAACACAACTCTTCATCCTTAATCCATAGCTTCAAACAAAACCCAAACAAAACTGTGAAAACAGCTGCCCGAAGATTCAATCAATATGTCGATAGATGCCCAATAACAGAAAGACCCATGTAGCAAAAGATGATATCATTATTCTTAGACGGGCTGATGAACGAGACTTTGAGAATTCTAGTCTATGTAAAATGGCTACAGGCGTTGAGTGAATGCCTTTAAGAGTGTATTGACCTAGAGGACAACCTAGCTGATGATCTCAAAAGTTCACCAAGCCCTACAAAATTAGAAGATACTAGAAGTACAGTGACATCCAACTCTAGTAATGTAGAGGAGTTAGCGGAGCTAGTAGCCAAGAAGTTAGGAGTTCACAGACAGCAGAACTACCAGCATCCACCCATGAGAATACCCATGTTGCAAAGATGCAGCTTATGCGGAGGAGAACACCCAACTCACATGTGTGTAAGAGGAGGAACAGGCTCGCCTCAAGCTTACCCTTACAATAGGCAGCCACATCAAGGAACCGCTCTGTATTGCCACATAGAACACAAATACAATAATACTACCAGTGAGAATTGTCCTTCAATAGGCAGTCACGACCTTTAAATCAACTTGAGTATAGGCCATATGGATACCCACCTAGAGAGCCGGGAAGGGAGATTCCAAGATATAATCCCTACCCAGGACCACAAGTGGCACCTAGGCCATATGAGCAAGGGAATACACACAACCTCAACTGGTGTAGGACAACAATAGCCATTTCCACAGAACATAATACCAGTCAAATATGCGCAACTAGAGGAAAACTTGGAGAGAGCCATAGTACCTGCATCATCATTAGCTAGCACAAAATCAATGAATCTGGGATACGAGCAGACCCAAGGAGAATACTATCCCTATGATACCAGTATGATAGAGTATGAGCAAGTTTATGACCTGCAATACTATGGTTATGAGGGATGTGACAATGCCTATGGACCAGAAGTGGCAACCCTAATGTACACCACACCCAAGGCACCAACACCCCTGAGACCACCCATCAAACCACCCATGCCAAAAGGACCGTGCAATAGATGTGGAGGAGATCACTTTATAAGAGAATGCACTCGGCCATACAACCCACCACCCCCTAGGATGTGGGAAGGGTATTGCAATGACTGCGAGAAGGAACATCTCTTTAGAGACTGCCCCAAGAATCCCAATAAGACTCACGACACTACACCTAGAAATATAATAGAAGTAATTGAATCATCGGGAAGTGACAAGGAATACACAGTACCATTGAAAGCCATTACACGAGCACAAGCGAGAGGACAGAATAGGAAACGAGTAGACTCGGAGCAAGAAAAGAGTAAAACCCTAGAACCCAGGCCTTAAAGCCAAGGACCAGAAACCAAAAGAGAAGGATGAGAAGGAAGAACTACTGAATACCAAGGACAAATCCAAGTCCACAGTCCCTGATTTAGAAGCTGATTGGCCAAGAGAGTTGTGGAGTAGAATTCGAGAAGATCAATGGAAAAAGAATGGAGTTGCAAAACCACCTTTTGAGGAATTAGATGTGGAAGACTATCAACCAACGTCGAACATGGAGGAAATATATGAAGAAGTTTCTAGGTTAGACCGAAATAGGGAGGAAGCACAGAGCCTTTCCACCCTACCAAACTACATGGGAGAATATGAGAAGGAATCCATGATCTTCCGTGCTCCCACAGTATGAGGAAAAGAAAAGGATTCGTCAGATAAAACCTCACACAATCTAACAGAACTCAAAAAAGACCAAAGTACAATGTCAGTTGACTGTGGAAGAATTACTTCATGTCAAACCACAAGTATGGAAACAATTGGCGGGCCAATTGAAGTTAGAGAAGGAGAAGAACGAAAAGGAAAACAAGGAAATTGAAAACCCCTCTACTATGCAAATTCTGGTGGATAAGATTGGAGAATTTAGCGAAGGAGATGAGGGCAACACATGTTTACCTGTCACGTACAATGGATACATGAGCAAGACCATACTAGACATAGGAGCAGGAGTAAGTATCACCACCAAAGAGATTTGGGAGAAATGGGGAAAGCCATCCCTACAACCAACTTGTATGAAGCTTTAATTAGCAGATGGCCATGTCGAGAAACCCTTGGGAATATTGGCAAAAATTAGATTAACCACCTGTAGAGTCGAGTTTGAGCATACATTAGCTATATGTCAATTTGGAAAGGCAAATAATTACGAAATGATATTAGGACGACCTTTCATGAGACAACTCAGGGTAGTGCAAGACTGGGGACAAGACTCATTATACCTTCAACATCAAGGAAACACTACCAAAATAAATTTGCATACCTTTGCATACAGGGATGTACCCCATTAATGGAACCCCGTAGTTCTTCGGATTGATAATTAAGCGTGTGTCAATCCACCACTATACGCACTTGTGAGGCAAATGAGATTTGGTCTCTTTGACACAAGTCCCTAAGACCATCCCGTGACTTAGGTACACACATGCTCGTATCACATATCTCCCAACATGCTTCAAACAGACATTTCAAGAAATTTTTGTCATAGGGTTCTGGGAGTATCACTCAAAAATCTTCATTCCTAGACCCTCTCATCTATTACAATTATTTGCTGTGGAGCCGATCCTACACTCAGACAAGATGCATATGCCACATCCGGAGGTACCTGCACCAGTAGATTGGGATTCTTTGCTCATAGATCTAGCCAGAGGACTGAGGCTTGAAGAACATCACTTGGCCACAGATGTGGTCGAATATAAAATCAAACGCTCGGCTCAGCAAGGGTAATCAAAGCTTTCATTGTTCCACTCTTTGATCTTACCTGTGTGGGCGTGTGTGTATGTGTGCATGCTTGTGTGCTTCTCCATCACCACTTGTGCACATCACTTGCTTGAAGTCTTCATACCATCATCATGTCTTCCTGGATTGACATTAAAGAAGCTGCTACTCACCACTACTCTGGGCTTACTTTACTATTTATAAAGTGGCTATTGGATTCACTTCCTTTAAGTTGACTTATAGATTAGAAGCTAGTGCCTCCCATGGAAATTGTAGTTCCTAGCCTAGGCATTGCCGTAGACCACAAATGGCTAACCGAAGACTAGATTTATCATTGATTAGACGCACTGTGAGCATTAGATGAAGAGCAGTTTGAGAGTTCCTTTTTGATGTAGGAATTTCAAATTTGACAGGCTCGTACCCATGATAGGTTCTTGAAGACATCAGTTTTCTCAGTGGGTCAATTCATTTTATTCTATAATTTAAAAGCGGATCGCAACACAAGAAAATTTAAAGTTTGGTGGTTTGAGTAACCAAAAGAATCCATCCAACAAACTATGTACTTCCTTTCCTTCAACCCTTATAAAGTGATATGTAATTTGGAGGCGATAACTGTCTTGAATGATGGCTATATAATCCTTTTTGAAGTTGGTGAAAACTCTCAATTTCTCATTATTTTTAGGGATCATAACAATCATAGAAAACCTCCATGTGTCCGATCTCTTAGATACATCTTGTTTCAAGCATCTTATCTCTCTTCCTTGATGTTAGAAAAATAGACATTATAATAGGTATAAGGTCTCTACGAGGTTGATTTAGCATCAATGGTCATTGAGATCCTATGAGGAAAAAATGCATGGCTCTACCCTTTCGGATCTTTATAGGCCCATGCAAAGAGATCTCTATATGGTCACAAGTGTTGGAGTTAGACGTCTGCAGAAGCATGCGAACAACACAAGGAAGAAGAAGAAGGTTGGAGCACAACACACAATGCTGAAAGTATTACCACTAGAATGTACAAAGATAAGTAGCCTGTTAGGGTGATAGGCGTATATATAAGCCGGGAAAAAAAAACCTCCTAAAGAGGGAAAAAAGTCCCTCGATGGTTCTAGAATGTTCACACACATCACAACCTAAATATATCAACAAATCCCCCCTAGGAGTGATGCGGTGAACAAGGAGCTGAAACTCATGTATAAGGAAGTGCCAAGCTATGTGGAATCAATCCACAAAAGGAAGTAAACCCAAAGCTTTGCAAAAAGCTTCAAACTTCTCCCTAGGTAGAGCCTTCGTAAAAAGGTCTTGTTAAATGTGCGTTTGCCGTCAGAACGCGTTTAAACTCTATTCGGGTTCTTGGGAGTGGAAGGGGTCTGAATAATCAGAGGCCCTATACTTGATTTTCCCAAATCAACTCACTCACATGACCTTCCGTTCAAACAACTCTGCTAATCCAACTTTCTGACAGAAAACTCTGGCTCATTCGTTTACGGAATTACTATTCGTATTCCAATCAATACATCTCAGTACACAACGCAAGGATAAACATTACCGTAACACAGACTTACAGTAAACAACTTTCAGAACAGCGATTCAATACTTCACTTAATGTAACATTACCGTAACCCAATCTTTACCGTACAGGTGCAGATAATCAAACAAAACAGAAAGACACAGCAGTACGCAGAATTCTCAAACACACACTACAAGAACTCCACAGAACGTCTCGCCCAGACAGACAGTCTGGCGACTCTTCTGGTCGTCACCGAAAGTGTCTTTTCATTGCGTTATAAAAAGTTACATCTCTTCGTAGCGACTTCTCAGTTCGTGCAGAATATGGAAAGGAAAAAGGATTTACAATTGCCAATCCGGCGGCTTACACTGGCACGCACGGTGGACTCGAACCCGCAGGTATACAAAATTCTATGGTTCATCTATTATACCCTGTAGATACATTGTTCTAGCTAATTTAAATGTCAGGGAAATTTTCTTTTTCAACGAATCTAACATCTGCTTCAGGATCTCTGGCTCTACTAATTGAGCATCAGTTCGTACAGAGCTTAAAGAAATTACTTGGCTCATCAAAATTTCTGCTTGTGTTTGCAGAAAGGCTTCCTGTAAGTAAAAATCATTTGATAAAGCTGCATCCTGATTCCCTTTCATGTCTGCAATCTGTTTATCAACTCTAGATAGTCTTTCTGCTTGAGCACCCAGTTGGTTCTCTCTTCTTTCCAACTCTTGATTTTGAAATTGAATAGTTCGGTAGTAAGCGTCGCGCTCTCTTCGAATTGCTGGGATCTCTTTCTAAAGCTGTGCGACCAACATCATCTGCGTTTTAAGAGCAGAACTAGATTCAGTCGGGGTGGCATTTGCGAACTCTAGCTCTGAATTGGTTTGTTTTAGTAAAATGGACATTTCCTGTCCTTTCTGCACTGCTTCAGTCAATTGATCTCTAGTTTCCTTTAACAAATCTCCTAGGGCTATGCGGGCATCCTCTTTATCTTTATCTATCTGCCGTAATTGAAGAATTTCGGCATCAACAGCACATAATAAATCTTCTTTTAATCTGACTTCGGCCAAGGCAGCATCTCTTTGATTGACTACGGTCTCCTGTTGAGCAAGTTGTGCTTGAAGCTGGCTAATGTGGAAGTGCAGATTATGATTCTCTACTTTGACTGAATCTACTTCTTCCTGCAACGAAGTGATATCTGCTTCAAGGGTATCCACCTTATGCTGCAATTCCTGACGAATATTTTCTGTCACCATTCTTAATTGCACCGAAAGCTACTGGGAAAACTGAATAATCATGAGTCCCATAGATTCTAATTCTGTGAGCATAGGAATTGGAGGAAGTAAAGGAGGAAGTGGTTGTGATGAAGATGTTAAAAGATGAGTGGAATCCGGTGGAGAGTAATTGAGTGAGGAGGATGAAGCGGTAGGTTCCTCAGGAGCAAGGGGTGGAACAGGAACAATGGGTGGAGAAATGGGTTGCAGAGTATTAGCTGCTTCGGTAAGTTGCTGCGTAGTCACTTTGGGTTGGGCAATTGCAGCTTCTACTGCCGTAATCAATTCCTGAAAAAGTTCTACAATAATTACCTGCGAATCTTCTTGCACCTCTTGTTTGGACTGCTGCTGAGATTCGTCCTTAGAAGATGTGACTTTAGAATCAACAGAAACACTTTGATCCTGTTGTTGGTTTGAAGATGATTGAGCTGATGAATCATGGTGCATGGAGGTGGTTGTATTGTGGAAAGTCTCTTCTTCATGTCCTTCTTCTTCATTGTTGTCTACTTTATTTCCATCAGCAGATCCCTGCACTTGACTGTCAGACAAACTTATTCTGATGCGTTTTCGGCGGAGGAGCTGGAAGATTTCTTCGTCATCTTCTTCGTCGTCTTCCAGTATCTGAGCAAATTCCTCATGATATAAAATTGGACCTCGTGGAGGTGGTTGCGCTGCTTGGATGGTCGGAAACAGAAAACTAAGTTTGTGTGGAAGACGGGAACGTGGCATATCTCCTTTGTTAACCTGCTTAATAATCGCAACGCATTCACGGTGAATGCGCTCGAAAAAATAGGAAGCGAAATTGATAGGCTCTCGAGCAGCCATATCAATTACTGAATAGAATGGGCGAGATATCCCATACATACGTTTCTGCAGGTTTAAGATGGCTACTAAAAATTGTAAGGCTGTTCTTTCAGGCTCAGGGCAACAGAGTATAGCATACTCATTTGAAGAGTACCTAGGGAACAATTGAATCATGGTAGCAATTGACAAATTTGGGCCATTTTCTCGACCTTCCGGAGAGAGTCGGAAAGCATCAGCAAATGACTGCATTGTGATTACAGTACGAGATGGTAAAGAGGTAATTGGCCAACTCTGCTCCGTAGCAAGTGTGACAGCGATGGCGGAAATGATTTGGGCGTAAAATGGGTGACATTCCACTGAATGCCAAGGCAATTCAGCGAAATTAGACAACCCACGGACACGCAAGAATTCACCCACATCCACAGGGAGTCCGTCACGGCAGGCAGCAAAGTTTGCCAGGGCTTCCATGATGCGCACACAACGTAGCACAAAGACACAGTGAATACGGGAAACACAAAGCACACAGAGCACACAGACACAATAGCGATTAATAGCGAAACAAAAGAGATTAAGTAGATACTTGGCAGTGTGAGGCGATCGAAATCGTTAATCATCGCGCGATGTTGAGATGATAACCTTCATAACTACGGTGTGCATGCATGAGCAGAACGATAATGCAGGGCGGCTGTTGATCATAATTAGGTATCAAAACGAGGATATTTACAGACTTATTTTATTAATCATGCAAAACTAAAAAGGAAAAGAAAAGAAAAGAGAAAAAAAGAAAAAAATACGTGGGCAACCGTAGAACACTTTAGTGCGAATCAGGCGCTTGATGATATGGCCGCAACTTTGAACCATTTATCACTTTCGAAAGAGGAATTTTGGTCAAAGTAGTCAACCGAAAAGTAGCTGGGCCCACTTGTTCAGTAATCCGGTAAGGATCAAACCATCGTAACTTGAATTTTCCAGCAGAACGATTTGATTTTGCATTATAAAACAACACAAGTTGTCCTACCATAAAAACTGGAGTTTTAAGATACCGATCATGTGTACGAGCTTGCCGCAACTGCACTTCTTGAAGAGTCAGAAAACTTTCCCAGCAATGCTCATCTAATTCTCTGAGTGTGTCCACCCGAAATGGTAAAGACTCTTCAGGTAAAAATTTCTGAGAGATGGCCACACGTAAGCTTGGTACTACAAGTTCCATTGGTGCAATTACCTCCATTCCATATGCAAGTTTGAAAGGAGTCAGTCCGGTTGCGACCTTGTATGTAGTCCGGTATGCCCATAATACTGCAGGTAGTAACTGATCCCATCTTTCTGGTGATTCCACAATCAATTTTCGAATCATAGTCAACAACGTTTTGTTTGTACTTTCACGTAGGCCATTAGCACGAGGATAATATGGTGAACTGAATTTATGAAGAATCTGAAAAGTGTGTGTAAGCACTCACATTAAATTGTTGACAAAGTGCGTTCCTTGATCTATTACAAGTTCCAAAGGTAATCCATATCGTGGGAATACGTCTTGCATTAGACATTTTGCCACCGAAATAGCTGTGGCAGACCGTAAAGCCCAAGCTTTTGCCCATCTGGTAGCATAATCTGTGCATGTCAGAATATATCTGTTGTTACTAAGGATTGTTGGAGGTGTGATTGGTCCAATAAAGTCAAGACCCCATTTCTGAAAAGGTTCTAAAGGTAAGACAGGCTGCAGAGGAAAGAAATGGCGTTGTAAGGGCTGTCCAGATCGCTGACAATTATCACATTGCTGCACAAATTGAGATACATCTCTGTACATAGTAGGCCACCAGAGCCTACTTTGCAGAATTTTTCGGTGCGTTAAATCTGCTGCAAAATGTTCACCGGAGGGTATGGAATGTGCCAGAGTGATTACTGAGTTTACTTCATGTGGAGGAATACAACGAAGTAAAACCCCAGTGTGATCCATATAATACAACTCTCCGGCAATCAACCGGAATCTACGATTGTAAACTGTAATTTTTCGGCGCATTGCAGGGGAAGTTTGAGGAGGAAGACATCCATCAGTAAGAAAGGTTAATAACTGATCATAGTAAGTAGGTGTCACAGGAGGTTGTGCAGATTCATCACTAGTCATTTCAGTAATATAAATAGCTGGTGTGGTGTCATCAACACCGATCGGAGCTTCACCGGAATCCAACCGAGAAAGAAAATCTGCTAATGCATGTGCAGTGCCGGGTCGATGAATTACTTCATAATCGAATTCTTGTAACAATAAAACCCAACGTGCCAAGCGGCCACCTAAATGCTGCTGCTGAACCAGATATACCAGCGCAGCATGATCTACATGAAAGACAAATTTTTGGCCTAGTAAATAATGCCGGAATTTCTTTACAGAATACACTAAACCAAGACATTCTCTTTCAGTGACTGAATAATTCTTTTCAGCAGGAGCAAGCCGTCGACTTGCATAATAGACATGCCTAAACCACTTATCAGTTTGTTGCATTAAAACACTCACAATGGCTATATCTGATGCGTCTACAAAAACATGAAAGGGGCATTCCCAATCAGGAGGTTGTAGAATTGGAACCTGCGTTAATAAAACTTTTAGACAATCAAATGCATTTTTACATTCCGGTGTCCAATTAAACTGTCGAGGAGTACTAGTGATTAGCCGATTTAGGGGTATTGCCAAATGGGCAAGCCATCGTAAATGTCGACCATGCCACCTGACTTGACCCATGAATCACATGACTTCTTTTGGTGTAGTAGGCACAGGTGCATCTAACACGGCTGCAATTTTGCCTGGATGAACTTGTATGCCCTGTGCAGATACAATGTGGCCAAGGAGTTTACCACAAGAAACCGCAAAAACAGATTTGGTGGGGTTCAAACAGAGTCGGTATTCTCGACATTTTTCAAAGCAACACCGTAAATGATACAGGTGTGCAACCATCATACCGAATAAAGAGAAATCGTCTAGATATACTTGCATAAAAGAAGTAAGATAGGGTGAGAAGATTTCCAGCATACATCGCTGAAAGGTGCTAGGAGCATTTCTTAATCCAAACCACATGACTATGCAAGCAAAAACACCCCAATTTGTAATAAATGTTGTTTTTGGTATATCTTGCTTAGCCATTCGAACCTGGTTATAACCACTATAACCGTCGAGAAATGAGTACATCTCATGTCCAGCCACTCTGTCCAGCATGGTGTCAAGAAATGGAAGAAATGGATCAGGTACGGTGGCTGCATTCAATTTCCAGTAATCGACACATATTCGGAGCTGCTTGTTTTTCTTTGGTACGATTACAATCGGGGAGATCCATTCAGCATGCTCAATAGGTACAATGAATCCTACCTTTAATAGGCAATCAAGTTTTGCTTTGACCTGTGCTGCATAGTTAGGGTTCATACGGTAACTGGGTTGTTTAATCGACTTTGCTTCTGATTTGAGCATTACCCTATGTTGATAGATGCGAGGGTCCAGACCTTTCATATCGCGATAATCCCATGCAAAAACATCAGAGAATTCATGAATAAGTTGGATCAAATCTTCTTGAAATACTTCAACAATCCTTCCTTTATCTTGACAGGTCGTGGATTTACTTCATCTCCCAAATTATAGGTGATTAACTGATCTTCGGGAACATAGAATTGATGAGGTTTGCCTGGATTTTCAGCTGACTGTAAAAGATGTTGTAGAACAACTTCATTCATAACAACAGTATCTTTTGTCTCCACTTCTTTGGTCACAGGCACCACTGTACAGGCTGGCGAACTCCAGTTATCTACAATAGATTGTAGATATACAGTACCTAAGGAAATCAGATCTTCATTGTTCTTCAAAAATGCTTCTTCTTCATCATCGGATAAGCCATCCAACATATGGACAGGCTCTGCTACATATGGTCTGGCATGTAATTCACAGGGCTGAATAGCATCCAATTTGACAACATATTTACGGTGATTGTCCTAAAAAGTAAGTTCTTGTGCTGACCAATCTTGTATAACCTTAGCCTGTTTCAATCAGGGTCGGCTGAAAAGAAGATTATAATCAAGACTAGACTCCGGTAGTTCTAAGACTACAAAAGTCATCTTAAACGTTGTACCTTGCAAGGTTATCGGGACATTCTGTACGAGTCCTATTGGATGAACTCGAGATTGATCTGCCATTCTAACAAAAAATTGAACAGGCTCGATTTGCATCCATCCCAACTTTTTACAAAGCGCTGCAGTGGCTATGTTTACACCAGACCCACCATCAATTAGTACTTGAGTAATTTTGTGATTTTTGTACCATACCATAATCAAGGGGATCGAATGATCCACCGTAGAATCAGTTTCCAGTTGTACCGTTGCTGTCGCTAGAATGCAGGAAGATCCAGGACTGAGCTGTTGTTGGATTTGCTGCCGAACTCCCGGTACTAGTGCAAGTAACTGTCCAAGAGGGAGAATAATGGACGCCTTAGATAAAATTTCCCATGCTTGATCTGCTTGACTTGTACTTTTCATCGATTCTGAAGATGATGCGCCTGTTATAGGGGTAGAATCTTGTTCCTGCGATCCTTCCTTTGGTAGCGGAACTTGGGTTACCGGAATGGGATCTGGAAACAGTGTAGGCTCTTTGGTGGTCCATTGACTAGCTTTGTCATACATTCTCTATTGTTCATGGATGGCAGGTTCAAACACTTCTGCTGCTGGTTGTAAGTACTTACCAGATCTTGTTTGAATCACTGCGGCCTGAGTTTATATTGGTGAAATATATATCATATTGGTCATAGGGTTCTGACGCTCTTTCTTCCTCTGATCATATTCAGCTGCATCTTTACAGAATTTGCGGATGTGGCCTAACTCACCACAAAAATGAAAGCGAGGTGGTGGCAAAGAATTACCTTCCTGTGATGTTCCTGTATGCCAACGATTTGTATTGTAATTTGTATTCCGCTGTCCTCGATAATTTCTGTATCCTTGTTGCTGATTATTTCTCATCTGAGGTGGTACATAATGAGTGGCCGGCTGCCCAGGTTCTTGTATAATAGCATTTACGGTTGCTGGTCCCTGCACTTTGGCATTATAAGCACAGTTTTTGGTGGAATGTCCGGTTGTATTGTAGATAGCGCAATACATCTGATTAAGGGCACATGTGGCACTGGTATGCCCTGGATTCTTGCACTTAGTGCAGTACATTTGTCTAACCGGATCCTCTACAACACTTTTACTCGCTTTTAACCACTCCAACTCTTCGGTAAAGCCTCCAACCTTATGCTCGAGCTGCAAAGCCATTGCAATAACCGCATCTAATGTCATAGCTCCCACACAATGGATGATCATAATCTGTCTAAGTTGCAGAGTCAAACCATTAATAAACCACTAAGTGATGACATCATCGGGTAAATTAGCATGTGCTGGCGGTAGTTGTCTCAAATGAGTTCTAAATAGGGTGGCATATTCCTGCACTGTTTGATTCAGCTTCTGTTTATTGTTCTGCAGGTAATCGAAAATTTCGGCAGGGTTCTTCTTTAGCCGGAATCTCTGCAAAAACGCATCCCTTACCGCTCCATAGGTGCCGAAATGGTTGATATCATATTCTGTAAGCCACCTGGCTGCTTCATTAACTAATGTTGACTTGAATACTATGGCCTTGTATGCCGGATCGGGTGGATGATTAAGTACTGCATAACTAATTTCAAAGGTACGTACATGAGCATCAGGATCATCACCTGGAAATCCACCGAATTTTGTGTAGGTGACTCCTGTTGGGACCGGACAAGGTGGAAGTAGCTGTTGTTGTTGTTGTTTTTGTTGCCCACTCATGTTGCTAGTGGCGGTACTGTTACTATTTCCTGAGTTCTGAGGATGTGCTTCCGGTTCTTCGGAGTCTGTATGATTAGACTGCTCTCCTTCCGGTTCGAAAATAGTGCTCAACCTCTTACGAATTTCTAATTCGAATAGCTTATCCTCTTCTACGATATCAAACGTAGGCAAACTTGCTCCGAACAGTGGTGTCCGGAATGAAGATTCACCGGGAAGTATAACACTTTCACCGAAAAATTATAAATTTTCTGCAACCAGGACCGAACTACCACCGGAATCAGTGGAACTTTCCCCAATACAGTGTATTCTTTCACCTTCAATGACCTCTCTGGATAACACACCTCTATCTGTCGAGAGATTTGAATCTTGACCAGACGGTGTCGGATCAACTGCACACTGTGTTCCTGTGGACTCCGAAGTTACTGTCTCTGCTGCAGACTGCACCGAGATTTCATCGGAATTTATCGAAATTGCAGTATGTTCCACCGGAACGCGACCGGAATCACTACTAATGTTCTTCGCTTCTTCGACGACCAGACCTAACCGATCTGTGCTTCTTCCTCCTGGGGGTGTCCTTCGCAAATTTGGTACCACCCAGGCTGTCTATACTTCGGATACGACTCGCCGGACTGAGTAACCGGCATATATCACCTTTTTCAATTCTTGCGTACTACTTCTACCTTACTGTCGATTCACAATCTATGGTTACCTTCCCAAAATCACTGTGCAAAATTTTGTTGCCATCTTCCGATAATCACTTTGCAACAATCTGTTGCCACTTTCCCACAACTAATTTGCAACATTCTGGTGCCACTTTCCCACAGATGGCGCCAGTGTTAAACGCGCATTTGCCGTCAGAACGCATTTAAACTCTATTCGGGTTTTTGGGAGTGGAAGGGGTTTGAATAATCAGAGGCCCTATACTTGATTTTCCCAAATCAACTCACTCACATGACCTTCCGTTCAAACAACTCTGCTAATCCAACTTTCTAATAGAAAACTCTGGCTCATTCCTTTACGGAATTACTATTCGCATTCCAATCAATACATCTCAGTACACAACGCAAGGATAAACATTACCGTAACACAGACTTACAGTAAACAACTTTCAGAACAACGATTCAATACTTCACTTAATGTAACATTACCGTAACCCAATCTTTACCGTACAGGTGCAGATAATCAAACAAAACAGAAAGACACAGCAGTACGCAGAATTCTCAAACACACACTACGGGAACTCCACAGAACGTCTCGCCCAGACAAACACTCTGGTGACTCTTCTGGTCATCACCGAAAGTGTCTTTTCATTGCTTTATAAAAAGTTACATCTCTTTGAAGCGACTTCTCAGTTCGTGCGGAATATGAAAAGGAAAAAGGATTTACAATTGCCAATCTGGCGGCTTACAGTCTACAATGTTCTCCTGCATGGGCACATATGCCAAGATAATCTCCCTAGTAGAGAACCTCTCCTTGACATAATGATAATGCACCTCAATGTGCCTAGTGCGAGCATGTTGGAACAAAGCAATCACAAATTGATGATTACAAAGAGCTTGAAGCATGTCAAAGATCAGATTGAAGTTCAAGAAGTCACTTGAGGAAGTGAAGAGATCTCAGAAGTGAAGCTTGTATACATATGTATATTACAGTTGGAAATTCTTGTAATATGAGTATAAATAATCATTAGGATGATAAGGAGTAATGTAGTAGACGTGGAATAAGTCTATAACCATATGTATATAAGTCAATGATGTAAAGAAATACATGTGAGAGTCATTAGAAGACAAGTGTCATAGAGAGAGATGTGAAGAGAGTCATCTTCAAAAAATAGCGACGAGTATTTCGTAGATTTCTCTCAGTCTGATCATGTGGATCAGAAATCCTTTTGTACACATCTAATCTAGAAGTTAATGAAGCTATGTTCAAAATTTCATGGTCTAATTCTTCTTCTGCTTTGCTGTGAGTATAATCAATAGGAACATGTGTATGTAAAGTCTGCAAATGATCTCTCAAAGTCACACACTTTTTCATGTCAATGTTTTGCTTAGATCTCAGTGCATAGTGTAAATTTTTTTATGAATGAGCATTCAAAATCTAAGTTAGAAGGTAAGGAAGCTATGGCTAAAAGCATTTAGCAAAACAGGATCTGTGCTGTGAGAAATCAACCTTAGAAGTTACCTAGGTCAAAGTCGCTTGTTCAGAAAGACAATTTCTAACATACTTTTGATCTTAAGGATCAAATTAAAGTTTTAATGATTCTTTTGATGAAATAATGGTTGATTGCACAAAGGTAGTCTGAAGATGTGTGCATCATTGGTTTGAAGAAATTTGAAGATATGTGCAGGAAATGAAGTCGATTTCTGAAGCAGACTTTCTGAAGAAGAAATTTCTTTACTCAGAGAAGTGTTAGTGAAAGTTTTGATAAAAGAAGACAATGTTTGTGTAAAGTTTGATCCATAACTGATATAGAAGTGTTCTTAGATCAGTATAGATCAGACCTTTGGAGATTAAGAAGTCTCCAACAGAGCATGGAACACAGGGTTCCTCGCAAGTGCCAATGCGCTCTGACTATCAGTGAAGATGGTGGTGGCAGAAGACTGACCAACACCCAAATCATCCATAAGGCCTCTGAGCCACACACACTCAATAGTCCCTGTGAAAGCTGCCCTATACTCAACCTCACAACTAAACGTGGCCACAATAGGTTTCTTCTTGCCCAACCAAGATATACATGCACTACCAAGCATGAGGCAAAAGCCATTGATGGACACATGAGTGTCATAGCAACCAACCCAATCACTGTCAGAAAAAGCATGCAAATCTGGCGGTAGTGATCCCCCCTTGGGATAAAACAATCCAAGTAGCCGGGTACCACTTAAGTAGCAAAAGATGCACTTAACTGCCTACCAATGCTTGACACCTGGGTAATGCATAAGCTTGCTCATCTATGAGAAAAAAAACTAAATATTTGGCCAAGTAATGCATAAGTAAATCAAGCATCCAACAGTCTGCTGATAGAGAACATCATTAAATGCATCTCCAGCATCATGAAGACTCAATCGTAAACCTGTCTCCAGCAGATGTCGTCAACATAGACAAGAATGATCAGAAGCACATCATTAGCATGCTTAACATATAAGGTGCTTTCAGTTGGACTGTTCACAAAACCATGTGCAATCAAATAGGCATGTATCTTCTCATACCAAGCACGTGGTGCTTGCTTTAAACCATATAAGGCCTTCTTTAACCTGCACACCTAGTTTTCATGCCCTTTCTACACAAAGCCACGAGGCTGAAAAACATTCACTTCTTAATGCAAGTCACCATTCATAAATGTTGCTTTAATGTCCAACTGATGTACATTCCAACCATGATGAGCTGCAAGTGCACAGATGCTACAAACAATAGTCATTCAACACGTAGGAGCAAAGGTTTCATCAAAATCAATGCCTCTTTCCTGCACATAACACTTTGAAACAAGCCTAGCTTTATACCTATCATCTATTCCATCAGGTTTACGCTTCAGCTTGTATATCCACTTAGTGCCAATGGCCTTCTTGCCAGGAGGAAAGTCACATAAAGACCAGGTACTATTTTTCATGATAGCATCATATTCAGATTGCATTGCAGCCATCCAATGTTCAAAAATTTTGTGCTTCATGAAACAAAACAGGTTCAGTCTCATCACAGAGACTAGAGGCAGCCATAGCATAGCAATATGATGCAAAAAAGACTCTATGAGAGCCTCTCCGAGTACAATATGATAGAGGTGCATCTAATTCGCTGTCATGCAAGGTTTGCACTAGCCATTTTGGCATAGTTTTTGCCTGCTCAATATCAGCTCTCTCATCAACAAGTGCATCATGTAAATTTGCATAAAAATTGAATGATCTCCATCATCACATGAAACGTATAAAGGCTAAGAAGCTGCCTCATTAGGACCAGCACTAGACTGTCCACTTGTAAAGAGAGGCAGCAAAGTATCATACATGTCTTTGGAGCTAACAGATGTCTCCTTAGTACATGAAAGCAATGGCTGAATAGCATCTTCCACACAAACAACATCACGGCTAACGAGAATGTGTTCAGTCTATGGATGATACAGATGATAGCCTTTACTTTCAAAACTATACCCAACAAAAATACATTTTACTGCTTTATCATCCAATTTTCTATGATGTTGTTCATACACTAATGCATATGCAAGACAACCAAAAACATGCAGATGAGCAACAGATGGCTTGCGACCATGCGAAACCTCATATGGAGTGATAGACTAAAGCACTTTAGTGGGACACCTGTTCAATATATATGCTGCACACATAATAGCCTCAAGCCAGAAACTATGCGGTAAAGCCTGACTTTTGACCATACACCTCGCCATCTCCATGAGTGACATGTTCTTTCGTCCAACAACTCCATTCTTTTGAGGTGTATGTGGCACTGTGCACTGATGTTTTATCCCATGTTCAGTCAGAAATGCATTAAAGTCAGAAGACATATATTCCCCCCCTCGATCAGAATGGAGGGTGCCCATTTTACATGCTGATAGATTTTTAGCCAAAACCAAAAACTGTTTGAAGCACATAAACACTTCGGACTTTGCCTTCAATGGATATACCCATGCATGATTGGAAAAATCATCAATGAAAGTCACAAACTACATAGGAGCATAAAAGTCACAAACTACATTAAAGTCACAAACTACAGATAGTTCCAAAAAGAAGGTGTCTACATAGGAGCATAAACATCACTATGTACAAGCTACAATTTCTAAGTAGCCCGAACTGAACCATCTTTTGGAAAGGACGAATGCTGCATTTTGACCAAAAATACAACCTTCACATACATGTTTAGCAGGTGCCTCAAGTTTTGGCAAAGAGGACACCATTTTAGATTTCTGACATAGCCTGCGAATCATGTATTGCAGGCTTTGCATCTGACATAGCCTGCGAATCAGCTTTGCATCTGACATAGCTTGCGTATCATGTATTGCACATGCCAAATCATTTACAGATCTTTCATAGTCTATGAGCTTATACAGCCCACGACATAAAATGCCAAAAGCAATAATGACCACCATTTGACAAATCATGAACTGTACATATGTCGTCAATAAATTTCACAACCAAGCCAATGTTGGCTAATGTAGAAACTGATAATTGATTTTTCTTGATCCTTGGCACAAAAAAAGCATCTCACAAAGTGAAAGAACTACCATCAGCAGTAGTCAAAATAATCTTACCAACTCCCATAATAGGATAGGAGGAGTTGTTGGCGCATGTAACAGTATTCCTTGTAGGGGTAGACTCGAGTGAAGATAAGAATGCAAGGTAATACATTTGGTGGCCTCACTATCAAAGTACCAAACATCTTAGTCTACTGCAGACATGCAGTGCTCATGAGAAGATGGGTCAAAACCACAAACAATAGTAAACACCCATTCTTCTTCCTGCACAAGATTAGCAGACTTTGTTTTCGGTGTAGAGGGCTTTGCAACAACCATTCCGGCCTCTTTCTTCTTTGCCTCTTTAACAACTAGTTTTGGATAGCTTTTGATGACATGATCATTTGCTTTACATTATTTGCAAAACAATTTTTGCTTTTTTTATTTCTTCTCATCTTTGTCTTCCTTCTTCGAATGTGCAACATTTGTAGATTTTTGCTTACTAGTAGAAGAGCTCCATTTACCTTTGCCCTTTTGACTAGCCAAGAAAGCTTGATCTGCGACATGCATAATAGACCTGTTTTGCCTAGACTGGTCTTCCTACAATAGAACAAAGACTAACTTCTCAAATGACAAGGCATTTGGATTGCCTTTCATCGTCAAACAAAGAGTAGAAGCAAAACTCTGATATGAGTCAGGAAGACCATTCAGAACGGTCTCCACAAGTGAGCTGTCTGATATAACTTCATCAGTAGAAATCAATTGTTCTATCAAATCCTTGATCTTTGTGAGAAAATTGTCCATAGAATCACCTTCATTCTTGTGCTCACTCTCTAATTGTTTTCAGAGGTAAGCAACAAGAGCCTCATTTCATCCTGGTACAATGTGGTAAGTGTATCCCAAGCATCCTTCGGTTGTTCCACTCTTTGATCTTACCTGTGTGCGCGTGTGTGTGTGTATGTGTGTGCATGCTTGTGTGCTTCTCCATCACCACTTGTGAACATCACTTGCTCGAGGTCTTCATACCATCCTCATGTCTTCTCGGATTGACATTAAAGGAGGTGCTACTCACCACTGAACTACAACAAATTTTGGCAGTGTTGTCGGGGATCGATCTTTGAGGACGAGCGTGTGATGGTAAGACGTAGAGTAGAGATGTTGGAAGAGTAGGTAAGCATTTTCTTTTACTTCTTTTTACCTTCCTCTTCACTTCTACACACCATATCCATTCATCA
The DNA here is from genome assembly GCA_020310875.1 of Ceratopteris richardii. Classification (NCBI taxonomy): domain Eukaryota; kingdom Viridiplantae; phylum Streptophyta; class Polypodiopsida; order Polypodiales; family Pteridaceae; genus Ceratopteris; species Ceratopteris richardii. The sequence goes on from CM035426.1 coordinate 7,450,715, forward strand.
TCATCTTCACCACCGTGACCATATACCTCCATCTCCATTCATTTCCTCACGTTCACTTGAGAGCAAGAGTGAGAGAGAGCTTGTATGCGCACTTGTTTTCTGTGTTTTTCTGAGCGTTCTTGCAGATACCAGATTCCATTGCAGTTGTAGCAGATCTAGTAGGTGAGAAAAATATCTATGCAAGTTCCAAGGCATTGACCTCTATTGATTGCGATCGACAGAAAGATTCGGCTTTTGGTAAAACAAAGTGCACAACCTGAAAGTACATGATTAGCACATTCTAGATCACTAATTACAATAAAGAATTCCTTAATTTTCTGTCAATCACGATTGACACTATTGATCGTGACCGACAACCACGACTTACACATCTATCAATCGCGATCCATAGCAATGATTGACAGAGCCGACCGACATACCATGTCAATCGTGACCGACACTATCGATCGTGATCGACTGCCATGACTGAGTACCATGTTAGACTCAGTCAGTCGCGATTGACATGTCGATCATGATCGATTGAATTTTCATGATTAACACCATAATTCACGTGCCCATGTGTAGCTCAAGCGTAAACATCACCTCCTTTACTTATCAATCCACATAGACATGAGGACCGGTATGAAGACCTTGAGCGAGTGAAGGCACAAGTGCGTGAGTGAAAGCACACAAACATGCACACACATAAACACATGCACACACGGTAAGATCGAAGATAGGAACAATGGAAAGCTTTCAATTGTAAAGGAACTCTCTTACAAAAGCTCTATTCTCTAACAAGCTAACCCCCAAAATGAGTTCTCTAGCTCTTTTTATAGTTTTTTGAGTAGTTTTGGCCCTGTCCAGACCTAGTATATGGCCTAGTTAAAAATTAGGTTCCAAGGCTTATTTGAGGGCTCAAACGAAGTCTAAAAATTATGAAAATTGCTAGGGTGGTACTTCTAATACTCCTCAAGCTTGAGGGCTCCTCGACTTGAACAAAATGGAGTTACAAAAAGGTGAAATGATATTTACAATGGTTTGAGTGATCAAAATCACTATTTCTGTAGGGGATTCTTCTAAAAATTTGACATATACTTTTTGGAGCTCCCTACTTGCTCCTTCTTCTTATGTGTCCGCTTTTCTGATGTGCTTCCATGCTTTTGCTTGACCTTGAGTTCCAACACCACATGTCCATCACAACGGATACACCGTCGATGAAATCACGTCGAAATTTGCAAAAAAACATCGATCGCGATTGACAGCCCTCATGATCGACATCGTCGATCACGATTGGCAAATCAATCATGATTGACACATCAATCGCGATTGATACTATCGATCATGATTGACAAAATTTTTGACACTTTTTAGGGTCTGAATTTTAAGCATATTTTTGGAAAACTTTGGTAAAATTAAGGGGTAATTGAGCATAAGGAAACCTTAGAAAAAACTGTGGGCTATCCTTGAGTGCCTGATTTCCTTGTTTTGACCCCTAAGTGCCTAACTGATCATAATTTCTTCATACGAACTCCTAAATCTTCAGTTAATTCCTAGCTTAGCCTAAGTGTGAGTCATGCTAGAAGTAAATCAGAGAGACGACAGGCATCTATCAAGTGGAAGACTACTTAAACACTCAAGTTCAAGCAAAAATATAATCTCTTTGTGATCCATAACTTTAAACAAAATAATTTAACGTGGTACAATCAGCTTAAAGTGCAGAAATTCACTCAAGTATTCTTGAAGACTTGTTATCAGACAAAAGCATAAACACGATAACCCACTAAAAAAGAACCAAATGGCTAATAGGGGTAAAATTGGGGTTGTTCAATCAGGCATATGAACCTTAGATCAGGATGACATCTAGGGAGAGATAGACAAAGCCTTAGATCTTCAGAGGCTAGTGTCAATCACACTGCTAGGTCTTGGGCCCAGCAGTTGAACGAATATACATATGATCCTAGCTCTGAAACTAGCGAGTCAGAGATGTCTTATGGCATGGAGAGACCCACAGGAACTTTAGGTGTGGCTTACTTAGAGAAGCCCAAAGGCCCTTACAAAACTCAACTTGAATACATTAGGACCAACCAATGAGGTGCTCTCATCCATGAGGACGATATAAGAAGATTTGTTATCCAGATTAAAAACCCAGATCAACCCATTGGACTAGAACATCCAGTCATCAAATTTCATAATGGTGCATACGTAGATAAATAAGGGACAATGTATGTAGTCACCACTCAACTAGATAGGACAGATGAATTCGGCAATATAATCTCAGAAGTTGAAACAGGTGACATAGAGCAAGGGAACTTAGGAAAAGAGCCAAAAACCCCTAGAGGCAAATTAGTTTGAACAAGAATAATCACTCTAGAATGAATTGCCCAGGACAATAAGAGCATAGATTTACTCCTTAAATCAAGATACAGGTGTCCTTCTAGAGATATAAACCTGGTCAGCCTAATGAAGTGGGAATGCTTATAATCTATGAATTCAAAGATCTAGATACCCCAGGACAAGTAACCTACTTAGACGATACTTTAGAATGGGTCTTTGTGGTCATGGAACATGGTAGGAATGCCTACACGTGGAAGGGTGAATTTGTTTTTCCCCAACCAAGATCTAATGTCTCGTATGGTCACCAAGGAGCGGGAACATCCCAAGCTCATGGATCTCAAAGGTACGGGAGTAGTGATAGGCCAGAAGTAAGCTTTGCTAACCCAATAGGAAGAGAAAGAACGAGAACAAAGATAGATAGAATAGAAAATGAGAGACATAGAGACCCAAGGAATCAAAGAAATATAGACAAATTCCCTTTGCCAAGGTCTAGAGAACACACTAGGACCTTGAGGCCTACACAATTGGTTATGTCCATGAAGAATTGCTTTGATGGCACAGGAGACCCGTATGATCATGTGGCAGAATTTAGGCAAGTCTTGGGAGCTGAGAAAGTTGATGACCTGTTCACAAAGTACAACATTTTTGGTCTAACCCTTAAGAACACGGCCCTTACATGGTTTCAACCACTCTAACAGAGGCAATTTAGGAAAATACACCAACTGCTAGAAGCCTTCATCACAGAATTTTCAAAGAGTGGCATAAGGCACAACACTCCCTCATTGATTCATAGTTTTAAACAAACACCTCAAGAGATAGTGAGACTTGCAGGAAGAAGATTTTAGCAATACCTAGAGAGATGCCTTGTGCCCGGGTTACCCACACCATCCAAACAAGTGGCTTTATTCTTAGATGGATTGCTAAGTACCAAATTGAGATCTTATGTGTACTTGAAGGACCCTAGAACCATAGAAGAGTGTGTACGCATGTGACTCTGCTAGATTAGTCTCTCTTCTTGGAAAACTTTCTACCCTAGGATGATGACCTAACTATTCATAAAGATGCAGTTTTGACTACATAAAAAATCTATCAATGAAGTGCATACTATTATAGCCTTTTTGAGTTCCATATTGGATTGGGTCAATGTAGTCTTTCTTGGATATTTTAGGTATAAATTTGGAGCTTTTTGGTCATATGACTCTCTCACCTATACATAATATACAAGGTTCATAAACTTATTGTTTACTCTTTTATCATGCTGCTATATCAAATTTGTTCTAGGATTTTTTATTAATCCATATGAAATTGATCTTTACCCACTTAAATCCCAAGGATAGCCGGTTCAACCTGGCATTTCTTATTTCATCTAATTCTTGAACTTTGTTCCATAATTTTTGTGCCCATGGACATTCAATTTGAAACCAAAGCTTCATATTCATCTTCTACTTCTAATGTCTCCTTAAGCATTACTTTGCTAGATGATTACTTTGTGACTATATTTTGAACTTTTTCTTGTGGATATTGCTCTCACTGTACACACAAAAAACCATTTGATGTTCTCCCTATAAACAACCCTAGAAGGTTCTTACTAGAACTAATCTATATCCTATTAAATAAAAATTCAAAGAAGATTCTAGATATCCTCAATATGAAGTCCATATCACAATCAATGAACAACTTATGATTAACCAGACTACCAACTTCCACAACTAGTTTTAGGCCAAAAAAACCTTTTCACCCTCAAGTCTTACTATCTATTACATATACCAATCCTGAGGAAAAATCTAAAAGACTAGTATTCCTTATATCAATTCTCAAATAGTAGAGTAGAACCCATGATTTGAAAGAAACAATTTAGATTGATATTATTATGAAGGAACAAGTCTCAAATTATATGAGCAACAATAATATGTAAAATTCATGTAATGGAATGCTCAATGATCTAAAACATGCTAGTCAGATGTATAGCAATCATAGATCTTCCTTTAGATTGAATACAAAATAGCCACCTCTAAAGGGAACATAATATAAATTTGGTGGAGACTATTTCATTTAAGATTTTATAGTGTCATATCTTCCTCCATGATAAAAATTGAATTGTGGGTATTCTATAATTGTGATAATAATAACCCCTTTAGAAATTTCCCAAAAAATCCCAATAATACCTAGTAGCCCAATCAATTGAACTTCATAAATATAATGGGCCCATGAAGGAGTGAGATAGAGAGTATTTTTCCTATTTCAAGCCATGAATAAAGCATAATAAAAGAGTCAAGAGAGATAACTAAAAAGAGAGCCTAAAGACCCAATTATGAAGGAACCATTACTTAATATGATGGAAAACTCAATAGAGTCATTGAAATGCCAAGAGATAAGGAAAGTTTACATGAGGAATGCAAGGAAAGAGGGAGCACAAAAAAATTAGGCTAGATGAAAAGAGGAATTGCATAAGATTTTGACAATGGAATGTTGATATATTTCGATAGTGATGTGTGTGAACACTCTTAGGACCGCCATGACACTTTTTTCCCTCTTTAGGAGATTTTTTTTCCTCCAGCTTGTATATATGTGTCTAACCCTAATGGGTTACTTATCTTTGTACATCCACTTGGTAATACATTCTGTATTGTGTGTTGTGCTCTAAGCTTATTCTTCTCCTCATGATTTCCACATGCTTCCATAGACCTCAAACTCCAACAATTTGTATAAGAGCAGGTCGCCACTTCATCTACAGTGTCGTCGACACCCCTTTGGTCATAGTCTCAAAATCGCACAAAAAATGGTGAGCATACTCATGGTGATTAAGAGTTCAAAATAGCTTCGTTGTGTGGTGCCAAAATTTTGATATGAGCTCATGTTAGCCTTTGAATGCACTATCATAGCACCTGTGCAAACAATTTTGTCCTTTTGTGCCAAAAGTATATACAAGTTTTGGTTTGCTACTAGAAGAACCTTGAATTTTGATTCAGGTTTAACTATTGTGAGATGCTTTGTTTATGCCAAGAATCAACAAAAATTTGTTATCAATTCAAGCATTAACTAAGATTGGCTTGGTGGGGAAAATTTATTGATGATAGATGTAGAGTTCATGATATGTCAAATGCAGATGTTATTATTGGTTCTGGCAATTTATGTCATGGACTATATAAGAACATAGATTATGCAAAATCTATGAATGATTTAGCATGTGCAGGTCAAGATTCTCAGGCTATGTCAGTTGGAAAGCTTTGGCATGCATGCTTTGGTCATCTGAATTATGCTAGTCTGCTACTCCCATAGAAATATGAATGTTCCTCCTTCCCAAAAGATGGTTGAGTTCGAGCTACTCAGAAATTGTAGCTTGTTCATAGTGATGTCTGTGGTCCTATGTAGACACCCTCTTTTGGGAACTACCTTTACTTTATGACTTTTATTGATGATTTTTCCAGGCATGCATGGGTGTATCCACTCAAAGCAAGGTCCGAAATGTTTATGTGCTTCAAACAATTTCAAGTTTTGGCTGAAAATTTGTCACCATGTAAAATGGGAAACCTCCATTCTGATCTGGGGGGGAATACATGTCCTTTAATTTTAATTCATTTTTGGCTATATGTGGGATAAAACATCAGTGTACATTATACATAAAGATTTACCACATAGCTTCTAGCTTGAGGTTGTTATGTGTGCAACATATGTACTTAATAGGTGTCCCACCAAAGCACTACAACCTATCACTCCATATGAGGCTTGGCATGTTTGCAAGCCATTTGTTTCTCATCTTCTTGTCTTTGGTTGTTTGGCATAGTGGCTGAACAACAACATATAAAATTGGACGAGAAAGCAGTAAAATGTATTTTTCTTGGGTACAATTCTGAAAGAAAAGGCTATCATCTACATCATCCATAGACTAAACACATTCTGGTTAGCCATGATGTTGTTTTCGTGGAAAAAGCAATTCAACCATTACTTTCATATACGAGGGAGACGTTAGTCAGCTCTAAAGATGTATATGACACTTTGTTGCTTTTTCTTATAGTGGATAGTCAAGTGTTGGTCCAAATGATCCAATTTTTTAGCATTTACAGGTTTCACATGATGATGAAGATCATTCCATTTCTGATGCAAATTTACATGATGCACTTGTTGATGAGAGGAATTATATAGAGGAGGTAAAAACTATGCCTAAATTGCTGGTGTAGACTTTACAAGATAGAAAATTAGATGCACCTTTGTCATATCATACTCGTCCCAGGATCTCATAGTGCTTCTTTTGCATCAAATTGATATGTTATGGTTGCCTCTAGTCTTTGTGATGAGAATTCATGTTTTTCTTTTGATGAAGCACAAAATTCAAAAATTTGGATGGCTATTATGCAATCAGAATATGATGCTATTATGAAGAATTGTACCTTGTCTTTATGTGATTTGCCTCTTGGAAAAAAGGCCAACAATTGACAGGTATAAGGGTAGGCTTGTTGCAAATAGTTATGGTCAAGAGAGAGAGGCATTGATTTTGATGAGGCCTTTGCACCCACCTGCCAAATGACCACCACTCGTAGCATCTATGCACTTGTAGCTCAAAATGATTTTAATGTACATCAATTAGACATTAAAACTACATTCCTAAATGATGATTTACATGAAGAATTGTACGTTCTTCAGCCCCATGGTTTTGTGCAGAAAGGGTAAGAAAACAAAGTGTGCAAGTTGAAAAAGGCATTATATCGTTTGAAGCAAGTACCATGTGAAAAGATACATGCCTATTTGAATGCACATGGTTTTGAGAACATTCCAACCTAGAGCACCTTATATGTGAAGCATGCAAATGATGTGCTTCTGATTATTGTTGTCTATATTGATGACATGCTGCTCACTAGTCCTAATGAGAAGCACATTTTTTATTTTAAGGTTGATTTGCATGCCTCTCTTGAGATGTCAGATTTGGGGGATTTTCATCATTATTTGGGCATTTAGCTTATGCAAACTGATGTGGAAGAGCTTTGTGTCAAACAAATTATATGGACACATTATTGTAGCATTTTGGTCTTGAAGACTGTAAATCTATTGCCACTCTATGGAAAGAGGTTTATGATTGAGTCTTTATGATTTTGGAGATGCATTTGTTGTTGTTCTCTATCAGTAGGCTGTTGAATGCTTGATTCACTTATGCATTACCTAGCTTGATATTATGTTTGATATCTCTCAAATGAGTAGGTTTATGCATTGCCCAGGTGTCAAGCATTGGCAGATGATTAAGCACATCTTTCACTACTTGAGTGGTACCCGACTACTTGGATTGTTTTATCCCAAGGGGGGATCACTACTGCTAGAATTACATGCGTTTTTTTACTCTAACTAAGCTAGTTGCTATGACACTTATGTGTCCACCAATGATTTTGGCTTCATGCTTGGTAGCTCATGCATATCTTGGTTGAGAAAGAAGCAACCTACGGTGGCCATTTCTAGTTGTGAGGCTTATTGAGATATCAAGCTCAACATGTGATGATCCAAGATGGCACGTATCACTTTTTCATTTCTCTAACATGTATAGTGGTCACGCCGGTATATGTCATGGATACTTCATTGAACTTTACTAGATTTATCTACCAAGAGTGATGGAACATTTGTTTTCTTGCCAACTCAATCATTCACGGACATCAAGATTTTCCTTTTGTACTATTGTTTATATATTTAACTTGTTGTATTATTGTTTTAGGTCATTCTTGTACATTCCTTTTATGTAATAGAAGAAGAAGAAGATTATTCTTCCTTGCCTCAATCTCTGTGTGTGCTCCTCTTTGAGTGTGAGAGTGTTTGTGTGAGATCTCTTCCTTATCTCCTTCCTCATGAAATGGCATTAGAGCCAATGTGGAGAGCTTGTGGAGAAGGTCGACGGTGAAGAGTATTCAAGAAGGCGTGGAGAAATCACGATTCACAAACGACCTCAAATTGCTACAAAAATTGGTGTGAAGATAGAGGGTGTAAAAATATTTTCATAAGTTAACCCTTTCGAGTCACTTGTTTTTGTCAGATTTCTGTTTTGGAGCCATCTTGACCTCCATTTTGAGCCCCGCAAGGTGGGGCCCACAAAAAACTAGGTAAGCTTGCAAAACTATAACATGCATCTTGTGTTGCAATACTTAAGTATTCTAGATCTAGAATTTCAAGTGATTGTGTGTACTTTTGATACACGAAAAAAACTATGTTTTTCTGAGATCAAATTGTCACATCTGTTCAAGCAGAAGTACTGCTTGTAGTGTTTTTGCAGTGTTGTGAATTGCTGTAGAAATGGCAAAATGGAATGATTTAGCTTATGAGTGATAAGTTGGACAAGAACAACTTCCATGCTTGGATATTTAGAATGACGTATTTCCTAATGGGAAAAGGCTACTGGAAGTACATCAAAGGAGAGAACAAAAAATGCTCTGCAATTACCAGAGAGGAATTGGACTGCATATGAGTTAAGCATGTATTAGGAATGGAATCTAAGAGCATGAAAGGTAATGTATTGGATAATTGTTAGCATACAAGATAGCATGATTGGGCACATATACGATGCCAAGACTTCGCAAGAGGCTTGGAACAAGTTGGTCACATTGTATGAGACTAATACAAGTTGGTCACATTGCATACAGTGAAGAAAAAGGGCATGTCGGTAAGTGACTACACCTTGAAAATCAAAAGAATATGTGAATCACTTGCATCTATTGGCGTGAATGTAGATGATGATGAAGTTAAGGTGGAACTGTGCCTTCATGGTTTAGGAGCTGCATATAAATAGTTTAGAACATCTATTTAGACCAAGGAAAATATTCCAAATTTTGTTGATCTCGCATCCATGTTGATTATTGAAGAAAAGAATCTTAATGAGGACTCAAACTCCTAAGGAAAACCTAGTTCTGAGCAAGTATTCTATTCTTGCAGAGGAAGAGGTATAGCTAGAGGCTTCCGAAGTGGAAAAGGACATAGCAACCAAGACCAAGGTTAACAATAGAATCATGCAAGAGGTAAAGGACAATTTTGAGGTAGGGGGAGCCAAAGAGAGGGTAGAAAATTCCAAAGAAATGATTAAAGTAATGTCAATAAAGGATGGGACACTTTAAACGTGATTGCAAGTTGAAGAATCAAAATAACAGAAGGCAACAAAAAAAGTATGCATCCACAAGTGTAGAGGATTCTAAGAAGCTCTTCATGGTCCAATATCACATGATTAATACAATGTTTACTGATGTTTTTAAAATCCAATGCTAATGTCTAGTATGTTGATTCAGGTGCTTCAAATCACATGACCAATCATGTAGAATGGTTTAGTAGTTTGCAAAAACTACCAGTTCCTAGGTATGTTGAAACAGGTTTTGACACCACATCCTATCGAGCATACAAGAAACATAGCACTATCTATGGAGGACGAGAAGGTAAAACATCTTGCTGATGTGTTTCATGTTCCAAATATAACAAAGAATCTGGTTTCTATTGGACAAATGGTTGACCAAGGATTACAAGTCAAATTCAATGTTGATGGGTTATATGTAGAAGAGTACAAACAGGATGGAAGATTGATTGCAGGAAACAAAGTGGGTAGAATGTTCACCTTAAATTTGAAAATTCTTGAAATCAATGCAGCCATGTTTGCAAAAGGTGGAGTTATTGCTGATATAGAGATCTGACACAAAAAAATTGGACACGCAAATTTGCAGAGGCTGAATTGATGCAGTCAAAGGAGATTGTCAATGGATTACCGAATTTCAAGGTTGTAGAGATGCAAAAGGTATGTGCAATATGTCAATTTGGTAAACAATAAAGAGCATCATTTTCGCATGACAAGCATGTTAGTGAGAATGTGGCACTAGAAATAGCACATATAGATGTTTGGGGCCTTGCAAAGGCCATACATCGTTTCCATATATGGTCATCAATGAAAGTAACATAAAACCTATAGATGTTTGGTGGTTGCAGGTTTTATGTTACTTTCATTGATGACCATACATGGAAAGTATGGGTATATTTCATGAAACAAAAAAGTGAGGTGTTCACTCACTTCTAGAATTTTAAGGCTATGATCGAAAAGCAAACAGGGAAGTATATTCAAATATTAAGATATGATAGAGGAGGTGAATACATTTCAAATGAGTTTAGTAGCTTTCTAAAAATTCATGGAATTTGAGGATAATTTTCATGAAGGTACACACCACAACAAAATGTCATTACTGAATGCAAAAACAAACATATTGCAGAAATAGCAAGAGCCTTGATGGCTAAGAAGAATATGCCTCATTGTTATTGGGTAGAAGCTATGCACATTGCTCTATACATAATGAATAGAACTCCGACTGCTATTGTACAAGTTACACCTGAAGAGAGGTTTATAGGCAAAAAGCCAAACTTATCACATATGAAAGTATTTGGTTGTATTGCATACGTACATATTCTAGATGAGTTGAGGATGAAGCTTGATCCAAAGGCAGAAAAGTGTATCTTCATTGGGTACTCCCTTGAGCAAAAAGTATATAAATGCTATAACCCACTCACATGATAGGTGAAGGTAAGCAGAGATGTGGTGTTTGATGAAATCTCAAGCTTCTATGCAGATGCCAAAGAAGGAATTAATCTTGACTCAAATGAAAAAGGAAATGCTAAAAAATCAAGTGTAGATTCTCAAGTTTTGAGTGGACCTAATGCATCACCAAGCAATTGTTCCAACTCAACTCCATGGAGTGGGATATTTCGTGGGAATTTCAATATAAAAAATTCATCAACTACATCAAACAAAGGTAAAGAAAAGCTTTCGTTTATAGGTTTTGAAGACATTGGTGGAGATTCAAGCGGTTCATAAAAGAGCCTTGATGAGGAACTTGTATTGCCCTCTATGAATACTGAAGGATCAAGAAAAGCACATGGTGATGATACAAGGAGAAGTCACCCACGACCAAGAAGATCTGGGAGGATGCGGAATTCAGTACAACGATTAATGTATGACAATTACATGGCTCATCATTGTGCCTACATGACCAAGGTAATACAAGATGATGAACCTTCTTGTTTTGAAGATGCAATTGGAAATGCAGATTGGGAGAAAGCTATGGATGAGGAGATCGTGGCACTTTATGGACATGAGACATGGAAGCTGGTTCCATTGCCGCATGGAGCGAAACCCATAGGCTGCAAGTGGGTTTACAAGGCAAAGCACAATGCTGATGGTAGCATAACTAGGTATAGAGCATGATTAGTAGCAAAAGCATATGCATAGACATATGGCATTGATTATGAGGAAACGTTCAACCCTATAGCTAAAATGTCTACTGTCAGAGCACTTGTTGCATTTGCTACAGCAAAAGGATGGAATTTGCATCAGATGGATATGAAGAATGCCTTCTTACATGGTGAGTTGCAGGAAGAAGTATACATGGACCAGCCACAAGGATATGAGGATTCAAAGCACCAAGAATATGTTTGCAGGCTAAAAAAGGCTTTATATGGGCTTAAACCCCTCGTGCTTGGCATGCAAGGATTGTTGATTAGTTAACCACCATTGGGTTTTGTATGTGTGATGTAGATCAGTCCATATATGCAAGGAAGTGTGATATGGCATCACGATTGTGGCTATGTATGTTGATGACTTGATTGTAGGTGGTGATAATGAAGAAAGCATTAAAGAGGTCAAACAACTCCTTATGCAAGAAATCGACATGAGAAACCTTGCTGTGTTGCACTATTTCTTGGGCATTGAGTTTATACATACAAAAATAGGTATGTGGATGTCACAAAGGCAATATGCTTTGAGTATGCTCCAAAAGTATGGTATGGATGATTGTAAGCCAATTTTTATGCCATTATATTAGAATTTGAAGTTGGATACTACATCAGGTGAATCATTGGAAAATGCTAATATGTATAGGAAAATTGTGGAAGTTTGATATATCTCACAATTACAAGGCCTGATCTAAGCTACATTGTTGGACTTGAAAGTCAATTTATCTAAATTCCCAAGAAACCACACTTAGATGCTTTGAGACACACTCTACGATATGTAAGTGCTACTTTGGATTATGCATTGTTTTATGAAGTTAATGTAGAATTACAAGTTCATGGATACATCGATGCAGATTGGCCTGGTGGTATTCCAAATAGAATATCTACTAGTGGCTTTCTATTCTCACTTGGAAGTGCAACTATTACATGGAGCAGTAAGAAGCATCCCACTATTGTTTTGTGAAGTACAGAGGATGAGTATAGAGGTGCTGCAATGGCAACATGTGCATCATGGCTAGAGATGCTACTTGCAAATTTAGGTGTGGAAGTGCAAAAGCCTATCACCATCTATTGCAATAATCTTAGCAACATAAAGTTAGCATAGAACCCTATATTTCATGCTAGAACAAAGCATATTGAGGTGCATTATCATTTCATAAGGGAAAAGGTATTAGCAGGTGATATTGACTTTGTTTATGTGAGGGTAGATGAGCAAGTTGCTGATATTTTCACTAAAGCACTTGGATATGAGAAAGCTCAACATGTGATGATCCAGGATGACACGTGTTACTTTTTCATTTCTCTAACATGCATAGTGGTCACATCGATATATTTCATGGATACTTCATTGAGCTTTACCAGATTTATCTACTGAGAGTGATGGCACATTTGTTTTCTTGCTAGCTCACTCATTTGCAGACGTTAGGATTTTCCTTATGTACTATTCTTTATATGTTGCATTTGTTGTATTCTCGTTTTAGGTCATTCTTGTATGTTCCTTTTATCTAATAGAAGAAGAAGAAGAAGAAGAAGAAGAAGAAGAAGATTATTCTTCCTTGCCTCAATCTATGTGTGCTCCTCTTTGAGTTTGAGAGTGTGTCTGTGATCTCTCTTCCTTATCTCCTTCCTCGTGACAAGGATGAGAATAGGGTAGCTTTCACAATGACTGTTGAGTGTGTGTGGCTCAGACTCCTTGTGATTGATTTGGGTCTTGGTCAGTTTCTACCACCACCATCTTCGCTGAGAGTTAGAGCGCATTGGGAGTTGCAAAGACTCTTGTGTTTCATGTTCGCACTAAGAACATTTAGGTGCACTATCATTATTTCAAGGAGAAGTTCTCTGCTAGAGAAATTAGTTTGGCATATGTGCCCACATAGGAGAATGTTGCAGAACTTTTCACAAAGACTCTCCCTAGGGAGAAGTTTGAAGTTTTCCACAAAGACTTGGACTTAGTTCCTTTTGTGGATTGATTTGACATAGCTTGGAACTTCCTTATACATGAGTGCCAACTCCTTGTTCACCGCATCACTCCTAGGGGGGATTTATTGATATATTTTGTAATGATGTATGTGAACACTCTTAGGACTGTTGGGGTACTTTTTCCCCTCTTTAGGAGTTTTTTCCCCCCACTTGTATGTACACGTATAACCCTTATCTGTTACTTATCTTTGTACATTCACTTGGTAATACATTTTGTATTGTGTCTTGTGCTCTGTCTTGTGCTCCAAGCTTCTTCTTCTTCCTCGTGTTGTTCACGTGCTTTCTTCGACCTAACTCAAACATGTAATATTGTATAGAATATTAGAGATAAGATGGGAAATCCTCATAGGAACTTGAAAAAGACACAATTTCACCCAAGATTATAGTGCATGAAGAAGAACACATCCGGTATTCGATAGGTTGATATTGTCATGGTGATGCATTGGTTGAAACTCTATCTGCTTGAGTACTAGCTCTAATAGCTCCTCAATTGATGGGGTAAATGAATTCATTTAACTTCTTAGATGTCTAAGGTAGTTTAAGGTCCTTGTTTAGATTATCTTCTAGGTTTATACATGCCTTTAGACAAGCATCTATGGTGTACAATTTGTTGATACACACTAAGACTTTGAGCGCAAAACTCGCGAGCCCATCCAAGAAGAGTGATATCATATTTTCTTAGGAAGGGATCTCTATGCAAGGACATCCATCCATATACTACTTGCATCATCTTTCGCTAATCTCACCATCCTATTGTTATCTTGTTTGATGATATATATTAGAAAGGAAGTATCATGCCTCAACCCCCCCTTGTAGGACTCGCTAATGAACTCATCAAATAGTCAATTCATAGAATTGCAATTTATTCTCCAAATTGACCAAGAAAAACAATGTCCATGCCAATAAGGTTATCCCAAAAGCCTCATATTGATTGAAGAAATGGACGAGACACGAAAAGTCCATACCGGATAAGGTTAGCCCAAAAGCTCATATTGATTGAAGAAAATTTGTTCTACTCTTAATATTTTCTTAAACTTACACTACAAGAATAAAGGGGGCATAGCAACGCTCCCAATTGAAAAAAAAGCGGGAAACATTGTCTATGTGACAATCACATCACATACACGATGCTCCAGAAGAGAAAAACAAAACTTTTGCATCGTATAAGCGACTATGAGCATCGCATAAGTGACACATATATTATTCATCACTATTTGCATCAACTTTTAGTGACTATATTCGCGATGGTTGGACATTGGATGCGATGACATAGTGTTGCATAAGTGACGATCCATGAATTTGAAAAAAAAATTGATTTCTCTCGGTACATTTGTGTCGGGATCAAGTGAGAGAGTGAGAGCGAATTAACGATTGAACTAGCGACCGAATGAGCGACCAAATGAGCAAAGGTACATGCACACACATACACACATATGCATACACAAACATGCATACACGCACATGCATACACACACATGCATATACATACACACATATGCATACACACACATGCATACACATACACATCCACACATATGCACATATACACATATACACACAAAATCATACACACACATACACATATAGGTACTTGCACATATACACACATACACATAGACATATACAGACACTCACAAAGACACACACGCATACACTCACATGCATACATACACACATATGCATACACATGCATATGCATGCACACACATATGCATGCACACGCATCTGCATGCACATGCATATGCATGCACATGCATATGCATGCACATGCATATGCATGCACATGCATATGCATGCACATGCATATGCATACATACATAGACACATGTATACACACATCCACATACACACACATATGCATACACACACATATGCATACACAAACATGTGCATACATACACACATGCACATACATACTCACATGCATTCGTATACACACATGCATATGTATACATACATACACACATGCATATGCATATATACATAAACATAAGCACATACACACACATATGCATACACACATACATATATACACATACACATATATAAACACACACACACATATACACTCACGTGCATACGTACACTTATATGCATACATACATATACACACATACACATACATAGACATGCATATACATATACACATACACATACATACACACATACGCTCACATGCATACATACACTCATATGCATACATACACACACATGCATACACATGTGTATGCATACATACATACACACATGCATACACACACATGCACATACACACATATGTGCACATATACACACACATACACTCATGTGCATACATACACACACATGCATACATACATAGACATGCATACACACACATGCACATACATACATACATACATATGTATACACACACATACATACATACACACATATACACACAACCATAAATGCACACATATGCATACACACTCATACACATATAGATACTTACACACAGATAGACACACACTCACACTCACATGCATACAAACACACACATGCATTCACATGCATATGTGTACATACATAGACACATACATACACACACATGCACATACACACACATGCATACACACACATACACACATATACACACACATACATACACACATATACGCACACATACATACACACATACACAAATGCACACATATATAATATGCATACACACACATTTACAAATGCATACATATGTAAACACACACATACACATATAGGTACTTGCACATATACACATACACATGTTGGTGCAAGCAAGCCTTAACACTTGGCTTTGACTTGTACCTTGAAGAGCATTGGATATCAACCTTGAGGGTTTCACAAGAGCATTCATGAAGACTTCACTTGAAGGAATACCATAGGAACACATGCCTATGCTTTATTACCTTTTATCCAATGTAAAAGTCAATGTGACTTAACTCACCCATTGTAATCTCACCTACATTCAAAAGTCGTGGGAATTAGAAGTTATGGATGGAGAGAATATCTCTATGAAAGTAGATGAGAGATTTGAGGGAGCCTACAATTTGAATTTTTGAATTCAAACTTCTTCAAAACATCTATAAAACTCAATGTAAAAGTCGCGGGTTGTGTGACACTCTTCCCGAGGCTAATCCAAGCAAGATTATGAGTGTGTGAGAGCTACTACCTAGCCTACACCTCAGAGTACCATTGTGCATTACATCTATTGCCAATGGGAATGTACATTTGATAGTATCAATTCATATACACATAGTTCTTTACTCTCTGTTTTCTCTGAGTGACTACCTCCAAGTCTGTCAACTTCAACAGGACATATCTCAAGATCTACTGAACCAAAATTGATGATCAAGGGCTCATTGGAACCAGCTCAAAGCATTCTACAACCTTACAAAGTTTCAAGTCAATCCATTCAGCCAATTGGGAGAAATCTCAATCGAAGCAGTCACTGGTATATTTCTGTGTGTGTCCTGAAAAGTCGGGGGTGTCTCTGATTTTGCTAAACATCATGCTCAGTGTATAGTTTGTCATTTGGAGTGATTTAACTTGCTAATGGTAGCTTGTTAAGTTAATTTAATACTCCCAGAAGGAATTAGATCAATTGCAAGTGTACTGGACACACTGAGCTTAAGACTGAGCAGGTGTCATTACAGGAATAGCAAGTTTTTTGGACACATGAAGGTTCAAACTTATCTGTTTTGATTTAATCATTACTCAATCACTTTGTACACCACATATATAGTTTCTTGGTGTCATTTGGAAGCTCAAGGAGTCTCCTAACCATATCTGAAGAAAAGAAAGGGCAGGTGTGAAGCAGGTCTAGCAGCACCACCTTGATCTTCTGATTGTACCCAGCCATCACATCCAACAGTGGTATCAGAGCAAAACAAGGTAATCATGGGTGATGGTTTCCCTTCCTTTATTGACAAATTGGATAGGAATAACTACCAGGCATGGTCATTAAGAATGAAGACTTATCTACAAGGGAGAAGCCTGTATGGATACATATCAGGAGATGAGGAGTTGCCCTCATTCAAAACCAGAGGCCTACCTACAAAGGA
Source organism: Ceratopteris richardii (assembly GCA_020310875.1). Lineage (NCBI taxonomy): Eukaryota > Viridiplantae > Streptophyta > Polypodiopsida > Polypodiales > Pteridaceae > Ceratopteris > Ceratopteris richardii. Next base: position 7,468,300 of record CM035426.1, read on the forward strand.
TGAGCATGAGAGACTTAATCAATGGTGTGCTAAAGATGCTTTAGCCAGGTCATATCTTCTAAACTCTATCTCTGATTTCCTTCTACCTCATGTTAGGAACTGTAAGACTTCCCAAGAGACTTGGGAGACCTTGGCAACATACTTCTCATCAAGCACAAGGGCCAGAAAGAATCAGCTATGGATTGAGTTTACAACTCTTAGGAAGCAATCAAAGCAATGTGTTTCAGATTTTGTCACCAAAGTCAAAGATATAGCAGATCAACTTGCAAGTGTAGGAGAAGAGATTGAAGAAGAGCAAATAGTCAGACAAGTGATCAATGGACTCAAAGCAGATGACAAGTGGGAGAGCTTTACCACTGCAATGGACTTGTACATGGACATTCAAGCACCTGATCTAACAACTCTGATTGGACAACTCTTTACACATGAAGCCAAGATCACAAAGAATGGAGAGCAATCAAAAGGTAACAATCCCTCTGCCCTATATACAGATAAGAAGTCTAAAGATAAGGGTAAAAACAAGAAGGTTGATGATGAAGGATCCACCTCCCAAGCAAACTATGCAGGGAGAGGTAGATCATCTAGAGGTAGGGGCAGAGGAGGTAAGTCAGGTAGGGGGAGACCCTATAATCAATCTCCATGCAATATTTGTGGTTTGTCTAATCATACTACAGATGAATGCTACAAAAACTACAAGAACCAAAGAGGAAGAGGTCACCAAAGAGGAGGATACTCTCAAGGCAGAGGCAGGTTCAATCAATCTCAAGGCTACCATGGCTACAACAATAACTACAACAACAATTACAACAATAGCTACAACCACAATGGCAATTATCAAGGAGGATATAGGAACAGAAAGGATTACAACAATTATGCAGAGGATCAAGATGATTCCTTGTTGATTATGAACATGACATCTAAATCAGGTATCAATGATGATCATTTGTTCTATATAGATTCAGGTTGCTCTAACCATGTAGCTGGGAATGTTGCCCTACTCTCTCATTTGGAAGAACCTAAAGGCAAGCACCAAGTGCAAACAGGTGATGACACTAAACACTCAGTAGTTAAAGTAGGTAATGTCAAAACAAGTGATGGTAATCAGAATTTGCTAAGCAGAGTATTGTATGTTCCAACAATCACCAAGAATCTGATGAGTGTAGGTCAGATTGTTGAAAAAGGTCTACAGGTCAGGTTCACTCAATATGGTGCATTTGTGGAGGATCCAAGACATGGATTCAGAAGGATAGCCAAGGGAGAGAAGTCAGGTAGATTATTTACCTTTGAACTCGAGGATACTAAAAATATTGCCTTGTACAACTATAGGGACCAAACCCTATCAGAATTGGAGATGTGGCACAAGAGATTGGGTCACATTGGAGAGAGAACCATAAAGCAGATGAGCAGAGATCAATGTGTGCTTGGGATACCTAATGTATCCAAGCAACACATGATATACAAGTGTGGGGCTTGTCAATTTGGTAAGTCACACAGGTTACCATATACCAAGAAAGGATTTATGCATGAAGATTACTTGGAATTGGTGCATACAGATGTGTGGGGACCAAGCAAGGAGCCATCCATATCTGGGTCAAGGTATTATGTATCTTTTATAGATGACTATAGCAGATGGACTATCTTGTACTTCATGAAACATAAAGATGAAGTATTTAATTGCTTCAAAAGGTATCTTGCATTAGTAGAAAATCAAACAGGTAGACAATTGAAGAGGTTAAGGTCTGATGGTGGTGGAGAATACTTCTCCAATGATTTTGAAGAGTTCTTGCAGGGAAGAGGCATCAAGAGGGAGATTACCACAAGGTACTCACCAGAGCAAAATGGGGTAGCTGAAAGAAGAAATAGACTCATTGTGGAGACAGCTAGGTCTATGCTCAATGAGAAGAAACTACCAAATTATCTTTGGGCAGAGAGTGTGTCTACTGCCACATACTTAATCAACAGGTTGCCATCAAAGACACTTGATGGAATGACACCCTATGAGGCTTGGCATGGTAAGAGACCTTCTCTGGATCATTGCAAGATCTTTGGGTGTGTGGCATATGTGCATATTCCCTCACAGGTAAGGGGAAAGCTAGACCCTAAGGCTGAGAAGTGTATCTTTATTGGTTATGATTTGAATCAGAAAGGATACAGGTTCTATAACCCCTCAAACAAAGGCTTCAAGGTAAGCAGAGATGTAATCTTTGATGAAAATGATTCATGGTATGATAATGAGTGCAGGAAAGTAAGTTTACCTTATGATATGGAGGAAGACTTTCCAAAGCTTGTCAGGCAAGAACCAACTCAGAATGAGGATACAAGTTCAGATGATGAAGACACCATCAACATTGAAGAATTCAAAGCTTGGAAATCAAAAGGGAAGATGAAGATGAAGCAACTTGAAGACAATCCAGAATCCTCAACTCAAGCTATGAGGAGATCTTCAAGGGAAAAGAAGAAACCTATTAGGTATGGTTATGATACTTCACTTGTGACCAAGCACTCTGTATATCTTGCAAAGGATATCTTAAGTGAAGAACCAGGTACATTTGAGGAAGCCATTACTAAACCAGAATGGAAGGAAGCAATGGATGAAGAAATGGAGGCTCTCAAGGAGAGTGATACTTGGGACTTGGTACCCAAGAAGGACTCCATGAAGGTCATAGGATCCAGATGGATCTACAAACTCAAAAGGAACTCAGATGGTTCAATAAGCAGGTACAAAGCTAGGTTGGTGGCCAAGGGTTTTGCACAAACCCAAGGCATTGATTATGAGGAGACATTTTCTCCTGTGGCAAAGATGCCAACTATCAGGATTATGGTGAGTGTAGCTGCATCCAAGAATTGGAACATGTACCAATTGGATGTGAAGAATGCATTTCTGAATGGATGGATTTCAGAGGAAGTCTACATGTCACAACCACCTGGCTTTGAAGATCCCAATAAGGTAAATCATGTCTGCAAATTGAAGAAAGCTCTGTATGGATTGAAGCAGGCACCTAGAGCATGGAACTATAGGTTGACAACCTATCTCTTGGATCAAGGATTTGTGATGAGTAAAGCAGACACTTCATTGTTTATAAAGAAGAACAATTCAGAGGTAATATACTTGTGTGTCTATGTTGATGACATCATTATTACAGGAAATGATGTTCAAGGAATTAGACACATCAAAGGTCAAATGATGAAGGAGTTCAAGATCAATGATCTTGGATTATTGAAGTACTTCCTAGGGCTTGAATTGGTTTACACAAATTCAGGTATTTACATTACTCAGAAGAAGTACATTCAGGACATGGTCAAGAAGTTTAACTTGCAGGAAGCTAAAGTCTCAAACATTCCTATGGAGGTCAACCACAAGCTCAGTGCACATGAAGGAGAAGAACTCAAGGACATTACAGGATACCAAAGTTTGGTAGGTAGTCTCAACTATGCTACCTTAACTAGGATTGATATCTCTTATGGTGTTAGTGTACTTAGTCAATTTATGCATAAGCCAAGAGTACCACATTTGGAGGCAGCCAAGAAGATAGTAAAGTATCTAAAGGGAACACAAAATCATGGTTTGTATTATCCATATTCATCAGATATTGACATCAAGGTATACTCAGATGCAGATTGGGCAGGTTGTAAGGATGACAGGAGGAGTACATCTGGTTACATATGCTTTGCAGGTGATAAACCTATTTCTTGGTCATCCAAGAAACAACCCACAGTGGCTCTATCATCTACTGAGGCAGAGTACAGAGGGCTAGCCAATGCCACTCAAGAATCAATATGGTTGAAGTTACTCTATTCAGAATTGGGCCTATATACAAGGCCACCTATCATATTTGGTGATAATACAAGTTCACTTCATTTAGCTGCTAATCCTGTGTATCATGCTAGGACAAAACACATAGAGGTTCATTACCACTATGTGAGGGAGAAACTACTTAGCAAAGAAATCCAATTATCATATGTGTCCACTAATATTCAATGTGCAGATTTGCTTACAAAAGCTTTGGATGGGAGCAAGCTATGCAGGTTTAAATCCATGATTGGATTACAGGATATCATTGAAGACTAAAGATGAAGACTCAAGCAAGTGTTTGGCTTGAGGGGGAGCTGTTGGTGCAAGCAAGCCTTAACACTTGGCTTTGACTTGTACCTTGAAGAGCATTGGATATCAACCTTGAGGGTTTCACAAGAGCATTCATGAAGACTTCACTTGAAGGAATACCATAGGAACACATGCCTATGCTTTATTACCTTTTATCCAATGTAAAAGTCAATGTGACTTAACTCACCCATTGTAATCTCACCTACATTCAAAAGTCGTGGGAATTAGAAGTTATGGATGGAGAGAATATCTCTATGAAAGTAGATGAGAGATTTGAGGGAGCCTACAATTTGAATTTTTGAATTCAAACTTCTTCAAAACATCTATAAAACTCAATGTAAAAGTCGCGGGTTGTGTGACACTCTTCCCGAGGCTAATCCAAGCAAGATTATGAGTGTGTGAGAGCTACTACCTAGCCTACACCTCAGAGTACCATTGTGCATTACATCTATTGCCAATGGGAATGTACATTTGATAGTATCAATTCATATACACATAGTTCTTTACTCTCTGTTTTCTCTGAGTGACTACCTCCAAGTCTGTCAACTTCAACAGGACATATCTCAAGATCTACTGAACCAAAATTGATGATCAAGGGCTCATTGGAACCAGCTCAAAGCATTCTACAACCTTACAAAGTTTCAAGTCAATCCATTCAGCCAATTGGGAGAAATCTCAATCGAAGCAGTCACTGGTATATTTCTGTGTGTGTCCTGAAAAGTCGGGGGTGTCTCTGATTTTGCTAAACATCATGCTCAGTGTATAGTTTGTCATTTGGAGTGATTTAACTTGCTAATGGTAGCTTGTTAAGTTAATTTAATACTCCCAGAAGGAATTAGATCAATTGCAAGTGTACTGGACACACTGAGCTTAAGACTGAGCAGGTGTCATTACAGGAATAGCAAGTTTTTTGGACACATGAAGGTTCAAACTTATCTGTTTTGATTTAATCATTACTCAATCACTTTGTACACCACATATATAGTTTCTTGGTGTCATTTGGAAGCTCAAGGAGTCTCCTAACCATATCTGAAGAAAAGAAAGGGCAGGTGTGAAGCAGGTCTAGCAGCACCACCTTGATCTTCTGATTGTACCCAGCCATCACATCCAACAACACACACATACACTCACAAAGACACACACATACACTCACATGCATACATACATACATACATACATATGCATACACACATAGACACATGTATTCATACACATGCACATAAACATACATATGCATACACACACATGTGCATACATACATACATGTGCATACATACACACGTATATACATACTCACATGCATTCGTACACACACATGCATATGTATACATACATACACACATGCATATGTATATATACATAAACACAAGCACATACACACACATATGCATACACACACATACATATATACACATACACATATATACACACACATAGACATACATATACACTTACATGCATACATACACTTATATGCATACATACACATACACTCACATGCATACATACAATCATATGCATACATACACACACATGCATACACATGCATACATACACACATGCATACACATGCATATTCATACATACATACACATGCATATGCATATATATGCATACACACATACATATACATATGCACACACACACACACACACACATATATATATATATATATATATATATATATATATATATATATATATATATATATATATATATATATATATATATATATATATATATATATATATATATATATACACACATACACATATACACATACACACACACATACATACACACATATACACACACATACATACGCACATACACAAATGCACACATATAGTATATGCATACACACACATTTACAAATGCACACATATGCATACACACACATACACTCACAAAGACACACACAGATACACTCACATGCATACATACATACATATGCATACACATGCATATGCATACACATGCATATGCATACACACATAGACACATGTATTCACACACATGCACATACACATACATATGCATACACACACATGTGCATACATACATACATGTGCATACATACATACATGTGCATACATACACATGTATATACATACTCACATGGATTCGTACACACACATGCATATGTATACATACATACACACATGCATATGTATACATACATACGCACATGCATATGTATATATACATAAACACAAGCAAATACACACACATATGCATACACACACATACATATATACACATACACACACACATAAACATACATATACGCTTACATGCATACATACACTTATATGCATACATACACATACACTCACATGCATACATACAATCATATGCATACATACACACACATGCATGCATACATACACATACACATGCATATGCGTACATACATACACATGCACATACACACACATATGCACATATACACACATACACTCACATGCATGCATACACACACATACACACACATCCACACACATACACATACATACACACACATACACATACATACACATCTACATACACCTACACACACATATACATATATATATATACACACATATACATACATGCACATACACACACATACACATACATACACATATGCATACATACATACACATGCATATGCATATATATGCATACACACATACATATACATATGCACATACGCACACACACACACACACACACACACATATATATATATATATATATATATATATATATATATATATATATATATATATATATATATATATATATATATATATATATATATATATATATATATATATATATATATATTTCTAATCCATTTTGTTTTATATGTACATATATCATGGATCGTAGTAGAGAGGGAAAGGAGAAACTTACTCTCATAAAGAGTCTTATGAGAGGGAAAGTTCCGCCTGTTTTCATAAATTAATATTTTCATTGCTATTATAACACAATTTTTTATTCATTTTTATCTATTTATTTTCAAGACACGTATACCGATCCCAGCTCATGCGAGCATAACAGAGGTGCCTATGAGGACATGCATAGGTAGCCTCAGGCTAGGGTGCGACATAGAACCTAAGGGAAATATAGCATTTATGAGGCATGGGTTGGAGTTTAAAAGAAGAATGAGAGCTTTATGTGACTCCTACCTATGTTTTGTTCACTTGAAATGGAAGTAAGTATAAGTTTACATATAAATTGAGATAAATATTTTATGTTTTACTACTATTGTTTTTTTCTTTTGTAGCCAGTTTGATGAAAGAGATAAAAAGTATGTTCTTAGTTCATTGGAGACAATATTTGGCACTGTGTGGTCACATAAATGGTGTTTGAAAGAGATGCGGATACTTATGGCACATCATCGTGATAATGCACAGTATGCATTGCCTTTATTTGTTATATTTATGTGTGTATCTATATAAATAACACATAGAATATAGTAAATTGACTTGAGTCTTGAGTTTGTCGTGTTTGCCATACCGTTGAAGTATATATACACATTGCATCTAGTCCTCCCACCACCTACTAGAGGAGAGACACCACCTACTAGAGAGATGTCTCTCCTCCCAACCTTATGCCTCGGCAACGTGGTATGAGCAAGAACAAGGAAAAGAATGGTCAACAGAATAAGAGTAGAAGTAAATCAAGGAAGAGGGATATCGAATGCCATTATTGTCATAAGAAAGGACATATGAAGAAAGATTGTTATGCATTAAAGAATGCTAAAGGTAAAGGATAGAATGTTGATGGGCATGTTAAACAGTTACCTGCACCATCTACCTTGACTGTGAAGATTGAGGAAATTAATGCTAATTTTTATGATGCTACGTGTTGACACTTGATAGTACTGTGGCCATCTGAGGTGCTTATGGCTGATTCTCTTTCCCACACCTGGCTGCTAGATTCTGGTGCTTCTTTCCATGTGACACCACACAAAGAATGGTTCTCTAATTATGCAGCAAAGTCTCTTGGTATCGTGAGACTTGGTGACTCTTACCAGTGTGATGTTGTGGGGATTGGAGATGTGGTTGTGCAGTTCATTGATGGTTCAAAATTTACTATGCATAATGTATGCCATGTACCTCAGTTATCACGTAGTTTGATGTCAGTTGGTCAACTTGATGATCTTGGTTACAAGGTGGTCTTCTATGCTCATTCCTTTTGCATATCAAAGGGCGATATGGTTATTGCAAAAGGAAGCAAAGTTGGCTCACTTTATCCTTTATTTGTATCACAGAAAGAACACTTATTAGCTATTACAAAACAACCTATGGCTTGTATTTGGCATGATTTTTTGGGCCATATATCTCGTACTGGAATGGAAAATCTTTCTCGTTTTGGCTACTTACTTGTGTTATCTTTCTCCAATTTTTCATTTTATGAGCATTGTCAATATGGAAAGCAAACTAGAAATGTGCATAGAACGCACATTGAATCTTCAATTCAGCCTTTAGATCATACTGATGTGTGTGGTCCTATGCCCACTAGGTCCTTAGGTGGTTATCTCTACTTTTTCACTTTCATAGATGATGCTACTAGAAAAGTTTGGGTATATCCTATCAAATCGAAGGATGAGGTATTCCCCACTTTCAAAAAATGGCTTGCTTCAGTTGAAACTGAAAAAGGAACTAAGCTTAAGGCTTTAAGCTTTACATTCAGATAACGAGGGTGAGTATACCTCACATGAATTCAACCTTTTCTGTCAGTCTAGAGAGATTCGCAAAGAGTTTATAGCTCCTTATACCCCAATACAGCATGGTGTAGCTGAGAGGATGAATAGAACTATTCAAGATAGAGTAGTCTCTATGTTGCATCATGCAAACCTCTCACAAGTCTTTTGGGCAGAAGCAGTATTGATTGCAGTTCATGTCATTAACCTTCACCTAGTACTGCCAAAGGTTTGAAAGTGGCACAAGAGTTGTGGACAGGGAAGCCACCGTATTATGATCATCTTCGAGTTTTTGGGTGTGAAGCATATGTTCATATACCCTAGAATCTTAGACAAAAGTTGGATCATAAGTCAAAGATATGCATTTTCCTTGGATATGATCAAGAAGGACAATTTGGATATCGCTTATGGGATCCTCAAACACGGATAGTGATCAGAACTAGTGATGTTATTTTTAATGAGTCTAAGATGCATAAACAGCCCATTAAGCAAGTTGAAGTGAGAAGAGTGGTGTTTGAAGATACTATTCCTCCAGTTAGCATGCATAAAAATGCTGCACATAGGGATGTTCAAGAGAATGTCCATTCAGACCAGTCTGCACATGTCCCTGTTTAGCAAACATTGAGACGTTTTGCACGTGTCTCACATCCACCTGATAGATATGTTCCAAGTTTAGATTTTGTTACGCTAACAGACGCTATTGAGCCTTCTTGCTACAAAGAGGCTATGCAGACAGAGGATCATGTCAAGTGGGAGTGTGCCATGAAGAGTGAGTTGGATTCTATTCACAAGAATGGTACTTGAGATTTAGTAACTTTGCCAAAGGGCAGGAAAGCTTTACCATGTAAATGGGTATATAAGCTGAAATTCACATCAGATAGTGTTTTTCAAAAGTATAAAGCATGACTCGTTGCAAAGGATTTTAAGCAACAACATGGTGTTGATTTCGAGAAAATCTTCTCTCCAGTGGTCAAGATGACTACCCTGCGCATGTTGCTTGGATTTGTTGCAATGGAGGACTTAGAGCTAGTCCAAATGGATGTGAAAACTACTTTCTTGCATGGAGATCTAACAGATGAGATCTATATGGAACAACCAGAGGGTTATGTAGTTCCTGGCAAGGAAAATCTAGTTTGTAAGCTTAAGAAGAGCTTGTATGGACTTAAACAGTCCCCTAGACAATGGCACCAAAAGTTTGATGCTTTTATGAAATCTCAAGGCTATCCTCGAAGCAATGAGGATCATTGTCTCTACACAAAGAGATGCTTAGATGGCAGCTTGATATGCTTGATACTTTATGTCGATGATATGTTGATTGCTGGGAAGTCCTCTTACGATTTGTCAGTTCTCAAAAAGAAATTGAGTCAGACATTTGATATGAAGGATTTGGGGGATGCCAAACATATTCTTGGCATGCGCATTACTCGTGATAGGAGTAAAAGATGCATATACTTGTCTCAAAGTGAGTACATATCCAAAGTACTTCACCGGTTCAATATGCAGGGTGGAAAGGCTTTGAGTACACCTTTACCCACATATGTGAAATCGAGCAAGGATGATTGCCCCAAATCAGATGAGGAAAAGGAATTCATGACCAAAATTCCCTATCATTGTGTTGTTGGTAGTCTCATGTATGCTATGGTAGCTACGAGACTAGACATTGCATTTGCAGTGGGAGTTGTGAGCAGATACATGTCTAATCCTGGTAAGAAACATTGGGAAGCGGTCAAGATGATTTTGAGATATCTGAGTGGCACTAAGGACAAGTGTCTATGCTTAGGTAGAGGGAAAGCATCCATTATTGGTTACACAGATTCTGATTATGTTGGTTGTGTAGAGAATCCTAAGTCTACATCAGAGTACATTTTTCATTTTGTCGGAGGTGCTATCTCTTGGAGATCTCGTCTTCAAGAATGTACAGTTGTTTCCACCACAGAAGCAGAGTATGTTGCAGCAAGTGAGGCATGTAAGGAAGCATTGTGGCTTTCTCCTCTTGCTTGTGATATGGGTTTACCTCAACATGTACCTCGCTTGCTTAGTGATAGTCAGAGTGCCATTGCTTTGGCTAAGAATCCGGTCTATCATGCAAAGACCAAGCACATTGAGGTGAGGTATCACTTCATTAGAGATTGCTTAGCCACTGAGCGCATTATTCTTGAGAAGGTTCACACTCAAGATAATGCTACAGATGCTTTGACTAAAGCTCTACCACAGGATAACTTTCGACACTGTTGTCACTTGATGGGGGTTACTTGATTCTTGAACTTACATAGTCACTTGTATAGTGTGTAACATGCCCATCAGGTGGGAGTTATAGTTTGTATACTTACACTCAGGTATTCTTTATCATTCTTTATTTTTCTCCCATAGTTTTTTTGGCCATGTTGGCCTTTAGTGGGAGATTGTTATCGTTAGTGTCATGTGAAAGGCCAAATGGCCACCGGACACTTCCTTGTATATGTTCTTAAATAAAAAATTTAGGGGCCTAGTCAGTCACATACTGTAAGTTCAACCGCATTTGTGAGACCTAAGAAGTCTGTCTTCATGCTCCTCTGTGTACTGTGTTTTCTGTGTATTCTATAGTGTCCCGTGCGGAGTACTATGTGCGGTCTCAGGAGCTCGGCTTTCTACTCCGAGCATATCATCGTGGAGCTCTCGAGAAGGAGAGCGCACTATGGTGCATCCGCATCAAAATACTTCATTATATTTAATCTATGTATTTTTGTTTCATTAAATAAACACATGCTGCTGCAAACAAGACAGTTGAGTCAAATCATACATCGCATTTAAGCCAAATGGGCCATCATGGTTTTGTAGCTATATTTGTAAGTATATATATTATTGAAAGTATATTTTTTATTTTAGTTAAAACACTAATCATTATTTTTTTTTATTTATTTAAATGCAGAGAAAGGATTATGGTCAATACCCTACAAAAAAGGAAATTGATTTTGCTACACATTGTGGATATTGATGTATGAGTGAGTATATGCAAGATCATCCAAATACTTTTGTAAGTATTATTAAATTTCATATTATTATTTTATTTTTATTGATATTTTATATATTTATTTATTTATGTTTGATGTAATACATGAGTATTATGGAGAGGAAGATATGGATGAGGTGGACAGACAGACACAGGTAGGATGATTTGGATCATCACAGAGTGCTCACACCTCTACACATGATGCCACTACAGATACATCAAATCATGTGGATGATCCTGATGATGAGGCTGATCATGATGATGACCACGATCATTAGGAATTACATGATGATGTGGATGATGATGATCAGGATGATAGATATATTACATTGGATATATATTTTACATTGATATACATATTTTTTTTATATCTATATATTTTCTCATTCGTGTTATGTTTTGAATTGTGTCTATGGTACTAATTAATGAAAAGTCTTGTTTGAATGATTTTTATTAATATTTATATTTAGCATGTATTTTATTACTTTAAATATATATTTCATTCATATTATATGTGTTTATGTGTGTATATATGTATGTATGTGCATGTACTTGCAATGTGCGTATAAAATGTATATATGTATGTGCATGTATATGTGTGTTTATGTGTGTGTGTATATATATATATATATATATATATATATATATATATATATATATATATATATATATATATATATGCATATGTATGTTGTGTGTGTATGTGTATATGCAATAATGTATGCATGCATATTCTTTTATGTGTTTGTAGATATTTTTGTGCATATGCACATGTATATGTGTGTGTATGCGTATGTGTATGTGTATGTGTATGTGTAAGTGTATGTGCATGTATAGTGTATGTGTATGGATAGTGTATGTGCATGTATAGTGTAAGTGTATGTGTATGTATATGTGTGTGTATGTGCACGTGTATGTGTAAGTGTATGTGTATGTATATGTGTGTGTATGTGCATGTGTATGCTGTTGGAGTTAGACATCTGCGGAAGCACGCATACAACACAAGGAAGAAGAAGAAGCTTGGAGCACAACACACAATACTTAATGTATTACTCTAGAATGTAAAAAGATAAGTAGCCCATTAGGGCAATAGGCATATATACAAGCCGGGAAAAAAAACCTCCTAAAGAGGGAAAAAAGTGCCCCGACGGTCCTAATGTGTTCACACACATCACTCAACAAATCCCCCCTGGGAGTGATGCGGTGAACAAGGAGTTGGCACTCATGTATAAGAAAGTGCCAAGCTATGTGGAAATCACTCCACAAAAGGAAGTAAGCCCAAAGCTTTGCGGAAAGCTTTAAACTTCTCCCTAGGCAGATCCTTCGTGAAAAGGACTGCAATGTTCTTGTGCATGGGTACATATGCCAAGCTGATCTCCCCAGCACAGAACCTCTCCTTGACATAGTGATAATGCACCTCAATGTGCTTAGTGCGAGCATGGAACACAGGGTTCCTCGCAACTGCCAATGCGCTCTGTCTGTCAGTGAAGATAGTGGTGGCAGAAGTCTGACCAACACCCAAATCAGCCATAAGGCATGTGAGCCACACACACTCAACAGTAGGTTGCTTCTTGCTCAACCAAGATATACATGAGCTACCAAGCATGAAGCAAAAGCCACTAGTGGACACACGAGTGTCATAGCAACCAACCCAATCAGAGTCAGAAAAAGCATGCAAATCTGGCGGTAGTGATCCCCCCTTGGGATAAAACAACCCATGTAACCGAGTACCACTCGAGTAGCGAAAGATGCACTTAATCGCCTGCCAATGCTTCACTCCTGGGCAATGCATAAACCTGCTCATCTGTGAGACAGCAAACTGAATATCTGGCCGAGTAATGCATAAGTAAATCAAGCATCCAACAGCCTACTGATAGAGAACAACATCAAATGCATCTCTAGCATCATGAAGACTCAATCGTAAACCTGTCTCCATAGGAGTGGCAATAGGCTTACAGTCCTCAAGGCCAAAATGCTACAATAATGTGTCAATATATTTCGTTTGACACAAAGCCATCCCACCATCAGCTTTCATAAATTGAATGCCCAAAAAGTGATGCAAATGCCCCAAATCAGACATCTCAAATGAGGCATGCAAATCAGCCTTAAAATCAGCAATATGCTTCTCAATAGGACCAGTGAGCAGATGTCATCAACATAGATAACAATGATCAGAAGCACATCATTAGCACGCTTAACATATAAGGTGCTTTCAGTTGGACTGTTCTCAAAACCATGTGCAATCAAATAGGCATGTATCTTCTCATACCAAGCACGTGGTGCTTGCTTTAAACCATATAAGGCCTTCTTTAACCTCCACACCTGGTTTTCATGCCCTTTCTGTACAAAGCCACGGGGCTGAAAAACATACACTTCTTCATGCAAGTCACCATTCATAAATGCAGTTTTATTGTCCAACTGATGTACATTCCAACCATGATGGGCTGCAAGTGCACAAATGCTCCGAAGAGTAGTCATACGGCATGTAGGTGCAAAGGTTTCATCAAAATAAATGCCTCTTTCCTGTGCATAACCCTTTGCAACAAGCCTAGCCTTATACTTGTCAACTGTACCATCAGGTTTACGCTTCAGCTTGTATACCCACTTAGTGCCAATGGCCTTCTTGCCAGGAGGCAAGTCACATAAAGACCAAGTACCATTCTTGATTATAACATCATATTCAAATTGCATAGCTTCCATCCAATTTTTTGAATTTTGTGCTTCATCAAACAAAACAGGCTCATTCTCATCACAGAGACTAGATGCAGCCATAGCATAGCAATCTGATGCAAAAGAGGCACTATGTGATCCTGAACGAGTACGATATGACAGAGGTGCATCTAATTTGTTGTCACGCAAGGTCTGCACCAGCCATTTTGGCATAGTTCTTGCCTGCTCAATATCAGCTCTCTCATCAATAAGTGCATCATGTACATCTGCATCAAAAATGGAATTATCTGCATCATCACATGAAACTTGCAAAGGCTGAGAAGTTGCCTCATTGGGACCAGCACTAGACTGTCTACCTGTAAAAAGAGGCAGCAAAGTATCATACATATCTTTGGAGCTAACAGATGTCTCCTTAGTACATGAAAGCAATGGCTGAATAGCATCTTCCACAAAAACAACATCACGGCTAACCAGAATGCGTTTAGTCTGTGGATAATACAGACGATAGCCTTTACTTTCAGAACTATATCCAACAAAAATACATTTTACTGCTTTATCATCCAATTTTCTACGATGTTGTTCAAGCACTAATGCTATGCCAAACAACCAAAAACACGCAAATGAGCAACAAATGGCTTGCGGTCATGCGAAGCCTCATACGGAGTGATAGATTGCAGCGCTTTAGTGGGACACCTATTCAGTACATATGCTGCACACATGATAGCCTCAAGCCAGAAACTATGTGGTAAAGACTGACTCTTGACCATACACCTCGCCATCTCCATGAGTGACCTGTTCTTTCGTTCAGCAACTCCATTCTGCTGACGTGTATACGGCACTGTACACTAGTGTTTTATCCCACGTTCAGCCAAAAATGCATTAAAATCAGAAGACATATACTCCCCCCCTCGATCAAAACGGAGGGTGCCTATTTTACATGCTAACAGATTTTCAGCCAAAACCAAAAACCGTTTGAAGCACATGAACACTTTGGACTTTGCCTTCAATGGATATACCCATGCATGCCTAGAAAAATCATCAATGAAAGTCACGAAGTAAAGATAATTCCCAAAAGAAGGTGTCTGCATAGGACCACAGACATCACTATGTACAAGCTGCAATTTCTAAGTAGCCCGAACTGAGCCATCTTTTGGAAAGGACGAACGCTGCATTTTGCCCAAAACATCCTTCACAAACATGTTTTCCAGGTGCCTCAAGTTTGGGCAAAGAGGACACCATTTCAGATTTCTGCAGGCGTAGAAAACTAGCAAAATTCAGATGACCAAAGCGTGCATGCCAAAGCTTTGCATCTGACATAGCCTGAGAATCATTTACTGCACATGCCAAATCATTTACAGATCTTTCATAGTCTATGAGCTTATATAGCCCATGACATAAAATGCCCGAAGCAATAATCACATCGCCATTTGACAGATCATGAAATGTACACCTGTCATCAACAAATTTCACAACCAAGCCAATCTTGGCTAATGCAGAAACTGATAACGGGTTCTTCTTGATCCCTGGCACAAATAAAGCATCTAACAAAGTGAAAGAGCTACCATCAGCAGTAGTCAAAATGATCTTACCAACTCCCATAACAGGATAGGAGTTGTTGGCGCATGTAACAGTATTCCCTATAGGGGCAGGCTTGAGTGAAAGGAAGGAAGTGCGCTGCGAGGTAATATGTTTGGTCCCCCCACTGTCAAAAAAAACATATGAGTCTACTGCAGACATGCACTGCTCATGGGAAGATGGTTCAAAACTGCAGACACTAGTAAACACCCATTCTTCTTCCTGCACAAGATTAGCAGACTCTGTTTTTGGTGTAGAGGCCTCTGCAACAACCATTCCAGCCTCTTTCTTCTTTGCCTCTTTAGCAGCCAGTTTTGGACAGTTCTTTATGATGTGATCATTCCCTTTACAGTACTTACAAAACAATTTCTACTTTTCTGATTTCTTCTCATCTTTATCTTCCTTCTTCAAATATGCATAATTAGCAGATTTTTGCTTACTAGTTGAAGAGCTCCATTTTCCTTTCCCCTTCTGACTAGCCAAGAAAGTTTGATCTGCAACTCGCATAATGGACCTATTCTGATTGGACTGATCTTCCTGCAACAGAACAGAGACTAACTCCTCAAATGATAAGGCATTTGGATTGCCTTTCGTCATCAACCGAAGAGTAGAAGCAAAACTCTGATATGAATCAGGAAGACCATTCAGAACGGTCTGCACAAGTGAGCTATCTGGTATAACCTCATCAGCAGAAATCAAGTGTTCCTTCAAGTCTTTGATCTTCGTTAGGAAACTGTCCATAGAATCACCTTCATTCATGTGCTCACTCTCCAACTATTTTCGGAGGTAAGCAACACGAGCCTCATTCCTAGCTTGGTACAATGTGGTAAGTGTATCCCAAGCATCCTTAGCTGTTCTGCAAGAGCGAATGTGAGGAATAATGGCACGTTTGACAGACAAAGCTATCAATGCATGTGCCTGGGCATCTCTGCCATCCCAACAAATTTGCTCTGCAGTAGGTGCAGCAAAAATCGCATCACGAATAGGAATATGCAGAAGAGAGAGAGAGGGGGGAGAGAGAGAATAAGATAGTGATTAGAAAAGAGAGAGATCTAGAAAGAGCTCGTAACCGCACCACAGATATGAATGTTGGAGATCTCTTCGATCAAATGTGCGTAAATGACGGTCGAAGAGTAGTTTAACATTTTTATTCTCTGTAAATGTCTCATAAATGATGAAAAACTACCATGCCCCGATAGTCACTTGCATCATATAAGCAACACCTAAGCATCATATAAGCGACATTAGAAAGTGTCACATAAGCGATGCTATGGATATATCATATAAGCGACGGTTTGGGCAAAGTCGTATAAGCGACGTGGAAGTAGCGACGCTAATGTTTACATCGCTCTTACTGTCGATAACAACGTTAGAAATAACGTCGAGATTAACATCGTTTAAATGATGGTACACACTCGACGGCCACTCCGACGAAATGCTCGATCACGAAGCAAAAAAAATGTGTCATGTTAACCATTGCTACGCCCTCTTTACTCTTGTTGTGTCAGCAATATGATCATAGGGATCTCTTGAACCATCATATTGGTTCTTCATGCATTGTGCTACTTGGAAAGACCTAAGTATCTTACCATCATGTAGAGGTCTAGGTGTAGGTAAATGATTATGTTCCTATAGGATTCCCAAAGCACTGACATGGCCTAACATGTATAGGTATTCTTATGACTCTCATATCTACCTCAATTGTAGCCATCCTTTCCTCATCTACAGGAGGTCTCTACATTCCTCAGACATGATCATTTCTTCTAGGTCAACGTTTGAGTCACTCAACATCTCTAAAAATGAGGTGGAGCGCTTCTAGGTGGAAAACATTCTTCTAAAAATATCCAACTATGATGTTCCCTTAAATTCTCAAGTACTCTACCCAATCTTATGTGCATATAAAGTGTCTTCCTAACTTTCTAATTTAATTTTCTCTTGATGTCTAATGACTCCGAACTTATGTTTTCTTTGATTGGTTCTTTACTCATCTTTTTCATTTTGGGTGTTTTGAAGTGAGAAAAATGCTAAGAATAAGATGTAGGAAATCAAAAGCTAACCCATATAGTAGTTCAACCTCAATCAAACCTTGGGGAATGTGAACCAAGGTTTCAATCCATACATGACGTCTCTTTTTAAAATTTGTGGTTTCATTTCTGAAGTGGCCACTCCAAATGAGCTTTTCTTCTCATAACCCTCTCAAAAAGAACAAGATCTATCTTGAGGACCATAAAAGAAAAAAGAAAAAATCTCCATAAAATTGGGACGAAAATTCATAATTGCGTGATTGCTACATTCTAGAGCAATTGTGATGTTCACGCGAAATCAAAAATTCCTCAAGGTGATGTCTTTGGATCAATCAAGATGTCTCTGAAGCAATCATGATTTCCCAAAAATGATGTTCCTATTGGAGAGCAATCAGTGATGCCTACAAGGAATGGTCAATGACTAGGCCCTTGTGTGGCAGGAAAATCACCAATATGCAAGAGAAATCACGATTTTCAGAATTTTGAGTAATTTTGATGACTTCAGGGAAAATCTGAGACACAATGGTTACTGCGCACAAAGCTATTGTCACTTCTTTGCTGAATTTCCAACATGCGAACTTTGATCCTAGAAGTGTATTAGCTACGCCAGCGGCCATATTTTGATGTGTTTGAATGAAAAAATACCCTACAATTTCCATTTAAATGTGGATTTTGATGTTTTGAGGTCTCTAACTATGCATACGATGGTCCAGACACAAAGATTTATACGATGGTTATATATATATATATATATATATATATATATATATATATATATATATATATATGTATATGTATATGTATATGTATATGTATATGTATATATATATATATATATATATATATATATATATATATATATATATATATATATATATATACATACTACATTCAATCCTCCTTTTCTCACAGTGAAGACGACTACCTACTCTTGTCTATTATGCATGCATGTATGTAATAATGTAAGGCATCTCGTTCCCTTGAGTGGATTGAATGCTGCTTAAAAAAGCGAGGAACCGCATCGCCTTTTCCCTGTACTGCAGCACTTAGAAGTTAGAACAAACTATGCAGAATTATTATGTCGCATGCAAGCCCACATTTTTTGGGACTAGACGTCTCTTCCATGAGCTGATACCTGTGGATATGAAGGACTTAGAAGGACTCTTGCTTTATTATCAAAAGGTTGTCTATAGAAATCTCTCTAACACACTCCTGTTTTAATAAATAATAGAGAGAAGACACATCTAGTTCTCTAGCTTCTACCTTTTTTCTTAGTTTATATTACAACAACAATGGGCATCTGCATCCTCTTCCAAAAAGATAGTCCATGTTGCTATGAGTTGAAAATTTCCCCCTTCGCTAGTATCAAAGCAGTTTTGTACATCGATGTTCAGACTGTTGACATTGTGCAACCTTTTAGCAGAAAAAGACTAATGTCTCAAACCGTACTACCATTAGCCCAAGAATCCTCTATTTTTTAGCACTTTTGGAGCCTTTTCCCTTATATTTTAAGTCTTTTTTTTTCTCTTAGTTGTGCCAAAAGATTGGTCTTGATTGTATTTCTCTTGTAAGCATTAGTCCTGATGCTGTGACTGAAGGTCCCGCTAGCCTCCTTTCTCTCACCTCTTTCCTTCATGTACCCCCCTCACGAATCCTCGCACATAGAGAAGTGCATAGCAAAATCTCTCTCTCTCTCTCTCTCTCTCTCTCTCTCTCTCTCTCTCTCTCTCTCTCTCTCTCTCTCTCTCTCTCTCTCTCTCTCTCTCTCTCTCTCTCTCTCACACTCAGCTGTGCATTCCTTGCCCTTTTCTATCTCCTCATCACCACATCCCCGTGAGCACTCTGTTCTTTCCTTCCCCTCCTCCTCCTCATTGCAAACCGTATGAAAAGTGATAGATTCTAAAGCTTTTTGGTTTAGCCTATTTGAATGTGCAGAACACACATGAAAACATCAATCCATTGAGTATGAGAAAACCTGACCAGTGCGAAACTTGTTGCATATGGTAACATGGAGCGGTTTATCATCCAGCATATGATAAGGCTGAAGGGCGTCGACATTACAGTGTAATACTTTAAAGTCTTACTGCATAAATTCATGGATCCTCAGAGTCTTACTGCATTAATAAAGTCCATAGGATCCTCAGAATCCATCGCACGCCCTTGTGACTTTTTCATGCATATTACAGTACAACTGAAGCAATTGATGCAGAATTAAATTGAACCACATGTAATAGTGAGATGTTGTCCTTTGTGATGGGTTGCTTGATTGGTTCCTTCGCCTCTTAGGTTGAAAACGGGGGTTCAACCCCTTCAGATTGCAGTGGGACAGCCTTGATCACATGTATGTTGGGACGGTCATAAACTAGTTCCTTCTGGTGGATTACTGGGCTTTCAGGAAATAACTCCTTATGTCATCTGATCTTAGGACTGTCCCTTACCAATTCTCAATTGCTACCCTAATTATAGGTGTTAGACGTTCAACCCCTACTTTACCCTAATTATATAGGTGTTATAAGTGTTACACATTCAACCCCTACTTCACCCTAATTATAGGTGTTAGACATTCGATCCCACGAAGGGTTCTTCTGAGGGCAAAGCCAAACCTTTAAGCTATCCAAAAGAGTACATCTCAAAAATAGAACTTATTTAAAAGAAAGTAATAATGAGAGGTTGGGCAAGTTAAAGCTTCAAGGAAAATGTAACCCTCCTTTGCAACGCTTAATTGGTATCGAATAGGTTGTTTTTTGAGCAATCTACCTCAGGCTAGGCGAGGAGATTGGCTTGAACAAAAAAAGACTCTACTGCAACAAACACGGGCCATGTTAAGATAGAATCTGAGAAGGGATGACCCTAAGGCTAGACAAGGAGATTGGTTTGAACTAAAGTTAAGATAAAAATTGAGACGGGATGACCCTAAGGCTAGACAAAGAGATTGGTTTGAACTAAAGTAAACCCTACTGTAACGAATATGACCCTTGTCACCAGTGTTGATTTTTGACGACCGTATTACCCGTTTTGGCCTTTTTTTACCGTAAAATACAATCAAAAAATATTTTTGACCTTCAAAAAATACATTAAAAATAGTAAATACAGGTAGGACCTCTAGATAACCTTCAAAACTGACGGGCATAGTAGACCGTCAAAATACAACACTGCTTGTCACTGACGATTCGTCCACTCTGAGTGCTCAAAAGCCAATGATTCCCTTCGAAAAGAGCTGATTTATCATCTCATGATATCATATTGAGAAGAGAGTGCTAACTGCAGCCGAACGAATTTGAACCCACACCCTCTTCGAGAGAGACAAAGAAATCACCCTCTATGCAGTGCTGCTGGACTCGAAGCATCATCCAGGAATGAGGATCCAATATTCATATTGCATGTCTTAATGAAAGCTCACTTCCGTGCAGAGTTATGGAAGCACCATGCAGTCGTACATCACGTCTGCCACCTACAGATCTGTAGAAGCCAAATGAAGGCGAGCTTTGCAAATTGCAGGACTCTTCCATACGTGCAGAAGATTGACAGAATTTCGACCTTTGGGCAGAACATGAAGTCAAGAGAAGAGCAACATTTCTCTTCAATGAGGGTTTCCTAGAAAGACGAAGCCTGAAGACTTTGCAGTTTCATCTGATGCCAGCTTTGCATCCTTATCGCTATGAGCTTATGAGCCATGTCCCGTCCCGAATTCCAATTATTCGAACATCTTCTGAAAGGCCGCACGCCTCAGACTTCAGCAGTCCCCTTTACCTTCGGCATGTCCCACTCGCAGCTTTCCATCTCCTCCTTCAATGTAAAGGCAATCTTGACGTGAGAACGTTCAAACCTTTCTGACAATGAAGATGACGAACTATCTACTTCTATGTCTATCCATTTAAGGACTCTTACTGCCTTGACTGAATGGAATGCTGCTTGGCACAGCGCTCCTTGTTTTCGTGTGCATCACTGAGAACAAACTTTGGCGAAATGAAATTCTTCTCCTTGTCAAACAACAAGCTAGGGTTTCCTCTCGGTCTCGGTCTGTGGTTTTCGGTGCGCTGTGTACGTCTATGGTTTTGCGCCTGTAGTATTCCCCGTGCGGGGGACCAATGGCCCTTCAACATGCGTTATTGAATGGGATCTCGTTACCGACTGGTGCAAGGCTACGATTTTTTGCATCATCATCTCCAAGTTCAATCAACTTGCAGAGGCTGGTTCTCTCTCCACAACGATCCAATCTTTATGAGAGAATTCATTGGAAAGGTAACAAAGTTGCGGTGGTTCATAGGTTATGAGAAATAGTGATTTTAAGGGCTCATGGTCTATCTCTGCACATTGCTACAAAGTCGGGACTACCACCAATCAGAGTTAAGCTTATACTTATCACATTTCTTGATGCTAATTCCATCTCTTATGCATATTTTTTGCTTAGACCTATGTGTGAACGTCCTCCAACAAGTTCTCTTTATTCAGATAAGAAAGAAGAAGCACAAAGGCAAGAATGAGGAAGATGATGAGAAGGAGATTTTCCAGCCAACTATGCAAGAAAGAGCAAGTGGAAAGGGAAGAAGATATAGTGGGATCAACAAGGTCAATGCTTGAAGAGAAGAAGCTGCCACATTATTTATGGGCAAAAGCAATTTCTACTATTGTGTATCATGGAAATAGACTTCCTTCTAGGTTTCTTCAATGTATGACCCTTATGAAGCATGGAATGGTAGAAAACCAAGTCTAGGTCATTGCAAGGTTTTTTGTTGCTTAGCTATGTACATGTACCTTCACAAATCAGAGGTAAACTAGATGAAAGGCAAACCAAGGAGCTATTCATCGGCTATGATTCAACTCAAATGGGCTACAGGTTTTGTAATCCATCCACAAAGCAATTTAGTTGAAGAACATAGATCATGGTATGATGAGGACAAACAAAAGGTGAACTTACCTTATGATCTTGAGTCATATTTTCATCCATTAGGTAGAAAGCATGTTATACATGTGCAGGACTAAAGAAGTGAATCTAATGATGATCAAGATGAGAAGGAAAGAGAAAATAAGCTCGAAAGTCAAGAGGAAAGGCCAAAATGCAAGAATGTGAAGAATGCTCCAAACATACTCCTAGAAGGTCAAAAGGGGAGAAAAAGCAACCTGAAAGGTATGGATATGATTCTACATTTGTAACAAAGAATTCTATTTATCTAAACAAAGACTCAATTTAAGAGGAATCTTTAACATATGAAGAAGCTAAGGACCCTAATTGGGAGAAAGCCCTGAAAGAGGAGATAGAAGCCTTTAAGGAAATGGACACATGGGAATTAGTTACAATGCAAACCAATCAGAAGGTAATATGTCAAAGATGAGTCTATAAGTTGAAAAGGAATCCAAATGGATCAATTTGTAGATACAAAATCAGATTGGTTGCTAAAGGTTGTGCTCGAACTTAGGGCATAGACTATGAGGAGACCTTTTCACCAGTTGCCAAGATGACCACCATCAGGACATTGCTTAGTGTAACAGCTACAAGAAATCGGAAGCTACTTCAACTTCATGTGAAGAATTATTTTCTCAATGGGTGGATTAGTGAAGAGGTATAAATGTCAAAACCTCTAGGGTTTGAAACCCCTATCTATCCTTCTTATGTATGCAAGCTAAAAAATGCATTGTATGGTTTAAAAGAAGCTCCAAGCACTTGAAATTTCAGATTGGTAACCTATCTACAAGACCAAGGTTTCAAGCCAAACAATGTAGAACCTTCTTTGTTCATCAAGAAGGTTCACAATGAAGTTATCTATTTGCAAAACCTTCTTTGTTCATCAAGAAGGTTCACAATGAAGTTATCTATTTATGTGTATGTAGATAACATAATTGTGACAGGTGATGACTTGAATGGAATAGAAAGGATCAAAAGACATATGAAGGAGCACCTCAAGATTAGTGATCTAGAAGAGCTCACATTTTTCTTAGGTATGCAGGACATACACAGATCAAGGGATGTACTTAACTTTGAGAAGGTACATTCAAGATCTACTCTTGAGATTCAAAATGGAGAATGCTAAAAATGTAGGTACACCTTTGGAAATGAATCATAAGATTAATGTTTATGAAGGTGAGTAGATTGAAGACATTAAAGAGTTTCAAAGTTTGTTAGGTAGCTTGATCTATGCTACTCATATAAGGGTAGATATCTCATACATTGTAGGAGTGCTAAGTCAATTCATGCACTTTCCAAGAAGACCACATATGGATGTAGCTAAGAGCATACTCAACTACCTCATGAGAAAAATCAATGAAGGTATATTCTATCCTTATTCAATAGATTTGGATCTCAAGCTATACTCAGATGCAAATTGGGTAGGATCCAAGGATGATAGGAGAAGTACTTCAGGATTCTTAGCATTATAGGTTCAAAGCTTGTACCGTGGAGTTCCAAGAAGCAACCAAAAATTGCATTATAGAGGTTTGAACATAGCAACTCAAGGAGAAATATGGCTAAGGGAATTGTATATAGATCTGGGACTTTTGAGCTCCAAACCTCATATATTTGGAGATAATATAATCTCTATGCACCTAACAACAAACCCTATTTTCCATGCAAGAAACAAACACATAGAAGTTCATTTTCATTTCATCAAGGAGAAGCTCATGGCAAAGAAGATTGAGATTTCTTTTGTTCCAACTGAAAAGTAGGTAGCAGATATGATGACAAAGGCACTTGATGGAATCAAACTTTGCAGGTTTAAGTCAATAGCAAGTATTCAACTTATCAAAGAATGAAGATTCAAGCATGTTTAAGCTTGAGGGGGAGCTATTAGATCATCAAGCTTGCATCATGCTTGAGGAGCGCTTTCCCTAGTCCTAAATCCTTTATTGAAATGAGTCATAGTGATAGGATACTCCTTGAGAATCTTCATCCATGTAAAAGCACATTCATGGTATCTCATAGGGATTTCTTATGGATGTCTTATTCATATAAAGGCTTAGAGATTTAATCATATAAAAGGATAAAAGAAGAACCCAAATTCCATGGGTTTTAGAGTTGATGATGATGCTAATCAATCAATCACCTAAATCAAGTTTATAGACTTGATCTCTACTTTTCCTAGATGATAGGAAAGTGATTTCTTCATCCCAACAAACAAGCCCTCCACGGTTTTTTGAATTCAAATCACTATTGATGAGTAGTGGACTACACAAAAAGTTTATACAAAGAATCACAATCATTTGTACAATCAGTTAGATCAATATACATATTCATTTTGATCTTCAACTTGCTCCTCTCTATTTTTTGCATCATCATCTCCAAGTTCAATGAACTTGTAGAGGCTGGTTCTCTCTCCATAGTGATGGAATATTTATGAATGAGCATTCATTGGAAAGCTAACAATGTCTACTTCATGCGTAAATTTTTTTGTGAAAGTTGGTTTAGTATATTAGGAGAAGTCATGATTTTGAAGTCTCGGGGTCTATCTCTACACATCCCTAAAAAGTTGGGACTACGAGAAAATAGAATTCAGCTTATAATTATTACATTCGTTGATGATAATTCTATCTCTCATGCATATAAGATACTTAACCCTGTGTGTGAACTTCCTCTAAGAGGAATTTGATCAATTGCAATGAGGCTGTTTGTAATGAACATTTGAATTTTTGTATGATTCAATCGAAAATAGCATCTCTTTGACTACTCATTGTGCAACCTTATTTGTATTGCATCAATCATTTATCATTGATGATCCAAAGTACATAGTGGGCTTTATTGCACTAATCTCAAGACTATAAGGTATATTTGAATCTCCAAGAGTGCAAGGGCTGGTCTTGTGCTGGTTAGGTGGACATAACTTCAACACTTGGAACCCCAAATTTCTACTACTTTCAAGCTTCTCAGTTTACTCACACCCAAAGCCTTGCAAAAATCTTCAAACTTGTCATGGGGAATCTTTTTTAAAAGATTTGCAACATTTTCCTATGTGGGAACATATGCCAAATTGATCTCTCCAATGGAGATTTAGTTTCTTGATTATAGAGTAGAAATGTGGTTACATGATAGTATCGCCTTTACAATCATAGCTTCGGAAATTACAAACTTCATCACTTTTCGATCTTTGTGTATCTGCACTTTGCGTATTTACCACTTCCGGAATCTGTCCATAAGATACAATGCCATACCTCTTTGTAAGTGCTTCACACCATTCCATACTTCCAAAATACAAAATTACCAAAAAATAAACAATTTCAAAAAACTCTTAGCATCTCTGTAAACTCCATTCCTATTACATTGGATTTTTATTAGGAGGAATTTGGTCATACACATTGGCTGCTAATGTTGATATATTTAGGTAGTGATGTGTGTGACCACACTAGGACCACCAGGGCACTTTTTTCCCTCTTTAGGAGGTTTTTTTCCCTCGGCTTGTATATACGCCTATTGCCCTAATGGGCTACTTATCTTTGTACATTCTCTAGTAATACATTCAGTATTGTGTGTTGTGCTCCAAGCTTCTTCTTCTACCTTGTGTTCTTCGCGTGCTTCTACAGATATCTAACTCCAACAGTTGGTATCAGAGCAGGTCGCCGCTTCATCTAGGGCGTCGTTGACACCTCTCCAGTTGTAGTCCCAAAATCCTATGGATTTTGGTGAGCATACTCAGCGTGTTTTCGACATCAAAACCGCTTCGCTTTGTGGTGCCGAAATCGCGATCTGAGCTCGTTTCAGCCTCCGAATGCACTATCATAGTGCTTGTGTAGGCTATTTCATCTTTTGGTGCCAAAGGTATATACCAGTTTTTGTTTGCCAGTAGAAGCATCTCAAAGTCAGCTACAGGTCTAGCAGAATTTGTATGGGCAGTTCTGTTCAACTTTTTGAGATACAATCAATTTTTGCATCAAGGTATTTTAGTCACCAGCCATGGCTGAAAGCAGTGATGTATTTTGTATGTTAGCTGTTGAGGATAAGTTGGATGGTACCAAATACCCGTTGTGGGCTTATATGATGCGACATGTAATGGTTGCAAAAGGATTATGGAACATTGTGCAGGGTGTCGAAAAACATCCTATCACACCTGCAACTGTTAACAACTACAGGTACTGAAGCTGATGCAGAAGGTGTCGAAGATGATGATATTCTGCATATTCTTGTTCGTGCTATAGTTTTTGATGCACCTACTACAGAGTAGATTCGTTGGGATGGCAGAGATGCTCAGGCACATGCATTGATAGCTTTGTCTGTCAAACATGTCATTATTCCTCACATTCACTCTTGCAGAACAGCTAAGGATGCTTGGGATAACTTACCACATTGTACCAAGCTAGGAATGAGGCTCGTGTTTCTTACCTTCGAAAACAGTTGGAGAGTGATCACATGAATGAAGGTGATTCTATGGACAGTTTCCTAACAAAGATCAAAGACTTGAAGGACAGTTGATTTCTGCTGATGAGGTTATACCAGATAGCTCACTTGTGCAGACCGTTCTGAATGGTCTTCCTGATTCATATCAGAGTTTTGCTTCTACTCTTTGGTTGATGATGAAAGGCAATCCAAATGCCTTGTCATTTGAGGAGTTAGTATCTGTTTTGTTGCAGGAAGATCAGTCCAGGCAAAAAGAGTGCATTATGTGAGTTGCAGATCAAGCTTTCCTGGCTAGTCAGAAGGGCAAAGGAAAATGGAGCTCTTAAATTAGTAAGCAGAAATCTGCTAATTCTACACAATTGAAGAGGGAAGACAAAGATGCAAAGAAATCAGAAAAGCAGAATTTTTTTTTGCAAGTACTGTAAAGGAGATGATCATATCATAAAGAACTGTCCTAAACTAGCTGCAAAAGAGGCAAAGAAAAAAGAGGCAGGAATGATTGTTGCAGAGGCCTCTACTCCAAAAACAGAGTCTACTAATCTTGTGCAGGAAGAAGAATGGGCATTTACTAATGTTTGCAGTTTTGACCCATCTTCTCATGCGCACTGCATGTCTTCAGTAGACTTAGATGTTTGGTACTTTGACAGTGGGGCGACCAAACATATTACCTCGCAGCGTAGTTTTTTCTCTTCACTCGAGCTTGCCCCTAAAGGAAATACTGTTATATGTGCCAACAACTCCTCTTATCCTGTTATGGGAGTTGGAAAGATCATTTTGACTACTGCTGATGGTAAATCTTTCACTTTTTCAGATGCTTTGTTTATGCCAGGGATCAAGAAAAATCTGTTATCAGTTTCAGCATTAGCCAAGATTGTCTTGGTTGTGAAATTTGTTGATGACAGGTGTACAGTTCATGATCTATCAGATGGCGACGTGATTATTGCTTCTGGCATTTTATGTCGTGGGCTGTATAAGCTCATAGACTATGAAAGGTCTGTAAATGATTTGGCATGTGCAGTACATGATTCTCAGGCTATGTCAGATGCAAAGCTTTGGCATGCACGCTTTGGTCATCTGAATTTTGCTAGTTTGCTACGCCTACAGAAATCTGAAATGGTGTCCTCTTTGCCACCAAACTTGAGGCACCTGGAAAACATGTTTGTGAAGGTTGTATTTTGGGCAAAATACAACGTTCATCCTTTCCAAAAGATGGTTCAATTCATGCTACTCAGAAATTGCAGCTTGTACATAGTGATGTCTGTGGTCCTATGTAGACACCTTCTTTTGGAAATTATCTTTACTTCGTGACTTTCATCGATGATTTTTCCTGGCATGCATGGGTATATCCATTGAAGGCAAAGTCCAAAGTGTTCATGTGCTTTAAACAGTTTTTGGTTTTGGCTGAAAATCTTTCATCATGTCAAATGGGCACCCTCCGTTTTCATCGAGGGGGGGAATATATGTCTTCTGATTTTAATGCATTTTTGCCTGAACATGGGATAAAACACCAGTATATAGTGTCATATACACCTCAATAGAATGGAGTTGTTGAATGGAAGAACAAGTCGCTCATGGAGATGGCGAGGTGTATGGTCAAGAGTCAGGCTTTACCACATAGTTTCTGGCTTGAGGCTGTAATGTGTGCAGCATATGTACTTAACAGGTGTCCCACTATAGCGCTGCAGTCTATCACTCCATATGCGGTTTGGCATGAATGCAAGCCATCTATTTCTCATCTGCATGTCTTTGGTTGTTTGGCATATGCATTAGTGCCCGAACAACATCACAAAAAATTGGATTATAAAGCAGTAAAATGTATTTTTGTTGGGTATAGTTCTGAAAGTAAAGGCTATCATCTGTATCATCCACAGACTAAATGCATTTTGGTTAGCCGTGATGTTGTCTTTGTGGAAGATGCTATTCAGCCATTGCTTTCATGTACTAAGGAGACATCTGTTAGCTCCAAAGACATGTATGATACTTTGCCGCCTCTTTTTACATGTGGACAGTCTAGTGCTGGTCCTAATGAGGCAACTTCTCAGACCTTGAATGTTTCATGTGATGATGTAGATCATCCCATTTCTGATGCAGGTTTACATGATGCACTTGTATATGAGAGAGCTAATATTTAGGAGGCAAAAACTATGCCAAAATAGCTGGTGCAGACCTTGCGTGACAACAAATTAGATGCAGCTTTGTCATATAACACTTGATCAGGCTCTCATAGTGCCTCTTTTGCATCAGATTGCTATGCTATGGCTGCATCTAGTCTCTCTGATGAGACTAAGCCTGTTTCGTTTGATGAAGCACAAAATTCAGAAAATTGAATGGCTGCTATGCAATCTGAATATGATGTTATAATGAAGAATGGTACTTGGTCTTTATGTGAATTGCCTCCTAGCAAGAAGGCCATTGGCACTAAGTGGGTATACAAGATAAAGCGTAAACCCGATGGTACAGTTGACAGGTATAAGGCTAGGCTTGTTGCAAAAGGTTATGCGCAGGAAAGAGGCATTGATTTTGATGAAACCTTTGCACCTACATGCCGTATGACTACTGTTCGGAGCATCTGTGCACTTGCAGCTCATCATGGTTGGAATGTACATCAGTTGGACATTAAAACTGCATTTCTGAATGGTGACTTGCATGAAGAAGTGTATGTTTTTCAGCCCCGTGGCTTTGTGCAGAAAGGGCATGAAAACCAGGTGTGCAGGTTAAAGAAGGCATTATATGGTTTAAAGCAAGCACCACATGCTTGGTATGAGAAGATACATGCCTATCTCATTGCACATGGTTTTGAGAACAGTCCAACTGAAAGCACCTTATATGTTAAGCATGCTAATGATGTACTTCTGATCATTGTGGTTTATGTTGATGACATGCTACTCACTGGTCCTCATGAGAGGCATTGCTATTTTTAAGACTGATTTGCATGCCTCATTTGAGATGTTTGATTTGGGGCATTTGCATCACTATTTGGGCATTCAGTTTATGCATGTTGATGGTGGAATGGCTTTGTGTCAAACGAATTATATTGACACAATATTGCAGCATTTTGGCCTTGAATATTGTAAACCTATTACCAATCATATGGAAACAGGTTTACGACTGAGTCTTCATGTGTTGGAGATGCATTTGATCATGTTCTCTATCAGCAGGTTGTTGGATGCTTGATTTACTTATGCATTACTCAGCCAGATATTCATTTTGTTGTCTCACAGATGAGCAGGTTTATGCATTGCCCAGGAGTCGAGCATTGGCAGGCGGTTAAGCGCATCTTTCGCTACTTGAGTGGTACTCGGTTACTTGGTTTGTTTTATCCCAAGGGGGGGTCACTACCGCCAGATTTGCATGCTTTTTCTGACTCTGATTGGGCTGGTTGCTATGACACTCATTTCCACATAGCTTGTCACTTCCTTATACATGAGTGCCATCTGCTTGTTCACTGCATCACTCCCAGGGGGGATTTGTTGATATATTTAGGTAGTGATGTGTGTGAACACACTAGGACCGCTGAGGCACATTTTTCCCTCTTTAGGAGGTTTTTTTTTTCCCCAGCTTGTATGTATGCCTATTGCCCTAATGGGCTACTTATCTTTGTACATTCTCTAGTAATACATTCAGTATTGTGTGTTGTGCTCCAAGCTTCTTCTTCTACCTTCTGTTGTTTGCGTGCTTCCACAGACGTCTAACTCCAACAGCTAACACCTTTACTTGGTAGAACAAGATCAAGATCTCTCCATGCATCAAGTAATTTTATGGATTATTATCTTATTGCAATAGCATGTAATGAAGAGCCACGTAATTTTGAAGATGCATGTGACGATCCACATTGCATGAGTCCTATGCAATCAGAGAGGGATTCCATTCATAAGAATGGTACTTGGGAGTTATGTGAATAGTCAAAAGGAAAAAATGTTGTTGGTATTCTTGGTACAAGAAAATCAACAATTGGTGATTAGGACAAAGATTTCAAGGTAAAGAATGAGGCAAAGATCAACATATGAGGCTTGAAGTTTAGTGTATGATCAGAAGATGAAGACTTGTATATACATGTATACTAATCTTGTAATTAGTTCATAAAGACTTTGTATCTTTGATGAGTCGGGATGTAAACATCTATATATACTTGATATAGATGTACTAAAAGAATGAGGGATAAGTTTTATAAGTCATTAGAGACTTTAGAAACTGAGAAGAACATGAATCATCAATCAGATGTAAGATTTCTCTGAAATGAAGATTTCTCTAAATAGATTTCTCTAAATAGATTTCTCTGTAAGATTTTGCTCAGTGCTCCTTTTGTGTTTATCTTATTGAGGAATGCTTTTGTACAAGTCTTAATCTATATTTGAGTGACCTCTATACAGGTTTTGAGAGTTTAATTGTAATCAGGCTCAAAGAATTTTGAGTAGGAACATTTACATATGTAAATGTGATGAAGTGAAGGAATGAACATGCTCAATCCTGGTGCTCAATATTTTGATTAGATCTCCCTCCACAGTGTAAAGTTTTGAGCAACTAAGCACTCATTTCTTAAGTTGAAAGGTAAGCTACTTGTGGCTAAAAGAATTTGAATAAACGGGGTCTAATTTGGGAGAACCATGCATTAGAAGTTGCAGGTGTTAAAGTCGACTACACAAAAGAGCAGTTTCAGACATAGGTACATTAAATCTCAAGATCTACTGATTCTTTTGGAAATATTTGACTTGGATAAGTTTCAGAAATGTTAGGAGATACCTTGTACAAAGTTTCATTGAAAACTTTACACATTTGATTAGTCAATGAGTGAATTAAGTGTAGCAGACTTTTCTAAGTAAACAATTTCTTCATAGTTAGTTCAAAGTTTGATAATTTGGCATTAGTCTTCCAAAATTGGTTGAGGTTTTGAGTTGTTCTTGATATAGAGGTGCTCTAACATCAAGGATAACTTGTTCTTTTGGAGATTAACACTCTCCATCAGTGGTATCAGAGCAAGAGCCATCGGTTTTGAAGAAAGGAGGACCCCGACTATTGCAGCAGATATACAAAAATCAATCCTTGAAGATTCAAAAGGTGAAAGTTTGAAGTCAGCTAGAGAAGGAGGCCTGAAGTTATCAAGAAGATCAAAAGGAAATACATTTGAAGTAAAGGTACATTCATTATTCACAAAGCTTGAGGAATTTATTGCACAGGTGAAGAAAGGATGGGAGATTCTCTTCCGATAGAGAAATTGGATGGAGAAAACTATCCTGCTTGGTCAATGAGGATGCAAGCTCATCTTATGAGCAAAGATCTGATAGGATACATCACAAGTGAAGAAGAGAAACCAGAATTTAGGGATCCTCGTGTTCCAACTAGGGAAGAGCTATCGGACTTGAAGACATGGATGAAGAAGGATGCTCAAGCAAGGAGTATTATCTACATGGGAGTCAATGATTACTTGGTACCTCATATTAGAGGACTTGAAAGTGCAAGTGACATATGGAATGCTTTGGAGGAGCATTTCCAAAACACTACAAAGTCAAGGAAGGCATCTTTATGGGCAGAGTTCACCACATTCAAAAAGAAAACTTCTCAATCTATTTCTGATTATGTAGCAAGGATGAAGGACATTGCAGATGCATTAGGAGCAATTGATGAAGATATTGAAGAGGAAAAATTGGTAAGACAAATTCTCACAGGTCTGAGAGGAGATGAGAAGTGGAAGCCTTTCATTCCATCCACTGAGTTGTCACTAGATCATTTCACTCCTGATTTGAATCAATTGCTAGGACACATGCTAACTTTTGAGCAAGATGTCAAAGGTGATGTTGATAAAAGTACAGGTCACACAATGTATTCAAAGGACAAGAAGAAGATTAACAAAGGCAAGCAACATTTGAATGAAGATGAAGGCACTACTAGTCAAGCTAACTTGCTAAGAGGAAGAGGTGGTGGCAAAGGAAGAGGAAGAGGCAAAAGCAATAAAGATGGTGTCAAAGCTCGCTACATTTGTGGTAAGACTAATCACTTAGCTCATGAATGTTGGCATAATAATCAAAATGGTGGAGTATATAATCAAAACTTTAATGCAAGAGAAAGAGATAATAGAAATCAGAGAGGTAATTTCAGAGGTAGAGGTAGTAGAGGTTTCTTTGGAAGAAATGCAAGTAGAGGATTTCAAAGTCAATCCTACAACAATACCTACTACAATTATGCTTCAGATCAAAAGGAGGATTCAACCTTAATTATTAATGCAACTTGTCAAAGACAAAGTGAAGATCAAAGAGTCTTCTACATAGACTCAAGGTGTAGCAATCACCTGAGTGGCAACATAGCTTTGATGACTGATTTGGAGAATAAGGTGAGTAATAATGTAGTTCAAAAAAATGATAATACAAAGCACAATGTGAAATCCATTGGATCAGTAAAGGCCAAGGATGGGAGCACTCTTTTGAGTAAGGTCTTATATGTTCCTACAATTCCAAAGAATCTGATAAGTGTAGGACAAATTATAGAGAAAGGTTATGAAGTAAGTAAGGTTCACTAATGATGGAGTTTTTGTGGAAGACCCCAACAATGGGTATAAGCAAATTGTTTTAGGGAATAAGGAAGGAATGCTATTCACATTGAAGATTCAATGATTACTTATGGAATGCAGGTATAAAAAGGGAAGTTACTTGCAAGTATCTCCTCAACAAAATGGAGTAGCAAAAATGAGGAATAGAACTCTTGTTGAGTTTGCAAGGTCAATGATGAAAGAGAAAAATTACCCTAATTATTTGTGGGTTGAGGCTGTAAATACAGCCACATACTTGGTTAATAGGTTACCTTGTAAAGCTTTGCAGGGTATGACACCATATGAAGCATGGTGGGGTAAGAGACCTACCTTAGATCATTGCAAAGTGTTTGGATGTTTGGCTTATGCATATGTGCCATCTCAGTTGAGGCATAAATTGGAACTTAAAGCTAAAAAGTATGTGTTCATTGGGTATGATGATAAGCAGATGGGTTATAGGTTGTGGAGTCCATCCACAAAGCAATTCCTTGTGTCAAAGGATGTTACATTTGATAAGCAAGGTACTTGGTATGCAGGTACAATTAACATTTATGCAGGTGATAAAGAGACATTGAACCAGAAGAAAGGTAAATCAAAGGTTCAAATATTTGATGAAGAAGAGAACAATGAAGTAATAGATGAAGTTGAAGATATGCCAAGTTTTGATCCAGAATGTGATGAACCAGAAACTTCAAGAAGTGGAGAACTCAGAAGATCATCAAGGCACAAATGGCAACCTATAAGGTATAGTTATGATACTTCATTTTTTACCACTAAAGACTATGCTTATATGGTGAAAGCAAAGAAAGACCTTTCTTTATATGAAGAGGCAAAAGGTAAGGAAAATTGGGAGAAAGCTATGCAGGAGGAGTATGATGCATTGATGGAAAATGAGACTTGGGATTTGGTTCCTAAACCAAATAGTCAGAAGATCATTGGATGCAAATGGGTCTACAAGACAAAGAGGTATGCATATGGAAGTGTGTCTAGATATAAAGTTATACTTGTTGTAAAAGTATGCTCAGATGTATGGTATAGATTATGATGAGACTTATAGTCATGTGGCAAAGATGGAAACTATAAGGACTCTCATAGCTATTGCTGCATGTAAAGGTTGGAAGCTATGTCAATTAGATGTGATGAATGCTTTTCTAAATGGTTATACTTCAAATGATGTTTTCATGGAGCAACCAGAAGGTTTCAAGGATAAATATTATCCAAAGTATGTATGTAAGCTCAAGAGAGATTTGTATGGTTTGAAGCAGGCCCCAAGGGCATGGAATTATAGACTTGTGAAGTTCTTGAAGGATCTTGGTTTCCAAGTGTCTAAGGCAGATAGTAGCTTGCTTGTTAAAGCAAGTGATAGTGGGTTCATTTACATTTGCATATATGTTGTGTTACCGTTAGTGTCCATGTGAAAGGCCAAATGGCCACCGGACACTTCTTTGTATATGTTCTTTAATAAAAACATATAGTGGCCTGGTCAGTCACAGACTGTAAGTTCGACCGCATTTGTAAGACCTAAGAAGTCTGTCTTCGTGCTCCCTGTGTACTACGTTTTCTGCGTATTCCACAACATCTGTGCGGAGTACTGTGTGTGGCATAAGAAGCTCCATTTTCTACTCCGAGCATATCATCGTGGAGCTCTCGAGAAGGAGAGTGCAGTGTGGTGCACGCCATCGAAATACTTCACTGGTATCAGAGCAGTTCGAGGCAGAAAGCTTTGTTCCTTTTGTGCGAGCGAAGCGAGCACCCCCCCTCCCCCAGGCTTTCGAGTAAGGCGGCGACCAAGGCATAGACCTTGGCATACCTTGTCATCCGAGTCACCGAAGTCACCGTTGGCGCCGTTGGCTGCGCGCGAGGGAGGACCTCAACGATCAAGGAATATAGAGGTTCTCAGTACTTCCCGGGAGGTCACCCATCCCAGTACTGTTCCCCCCAGAGCTCGCTTAACCGTGGCAATCTCTTGCCACTAAGCTACACTCTTGTGGTGTTTGAAGAAGGGGAAAGACTAAGGTTGACATTACCTTGAACAAGTTTTGGTCCCTCAAAGCTTCATTTTTGCTTTTAAAGCCTATTTCTGAAGCAATTTTGGGGTGTTTTTTGGAGCCATTTCGAAGTACTTTCGCACGTAGTTCTCTTCACACAGGTCCAAGAATATCAAGAAGAGTGTTCCTTGTACTTCTCAGACAATAAATATCAACCTTTGGGGCTGTATTTTCAGCCACACTCATAAAACTACAGGTTTCTCGAGGGGTTTTCAGTTTTGGTGGGAGCAGTCGCTGCAAATTTATGCAGGTTTTTAAAGCCTAAAACATCAGAGTTGACAAACACTTGCAGGTGTTATTGGCTAGTTTTTTGGGCTGTGTATTCAGCCTTTCAGTGTCATTTTACTGCATATATTGAGCACATACACACCATGTACACTTCTGTGGATACCGCTTATGTACGTCCATGTGGGCATTGATATAGCGGTTACGTTCTTTGCATAAAGCCTTTTACGTTTGATAAAGAGGGTCGTGGTGAGGTTTTCTTAACTGGGAGACACCCAGATGTCGGGGTCTCTTCGGTGATGCAGGTGGAAGACTTACCCAGCCTCGCCATAGGAGATGTATGATAGTTGTTCATAGGTGCTCGATAAGCCTAGTTGGCTTCTATTGGGTAACTGATTATATGCAGTGGAGTCAGTGATTCACTATGCAGGTAGACATGTTAGTACTTGCAGTTTTATGATACTTTGACACTAGTCATATGCTAATTTTGCAGAGGATACTCTGGCAAAATTTTTCCAGATTTTTGGTTTAGTCAACTATATAGTGGTCGATTTACTCCTTGATACACTTATTTGTTGGTGTTTGGACTCTTCTAGCTCCATTATCATTCTATTCAGTTCTCTACGATCATGGCATCAGAGGTCTCAGGCACATCCGGTGGATCAGGGTCTAGTGCTAGCATTCCGAGGAGGAGCTATAACTTGCAGGGCAAAGACCATTTTGAGATCCGAAAATTTGATGGCACAAACTTTGCTCTATGGAAGAATCAGATTAAAGATGTGCTGATTCAAAGAAGGCAATGGAAGCCAGTAAATGGGATTTCAAAGAAGCCTGCTGACATGGATGAAGATGATTGGGATGAGTTAGATGAAATGGCCAGGTCTACCATTCGCTTGCACCTAGCAGATAATGTTTACTTTACAGTATTAGACTGTGAAAGTGCAGAGGAGCTTTGGAAGAAGTTATGCAATACATATGAAAAAGAGACAGCATCAAATAAAGTATATCTGATGAGAAAATTATACGACCTTCATATGAAGGACACAGATAGTGTTGCTGCTCATCTAAATGAGTTTGATGCCATATTCTCCCAGTTACAGGCTCAGAAAATGGATATGGACAATGAAATGAAAGCAGTATTGCTGTTATGCACCCTGCCATCATCATGGGATACATTTTGCACAACTATTAGCAATAGTGCACCAGGTGGTAAACTCGTCTATGATGACATATGTGGAGCACTCTTGAGTGAGGAGATTCGTAGAAAATCTATGGTTGGCACTCAGAGTGGAGATGCATATAATGTTCGTGATTCTTACCAAGGAAAGAATCAACAACGTGGCAGGAGCAAGAACAAGGAAAAGAATGGTCAACGGAATAAGAGCAGAAGTAAATCAAGGAAGAGGGATATTGAATGCCATTATTGTCATAAGAAAGGACACATGAAGAAAGACTGTTATGCATTAAAGAATGCTAAAGGTAAAGGACAGAATGTTGATGGGCATGTTAAACAGTTACCTGCACCATCTACTTCGACTGTGAAGATTGAAGAAATTAATGCTATTTCTGATCATGCTGATGTGTTGACACTTGATAGTACTGTGCCATCTGAGGCACTTATGGCTGATTCTCTTTCCCACACCTGGCTGCTAGATTCTAGTGCTTCTTTCCATGTGACACCACATAGAGAATGGTTCTCTAATTATGCAGCAAAGTCTCTTGGTACCGTGAGACTTGGTGACTCTTACCAGTGTGATGTTGTGGGGATTGGAGATGTGGTTGTGCAGTTCATTGACGGTTCAAAATTTACTATGCATAATGTACGCCATGTATCTCAGTTATCACGCAGTTTGATGTCAGTTGGTCAACTTGATGACCTTGGTTACAAGGTGGTCTTCTATGCTCAGTCCTTTCGTATATCAAAGGGAAATATGGTTATTGCAAAAGGAAGGAAAGTTGGCTCACTTTACCCTTTATTTGTATCACAGAAAGAACACTTGTTAGCTGTTACTGAACAGCCTATGGCTTGTATTTGGCATGGTCGTTTGGGCCATATATCTCGTAGTGGAATGGAAAATCTTTCTCGTTCTGGCTACTTACCTGTGTTATCTTTCTCTGATTTTTCATTTTGTGAGCATTGTCAATATGGAAAGCAAACCAGAAATGTGCATAAAACGCACATTGACTCTTCAATTCAGCCTTTAGATCTTGTTCATACAGATGTGTGTGGTCCTATGCCCACTAGGTCCTTAGGTGGTTCTCTTTACTTTGTCACTTTCATAGATGATGCTACTAGAAAAGTCTGGGTATATCCTATCAAATTGAAGGATGATGTATTCCCTACTTTCAAAAAATGGCTTGCTTCACTTGAGACTGAAAAAGGAACTAAGCTTAAGGCTTTACGTTCAGATAATGGGGGTGAGTATACCTCACATGAATTCAGCCTTTTCTGTCAGTGTAGAGGGATTCGTAGAGAGTTTACAGCTCCTTATACCCCAGTACAGAATGGTGTAGCTGAGAGGATGAATAGAACTATTCAAGATAGAGTAGTCTCTATGTTGCATCATGCGAACCTCTCACAAGGTTTTTGGGCAGAAGCAGTATTGACTGCAGTTCATGTGATTAACCTTTCACCTAGTACTGCCAAAGGTCTGAAAGTGGCACAAGAGTTATGGACAGGGAAACCACCATATTATGATCATCTTCGAGTTTTTGGGTGTGAAGCATATGTTCATATACCCAAGAATCTTAGACAGAAGTTGGACAATAAGTCAAAGAAATGCATTTTTCTTGGATATGGTCGAGAAGCACAATTTGGATATCGCTTATGGGATCCTGAAACACGGTCAGTGATCAGAAGTAGTGATGTCATCTTTAATGAGTCTAAGATGCATAAACAGTCGATTAAGGAGGTTGAAGTGAGAAGAGTGGTGTTTGAGGATACTAGTCCTCCGGTTAGCATGCATAAAAATGCTGCACATAGGGATGTTCAAGAGAATGTCCATTTAGATCAGTCTGCACATGTTCCTGTTCAGCAACCATTGAGACGTTCTGCACGTGTCTCATATCCACCTGATAGATATGTTCCAGGTTTAGATTTTGTTATGCTAACAGATGCCGGTGAGCCCTCTTGCTACAAAGAGGCTATGCAGACAGAGGATCATGTCAAGTGGGAGCGTGCCATGAAGAGTGAGTTGGATTCTATTCACAAGAATGGTACTTGGGACTTAGTACCTTTGCCAAAGGGCAGGAAAGCTTTACCATGTAAATGGGTATATAAGCTGAAATTCACATCAGATAGTGCTTCTCCAAAATATAAAGCACGACTTGTTGCAAAGGGTTTTAAGCAACAACATGGTGTTGATTTTGAGGAAATCTTCTCTCCAGTGGTCAAGATGACTACTTTGCGCATGTTGCTTGGATTCGTTGCAATGGAGGACTTAGAGCTAGTCCAAATGGATGTGAAAACAGCTTTCTTGCATGGAGATCTTACACATGAGATCTATATGGAACAACCAGAGGGTTATGTAGTTCCTAGCAAGGAAAGTCTAGTTTGTAAGCTCAAGAAGAGCTTGTATGGACTTAAACAGTCTCCTAGACAATGGTACCAAAAGTTTGATGCTTTTATGAAGTCCCAAGGCTATTCTCGGAGCAATGAGGATCATTGTCTCTACACAAAGAGATGTTCTGATGGCAACTTGATATGCTTGATACTTTACGTCGATGATATGTTGATTGCTGGGAAGTCCTCTTATGATTTGTCAATTCTCAAAAAGAAGTTGAGTCAGACATTTGATATGAAGGATTTGGGGGATGCCAAACATATTCTTGGCATGCGCATTACTCGTGATAGGAGTAAAAGATGCATATACTTGTCTCAAAGTGAGTACATATCCAAAGTACTTCATCGATTCAATATGCAGGGTGGAAAGGCATTGAGTACACCTTTACCCACATATGTGAAATTGAGCAAGGATGACTGCCCCAAATCAGATGAGGAAAAGGAATTCATGACCAAAATTCCCTATCAGTCTGCTGTTGGTAGTCTCATGTATGCTATTGTAGCTACGAGACCAGACATTGCATTTGCAATGGGAGTTGTGAGCAGATATATGTCTAATCCTGGCAAGAAACATTGGGAAGCGGTCAAAATGATTTTGAGATATCTGAGTGGCACTAAGGACAAGTGTCTATGCTTAGGTAGAGGGAAAGCATCCATTATTGGTTACACAGATTCTGACTATGCTGGTTGTGTAGACAATCGTAAGTCTACATCAGGGTACATTTTTCATTTTGCTGGAGGTGCTATCTCTTGGAGATCTCGTCTTCAAGAATGTACAGCTGTTTCCACCACAGAAGGAGAGTATGTTGCAGCAAGTGAGGCATGTAAGGAAGCATTGTGGCTTTCTCGTCTTGCTTGTGATATGGGTTTGCCTCAGCATGTACCTCACTTGCTCAGTGATAGTCAGAGTGCCATTGCTTTGGCTAAGAATCCGGTCTATCATGCAAAGACCAAGCACATTGAGGTGAGGTATCACTTCATTAGAGATTGCTTAGCCACTGAGAGCATTATTCTTGAGAAGGTTCACACTCGAGATAATGCTGCAGATGCCTTGACTAAAGCTCTA
Source organism: Ceratopteris richardii (assembly GCA_020310875.1). NCBI lineage: Eukaryota > Viridiplantae > Streptophyta > Polypodiopsida > Polypodiales > Pteridaceae > Ceratopteris > Ceratopteris richardii. The sequence continues at coordinate 7,509,096 of CM035426.1, forward strand.
CCACAGGATAGCTTTCGACACTGTTGTCACTTGATGGGGGTTACTTGATTCTTGATCTTACGCAGTCACTTGTATACTGTGTAACATGCCCATCAGGTGGGAGGTATAGTTTGTATACTTACACTCAGGTATTCTTTATCATTCTTTCTTTTTTCTCCCATAGTTACTCTGGCCATATTGGCCTTTAGTGGGAGATTGTTACCGTTAGTGTCCATGTGAAAGGCCAAATGGCCACCGGACACTTCTTTGTATATGTTCTTTAATAAAAACATATAGTGGCCTGGTCAGTCACAGACTGTAAGTTCGACCGCATTTGTAAGACCTAAGAAGTCTGTCTTCGTGCTCCTTGTGTACTACGTTTTCTGCGTATTCCACAACATCTGTGCGGAGTACTGTGTGTGGCATAAGAAGCTCCATTTTCTACTCCGAGCATATCGTCGTGGAGCTCTCAAGAAGGAGAGTGCAGTGTGGTGCACGCCATCGAAATACTTCATGTTGATGACATAATTCTTACAGTTACAGATGAGAAGGGCATACAAAGTCTTATGAAGCAAATGGAGAAAGAGTTCAAGGTCAGTGATTTGCGAGAATTCTTATATTTCTTGGGCATGGAGATTTCATATACTCAACATGGAGTATATGTGACTCAAGAAAGGTATTTGGAAAACTTGCTAATCAAGTTTAAAATGGAAGATTGCAGGGTAGCACCTACTCCAATGGAGATGAATCATAAGTTGAGTAGATATGGAGGAGAAGAATTCAAGGACATGAAGCTGTATCAAAGTTTGGTTGGTAGTCTAATCTATGCTACATTAACTAGGCCTGATTTGTCATATGCAGTTGGATTATTGTCTCAATTCATGCATTGTCCTAGGAAAGAACATTGGATTGTAGGACAAAGGGTGCTAAGATACATTAAGGGTACACTCAAAGAAGGTTTGTATTATGGATTCACATTAGATACAAAGATCAAGATATATATTGATACAGATTGGGTAGGTAATCCTGATGATAGGAGATCAACCTATGGGTATTTATGTTATGTGGGAGATAAGCTAATCTCTTGGTGTTCCAAGAAGCAGCATACAGTTGCTTTATCATCCATAGAAGCAAATTATAAAGGTATGTTTGAAGCTGCAAAGGAGGTTATATGGTTGATGAATCTCATGAAGCGTTTTGACATCATACAGAGTACACCCACTATTCATGGAGATAATATGAGTTCATTGTATCTAGCTGCTAACCCTGTGTTTCATGCCAAGACTAAACATATTGAGCTCCAATATCATTTCTTGAAAGAGAAGGTGATTGATAAAGAGATTGAAGTCATAGATACTTCTACAAAAGATCAGATTGCACACATGTTAACCAAAAGCTTGGATGGACCTAAGTTACATAGGTTCAAAGACATGGCATGTATAAAGAAGATGGAGAAAATCACAATTGATGATTGAGGGGGAGTTTTTGGTACAAGACAATAAACAATTGGTGATCAGGACAAAGATTTTAAGTCAAAGAATGAAGCAAAGATCCACATATGAGGCTTGAAGTTCAGTGCATGATCAGAAGATGAAGACTTGTATATACATGTATACTAATCTTGTAATTAGTTCACAAAGACTTTGTATCTTTGATGAGTCGGGAGTAAACATCTATATATACTTGATATGAATGTAATACAAGAATGAGGGATTATGAGAGATACGTTAGAGGTCATTAGAGACTCTAGAAAGTGAGAAGAATATGAATCATCAATCAGATGTAAGATTTCTCTGAATAGAAGAACGTTGCGCCTCGATCTTCTGCTCAGTGCTCCTTCTATGTTTATCCTATTGAGGAATGCTTTTTTACTAGTCTTAATCTATAGTTGAGTGACCTCTGTACAAGTTTTGAGAGTTTAATTGTAATCAAACTGAGAGAATTTTGAGTAGGAACACTTACATGTGTAAATGTGAAGTGAAGGAATGAACAGGTGCAATCCCGGTGGTCAATGTTTTGATCAGATCTCCCTGCACAATGTAAAGTTTTGAGTGACTTAAGCAATCATTCTTTAAGTTGAAAGGTAAGCTACTTTTGCCTAAGAGAATTTGAATAAAGGAGCTCTAGTTTGGGAGAACCATGCATTAGAAGTTGCAAGTGTCAAAGTCGACTACACAAAAGAGTAGTTTCAAATATAGGTACATTGCTTGAAGCAAATCTCAAGATTACTGAAGCTTTTGGAAAGATTTAACTTGGATAAGGTGTGCAAATGTTACCAGATACCTTGTACAAAGTTTCATTGAAAACCTTACACATTTGGTCAGTCAATGAGTGGATTAAGTGTAGTAGACTTTTCAGAGTAATCAGTCTCTTCACAGTTAGTTCAAAGTTTGATAATTTGGAATTAGTCTTCCAAAATTGATTGAGGCTTTGAGTTGTTCTTGATGTAGAGGTGCTCTAACATCAAGGATAACTTGTTCTTTTGGAGATTAACACTCTCCATCAGGTACAAGTGGGTTTACAAGATTAAGAGAAAGTCAGATGGTAGCATTGATAGCTACAAAGCTAGATTGGTTGCCAAAGGATATGCACAACAATATGGCATTAAATATGAGGAAATGTTTGCATGTAATTCATGCATGACTACCATTAACGCATTGGCAACCCAACAAGATTGGAAAGTACATCAGTTGGACATAAAAAAAGATTTCTTGAATGGTGATTTGCAAGAAGAGCTCTATGTGAAGCAACCTCCTAGATTTGACATGAAAGGGAAAGAGAATATTGTTTATTGCTTGTATAAAGCCTTGTATGGTCTCAAGCAAGCTCCACGTGCGTGGTGTGACAAAATCCATAAGCACTTCATTGCTCTTGGCTTCAAATGTAGTCAAACTAAAAGCATACTCTATGTACATAAATGTGGGGCTGATCTTACCATGCCTCTGCTTTATGTCAATGACATACTCTTGATTGGGTCATGTGATGCAAAACTTGACATCCTTATGGGTGATTCGCATCATACTTTTGATGTCACTTATATTGGTCTTTTGAGCTACTATCTTGGCATCTAGTTTGTATTTGTTAAAGGGACTTTGAGAATTGCAAGCTAGTTTCTATGCCAGTTGAGATGGGATTTAGGTTCTTAGTTGAGGATTCCGGTGATGCATTTGACACTTCTCTTTATCAACAAGCTATGGGATGTCTTATATATGCATGCAAAACGAGGTCAGATACACAATATGCAGTTTCCCAATTGAGTCAATTCATGCACAGCCTTGGAACTAAGCATTGGCAACTGATGAAACGTGTGTTTAGATATATCAAAGGCACTTTGATTTTAGGAATATTTTATGGTAGAGATATTCAGTCATGCTTGCATGCTTTTACATATAGTGATTGGGCTGGTTGTTATGATACTCATGTGTCCACTAGGGGTAATTACTTTTTCCTTGGAGACTCATGCATATCTTGGTTGAGTAAGAAGAAACCTACAATAACGACATCTAGTTGTGAAATGGATATTGCACAAAATCTAGTGTTTCATGCATGAAGCAAACATATTGAGGTGCGTTATCCCTATGTGAGAGAGCACTTTCATGTAGGAGATATTGATTTGGTGTATGTGCCTACACAAGATAATGTGGTAGAAATATTCACCAAAGCTCTTCCACAGCAAAAGTTTGAAACTTTTCGCAAAGCTTTAGGCTTATTGCCTAGTGGGGGATGATATGTCACTCCTTGTATATGTTCACATCATTCACTCCAAGAGGGTTCGTTGTCAGAGTTTGAGGTCTATGAAAACACACGAACAGTACAAGGAAGAAGAAGAAACTTGGAGCACAACACAAAATACTGAATTTATTACTACTAGAATGTACAAAGATAAGTGAATCTTTAGGGCAATAGGCATATATACAAGCCAAGGAAAAAAACCTCCTAAATAGGGAAAAAAGTGCCTCGGTGATCCTAGTGTGGTCACAAACATCACGACCTAAATGTATCAACAAATCCCCCCTGGGAGTGATGTGGTGAACAAGGAGCTGGCACTCATGTATAAGGAAGTGCCAAGCTATGTGGAATCAATCCACAAAAGGACGTAAGCCCAGAGCTTTGCGGAAAGCTTCAAAGTTCTCCCTAGGTAGAGCCTTCATGAAAAGGTATGCAATGTTCTCCTGCATGGGCACATATGCCAAGCTTATCTCTCTAGCAAAGAACCTCTCCCTAACATAATGATAATGCACCTCAAAAAGCTCCCAAAGATAAAGCATCAAGTATGCTATGAAATGCTCCCAAAGGTTTTAAATAGTTTGAGAATAGTGTTTCTCAATATTCCAAGAGCTCTTAATGAGCAAAATCCCAAGATCTTGGTAAGCTCTTAGCTTTCCACTGCATGAGTGGATGATTTGAGTGAGGCCAAGGGGTGGCTTCAAGCTCTCATGGAAGCTTGGAAAAGCCTCTACCAATGCAAGCCCTAACAAGATCAATGAATCGTAAACATGGAGTGCTAGAGGAGAATCCTTACAATAACTTGGAGGGTCTTATGTGGACCTAAGAAACCCCAAAGCATGGTGTTGCAATGCTATCTCCTAAATGATTAGCACTTAGTTCATTTTAGGCTTTTATAATGAACTTCTTAAACAACAAAATACGTGAGCAAATAATGAATCCTTAGGTCAATAAAGTTCATAATTGACCCTTACTAAAGCTCATAAGAATGAAACCATACCCCCAAATAGTATGATGCTAGGTCTAGCACAATCCCAATGATACATATCACATGAAATACCATCACTAAAAGCTAAATATAACATTAAAACCCCATACATCAAATGAAACTCAAAAGAGTAGAAAGAGAAGATGAAATGTGTTAGATTTACAAGCCTCCCCTTAGGTTGAAACCCATGTAGCACATTCCCCAACCTGAAATGAATATATGTACTCCTTCACACTGAAACTCATGTTCTTGGTGATGAGCCTTGAACTCTCAAGGGGTGGTTTGGACACAATGCCACAAGGTCAAGTGGTTGAGATTGATCCTCAATCCATCAATCAAAAAGTTGATATTCTTCAACTTCCATTTTTCCTATACTGTAGGCGGAGATTCCAACCATCCTCAAGAAACAACCGTGCAAGATTTTGAATTTAAATTCATATGGTTTGAGTCATGGAAGAACATGAGAAGGTCCATTTAAGACTATATCATCTTTGTAGATTAATAGAGTGATGGTTTTATGTAATACAAATACTCTTTGGTCATTGCTTTGTGCCATATCAATTCTCTGCTCCTTTCTCAGACTTTTTTCATCTTTGGAAAGCTTGGTTTTCTCTCCAAACACCTCCAAATCTAGTGATTCAGCACTGATGAAAACGACATAAATTTTATAGTTTATGGTATAAATTTTCAAGTCATTTGATTCAATAAAGCTAGAGAATTATTCACCCAAAGGTCTCGAGGTCATCTTTTGCATATTCCTAAAAAGTCTGGGACACACCCAATCAATGTTATGTTTAATTCTCCTTTATTGCTTTAGTATAAATTGGGGCTTTTATGCATTAGCAAGATAACCCTATGTATGACATTCCCCTAAAAGGAAATTTTCCAATTGTAACTGTGTTGGCTACTCTGAGTGTTTGAAGTCATAGCTTCCATCCAAATATAGAAGGTTTTTGTGAGCTAGTGAAGGTGCAAGTTATCTGTTTTTCATCAACTTGTTCTTGTTGATATTCCAAAGTTCCCATTGGGTTTTACTAACCACCATCCTATAAGGTCTATTTTACATTTCCAAAGAGTTAGGGAAGGTCTTGTGCTGGTTTGTTCGACTAGCTTCATCACTTGGCAACTCATGTTTTATCTTCTCCAAGATTCTCCAACTTCTTTGAGGTAGTACACTTGAGCTAACTATAAGAGCAACATTCAATTCATCCTAATTTCAAGTTGTACCTTTCAAGCACATGAAGATTATTTTAGAATATTATAACACATTATTGGAAGCTCATGTTGCACTCACAAAGGAACTCAACACATTACTGTTGGAGCAAGTCTATGACAAGCCTAAGTATTAGCTTGAGTCCCACAAAGTCATAGAAAAAGCCTTAAAATGAAGACTATGTAAAGTTCACTTGTGAACTACCTCTTGTAACTTTTGAAGAGTTTACTTAATGTAAAAGTAAGAGAATCTTAAGTGGTTGAGTCAACAGGGTATGTTCATCTTCACTTCTCTGTCAGGTACCCGACTTTTTCACTCATCTTGTCAGAGCCATTTCTCAGTGGTTACTTATCCAAATTCAGTGATTTAAAGCTTGTTGGATTCAACTTTCAGTCTAGTATAACCATACAAATTTTCATAATCATTGGATTCCTACATTTTGAGTTATGTTGATGTTTCTGCTCACTTGTCTCAAACTGTAGCAGCCCGTGAAAATCGGGATGATGTCATCACTTGTTAAAACTCATTCTCAGTGTGTGGTTTATTATTTTTTATGAGATTACTCTTGAAAGTTAGCTCTTTAAGTTACCTAGACTTCGCGAAGAGGAATTAAGCTAATTGCTGCTGTGCTCAGAGAATTATGTAAAACACTGGACAGGTGTATGAACCAAGAATAGCAAGTTTTCACCTCTGAGCTAACTCCAACTTATCTGTTTTGATCTATCTTTTTGAGAGTGATCTTCCAAGGTACATAGGGTGTCTAATACATCCATTGGCAAGCTAAAAGGGCCCACCATATACTTCTGGAGTTCATTTGGCTGGTGTAGATCAAGGATTTTGCAACACCTCTTCATCTTCAAGCACATACCTATCCATCTCTTCACAGTGGTATCAGAGCAAGGTTGGACAACATGGCAGATGGATTTCCTTCATCAATTGACAAATTGGACAGAGGTAACTACTCAGCTTGTTCATTAAGAATGGAAGCTTATCTCCAAGGTAGAAGTTTATATGGTTATGTGGCTGGAGATGAAGTTATGCCAAGTTTCAGGAACAAAAGTCAACCAACACAATAAGAGCAAGAAAGATTGAGCACATGGTGCTCCAAGGATGCACTTGCAAGGTCTTATCTCCTCAACTCTATCTCAGATTTTTTGTTGCCTCACATTAGAAGTTGTAAGAACATCTCAGGAAGTGTGGGATGCACTTGAAGCTTTCTTTTCTTCAAGTACTAAAGCTAGGAAGCATCAACTATGGCTGGATTTCACAACTCTCAAGAAGGCTCCCAAACAAAATGTGACTGATTTTGTCACAAAGCTCAAGGACATAACGGATCAGTTGGGAAGCATTGGAGAGGTAATAGATGAAGAGCAAATTGTAAGGCAAGTCATCAATGGCTTGAAGGCAGATGACAAGTGGGAAGCATTCACCACAGCTATGGATTTGTACATGGACATGCATGTAACTGATTTCAACGCACTCATTGGACAACTACTTACTCAAGAGGCAAAGCTTATAAAAAATGGAGAAAGCTCTAAAGGTAATCAATCTTCAGCTTTATACATAGATAAAAGCAAGTCTAAAGATAACAAAGGAAAGGCAAAGAAAGTGGATGATGAAGCAGGTACATATCAAGCTAACTATGTAGGTAGAGGAAGACATGGCAGAGGTAGAGGAAGAGGAGGTAGACAAGGCAGGGGGAGATCCCAAGACTCCAACTCATGTTCTATTTGTGGATTAACTAATCATACAACTGAAAATTGCTTTAGGAATTCCAGGAATCAAAGAGGCAGAGGATACAATAGAGGAAGTTATGGCTACTCAAGAGGAAGGTTCAACAACTACCATGGCAACTACAACAACTACAATCATTCAAACTATCAAGGAGGCTACAAAGGAAGGAGAGACTACAATAACTACACAGAAGACTCAAACAAAGAGGATTCATTATTGATCATGAACATGGCTATGCCACAAGGTAAATCTGATGAGCATGTTTTCTACATAGATTCAGGTTGTTCAAATCATGTGGCAGGAAATGTGGCACTCCTATCAGATTTAGAAGATCCAAGGAATAAGCATGAGGTACAAACAGGAGATGATACAAAACATCCTGTGGAGAAAATAGGCAATGTCAAAGCACCTGATGGAAACATCAACCTACTCAGTAAGGTATTCTATGTCCCTACCATTACAAAGAATTTGATAAGTGTTGGGCAGATAGTAGAGAAAGGGTTGCAAGTCAGGTTCAAAAAAGCAGGAGCATTTGTTGAAGATCCAAGTCAAGGATTCAGAAGAATTGCAAAAGGTGAAAAGACAGGTAGATTGTTCACATTTGAATTACAGGACACTAGAAACATTGCTCTCTTTAATTATGGTAGTCAGACACTCACAGAATTGGAAGTATGGCACAAAAGGTTAGCACATATTGGTGAAAGGTCATTAAAGCAAATTTGCAGGGACCAAAGTGTACTTGGACTCCCTAATTTGTCAAAACAACATATGGTTTATAAGTGTAGTGCATGTCAATTTGGAAAGTCTCACAGGTTACCATTCATGAAGAAAGGTTATATGCATGGAGATCTCTTGGAGTTGGTTCATACAGATGTATGGGGACCTAGCAAGGAAGCTTCAATATCTGGATCAAGGTATTATGTTTCCTTTATTGATGATTGCAGCAGATGGACTATCCTATTCTTTATGAAACACAAAGATGAAGTTTTTTCATGTTTCAAAAGATATTTGGCTCTTGTGGAGAATCAAACAGGTAAATCACTAAAAAGGCTAAGGTCAGATGGAGGGGGAGAATACTTCTCCCATGATTTTGATTCTTTTCTTCAAGAAAGAGGAATCAAAAGAGAGGTAACTACAAGGTACACTGCTGAGCAAAATGGAGTGGCAGAAAGGAAGAATAGGACAATTGTTGAAGTTGCAAGGTCTATGTTAAATCAAAAGCATTTACCTAATTACTTATGGGCTGAGGCTGTATCTACAACCACTTACTTGATTAACAGGTTGCCTTCAAAATCCCTTGATGGGATGACTCCATATGAGGCTTGGAATGGAAGAAGACCAAGCTTAGATCATTGTAAAATTTTTGGATGTATTGCTTTTGCTCATGTTCCTTCACAGGTTAGAGGCAAGATCGATCCAAAGGCAGAAAGGTGTGTATTTATTGGATATGACAACAATCAAAAGGGCTACAGGTTATACAACCCTACCAACAAAGGATTCTTGGTAAGCAAAGATGTATTTTTTGATGAGAACAATTCATGGTATGAAGATTCATGCAGGAAGATCAATTTACCATATGATCTTGAAGAAGATTTTCCAAAGCTTGGTAGAGAACAATCAAAGATTGAAGAACAAGACACCTCGGAGGATGATGAAGAATCTCACATGGAAAAGATCAAAGCATGGAAGTCTAAAGGTAAAGCAAAATTGCAGGAACTTGGACATGAGGCAGAATCATCACATCATGGCCTAAGAAGATCTATGAGGGAAAAGAAAAAACCAGAAAGGTATGGGTTTGACACCTCATTAGTAACTAAACATTCTATCTACATAGCACAGGACATAAACCAAGAGGAGCCATCATCATTCGAAGAGGCCAAAGCAAAAACAGAATGGAAGCATGCAATGAAGGAAGAGATTGAAGCACTTGAGGAAAACAACACTTGGGATTTGGTGCCCAAGACTTCATCCATGAAGGTAATAGGCTCAAGATGGGTCTATAAACTCAAGAAGAATTCTGATGGTTCAATTAACAGGTATAAGGCAAGGCTTGTGGCAAAAGGCTTTGCACAAACTCAGGGAATTGATTATGAGGAGACTTTCTCTCCTATGGCAAAGATGCCTACTATTAGGGTTTTGCTTAGTATTGCCTCTTCCAAGAATTGGAAGATACTTCAACTAGATGTAAAGAATGCATTCTTGAATGGTTGGATAACAGAAGAGGTATATATGGCACAACCACCTGGTTTTGAGAATCAAGTTTATCCTGATTATGTGTGTAAACTTAACAAAGCATTGTATGGTCTCAAGCAAGCTCCAAGAGCTTGGAATTTCAGGCTTGTTTCATTCTTGCAGGACAAAGGCTTTCAACCAAGCAAGGCAGATCCTTCACTCTTTATTAAAAAGAGTAATTCCGAGGTCATCTACCTATGCGTATATGTAGATGATATTATATTGACAGGAAATGATGCAGATGGTATGAAGAAGATCAAAGATCAGATGAGAGAAGAGTTTAAGATAAGTGATTTGGGTTCACTTACCTACTTCCTAGGTTTGGAAGTTGTCTACAAAGATCATGGTTTGTTTCTCACTCAAAGGAAGTACATTAAGGACATGTTGGCAAAATTCAAGATGCAAGATTGTAAGATTGCAGGTACTCCAATGGAGGTCAATCACAAATTGAGCTCACATGAAGGTGAACTCATAGAGGACATCACATCATATCAAAGTCTAGTGGGTAGTCTCAACTATGCCACATTGACAAGAGTAGATATATGTTACAGTGTGAGTGTGCTAAACCAATTTATGCACACACCAAGGAAACCACATATGGATGATGCCAAAAGGATTCTCAAGTATCTCAAAGGAACCATAAATGAAGGACTTTATTATCCTTATGTATCTGATTTAGGTTTGAAGCTATTTTCTGATGCAGATTGGGCTGGCTCCAAGGAAGATAGAAGGAGCACTTCAGGTTATCTTACCTTTGCAGGTTCAAAGCTTATTTCATGGTCATCCAAGAAGCAACCCACAATTTCTCTCTCTTCTACTGAAGCTGAATATAGAGGTCTTGCCATAGCTACACAAGAAGCTATGTGGATGAAGACATTATTCAAAGATCTTGGATTGGAGTTTGGAACTCCAACTATTTTTTGTGACAATATGAGTTCTATTCATTTGGTTGCTAATCCTATTTTTCATGCAAGGACTAAACATATTGAAGTTCATTATCACTATGTACGAGAGAAGGTTCTAAGCAAAGAGATTCAAATATCATATGTGTCCACTCATCAACAATGTGCAGATATTCTAACCAAAGCATTGGATGGTACAAAGCTTTGCAAATTCAAGGCTATGATTGGTTTGCAAGTAATCTTGGAAGATTGAAGACCTCAAGCATACTTGGCTTGAGGGGGAGCTGTTGGAGCAAGTCTATGACAAGCCTAAGTATTGGCTTGAGTCCCACAAAGTCATAGAAAAAACCTTAAAATGAAGACTATGTAAAGTTCACTTGTGAACTACCTCTTGTAACTTTTGAAGAGTTTACTTAATGTAAAAGTAAGAGAATCTTAAGTGGTTGAGTCCACTTGATCAAGAATGGAAAGAGGAGCCACGAATTTGTGATTTGTGGTAGGTAGAGAATCAAATCAATCATTGATTGATTGGAGAGTGATTGAGGGAAGTTAGCCTCCCAAACTCAACTATAAATAGATGGCAGTTTTAGTCGTGGTTAGAGAGACCTATGTGAAGACCTCCAAGAGCTGAGCTTTATGCCATATCAAGGTGTGATTACAAGGCACACATATGTATCAGTAAGTCATTGTATTTTACAAGCAATATACTTTCATTTTCATGATTATTTGAGTTCATCTTTCCATGTTCTTGTGAAGTATACTACTCACTGCCATTACTCTCAGTTTTCTTAGTCAGCTTGCAGAGATGTTTTCTCTGAGCTTGGTGCATCATTTTCAGTGATTTAACTTGGTAAAGTTATCTCTATAAGTCTACTATATTCTCACAAATTTTCATGTTATTTGGATGTTGCAATATTCAGTTATGTTCATTTGAAGTCAACAGGGTCTGTTCATCTTCACTTCTCTGTCAGGTACCCGACTTTTTTACTCATCTTGTCAGAGCCATTTCTCAGTGGTTACTTATCCAAATTCAGTGATTTAAAGCTCGTTGGATTCAGCTTTCATAATCATTGGATTCCTACATTGTGAGTTATGTTGATGTTTCTGCTCACTAGTCTCAAACTGTAGCAGCCCGTGAAAATCGGGATTATGTCATCACTTGTTAAAACTCATTTTCAGTGTGTGGTTTATTATTTTTGATGAGATTACTCTTGAAAGTTAGCTCTTTAAGTTACCTAGACTTCCCCAAGAGGAATTAAGCTAATTGCTGCTGTGCTCAGAGAATTATGTAAAACACTGGACAGGTGTATGAACCAAGAATAGCAAGTTTTCACCTCTGAGCTAACTCCAACTTATCTGTTTTGATCTATCTTTTTGAGAGTGATCTTCCAAGGTACATAGGGTGTCTAATACATCCATTGGCAAGCTAAAAGGGCCCACCATATACTCCTGGAGTTCATTTGGCTGGTGTAGATCAAGGATTTTGCAACACCTCTTCATCTTCAAGCACATACCTATCCATCTCTTCACAATTACAAGGAGCCAATCCTTGATAGTGACAACAATAGTGAAAGAGTCCATTATAGACCATGAACCTCCCCCTAAATTACGCACACAACTTCAATAATGATGCAACCAAGTAGGAGAATTGACCACGAGACTACATGAGTATGAATTCATGATGAATTTGGATCATGATTGAGCAAGCTCACTACAAGAAAAGCCAAAGCCCAATGAGTATAACCCACAACCAGCTATTGGAGGTCGCATCACCGAGGAAAGACAAGATGTTTTTTAGTTGGAGTTAAACACATGGGTCAACCAACTATTGGAGGTTGCATCACCGAGGAAAGACAAGATGTTTTTTAGTTGATAGAGGAACTAGGAAAGACACACTCCACATGAGTTGATGTGCAATAAGTAGTTATGGCCACGATAAAAGAAAAAATCTTAAAGTTAGCCTACTTCCAATGTCCAATACCTCGTAGGCCTATATACACAGATGCAATCTAGTATTATCTATACTTTGTACTCATGGACAAATACTACAAAAAAATCCAAAACATTATTGTAAGCCACCTACGTTTGCGACACAATCGTAATCACAAGAGCTACTAGAATCAACTCGTAGGGAAACTATTTTGCAACCAAACTAGAGGGCAAACCTTCTCAAGGATTATTTAGAAATGCTATGTGGGCATGTACCTCATCAAGGAAATTGGAAGTCGTTTGCTATTAGGGTGAAGAAAGATCCAACATGTGCAGATTGGCTCAACTATGCCTAGCTCACCCCATCCACAAGGTCCCTCCAATATCTCATATAGGATATCAACAGTTAGAAACTAGCTTCCAATACTCAAGTAGACCCTGATGTGGCATGTCAAATGACCTTGAGGGTTTTTTATTATGATTCTTACTATGTTTAAGATCTTTGAGAAAGTTATGAATCCATATGTGAACATGCTATGTTTCAAATATGGAAACCTTGATCTTGCATATGATCTCAGTATCACTCCAACTAGAAAGGTATTGTATGCATCATATTGAAAAATTAAGTATCACAAACAAACACTCCAAGATTCATTTACTACCACATCCTAGGAATACCATTCTGAAGTATTCATCTCCAATCCCTTGAACTTGTTGCATCTATTTGCTTGTGAAATAATTTAATATTCAGAACATTATCAACCTCCCCACAAGGACACTCCCCACATGATCAAATGGCAAAAGCTTTAAGAGGACCAGGTCAAAGGCATCAAGATCATTGAGTACACAACTTCCCTCAAATTACTACATAAATACATTGATCACTCCCATGAATTAGAGTCTCTCTAGGATGATAGACATGAAAGGAACTGGAGTGTTGGCCATGGTCAAGGTAGTCAAGATGTAGGTACGAGTTTAGGTGCAAGCCAATATAAAAGAAGAAGTAGTATATAGAATGAGTTCCCATACTTCTTCTCAAAAACAAACATTATTACCTTCAAAAAAATGATTTTAATCAGTGCCATGTTGTAAAAGGATCCAATTTTGTAAAATGTAACTCCATTTTGTCAATGTACAAAATTTCTTGAGCTTAGATAGAATGCACATACAAATTCTCATAATTTTTGGAGCTCATTTAATCCATGAAATTATCATTATGACATATTTTTCAACTATGGCGAACAATAGATGTGAAACCAACCAAATTTAGTATGAAACCTATAAATAGGACATGTAGGCTCATTTTGAGATCTAATCTTCTTGTTCTCTAATAATAGACTCCATTGATTCGCCCCATTGCTTCTTCCTCATGTGAGTGGTTGTGTGTGCATCTCCATGCTCCCCACATGCACAATTGCTCAAGATCTTAATATCACCCTCATTTCTTCTTAGTTGACAATTCAAGGTTTGAACTTCATTGACATTGGTACTCACCATTGTTCTATGAGGAAACAAAGCATCACACATCTAATGCTATGAACTTGAATCAAATCTAGGGTGTCCACTCACTAGCTATGACTGATTATATTTCTAAGATTTGAACACTTGATCTATTTCCTTATGAAGTAAATCTAATTCTACAATCCTTTTGTTTCCAATGTGTACATTACCTTGGCATTTGGTGTTTCTATGTTCATTTTAAACCTCTTCACATCCATAAATTTTCATAATTTTTGGAGCTCATTTAATCCACGAAATTATCCCTAGGACATATTTTTCAACTATGCGGAACACTAGATGTGAAACCAGTCAAAGTGAGTCTAAAAACTATAAATATAACATGTAGGCTCATTTTGAGATGCAATCTTCTTGTCCTATAGTAATAAAATCCATTGTTCTACTCCATTGCTTCTTCTTCATGTGAGAGAGAGAGAGTGTGTGTGTGTGTGTGTGCATCTCCATGCTCCCCACATGCACATTTGCATGCATCATTTGCTCAAGTTCTTAATATCATGCTCATTTCTTCTTAGTTGACAATTCGAGGTTTGAGCTTCATTGACGTTGGTAACCAACATTGTTCTATGAGGAAACAAAGCAATGCACTTGAATCAAGTGCATTGTTCAAGTGCAATGCACTTGAATCCAATCGAGGATGGCCACTCACCAGCTCATGACTGATTATATTTCTAAGATTTGAAGCATTCACTTCATCTATTCATCTATTGTCTATGCTATGGTCACTCGCATGCTACGAGCTGATCGAGCATATTTTTACGATCTTTTAGAAATTTGCCCCTTTCGATATGTGAACGATCCTTGCACCACCATTTGGAGTGTTGAGTTGCACTTCAAGATGCTGGAAGCCCATATAAAAGTGATGACGTAGAGTTGAGTCCTATAATGATAGTGAGTTTTTAAGTTAATCAACTCCTTGGAGCCATACATGTTTATGGTTTATCTTGCATACGAGACTCTAAACATTGGTTTTAATGCTCCCTATGAGATGATGTAACTGTTTGAGATTTGTACTCACAAAGTGTTGCATGCATAGTCGAAGAGGTATGGAAACATTAGGTGTAAGCACCACCATATCCTTTGATTTCAACACCTTCCTATTTTTCATGTTGTTAGGTATCAAAGCATCTTTCTCTAAGGGTACATGCATGTCGTGCATGTTAAGAGCATCTCTTACCAATTCCAAGGTGAGTTCCAACTTTTTCAATTCATTGTTGTGCAATAAAGATGGAATGACAAAGGTTCCGTGTCAATCCTTTATGTCACTCACCTATAATGTACATGCCGAATAGTAGCAGCATAGGAAATTTGGTTTGGGTAAGGGGGCTTGAAGTATTCATCCAACCCTACGTGTTGTCAGATTGTTTGTGGTTCAAATGTGTTCTAGAAAGTCTCGAAATATCTTGAAAAGAATTGAAAATTTTCCCACACATTATTGTACTCGCAGGAAGCTACTTCAGCTTGTAAGTAAGTGTTGGGCACCCAAATTATTTGTGCATTCGGGTTTGCCTTCATTGACTGCTTTGGGACCCAAATAGAAATGGTTCAGCCTGGTGGATTCCTAGAATACGCTTTCCTTGTAGTCTTTGATCGAGTAGTTTGTTTGGTGCAGCCTTGGGGTGTTGTCTCCTGAGCAGGGGGTTGTTCACCCTTGCATATCTAGATCTTATTCACTCCATGAGACACTTTATTTTGCATGGGTCATTGAGCATGCATCTTGATTATCTGCCATTCTTTGACACTATGAGTCCTAGAATCTTGCCTTGCTTGACCATAAAAACACACTTTTTTGGGTTCAAGCATATTCTCTACATTTGTCAAAGATTTATCTAAGCTCAGGTATATGTGTTTGTCTAATGTTGGAATGAGCACATAGATCATCAACATAGAATTCCAAGTTTTTGTGCAAGAACTCTTTAAAGACATGGCACATCAGCCTCTAAAAGGTAGCAGGAGCATTGGTAAGCCCAAATGGCATTACCTGAAAAGCGAATATGGCCCACTCTATGGAAAAAGCCATCTTATGCTGGTCTTCTAGGGCAATGGCCACTTGATTGTAGCAAGAGAACCCATCAAGGAAGATGTATACTTCCTTGCTTGCTACTCTTTCTAATAGATGCTCAATGATAGGAAGTGGATAACTATCTCTAACAGTGGTTGCGCTAACCTTTTTCAAGTTATTTCATACATGTAAGTTTCTATTCTATTTGGGCACCACTATGATGGGGGACACCCATTCAGTGTGCTCAATATCATAGATAAATTCGGCTTCTACCAAATGATAATCTCTTCTTTGCTCTTGCCTAAATAATTGTCATTATATGTGTATGGCTTATGCTTAGAGGGTTTGTCTTCTAAGGTTATGGGGATCGTATGTGAGCATATGTGTTGAGAATTGGGGAACAACAGACCCTAACCGCCTCACGTGGAAGTGAGAGGTTCTTCCAAGAGGAGTTCCAAGAAATGTAAGCAACACCCAAACACCCACGTCCATGAACAATGGCTCCATGGCCAACGTCAAAAAGGACAAGGGAGGGCAATGCTCACACACCACAACCCCTAATGCCAAACCCACACACACAAGGATCAACGCCTAGCACACAAAGAGAAATGTGGAGGCCAAATGAACCTTCATTCCATTAGCATGGAGGCCAAGGGACCTCTTTTACAAATGAGGCTCTTCTTTATATAGAGAAGGAGAGAGGCAAATGTGAATAAAACATGTGGTCAAAAGACCACATGTGCTAAATCAAGAAAATCTTTATATGGTAGTGGGATTTCAAAAAAGGTAACAAACTAGAGAGAGAGGGAGGGAAGTTTGTGCGCACGTATACAAAATGTGCACCCATTCTATAAATACCCAAAAGGAAGGCTTTTATGAAAAGAAGTGCACTAAACTCTAAGAAGGGGTTTTTATGCATTTTTATGGAAAGATGGATAAGAAGGAGTTCCTATGAAGAAATATATACAATGACTCCACAACACTCTCCCCCTCCTAAGCTTTGTCGTCCTCGACAAAGCTAAGAGGAATGGATCATGCATTGCTGAACGGAATCATGTGGAATGTTCTTGTGCAATACTTCAGCATGTCTTTAATTCTTCAGATCTTCTGCAATACTTCAGTCCGCAAGGCTCCAAGCTGCCAGTCTACAAGTCTTCAAGGATCTTTAAATCTGCAGCACATTTATCTTTAAGTATTGAGTCCTTCCTTCAATCTGCAGATCTTAAGTCTTCCTAGCTGGGCGACACAATCCCCTTGGAGGGCAGTCAGCCAAGCATTCCTCCCAAAAAGTAGTCCTTTGTAGGACTGATAGAGCCTTACCCAAGAGCTCTTAAACCTGAAAGTAAACATACACAACAAGTAATCTGTTTCTAAAAAAGAACTAGACAATAACATTTGAGTCCAATTAAAGTTTCCACTTTAGCAGACATTAAGGCATATAGGACTGGCTCTTCAAGTCCTCATAATGAGCTTTTCTTTTCCTGTCAGAAAGACAAAGCCTGAACTTTATAAATCAAATGTATCTCAATCCTCACAAAACAGAGGAAGTGGAAAAGAGGGCCACAATCCTAGGAAACATGTTCAGTTTTTAATTAATGTTTATCCCTGTACGACTCGTTCTCCTAAATCAAAGAAGCATTTAGCAAAAGATGGACCAATAGTTATCCTCCTCTTTGGCCTGTTCAAATTCGAGCAATTTGATTCAATGAAGATTCCTTCTGTATTGTTGTTATTAAGTAAACAACCAAAAAGGCTCTGCCCATGGTGTGGATGATCTTAGAGTGATTCCTTCATGCTTATTCTGTTTTGCTATTCTGCATTTGCATACTGTTCAGAAAGTTGAAACATGGTACTGGAGTTATAACCTTTAGACTCATAGCAAACTTAAGCTTGGAGTGATGAGAGCGACCAAGGCAGTCAGGCCAATGTCCACATGTCATTGTATCCTATTAAGGTGAAGTGCCCCGACATAATGACTTGAAAAGAACGGATAACCTTTATCATAAAAATTAGAGTTCCTTTTCATAGTCTAGATAAAGCTTTGGAGACTAACCCCTATGGCAGGCACCAAGCTAAAAACCCAAGTCAGTACCACATCTTGTCAAATCAAATTAAATTACCTTATTTCCAAAAGAGAGAGACCCTGCATCTGAAATTATGTGTTACGAGGTGTGATTAGTGTTTCAATCAGTCAGGCTGGAAGAATCATCATGAAGTATAATAACAGTAAGTGTTCAAGCTGAACAGGCATGATCTGCTTTCCCACAAACCAGGTATATAGATTTTATGAATCCATCATGATGAGCGACCAAGCATTATCTTTCATTTTATATGAAACAAATGGCCAAGATCCGCAACCATTCATAAAACACACATGCAAAAAGCTGGCTTTCTTAAACAGACACATTCAATGACCAACAGAATGATGTAGATCTGTTGCCCCCAGAAGTGCCAGGAGACCTCAGATGCCTTCATAAAGAATTCCTGCGTGAGAAATTTCCTACAAGAATATTCAACGAGCAAAAGCCAGGATCTTAATGTCCCCTTGCATCCCAATTCTTGCTTGTTTCCAAATATTCAAATCTCTTATGGGAAATTAACACATACTAAAGCAAGTAGTTTGAAAAAATGCAGTTAATAAACATGTATTCCAACTTTAGTTTCTACTTCCCATGAAGTGACTCAAGTACAAGTCCATACATACATGCCCAAATGCTATGCAGGCTAAGCAAGTTCAATAAAGGAAACCCTCAAGAGTGCATCATGAATAGACTAATAATCCAAAATGCATGCTTTAGCAGCATCATTTACCTGAAGTATAAAATTCATGAAATACACGCATAGATGCAATGAATCCCAATGATGAACCACCCCATTTGAATTGCCATCCTGAAATAGTATGTTATCGCAATCTCATGACTTCATAAGAGCAAGCAATGATGGTTTTGGACACCATCCCACTAGGGCAACCACAAAAAAATGAAGTCACACCACTACAAGACCAAGGGAGAGAGGTGAGTGCACCGAATTCCATGTAGAGCTTAATCCTACCACATCCAAGGAGGATGATAAAAAAAATGCACGAAGGGAAAAAGCATGCATACCACTCAGGAGATCAAACATCGAGAGACTGTATGATGAAAGTAAATAGAGGATCACCTTCCAATGCCTGCCAATGTGGCCTTACAACATCTCGCACATGCTTGTGTCCCATAGTCTTACAACACTATGGACACAAAGTGTGACATCCAAAAACCCAAGTCATCAAATGAAGCACAACAACCACAAATTCATGTTTCTTGCATACCAACCCCATCATTAGGGCAGTCGCGAGAGACCAAGAACTAAGTTGTGCACCAAGGAGAAGCTCCAAATTGCACCTTGGAACCTGTGAAACCTCAAAAGCATAGTGAAGAGTTACCTTTAATTTCAGAACCCAACAGTGAGCGAACATTTTAGTCTAACTTTGGTGGCCCATGAGAGAAAGCACTGTCTACAAAGTGTGACTATTGGAGATTCGTAAGTGACTTCCCAAGTTCTGAAAATAGCCATATAGCTTCCAGGACACTAACGCAATTACATGTACAATCACCAAAGAAGTCATACCCATTAATCTTCAAGTGGACAAGAAATCAATAAACAACTTCAGTATTGCAAATTGCCAATGAGTGACCCATGATCTTAAAATGCAAATCCTTTTTAAGCATAATATGTTGTGTGTGTGTGACAATTTGCAATTAAACATGATGGAGACCTTTGACTATTCATACTTGTGCATCATATATACTTGTTATTCCGCTGCGTTACGTGTGCAATAAGAGTGATGTGCCTATCTAGATGTCATTCGAGCATATAAAAACGTAGTGAGCATCACTCCATAAGCAAGGAAACAGCAAAACAAATTTCATCCTAAAATCTGAGGAGATTTTGGCTACGACCTGAGCCATCACAAAACCGCAAGCCAATGTCAAGAGTACCATACAATGCCAGACACAAGCACTAGAAACCGGGTATATAAGTGCAAGGTACGTCCAAAAAGGTCTGCATATAGTGGTAAGGGTGAGCACATTACCCCATATTAAATGAGCAGTCACATAACCCCAACACCAACAAGACCATTAGGTGTGAACTCGAAAACAATCATCACTAAAACAATTTACAGACACGTTCGTATGCTCAAAGGTAGTCCTTCATTACATCAAGAAAAAATGTGCCATAGGTTGGTTTGTTTGTGTAGGTGAGAGTTTTGAATACCAACCCTTGATTGTGTCGTAGAAACTCCATTACCCCCCAATCACAGAGAACGATCTTCTCACACTTGAATTACCAAAATTCGACTAGTTTTAAGTGGCCAAGTGTTCAATATCAATTTGCTATGTGCTGGAAGGAGGTGGGCCAGAGTTCGTGATTGAAGTTATTGCTATGTCCTAGACCGATCTGCCAAAAGAAAAGACTTCAGAAGTGATTAGATTCAATTCATTGTTTCAGTTGTGGGGAGCACAGCAAACAGAAAGCATTTCTCAAAGAAAGACTTAGAGGCTTCCATAAAACATGAATTGAGCAAAACGCATTGCACAGAGGGTGCGCTACATTATAAAAATGAACATTACAGAATTTTTTTTTTCTCCACGGATTTAGCGCCCCCAAGGCCACTGCTCTTCAAGCGAATTTAACCACACAAACCTACAACATAGAAGCATTCCAACTCTGTGTCTTTAAAATACATGAATCTGCACTACTGAAGCACTTCTACAGACAAGAGGAAGGGAGAGGGGGAGAACACAGATCGTCCTCCACCCTGCTGGAGTACGTTGACGAGGCGACCAATAGATATGGCTGAACAATCTAGGAAAGTCGATGGCAGGGAAAACATCAATAGCAAGAGGTCTGAGTATTCTTTGCGCCCATATCTGCCCCCTAGAGCACAGGTCAGGGGTATCGCCGTGGACCCAGCCCGACGTCCATTGACAGAAGAATGGCTTGGCGTTTGGAACAGCTCTTGAAGCTTGATGCAGCGACGGCATAGTGCCATGATTTCTGGCAGGGGCACGACAGCGCAGCCTACGTGCTGCCCTAATGCCACGAAAATGCAGACGATAGAAGCGCTGTCAAGAGCACGAGCAAGATTTGAGCATCCATGGATCATCCGTGTAGAATCGGTACTACCACTCGAGGGGAGCCTGGCGCAACCTTAAGCCGTAAATCAGCGGGAAGCTATAGCTCATGCACATGAAACATCGAATCAGAAGAGATGGGAGGCGAAGAGGGAGTTTCTCTGAAATGAATACCTGAAGCGGGAAAAAATTCGAGAGATACTGCGCATTATCTCCGCCATTATGGAAGTGTTAAAGGGTGCAAATTTCGAAATTCGTGTGAACGTTAAGCTCTATGCACAAAAGGACAAGAAAAATCTTCTCACCTACTCCCAAGGCCTGGTGCGTTCTGCAAATAGACTTGTCACTCATAAACTACATTAAATGCACACGTCCCTCCAAGCTGTACAAATTGAACTTCACACCGTTCAGCAAAAACAAAATCTATCATTTTCAACTTTGAAACGAAATGGGGCCTATCCCTACACGTGCGTGACATATGTATAGTAGAGTTCATTCGAAATTCATTTTTAGTATTTTGTTTTTTGAAGATAACAAGAGATGAGAACAAGAGAGAGTAAACACTTCTCATCTCTCTATCTACGGCACCACTCAAATCAAGAAACGATAGAATTTGAAAGTGATGCATATGTGAGTGTGTGGAAGCGTGTGTAGATGTAAGAGAGTGAAAGAGAAAAGGGAGATAGGAAGGGTGTTCATGTGCAACAAACAAAAAGAAAAAATGAACTACAATTACTCAAAAAATTAACAAAAGAGAGGTACCCTAGGCCAACCAAAGGCCACACGGATCCACAACTCAATCCAAGTGTGAGGTGCATCCACAAAGTGTAGGCACGGCAAACTTGAAAAAACCCAACGGCTAAAGGCCGACGTCCCCGGCAACGGCGCCAAAATTGTTGAGAATTGGGGAACAACAGACCCTAACCGCCTCACGTGGAAGTGAGAGGTTCTTCCAAGAGGAGTTCCAAGAAATGTAAGCAACACCCAAACACCCACGTCCATGAACAATGGCTCCATGGCCAACGTCAAAAAGGACAAGGGAGGGCAATGCTCACACACCACAACCCCTAATGCCAAACCCACACACACAAGGATCAACGCCTAGCACACAAAGAGAAATGTGGAGGCCAAATGAACCTTCATTCCATTAGCATGGAGGCCAAGGGACCTCTTTTACAAATGAGGCTCTTCTTTATATAGAGAAGGAGAGAGGCAAATGTGAATAAAACATGTGGTCAAAAGACCACATGTGCTAAATCAAGAAAATCTTTATATGGTAGTGGGATTTCAAAAAAGGTAACAAACTAGAGAGAGAGGGAGGGAAGTTTGTGCGCACGTATACAAAATGTGCACCCATTCTATAAATACCCAAAAGGAAGGCTTTTATGAAAAGAAGTGCACTAAACTCTAAGAAGGGGTTTTTATGCATTTTTATGGAAAGATGGATAAGAAGGAGTTCCTATGAAGAAATATATACAATGACTCCACAACAATATGTCAGGATCTACTCCTTTCATGTCCTGATAACTCCATGCAAACACATCTCTATATTATCTTAATAACTCAATCACCTCCTTTTCCTCTTCCTTAGTCAGGTTGTGTCCTATATACATGCATCATTCTTCACCTTCTTCTATGGTCACAATGATTTTCTTAGTTGTCTCTTTGTTATCGTAGGCTACTCCTATGAGTGCTTCTCGTTTAGGCATTCTAATCATG
The DNA here is from genome assembly GCA_020310875.1 of Ceratopteris richardii. NCBI lineage: Eukaryota > Viridiplantae > Streptophyta > Polypodiopsida > Polypodiales > Pteridaceae > Ceratopteris > Ceratopteris richardii. Next base: position 7,532,149 of record CM035426.1, read on the forward strand.
ACTTTTCTATCCTCTATCTCATATTTCTTAAAGTTTTCAAGGACCTAAAATAAAGATTCTTCCTCTTCTAATGGGAGTTCTCTTTTTTTTCTTTTTTTGCCTGCACCCTTGGTGGTTACCTATGTAGTTAACCTCACATCATTCGTAAGCTCTTCTCGTCCTTGAGGGTGAGCTTCTACTCTATATAGGTATTCTTCTTCTTAGGCACAAAAAGGTTTCATAATAATCAATTCTTACTCTGTGTCACTTGCTTGTTCAATTTCTTCCATGCTAGGCTCGCATTCTTTGATAATTGAATCACACACATGAGTGATTCTATAGTGAAAACTAAAATGTCATAGCCATCCTCATCACAATGAGGTGTCCATTGTTCTTTGTTGATAGCTAGGTCCATTGTGGCTAATATTTCCATAAATTGAGTATGTAGGGATAATCACTACACTGATGGGCCCATGACCTAGTTGTATGGTTAACACTCACCTCAGATGATCTGATACTTTGTCGGTCTCTCCCTAGGTGTCTTCCTGACCTAAGGTTCATATGCCATACTAATAAGCCCAATGACCTTTGTACAAACACATTGTTGATTCCTTGATATCAATTACTTATTCCTTTTAGTTTCTTTAAGGTGTATTTCCTTGTTTTAAAACATGCGTCGTAAGGAGCATTTAGGTTTTCCATACTTGATAATCTTCGTCCAATCAGATTAAATGCTTTGCCCTTAAGTTGTCCCTTGAGTACAATTAGTCTATTCTCAAACTTGAGAATTTAAAATCTCTTAGAACTTGAGTGTTCCTATTGTGCCCCTAATCAATCAAAACCTCTAATCGCACTTAGCCTAAGCTAAGAATTGAATGAGGGGTTGAGAGATCTTTGAGCCTCAAGTCACTTCTCCTTGTTTGCACTTGTATGCCCAGGACACGTGTTCCCAAGCTTGCGCACACTGGCACCTTGCTCTAGTCTCTCCAAGAGCTCTTAATGATCCTTTTAAAGTTTCCAAGTTTAGCTCAAGCTTTTAACTTCACTTGACAATCAATTTGATTTAGACACTTTTAGACACCATTTTTCCCCCTTTGTATTGATAAAAAAAATTCTCTAGAGCTCCCTTGGTTTCCTAATCCCACTGAGGTTCAACTTCAAATTGCCCTATCTAAAACTCAACTCATTAAATGAGCTTTCCAATGCACTCTAGAGCTCAAAAAATGGATTTCATATGAAAAAGTTATGTTCGCTCTGGGTTTAAGGGGTTGAAACAGGCAAAGAGGATCTCTCAAGATCTTTGTGTATTTGTCTAAGGCCTCTGTAATTGTATAGGCAAAAGAGTTGGTAAACATGCCCAAAATTAGCCTCAATTTTCCAAAAATTTAACGCCTTAATTTTTTTGAAATTGGTTGTCTATCATGATAGACAATGCCTATCATGATAGACCTGTCTTTTGTGATAGATAGGTGTCTATCGTGATAGACGGTCTCTATCGTGCGTGGCTGTTTGCCACGATAGAAAATATTTATCACGATACATGGTGTCTATCGTGGTCTTTGTCTGTTGTGATAGACCGGTGTCTATCATGATAGACAGTGTCTGTTACGATAGATGGTGTCTATCATGGTCTCTGTCTGTGGTGATAGACGGGTGTCTATTGCGATAGACAGTGTCTATCGTCTATCATCTATCGTCTCTCATGGAATTTGATATGTTATGATAGATGATGTCTATCACGATAGATGGTGTCTGTCACGATAGATGGCGTCTATCATGGTCTTTGTCTATTGCGATAGACTAGTGTCTATTGTGATAGACGGTGTCTATCATCTATCGTCTATCATAGATTTTTATCTATCATGATAGACGGTGTTTATCACGATAGACGGATGTGTATGGAGATAGACGGGTGTCTATCGTGATAGACGGTGTCTATCCTAGGCTTTGTCTATCATGATAGATGGGTTTCTATCATGATAGACGGTGTCTATCATGATAGACAATGTCTATCGTCTGTCCTCTATGGTGGATTTTGGTTTATCATGATAGAAGGTGTCTGTCGTGATAGATGGTGTCTATCACGATAGATGGGTGTACGTCACAATAGACGGGTGTTTGCCATGATCGATGGTGTCCATTGTCTATTGCGGTTTTGATCTGTCGTGATAGACCAAAAAGGCATAATTTTTGTTGGTGTTTTTAGTGATTTGGAATGCTTTAGTGGTGTGGTTTGTCGTGCCATGCATGAAAATAGGAAATACAAACTTTCTTTGTCTGTCGTGATAGATAGACGTCATTGTCTGGGGACCGGTGCAAAGGTTTTTCATAACTGTGCAAAAAACATAATGCATAATAGCTCTCTCTCACTCTCTCTCACAAGTGGAATGAGGGAAATGAGGTGGGGAAGCGAATATGACCAAAAAACTAAAATTTCAGCAAAGATGGAGATGGAGGTGGGAGATGGTGAGGATGATGATGATGATGGTTATGAAGAAAGTAAGAAAAATGATGAAACTTAAGGATATTGCCTATGACTCCAACATCACAACTCTACGTCTTACCATCACACGCTCATCATTGAAGCCCTCTCCCCGACAATGGCACCAAATTTGGTGTCACTCTAGCACAAAGGTGAGTACCAACATGAGGAGATCCACCTCATAAATGTCAATCCATGGAGACATGAGGACTGATACGACGACCATGAGCAAGTGAAGGCATAAGTGCGTGAGTGAGAAGCACAAAGCATGCACACATACACACACACACACACAAGGCAAGAACAAAGAGAGGAACAATGGAGTGCTTTCAATTATAAAAGATCTCTTTTACAAAAGATCTATTCTCCAACAAGTTAACCAAAAATGATCTCTCTTGCTCTTTTTATAGTTTTTGACTAAGTTTTGGCCATGTCGAGACCTAGTGTCTGGCCTAGTTAAACATTAGGTTCCAAGGCTTATTTGAGGGCTCAAACAGAGTCTAGAAATTATGAAAATTGATACATAGGTACTTCTAATACTCCTCAAGCTTGAGGACTCCTTGGCTTGTATGAAATGGAGTTGGAACTATCAAAAATGGTATTTACAATGTTGGTGTAGTGATGAAAATCACTTTTGATTGAAAATAATTTATGAAAATTTGGTTAGGCCTATTCTTTGTCGGACCTGCATAATGTTTCCTTCTCCTTGCATCTTGTAACTTCTTTCTCTGGCCATCTTGTCTATTGACACTTGTAACAATGGGATAGTGGTAGTTCAAGTCCACCGTGCATGCCAACATTAGGGGCACATGAAATATTTTGTAATAGGAAAGGGCATGGACTATGGTTATATTGGAGCATGAGAGAAGGATGGGTGTGAAGAGCCTTTAAGGCCATTTGATTGTATAAATATGGCATTAGCTCTAGTGGAAGCTCTCTCTTGTTGTGTTGTTAGGAATGCGATTTGTTTGTCTTCTTGTTATGTCTGTAGATATGACCATGACGATGTGAACCGTTGTTTTCTCCTCCTTCCATCTCTCTTAATTTCTCCTTCTTGCATGGTGAAACCCATACCATGCAACACATAAAAGAAGATGTAGTATGTAGAATGAGTGCCCACACCTTCTCAAAAAAAAAAAAAAAAAAAAACCTTTATTACCTTTAAAACAAGGATTTTAATCAGTGCCATTTTGTAAAAAAACCCCAATTGTAATCTAGCTCCATTTTATCAATCCCAAAAAATCCTTGGGCTTAGATAGAATACACATACCAATTTTAATAATTTTTGGAGCTCATTTAATCCAAAAAATTATCCTTAGAAAATATTTCTCAACTCTGTTGAACACCACCAGATGTGAAACTGGTCAAAGTTAGTCCAAAAAGTGAAAATAGAACATGTAGGATCATTTTGAGATGTAATCTTCTTGTTCTATAGTAATAGATTCCATTGTTCCACTCCATTGCTTCTTTCTCATGTGAGTTTGTGTCTGAGTGTGTGTGCATCTCCGTGCTCCCCACATGCACATTTGCATGCATCATTTGCTTAAGACCTTAATATCACCCTCATTTCTTCTTAGTTGACAATTCGAGGTTTGCCCTTCATTTATGTTGGTATTCACCTTTGTTCTACGAGGAAGCAAAGCTTCACACATATAATGCAATGCACTTGAATCAAATCTAGGATGGCCACTCACCAAGCTCATGATTGATTATATTTCTAAGATTTGAAGCATTCACTTCATCTATTTTCTTATGAGGTAAATCTAATTCTACCAATGTGATTGTATACATCCTATCGAACATACAGGAAACATAGCATTGTCTATGGAGGATGGGAAGGTAAAACATCTTACTGATGTGCTACATCTTCCAAATATAACAAAAAATCTGGTTTCTGTTGGGCAAATGGTTGACCAGGGATTACAAGTCAGGTTCAATGTTGATGGGTTATATGTAGAAGAGTACAAAAAAAATGATCGATTGATTGCCAAAGGAAACAAAGTGGGTAGGATGTTCACCTTATATGTGAAAATTCCTGAAAATGAATGCAGCCATGTTTGCAAAAGGTGTAGGTGTTATTGTTGATATAGAGATTTGACAGAAACGAATTAGACATGCAGAAACGAATTAGACATGCAGAAACGAATTACCAAATTTCAAAGTTGCAGAAATGCAAAAGCTATGTGCAATATGTCAATTTGCTAAACATCAAAGATCATCATTTCTGCATGACAAGCATGTTAGTGAGAATGTGCTAGAAATAGTACATACAGATGTTTTGGGGTCCTGCAAAGACCACATCTATGGGTGGTTGCAGGTTTTATGTCACTTTCATTGATGACCATACACAGAAAGTATGGGTATATTTCATGAAAGAGAAGAGTGAGGTGTTCATTCACTTCCCAAATTTTAAGGCTATGGTGGAAAAGCAGACAGGAAAGTATATTCAGACATTAAGGTCTGATGGAGGAGGTGAATACATCTCAAATGAGTTCAACAATTTTCTAAAAAGTCATGGAATTTGATGCCAGTTTTCATGCAGGTACACACCACAATAGACGTTGCTGAATGCAAAAATAGACATATCGCAAAAATAGAAAAAGCCTTGATGGCTAGAAGAATATGCCTCATTGTTATTAGGAAAAAGTTGTGCATACTAATATATGCATCATGAACATAACTCCGACTGTTGTTGTACATCAAGTTACACCTGAAGAGAAGTTCACAGGTCAAAAGCCAAACTTATCACATATGAAAGTTTTTGGTTGTATTGCATATGTACATCTTCCAGATGAGTTGAGGATGGAGCTTGATCCAAAAGCAAAAAAATGTGTCTTCATTGGATACTCCCTTGAGCAAAAGGGATATAAATGTTATAACCCACTCACACGACAGGTGAAGGCGAGCAAAGATGTGGTATTTGATGAAATGTCAAGCTTCTATGCAGATGCCAAAGAAGGACTGAATCTTGAACTCAACGACAAAGAAAATGCTGAAAAATCAAGTGCAGAATCGCAAGTTTTGAGTGCACTGAATGCATCACCAAGCAAAAGTTCCAATTCAAATCCATGGAGTGGAAGATTGTGTGGATATTTCAATCCAAAAAATTCATCAAATACATCCAAGAAAGGTAAAGAAAAGCTTTCTTAGTAAAACATGTGCAAGTTTTGAAGACATTGATGGAGATTCTAGTGGTTCAAAAAAGATTCTTGATGAGGACCTTGGATTGCCCTCTATAAAGACTCCAACAGTAAGAACGGCACATGCAGATGATACAACGAGAAGTGACCCAGGACCAAGAAGATCTGGGAGGATGCAAAATTTAGTGCAACGATTGACGTATGACAGTTATAAGGCTCATCATTGTGCCTACATGACAAAGGTAATACAAGATGCTAAACCTTCTTGTTTTGAAGATGCAATTGGAAATGCAAATTGGGAAAAAGCTATGGATGAGGAGATGGCTGCACTTATGGGAACAATACATGGAAGCTGGTCACATTGCCATAGGGAAAGAAACCCATAGGTTGTAAATGGGTTTACAAGGTAAAGCACAATGCAGGTGGTAGCATAAGCAGGTACAAAGCACGATTGGTAGCAAAAGGATATGCACAAACATATGGCATTGATTATGAGGAAACATTCAGCCCTGTAGCTAAAATGTCTACTGTCAAGACACTTGCTGCATTACCTATAGCAAAAGGATGGACTTTACATCAGATGGATGTGAAGAATACTTTCCTACATGGTGAGTTACAGGAAGAAGTATACATGGACCAGCCACAAGGATATGAAGATTCAAAGCATCCATTGGGTTTTCTATGTGTGATGCAGATCATTCACTATATGCAAGGAAGAGTGATGATGGCATCACAATTGTTGCTATTTATGTTGATGAACTGATTGTAGGTGGTGATAATGAAGAAAGCATTAAACAAGTAAAGCAAATTCTTATGCAGGAATTTGACATGAAAGATCTTGGTGTGCTGCACTATTTCTTGGGCATTGAGTTTATACATACAGAAACAGGTATATGGATGTCACAAAGGAAATATGTCTTGAATATCCCGCAAAAGTATGGTATGGCTGGTTGCAAGCCAATTTCTATGCCATTAGATCAGAATTTGAAGTTAGATACTACATCAGGTGAAGCATTGGAAAATGCTACTATGTATAGGAAAATTGTGGGAAGCTTGATATATCTCACAATTACAAGGTCTGATCTTAGCTACACTATTGGACTTGAAAGTCAATTTATGCACGTTCCCAGGAAGCCAAATTTGGATGCTTTGAGGTGCACTCTACGTTATGTGAGTGCTACTTTGGATTATGCATTGTTTTATGAAGGTGGTGTAGATGTGTAGGTTCATGGATACACCGATGCAGATTGGGCTAGTAGCATTCCAGATAGAAGATCTACTAGTGGTTTTTTATTCTCACTTGGGAGTGCAGCTATTACATGGAGTAGCAAGAAGCAACCCACTGTTGCTTTGTCAAGTACAGAGGCTGAGTATAGAGGTGCTGCAATGGCAACATGTGAGGCATCATGACTGGAGTTCCTACTTGCAGATTTAGGTGTGGAAGTGCAAAAGCCTATCATCATCTATTGTGATAACCTTAGCAGTATACAATTAGCACAGAATCCTGTTTTTCATGCTAAAACAAAGCATATCGAGGTACATTATCACTTCATGGGAGAGAAGGTATTAGCAGGTGATATTGATCTTGTTTATGTGAGAACAGATGAGCAAGTTGCTGATATTTTCACTAAAGCACTTCGAGCAGAGAAGCTAAAGAAGTTTCGAAAGATGCTTGGATTAGAGGATATTGCATTGAGCTTGAGGGCGAGTGTTGAGATATCAAGCTCAATAGGTGATGATCCAGGATGACACGTAGCAATTTTTTATTTCTCTGACATGTACAGCAATCATGCCAGTATATGTCAGGGATACTTCATTGAAATTTATTAGATTTATCTACCAAGAGTGATGGCACATTTGTTTCTTGCCAGGTCACTCATTCACGGACATTATGTTTTTCCTTATGTACTGGACTTTATATATTGCACTTATTGTATTCTTGTTTTCAGTTCATTCTTGTACATTCCTTTTATGCCATAGAAGAAGGAGAAGAAGATCATTCTTCCTTGCCTCAATTTGAGTGTGTGCTTCTCTTTGATTATGAGAGTGTGTGTGTGTGAGCTCTCTTCCTTATCTCCTTCCTCGTGACATCTTTTGCATCATATTCCTATGCTATGGCTGCCTCAGGTCTTTGTGATGAGACTGAACCTGTTTCGTTTGATGAAGCACAAAATTTTGAACATTGGATGGCTATAATGCAGTTTGAATATGATGCTATCATGAAAAATGGTACCTAGTCTTTATATAACATGCCTCCTAGCAAGAAGGCCATTGGCACTAAGTGGGTATACAAGTTGAAGCATAAACCTAATGGAACACTTGACAGGTATAAGGCTAGGCTTGTTGCAAAGGGTTATGCATAGGAAAGAGGCATTGATTTCGATGAAACCTTTGCTCCTACTTGTTGAATGACTACTCTTCGTAGCATCTGTGCACTTGCAGCTCATCATGGTTGGAATGTACATCAGTTGGACATTAAAACAGCATTTCTAAATGGTGACTTGCATGAAGAAGTGTATGTTTTTCAGTCCCATGGCTTTGTGCAGAAAGGGCATCAAAACCAGGTGTCCAAGTTAAAGAAGGCATTATATGGTTTAAAGCAAGCGTCATGTGCTTGGTATGAAAAGATACATGCCTATTTTGAGATGTCTGATTTGAGGCATTTGCATCACTATTTGGGCATTCAGTTTATGCAAGTTGATGGTGGAATGGCTTTGTGTCAAACGAAATATATTGACACATTATTGCACCATTTTGGCCTTGAAGATTGTAAGCCTATTGCCAGTCCTATGGAGATAGGTTTACGATTAAATATTCATGATGCTAGAGATGCATTTGATGATGTTCTAATCAGCAAGCTGTTGGATGCTTGATTTACTTATGCATTACTCGGCCAGATATTCAATTTGTTGTCTCACAAATGAGCAGGTTTATGCATTGCCCAGGTGTTAAGCATTGGTAGGCGGTTAAGCACATCTTTCACTACTTGACTGGTACCCAGCAACTTGGATTGTTTTATCCCAAGGTGGGATCACTACCACCAGATTTGCATGTTTTTTCAGACAGTGATTGGGTTGGTTGCTATGACACTCATGTGTCCACCAATGGTTTTCACTTCATGCTTGGTAGCTAATGTATATCTTGGTTGAGCAAGAAGCAGCCTACTATGACCACTTCCAGTTGTGATGTTGAGTATAGGGTAGCTTTCATAGCGATTGTTGAGTGTGTGTGGCTCAAATGCCTTATGGCTGATTTGGGTGTTGGTCAGTCTTCTGCCACCACCATCTTCACTGACAGTTAGAGCACATTGGTAGTTGCAAGGAACCTTGTGTTCCATGCTCGCACTAAGCACATTGAGTTGCATTATTATTATGTCAGGGAGAGGTTCTCTGCTGCGGAGATCACCTTGGCATATGTGCCCATGTAGGAGAACATCGTAGACCTTTTTACGAAGGCTCTACCTAGGGAGAAGTTTGAAGCTTTGGTAGTGATGTGTGTGAACACACTAGGACTGTTGGGGCACTTTTTTCCCCTTTTAGGAGGTTTTTTCCCCTCAGCTTGTATATATGCCTATAGCCCTAATGGGTTACTTATATTTGTACATTCTAGTGGTAATACATTCAGTATTGTGTGTTGTGCTCCAAGCTTCTTCTTCCTTGTGCTGTTCATGTGCTTCCGCAAAGGTCTAACTCCAACATTCTCTACTGAAACCATTCAAACCACATATCACCTCTTTCAAAGTCATCATGAAAAATTTTAAAATATAGCTTCCATGTGACCATAACTTCTTCTAGTGTTTCCCCTTTCTTATCCATATTTATGATGTAGTAGCTTTAATTATATGTAATGTGTTCCTAATATATAATGTGAAGAAGAAAGCCAACTTGGTTGGATGGGCCTTTCACATCTTGAGGTAGAGATGAAGGTTCGATCCACATCTATGGCAACCAGTCCTCTCTTATGTCGCCTTCGAGCAGTCTAACCCCTGCTTTGTGAGATATGAGGGGTCTCATCGGTCGTATGCCCATTTACTTATAGAGTTACAAAAGAAAAATGTGAAGAAGAAAGTGTTACTGATATATAATGTGAAGAAAGTGTGTACACGGACTCTATAATGTGTATAGGTCTCTCTTTTCAACCGTGTTAGTGAACAAATGGAACACGCAATAATATTCCATCTATCCACGTGAAAAGCGTTTGTGAATCAGTCAAACAAGTACACATCCTTTTGCAATGAATTGGAATCAAGCTATGTTTTGTTGAATATGGAGGAAAAAAACATTACATGATTGAGATAGGGAGACGCCACAAAGATCAATACATTTTATCACAAAAAATATAAGTTGTGGCCAACACCTTCTGGACATATCCCCTCTCTCTCTCTCTCTTTCTCTCTCTCTCTCTCTCTCTGCCAGCAAGATCAGGCATCAATTTTTTGGTTACGCATTGGTTGAAGGCGGCTACACACAGCATCATATTCAAGTCTGCAGGTCTATCCCATATCCTCTTTAGAATAGCTCTTAGCTTTCCACTTTGAATTCCCATGAATGTTTATATCAGACATTTGCTTACTGTAATTTTGTTTTTCCACATTATGAAAGGACAACAAGCTCCCATGTATCCGCATGATTAAAGTGTGTGACCCCTCATCGCAATTCTACATATATTTTCGAGTGTCTACATAATCGTGGGGATTAGTGAGCGGCATGGAGCCAATGCCTCATGTACATGATCCAACACTTCAAGGGAAGGTAAAGGCAATAAACAAAGAAGCAGTTATGCAGTCATTCTTGGATTCGCTCATGCCAGATGTTGACACAGATATGTCAGGACATGTTGGTCTTGATGATGATGCTTTGGATGCATTGGGTATAGGCATGGCCAACATACTTAGGTTAGCCAAGATAGCACATGTTTCGTCAGCATTCGGGAGTCTGATGTACGAGTTACTATTCTTGAAACCGGACATTGCAATTGCTATTGGAGCATTTGCACTTGGAGTGGTCAGTCGTTCAATGATTGACACAGGCATAGAGCGAGTGGGAGCTTTGCAGGAACTTCATCAATTCTTGCATCAATCAGATGTGAGCTCGACTCTTGTCGATATGAGTCTAGAGTAGTTTGAGGTGCATGCGTACACCTTGTTCGAGGCAGCTAGTGTAAGTTGATCTGTATGGGTTGAGATCCGGACTCTTCATGTACATTAGTGTATATTCCTACATCATTCTTTGTATATGTTACCACTTATGGTCACATTGACCCTTAAGTGGGAGATTGTTGAGGATGTAATGGTCATGTGACCTTACCCCTATATTCATATACATACATCATATATTGAGTATTTCCTCAAGAGAGATCATTATGTGGGTTTCGAGGCTCCCACGCATCTGCACGCGACTCTCCTCTCTTCTCTCTCCCTCCATCTCTTTCTTCCTCCTCTTGTTCTGCACACCAAAGCCCTTCAATTGTCATCAATAGTCTTTTTTTGTTTGAAAGTTTGATTGTCGACCTACTCTTTTATTTCGATTTAAAGGATTGAAATGAACAATTCATGCACCTTGAAGACCCTCTTTATCCCCTACTTTTCTAGGGTTTGATGTCAAACCGGAGTAAAAATTTCGAACTCTATCCTCACAGTCCAGGGTCCAAAGCAATCAATAGTCTCCACTTGTTGATCTTTTTATGCTACTAATCATAATATAATATGGTGGGTCATTCAAGAAAACTAATAAAGAAATATTTTTCAAAGGTTTTTGTATCGTGACATGGTAGACGTTGGATTTGTGGAAAATATGTGTGAAGGCATCATCTTCCAAGGTTCTGTTGCAAATCAAGTAGTAGAAGTTGAACCCTAAACTTGAAGCCTTCATGCTTGAGATATGGTGAATGAAGGGGAATAGTGCCCATGGGATCCCCCATATCGAACAAAGCAGGGGTAGGATTCTCGAAGGCACAACAGTGGTGTCGGCTAAGAATTATTCTTAGTAAAAAAACAAGTTTTAGAGGGAGTTACCGACAAATGGGATATTTTGTTATTATCTTTTTGCTTAGGCTTTAAGTGAATGTGGTAAAATTTCAAATTTTCAAATTTAGATATGAAGTGTGAATGTTCTCTTTTCAAGGCTCTTTCTTAGATCCTTATCTCTCTCCTTTACTTCTTGATACTCAAGAAGTGATTAAAGGTGAGATAGATTATTATTCCTTTTCAATGCATTTAATGTTCAAACCTTTTAAATACTCTTTTCTATAATGTAGAGCATTAATAAGAACCTAAAAACGTCATAGTACTAAAATTCTAAACTAAAATCTAATTTTTGGCCTCTCCCTTTTGCACAAGGTTTCTCTTCTCTTTCAACCCTTCTCTCTCTCTCTCTCTCTCTCTCTCTCTCTCTATATATATATATATATATATATATATATATATATATATATATATATATATATATATATATATATATATATATATATATATATATATATATATATATATATATATATATATATTCATCCATCCAAGAACCTTAGCTTATAATGTGATTTGATCCTCTTGAATATGAGTATTATCCTCAATATATTGTTTCTTTTGAGAACTTGTTTCATGCAAATGAATGAAAAGAAATCAATGCACTTTATATCTAGATTTAAAGAAACATTATATAAAAGCCTACAATGCCAAGGGAGCATGAACAAGAGTCTTTATAAGTTAATCCAACCATTGCAAGGATGCAATGCATTAGACTTATGAAGCGTTCTTATATTTCATATTTTTTCAAGGGCCCATCGCCATTTGAAACTACAACATCTTTCTTGTAATGCGTGGGTGATGTTGGCTACGGTTGCACCATTGTCATGTGTAATCATGGAAGAGGTGATATGAACTTGAAGTTGAGATAAGAAATATCAAAGCAATGCATTTAGAAGATACAACTCTTCTATGAGAAAAGATAAAACAATTGACAAGGGATAATAAAGAGCTAGATAAGGAGAATAATAGTACAAGTATTTGTCCATACCACATTTCAATTTTGTTGTGATGAAATTTCTCCAATTTCTCCAAGAGATTATAATGTGAGAAAGAGAAGAAAAGTATACAATCTTTTCAAAAAATTGAGGATGCTTCAAGCAGAGATGAGAATCCACACTTTGAATCTTAGATTTTGTTTTCAACTCATGTTTAAAACATAAGTATCATTGACACACACATGGTAATTGAAATATTTGGTTCTATGGAGATAGGATGATATATTCTAATCAAATACAAGGTCAATCCTCCACACATTTTGAAGATGGCTGAAAAAAATATTCATATTTTGGAGTCACTCAAGAGAACAATATTACAAAGAATTTGAAGCCATGATAAGACCAGAATTTATATAAAAAATTTTGTATTGCAACAAGCATAAGCCAAAAGTGTACACATAAATTTTTGATATTAATAACAATACACATTTTTCCTTGCTTCAAAAAACTATTGATCATGAAAATGGCTATGAATAAAGTTGCTAGCTTGATTGGAGTGTATGAGTTCGTTCGCCATTCTATGCATTTACTTAATTTAGAGCCCTTTTACTATGACGAGTACAAAAAATGTTTACCTTATAAAATAAAGTATGCAATGGTACAATATAATAAAGTTGCAAAAGAGGAATGTAAAAGTGAGCTAGTATTTGTTTTGAAGCTGTATGAATCTCAAGATGTGAAGGGACAATAGTTAGAAATGATCAGCTTGATTCTGATGAACAAAAATTTGAATGGTGCTCAATTGGAAGAAAAAAGCAACAACGCTATGTTGGCAGAAGCAAGAATGAAGAGAATAAGTGAATAAAATTGGGCCCACCAAATACTTTTGGCCCTTGAAGTATATGTCAAGGAAGGAAATAAAGGAAAATCAATGAAACAAATCTAGACATAAGAGGCCTCAAAATGTGAATATATACCTAGATATTTGAGCTTTTAATGTAATTTAATTTAAAAACAATATATTGTAGACACACTCCACTTTTGTAGATGCCAAGGAGTCCTTGAGCCTATGGAGTGCTTGTCGCATCCCCTAGGCTCTTTTCTTTCATCTTCTTCTTCGTTTGGAGCTTGAACTGTGCCCTTCAAGTGTTCCATGGACATATGCACCTAATGGGATTTTGTTTGCATCCATTCCATGCTTCTTGCTCTTTGTTTTAGTATGGGTATCATATTTTCATCATCAGCATGAGTTTCGTTTGAACTCCATACCTTTATAGAGACGTTTCTTAATACAACTCAATCGGTAATGTTTCTTGGATTGAGAATTTAGTTGATCTACGCCACTTGAAGTTGGTAAGCTTTATGTTTGTAGGCCTACAACCACCTTTGGTGCCATTGCTAGTGAGCATGCTACTCATCAAGGTATGCTATGGATGATAGAAGCCTTAGAGACGGTGGCAAGCGCTTTGATAGAAGTTTTGGTGAGCATTTGATCCATTTTGGAAATAATTTTTTTATTTTTTTAAGTCTTTGCACATCTTTTTCTTCATCAGGCATTTCTTGCATGGATAGAAGAAGAGAGGATTGTTCTTTTATTCTCCATTCCATTGCATAGCTAGTGTTAGGTAGTTGGTGTTGAGAGTTCCATGCTCCACCCTTTTGTCCAAAGCTAGAATCATTCACATGCAAGCACATATATCTCACATGCAAAGGAATTCTCCCAAACTCCATATAAGCATGGCCTCCCTTCACTCCTCACATGTCATTCCACTCTAGCTCATTGCCAAGAGCATGCTTCCACTCCTCATGGAGTCTCCATGCTCATAGAGCAATCTTTGTAAGTTCATTTCCATTTTAATTCATTCATCATGTTTTGTTATCTTTTGTTCCATCCTCCATAGCTTGTTAGATTTGTGCATGTGAGTAGAGTAGGAGTAGTTCTTTGTTATTTTAACATGGTATCAGAGCATAGGTTCATTCTTTTTTGTTTGAGTTCATCTTCTCATCTTTATTCATTGTCATTAGCGTAGATGCATTGTTTCCTTAATCCCTCCCTCCCTCCCTCTATTATAAAGTTCTTCTAAGCACTATCTCCATTCTCCATTATGTAAAATCAACTGCTCTTTAGCATTATGATTAGTATCGCAGTGCTTGTGAGCACTCCCTCAACTCCTTCACTGCCTGCATTGTTCTTCTAGAGTAATCCTTCATTTTATGTTTTCTCATAAGCTCTATGATCAGTCATATATTCATTATTACGAAGTAGTCAGTGCAAAACATATACAGTAAAGCTTGGAACTTCGTTGAGGAGAGAGGAGACAATTATTTCTTCAAGCAAACTAGAGTGAGAGGCCGGCTGTTTCAACGACTGAGAAAGAGGTCTCGACCATCCAGACTTGGAGAGATGACGTGTAAATCATATCTTTATTGTGCGAGCCATGATGTCAAGTCATGATGTCAAGGCACGCAAGTGCATCTTCATGCCATTCAACACCCATTTGTTCAGAATGTGCAATCCACGTGAATAGAGGATAATAATGACTCTACATAGCATCATACATTGGTATGTACTGACTAGGTGTTATTAAAATGACGCACTCTGAAGCTTTCCTTATGAGTTCTATCTTCAAAAAAAAAAAAACCCATAGGTATCACATATGGATAAACTATATTGACTTCTTATGGAGAGATACTCAAGGCCCTTTGTAAAGGATTAAACACCATCATGTGGAAATGTGGTAGGACCTTTTCAAATCCATACACAACTAAAAGTCTATGAATTCTTTCTCTACCTTACAAAGAAGTGAATCTCAAGCCCTATGTAAAGGGACTAGACACTGCTCTTTAAAAGAGTAAGACCTTCCCTATGGCTTGCATCTATAATACTCAAAGCCCAAGGACATGCTTAAAATCAACAACAGAGGAGCCTACAAGAATGAGAGGACCCTACCAAAGATCCCATCAATAGATCCCATGAAGACTACAACAAGCAAAAAGAACAATTCTCAAAAGGTGGCAAATGGTTCTATAAGCATTACCTACCCCATGTTGTAAACCCTTGTACATGTCTAGGGATCCCATATGTCCCTAGATCCCATTAAAAACCACTTGGATCCCAAATGTTCAAGTATATGTCTTGTGATACCATATGTCCCAAGATCCTAGGGATGCCATATGTCCCAAACTTGGATCCCATATGTCCAAGTTATGTCTAAGGATCCATATGTCCTTAGATCCTAAAAACCAAATGGACTAATGTTGAAGATAAATGCACAAGCTCATTTTCATATGAGCCATGCTTGTATAAATTTACCAAATATAAAGATAAAGGAAAAGTGGAGGAAAAAAGAAAAAAATAATAAAAGAAAAAGTCTAGTCAAAATTCATGATGAGTAAGAAATACAATATCTTGCCTTGTAGTTAGTAGCATGTAGTGGAGAATGTAGTGAGTTAAGAAGGAGGCACAAACTTCTTCACATGCTCATTGGTTATAAAAGTGAAGTGGGAGCACATTCAAAACAAGGAGAGAAAGAGGCAAGAGCTCCCAGTAGTCGGATCTGGCCATTTTGTCATTTTGGCTTTCCTTAGACTCCTTCCAGCCGCATGTCAGTTTGTACACAGCTTTGTTGCAGAGCTCATATCTCAGTGCATATGTAACCATTTTGTGCGTTTAAACATTCATTGGAACGCTTATCTCATGTACTTTGTGTATATCAAATATCTCTTTGAAAGCTTATGTACTTTGTGAGATATCAGTGAAAGCGTGAAGTCTAGTTTTTTAGTATACCTGTGTAGATAGGCAGTCTATTTTGGTAGTCTATTTTGATAGCTTGCTTCCATTCCTTTTGTGTGCAAGCTTCTTCATATGTCTCAGGCTCTTTGTCTTTGATAACCTGCATCATGTATGCAAAATGTGTCGCCATAAAACTATCATAACTCAACCTTTGAGTTGGATACCTTGGCCTTGAAGATCTTCTTTCATTGCCTTTAGAGAGTTGCTTCTTTAACCTATTTAGCTTTACCATCGGAGTGATTACCTCTTCATATTCTTCTTCACTTGCATCTACCTCACTGTTTGGAGTAGCACTTGCATCTTTGGCTCTACTATGAGCTGAATTTGGAGACAAAGAATGGCTCCCCCTCCATGTTGAACATTCTTCATTTGATGTCGATGCCTCTGGACCTGAAGCCTTTGTGCTTGATTGTTGAACTTCTCTTTGATTTGTTCCTGCATAATCATCACAATCTTCTTCAGGAATCTTTTCCTTTCCTTTATCTTCATACCATGGTCTTAGTTCATCAAAGACCACATCTCGCGAGACTCTTAATTCCTTTGTTCTAGGGTTGTAACACTTGTATCCTTTTTGCTCCGTCGAGTAGCCGATGAAAATGCATTTTTCTGATCTTGGTTCCATCTTTGTTCTAACTTCTTGTGGAATGTGAACAAAGCAAACACATCCAAAAACTTTGAGGTGTGTAAGATCAGGTTTCTTACCGGAATATACCTCTTCTGTAGTCAAGTGATGTATTCCCGATGTTGTGCACCTATTCATCAAGTAAATGGCGGTTGTGGTAGCTTCAGCCCAATACTACAATGGTACCTTCATCTCGTTGAGCATGCATCTTGCAATTTCAGCAATTTGCCTATTTTTCCTCTCAGCTACTCCATTTTGTTGTGGTGTGTACCTACAAGTGAACTGCCTTTTGATTCCATTCTCTTGTAGAAAATCCGAAAATTCTTTGGAGAAGTATTCTCCTCCACCATCGGACCTTAAGGTTTTGATAGACCTTCCTGTTTCCTTTTCAACTTCAACTTTGAATCTTTTGAATATAGAAAACACCTCTGATTTTTGCTTCATACAAAAAAGCCATACCTTTCTTGAGTGATCATCAATGAAGGTGACAAAAAATCTATTACCAGCCATTGATGCCTCTTGGGTTGGCCCCCATACATCCGTATGTATCAAGTCCAAGACATTTGGAGCCACATAATTGCTCCTCTTGAATGGCTTCCTCGTTTTCTTTCCCAGTTGACAAGCTTCACATAACTCATGTAGTCCAATGCTATTAAATTTTGGAAGACCTCTTACCACTTCATGTTTGCTCATGTCCTTCAGCTTTGGAATGTTGGTGTGTCCTATTCTTTTGTGCCATAAGTCCAACTCTGAAATCTTCTTGTTCCCACATTGAATGTACATGACCTTTCCATGTGGATGTTGGACATCCAAAGTGAACATCCTTCCTTCTCTTCTACCTCGAGCAATGACCTTGAAGCCTTCCTTTGGATTCTTTATGAAGCACCCATTCTCATTGAATATGACATGATAACCCTTCTCTACCATTTGTCCTACTGAAATCAAGTTCTTTGAAATTGTAGGAACATGAAGAACATTAGATAGTACCTTTTTGTATCTCCAAGCCTTATATCTCTAATGTATTCAATCATGTGTTGAGTATCATCACCTGTTTCAACACATCCTTTTCCACTTGGTACCTGTAGATTAGTGAACAAACTTCCTTGGCATGACATATGGTTACTACAACTTGAATCAATGTACCATTTTTTGGCATCTTCACAAGAGCTTCTATACTCATGTCTCATTGCAAGTAGTGTGTCCTTGCTTCCTTCACTTGAGGTGCCTGCATAGTTGCTTTGGTTCCTTTGATTACCTCCATTTGGTCTTCCATTCTTCAGCCAACAATCACTAGCATAGTGTCCTACTTATTGTATCTCTTACTCATCATGAATTTTGACTAGACTTTTTCTTTTATTATTTTTTCCTTTTTTCATCCACTTTTTTCTTTATCTTTATAGTTGGTAAATTTATCCAAGCATGGCTCATATGAAAATGAGCTTGTACATTTATCTTCAACATGTGTCATGGTAAGACATAGAGATTTGACATTAAAATGGTACTTAATTAGGTAGTTTGTTTAATTTTCTTAGTTTTTACATCCTCATCAGCTTCCTCACCATCTCCCACCTCCATCTCCTTCTTCATTGAATTTTTAGCTTTTGAACATATTTCGACCTCTACCTAACCTTCCCTCATTTCACTTATGAAAGCAAGAGAGAGAGAGAGAATTTGTGTGCATTGTTTTTGTGTGTTTCTTGAGCTTCCTTGCAAGTACCAGCATCCACAACATTTGAAGGAGTTCCAACAAGTACATAAATTCTCTGCACATGCCCAGGGTGTAGCTCTCTATCAATCATGATAGATAAAAAAGTTGCTTGTTCAATAAAACTGAGTGCACCACTATAGTATAGGCACCATGCACATCTCATAGATATAAATTTTTTTGAAAAGGTGCATTTTTTATGTTCAATGTGATAGACACCTCTATCCATCACGACAAATAGATGTCCATCACGTGATAGAGGATAGGGTGAATGTCCATTGTGATGGATATTCTATCCATCACAATAGGTGGCCTGGCACCATTGATAGACTTTCAGATACATTTCAATTCATCACGATTGATAGATTTCATGATTGAGAGTGTCCCTCTCCACTTCAATCCATTGTGATCGATAGGTGTCCATCGTGCAATAGACGAGAGGCATATTGTGATGTATCTTTCCATCATGACTGACAGACCATGATGGATAGCTCTGTCCATCACAATTGGTATCCCTGTCAATCATGATAGACAACCTTTTTCAAAAGAAATTAGGGAATCTAATTTTTTGCATATTTTGAGCTAAATTTTGGCAATTTTGTCAAGCTCTTGGAGTATTTTGGAATTCCTTAGTGAGACAAAGGCTTGAGAACAATCGAATTGTCTGTAGTGGACTTCGATGTTTGGTACTTTGATAGTGGGGAAACCACACATATTACCTGGCAGCACAGTTTATTCACTTCACTTGAGCCTGCCCCTATAGGGAATACTATCACTTGCACCAAAAACTCCTCTTACCCTATCATGGGAGTTGGTAAGATCATTTTGACTATTGTTGATGGCAGTTCTTTTACATTGTCATATGCTTTATTTGTGCCAGGGATCAAGAAGAATCTGTTATCAGTTTTTGCATTAGCCAAGATTGACTTGGTTGTGAGATTTGTTGATCAGAGATGTATAGTTCACGATCTATCAAATGGCCATGTCATTATTGCTTTTGGCATTTTATATCATGGGCTCTATAAGCTCATATACCATGAATCTATGAACGATTTAGCATGTGTAGTACATGATTCTCAAGCTATGTCAAATGCAAAGCTTTGGCATGCACGCTTTGGTCATCTAAATTTTGCTAGTTTGTTATGCTTGCAAAAATTTGAAATGGTGCCCTCTTTGCCCAAACTTGAGGCACACGGTAAACATGTTTGTGAAGTCTATATTTTGGATAAAATGCAATGTTCATCATTCCCAAAAGATGGTTTAGTTCGAGCTACTAAAAAATTGTAGCTTGTTCATACTGATGTATGTGGTCTTATGCAGACATCTTCTTTTGGGAACTATCTTTACTTTGTTTCTTTTATCCATGATTTTTTCAGGCATGCATGGGTATATCCATTGAGAGCAAAGTCCGAAGTGTTTATGTGATTCAAACAGTTTTTGGGTTCGGTTGAAAATCTGTCAATGTGTAAAATGGGCACCCTCCGTTCTGATCGAGGGGAGGAATATATGTCTTCTGACTTTCACGCATTTTTGGATTAGTGTGGGATAAAACATCAGATGCACATCATTTTCACACTTAATATATAAGGTGATCTCAGTTGGATTGTTCTCAAAACCATGTGCAATTAGATAGGTATGTATCTTTTCATACCAAGCACATGGTGCTTGCTTTAAAACCATGTAATGCTTTCTTTAACCTACACACTTGGTTTTCATGCCCTTTCTACACAAAGCCATGGGGCTGAAAAACATACACTTCTTCATGCAAGTCACCATTCAAAAATGTAGTTTTAATGTCCAACTGACGTACATTCCAACCATGATGAGCTACAAGTGCACAAATGATACAAAAAGTAGTCATTCCATATGTAGGTGCAAAGGTCTCATCAAAATCAATGCCTCTTTCCTGAGCATAACCCTTTGCAACAAGCCTAGCCTTATACCTATCAAATGTTCCATCAAGCTTACACTTCAGCTTGTATACCCACTGAGTGCATATGGCCTTCTTGCCAGGAGGCAAGTCACATAAAAACCAGGTACCATTTTTCATGATGGCATCATATTCTGATTGCATAGCAGCCATCCAATTTTCAAGAAATTTGTGCTTCATCAAATGAAACAGCTCATTCTCATCACAGGGACTAGGGGAAGCCATAGCATAGAAATTTGATGAAAAAGAGGCACTATGAGAGCCTGAACGAGTACGATATGACAGAGGTGCATCTAATTTGCTGTCACATAAAGTTTGCACTAGCCATTTTGGCATAATTTTTGCTTCCTCAATGTTGTGTATGTTGATGACATGCTGCTCATTGGTCCTCATGAGAAGCATATTGCTGATTTCAAGGCTGATTTGCATGCCCCATTTGAGATGCCTAATTTGGGGCATTTGCATCATTATTTGGGCATTTAGTTTATGCAACATGATGGTGGAATAATTTGTGTCAAATGAAATATATTGATACATTATTGCAACATTTTGGCCTTGAAGACTGCAAACGTATCGCCATTCCTATGGAGTCAAGTTTATAATTGATTCTTCATGATGTTGGAGATGCATTTGATGTTGGTCTCTATCAACAGGCTGTTCGATGCTTGATTTACTTATGCATTAATCGGTGAGATATTCAGTTTTTTTTGTCATAGATGAGCAAGTTTATGCATTGCCCAAGAGTCAAACATTGGTAGGTGGTTAAGTGCATCTTTCACTACTTGAGTGGTACCCGGCTACTTGTATTGTTTTATCCCAAAGGGGGATCACTACCACTAGATTTACGTGCTTTTTCTGTCTCTGATTGGGCTAGTTGCTATGACACTCGTTTGTCCAATAGTGGCTTTTGCTTCATGCTTTATGTAGTTTTATGGGCATTTCATCTATGTAAGGGTTTGATTTCTTTATGTCATAGAGAAGAACTTGATGTAGTTGATTGTATCTTTCTATTTGGAATATTGAATGGAAATTTCTTTTTAATATCGATTAGCACTTCTATCTTGAATGTTTTAAACATGTTGTATTTATGTGAATAATAATAAGTTAAATTGAATGATAATAAATTCTTACTAAGATATCTTTTGTTAATAGGATGGAAACATTTCGAGTGGATATTGTTTTTGTCTTTATTTCTTATGAATATGGATTGTATATGCGAAGATGAAGAGCTTGGAAGAAGAAATGATGATGAAGCATCCAACAAGAGAATTTGAACATCTAATTCTCATGCTAGATCTCATTGGATGTGGATTTGTGCATGCTTTTGTGCACTTTTAGAGCCTAGTGCAACCAAGTTTTCACCAAGGGAATGGTGGATATTTCCAAAACAAAGAGTGTTTTGGAACTCTATTCATAATACCATTTGCTCAAACTCTTACTTAGAATGCCAACATAAATTCATGTTTGCCTATCGCATGTCATATGAATCATTTCATGTCTTATTAGGCTTAGTGTCTCCATTCCTATCCATATCAGACTCGTCCATCTGATAACACCCGAATTGGCCTTGGCATGTGTATTATGGAGACTAGCACAAGGTCATAATATGTGCACAATGTCTGAGATTTTTGGAATAGATGACTCCATAATTAGAAACTACATGGTCATTTTGTAAGATTTGAAGTAGTAAAGATATGTACGATTGTTATGGGATTAGTGTTCTTAAAGATGAATGTTTACGAACCATTATGGAGGACTTCAGGTCTTTTACACAAATTCCTCAAATACCAAGTGCCATAGATGGTACACATATACGCTTGTATAGGAAGCCAAACCATGACTTATATCCCACACAATACATATGTAGACATGGTTTCCCTAGTGTTCTACTCTGAGGCATTGTGGACTCAAGAAAGCATTTTTGGAGTATTGTATGTAGAGCATGATTCCACACATTTCAAAGAGTCATCTTTGTAACTGTTGGAGATAGACGTCTGCGGAAGCACGCGAACAACACAAGGAAGAAGAAGAAGCTTGGAGCACAAACACACAATACTGAATGTATTACTAGAGAATGTACAAAGATAAGTAGCCCATTAGGGCAATAGGCGTATATACAAGCCGGGGGGAAAAAACCTCCTAAAGAGGGAAAAAAGTGCCCCGACGGTCCTATAGTGTTCACACACATCACTACCTAAATATATCAATAAATCCCCCCTGAGAGTGATGCGGTGAACAAGGAGCTGGCACTCATGTATAAGGAAGTGTCAAACTATGTGGAAATCACTCCACAAAAGGAAGTAAGCCCAAAACTTTGCGGAAAGCTTCAAACTTCTCCCTAGGCAGAGCCTTCGTGAAAAGGTCTGCAATGTTCTCCTGTGTGGGCACATATGCCAAGCTGATCTCCCCAGTAGAGAACCTCTCCCTGACATAGTGATAATGCACCTCAATGTGCTTAGTGCGAGCATGGAACACAGGGTTCCTCGCAACTGCCAATGCGCTCTGACTGTCAGTGAAGATGGTGGTGGCAGAAGACTGGCCAACACCCAAATCAGCCATAAGGCGTCTGAGCCACACACACTCAACAGTCGCTGTGAAAGCTTCCCTATACTCAGCCTCACAACTGGAAGTGGCCACAGTAGACTGCTTCTTGCTCAACCAAGATATACATGAGCTACCAAGCATAAAGCAAAAGCCACTAGTGGACACACGAGTGTCATAGCAACCAGCCCAATCTGAGTCAGAAAAAGCATGCAAATCTGGCGGTAGTGATCCCCCCTTGGGATAAAACAACCCAAGTAGCCGAGTACCACTCAAGTAGCGAAAGATGCGCTTAACCGCCTTCCAATGCGTGACTCCTAGGCAATGCATAAACCTGCTCATCTGTGAGACAGCAAACTGAATATCAGGCCAAGTAATGCATAAGTAAATCAAGCATCCAATAGCCTACTGATAGAGAACAGCATCAAATGCACCTCCAGCATCATGAAGACTTAATCGTAAACCTCTCTCCATAGGAGTGGCAATAGGCTTACAGTCTTCAAGGCCAAAACACTGCAATAATGTGTAAATATATTTCATTTGACACAAAGCCATTCCACCATCAACTTGCATAAACTGAATGCCCAAATAGTGATGCAAATGCCCCAAATCAAACATCTCAAATGAGGCATGCAAATCAGCCTTGAAATCAGCAATATGCTTCTCAATAGGACCAGTGAGCAGCATGTCGTCTACATAGACAACAATGATCAGAAGCACATCATTAGCACGCTTAACATATAAGGTGCTTTCAGTTGGACAATTCTCAAAACCATGTGCAATCAGATAGGCATGTATCTTCTCATACCAAGCACGTGGTGCTTGCTTTAAACCATATAACGCCTTCTTTAACCTGCACACCTGGTTTTCATTCCCTTTGTGCACAAAGCCACGGGGCTGAAAAACATACACTTCTTCATGCAAGTCACCATTCAGAAATGTTGTTTTAATGTCCAACTGATGTACATTCCAACCATGATGGGCTGCAAGTGCACAAATGCTCCGAACAGTAGTCATACGGCATGTAGGTGCAAAGGTCTCATCAAAATCAATGCCTCTTTCCTGCGCATAACCCTTTGCAACAAGCCTAGCCTTATACCTGTCAACTGTACCATCACGTTTACGCTTCAGCTTGTATACCCACTTAGAGCCAATGGCCTTCTTGCCAGGAGGCAAGTCACATAAAGACCATGTACCATTCTTCATTATAGCATCATATTCAGATTGCATAGCAGCCATCCAATTTTCTGAATTATGTGCTTCATCAAAAGAAACAGGCTCATTCTCATCACAGAGACTAGATGCAGCCATAGCATAGCAATCTGATGCAAAGGAGGCACTATGAGAGCCTGAACGAGTACGATATGACAAAGGTGCATCTAATTTGTTGTCACGCAAAGTCTGCACCAGCCATTTTGGCATAGTTTTTGCCTGCTCAATATCAGCTCTCTCATCAACAAGTGCATCATGTAAATCTGCATCAGAAATGGAATGATCTGCATCATCATATGAAACCTGCAAAGGCTGAGAAGTTGCCTCATTAGGACCAGCACTAGACTGTCCACCTGTAAAAAGAGGCATCAAAGTATCATACATGTCTTTGGAGCTAACAGATGTCTCCTTAGTACATGAAAGCAATGGTTGAATAGCATCTTCCACAAAGACAACATCACGGCTAACCAGAATGCGTTTAGTCTGTGGATGATACAGATGATAGCCTTTACTTTCAGAACTGTACCCAACAAAAATACATTTTACTGCCTTATCATCCAATTTTCTTAGATGTTGTTCAGGCACTAATGCATATGCCAAACAACCAAAAACACGCAGATGAGCAACAGATGGCTTGCGGTCATGCCAAGCCTCATATGGAGTGATAGACTGCAACGCTTTAGTGGGACACTGTTGGCCTAAGCTTCACCTTAGGGACTTGCGGAGAAAGAGACTATACCTCAATCCCCTCACAAGTGCATATAGTGGGGATACACGCTTTTAATTATCAATCCGAAGAGTATGCAAACCTAGCCGAGTGTATGAAGACATGCAATTGCGTAATGGTCAATGCAAATGAACTACTCAAGAATGAAAATGAGGTAAATACTTATCCTAACAAGCTCTAACTGTAGGTCAAGATGAAACGATACTTGGTGCAGCAGCCGTCAGTATTTTGGACTTTTCTCCCAGCTCAGAGCTCCAAACATAGCGAATAGCATATGCGTTTCGAAGCTCTCGAGAAGACGCATCCAATGGCAGTGGTTTCGCTCAATTCCGACCCTCCTACTTCAAGTTATGACAGAAATACTGAATCGCGAAAATACTTTCCTACGCTTCAGCACTTCCTACACCTCGCACACACCTCTCCTACAGCAAAGAAACACTATCAAGGATAGACAACATTCACAAGCACTCTTTCCAAGCAATACACATGCATACAAGCTCACGAAGAAGAAGATGAAGAAGGAAGAAGACACAAATTCGAATTTCTGTGCTCTCTCTTCTCACAATGGCAAAAAGTCTTCTACAAAGAGTCACATTTGACTTATATACTAGTGCCCTAAAAATGGTCCTTTCACACAAGTGACCGGCACTTTATTCACTAAGAGCTAATTTCCTACTATTTTACATGGGTAAGCTTCTATTCTTCTGTGGGAGTGCATCTAGAGGACTCCTCTAGTGCCTTTACAAAGGGAAATATATTACAAGAATGAATATGTTACAAAAATGTGTGGTCCAAATCGGAAAAATTTTGGGGCCTGACTTTTTTCTCTGCTTTGTGCGCTCTTTAGCTCTGCAACACTCTCCCCCTCTTCGTCTCTGTCGTCCCTTGACAGACTTTGCTTCACGCACGCGCCCTTGACAGACTTTGCTTCGCGCACGCGCCCAGTGGTCAGTGTTGTCTGAATCTTGATCTTGCATTACGTTTTAGAGGCACTCTGGTTTGTCCTGGTTGCACACATTGGACCTGGTTGATTTGGTTTGCCACGCACGCCATTAGTGCACATATGCGGATGTAGCTCGTAAGCCTTGATCTAAAACCTCCGCAACTCAAGAGGTTGAAGCATCCACATAAGTGATACATGTTGGCCCTGATCCCTTCTTCCAGCTGCGTGCTTTTCCTTAGTGTGTGCGCCCCTGCGGGGCTTCCTGCAGAGATGCATCTTCAAATTTGTCTTTTAGTGAAGCTGTTTCTTTCGTTGCTTTCTTTTTTTCCTCTTCTTACTCGTCTCGCCCTCGACACTGCCCCCCTCCTGGACTCTGTCGTCCCCGACAGGCTTTGATAAGCGACGGGCATATGTTCTGTATACTTGTTGCTCTGTATCATTTAGCAGATTGGCTTCACGTATCATGATCTGTTTCCATTGTTCAGCTTTTACTCCATCGTTTGGCGGTTGTCTGTGATCTGCGAAGAAGCTTAATTCATATGCCACAAGTCTGGCATTCAGATTGGATGACATTTTCAAAAAAATCTCTGAATCTATTTCAAAAAATCCTGTAAAAAATGCTTCTTCAAATGTTTGCATATACGGACTTGGCAAAAACATGAGTCTGGAATAGTAGGCCATTATTGTGGGGCGGCTCGGCATTACTGATAGATCGAAAATAAGTATATCGGTGCCTTGATTAATGCCGATGAAGTTCAGAAATGTATACGCTGCATGTTTGAAGACCTTCAAAACTGTAAGTAGCATACTAAGTATTTTATTTGTCATCTTGACCGCTAAGTCTGGTACTGTCGCATAGTTTTGTAGCCAAAATTCTATTGTTTTGATCATATAATCCTCTGTTGGCAAATAGTTATGTGGCGGGCTAGGTAACATAGGATAATTTAGCCACTGTTTATTAATATTGCCGCTGCGTTGTAAATCCAAAAATTCCTTTGTATCCCTTCTGCGTGGTATTGGACAAAACGAAGGGTTTACCTGTAATAAATAAGGTGCGGCTTGCCAGTGCACCCGTAGTGTGGGATGTTTCTCCAAAAACTTTCTCCTCCACACCGGTTGTGCAGCTTCGAACTCTGCTTGAGTGTACATGAATGTGTCGTTCTTGAAATTGAGCTGCTCATCTGGACTTTTGTGTGTAACCTTCTTTATATATTGCCTTGCTTTCTCTTTCAACAATCCATATGGAATGTTGAAAGGCTTCATGATCTTTTCCAAGTCTTTACCTTTGATTTTTGCGTCCTTCATGACCTTAATGACTTCATTCTCAAAATTTTCCGTTAATCGGGACACCACTAGTGCCCGTTCCTTCTGACTTATTTCTGCAGTGTATGGCATCGGATGATCATCATGCATATCCGCCATCTGCTCATGTATTGGAGAATGATAGATCGGTTGAGATAGAGGGCTTACCTCTACCTCGTCAGTAGGAGTTTCCTTTGCTGGCACTACTGGTGTCCCGATCGGTTCTTTGTCTTTCTTCTTATTCTTTAGTTCCTCAATGCATTCATCTTTTTCCTTTATCTGTTGTATGGCTTCCCCGAGTTTTTCTTTGGTGGCTAGGAGCTCCTTACCTATGTCAGCTACGTGATCCATGTTTTCACTGTAGCTCTGTACCAGTTTTGCCTGTGCTGAATTCAGTTGCCTTTTGAGCTCACATATTTCCTAATTGTGCTTACGTTCTTCTTCTTCTCTTACTGCGCGCTCTTGTTTTAGCAAAGCTTCATATTGTGCGAGTTGATTTCTTAATTCGTTTTCTTTACTTTCGGTTGATTCCTGTTGCTCGATTGGTTGGTCATATAATAATGATTTCATCAACTCTTTAATTCTCCTTCGTAAAGTATCATTCTCATCCAGATATAACTTCAGTTGTGTTTCTAGTAGAGTACTTCTGGTCTTCATTCTTTCTTTTTCTGCTTCCGTCGCGTCATATAATTTCTGGAGATCTTCGAGCTGTTTTTGCAGTTGGTGATGCTGAGTGCTTAATGATTCATATTGCGTTTTTGTTTCCAGCAGCTCAGTGCTTTTGGCGGCTATCACTTTTTGTGCCTGAATTATTTGTGCAGACAACTGTTCACTCATAACTTGAAACTGATTCTTCTCCTTCATGGCTTTGTCATAGTCTGCATCTATGTCCATCATTTGTTGTTGCGTATCCATGGCTGTCTGGATCATCTGCTTTACCACAGGCTTCAGTTGAGCCACATCCACATTGAGCCATGTTTTTGGTATACTGGGTTCTTCTCCTGTATTGACATCTTTACCCTGAGCCACATGTAAGGTAGTGTCATGGGGCTGCCTAATCTGAAGCTGGATCCTTGGCTCAGCCACCATGTTGTCTTGATTTTCTTGAGGTGTATCGTCTGGCACCTCGATCACCATTTTTTCTTGGTTTTGTAGCTCCTTTGCTTCTTTCTTCAGTGGAGTCTGTTCTTCCTCTTTGATTGGTGGTTTGACATATGTCTCTTTGGTTGTATCTTCCTTGATGCTGATTTTTGTATTGTCATTCAATTGAATGACGTGCTCCTGTTCGTTAGCATCATCCACCTTCTTTTCTTTGTCCTTCTGGTTGTCCGGTGTCACTTCCACTTGATTGATTTCTTGTCCTTCTTCTTCATATGTTTCTGTCCTGATATCAGTATCTAGAGTGTCCTTTTCATGACTGGAATCTGTATTCGTGCTGGAATCATCAATACCCAATTCTTTGTATCTTCCAGGTTGTCTTGGAGTCTTTTCTGTACTCTGTTTTGGTTTTACTTGACTCGCTTGTCGATAATGATGTCCTTGGACATTTAGATTCACCTGCCCTTGCATATACTGGTGTGTTTGCTCGAGGGCAGCAGACAGATCTCTCTTAGTGATCGGCATTTGAGCCGTCGTGATCTTAGGCAAGAGATGTGTTCTCTTAGACTGAGGTGTTGCTTGAGCTTCCTCTTCTCGTAAGCGTTTCGTACCCCTCATGGGTTTCTGTGTGCTGGTTTCAGCCTCTTCAACCACAACTACTGCTTTCTTCTTCTTAGGGACCGAAGCGGATTTTGCATACTTTGCTAGCCCTTCTGATGTCGGCATCTCCCGTAAGCAGTGTTTCATGTCTAGAGCTTCATATATCAATAAAGTCAAAGCTGAACCACCGTTCAGGAACTTCTTTTGCCCCCATTTCTTCTGAGCTTCAAACAATCGTTCTTGTACGTAACCTGTGAGATTCACTTTGTTTCCTATCTGTCTCATGGCATGCGATAGGAGTTGTACTACAATCTTTTGTGGTGCAGTGTATCTGTTCATGCCAGGAAAACAAAAGTGTTGATGTACCAAACGCACCGCGTCTTCAATATCTATTCTGTTAATCTCCAGGAATGATCTTTTCTTGGGGTCATGGCATTCCTCTTTGACATTAGTAATTCCTTCTTGATTCCATCCAAAGGCTTTATTGATCAATTCATGAGTGAATTGAATTGTCTTCCATGTGCCCACCTTGTCCAAAACCTTTGCTTCTGGAACAGAAATCTTCGTAGCAGCCGGCTGCATAGTATTCATTACCTGCGTACATCTTTGGAAGTCTGGTACGCATATAGGTATCTTTAAAAATGCTTCAATTCCAGCTTGAGTCCATACTTCCTCGATATGAGGTAACCCTTGTATTATGGTCTTGAAATCTTGTGACATGATAGGGAAGTAGTGATCCCTGTCCATAATCTTGATGGTTGCCATAAAGAGAAGTTCCGAGATAGGTTGGTCATCTCGAAACCAATGTCCTCTGACCTTGGTTATTGATCCCAATGGAAGCAGTAGTACCTCTTCCTGCTGCGTAGCTTCTGAGTCAGAAGATGTCATATGCACTCAATATAGAGTATGAATTAGTATCCATATGTTTTTTTTTTCAGAAATCCTCCTCCATATGTTGATCAATAATTCGATGTTGCTCCGAGTGCAAGGTGGTGTCCCTTTCCCGTGAGTGTGAGAAAGGTAATACCTGAATTTTTTATGCATTTTTAATAAATTTTTTTTTTTTGCTGAAAAGAAAACATAAAAGTTAGTCCATAGCCGAAGCGGTTAGTGAATTTGTTAGAGTAATATTTTTATGTATGTACAAGTGCTCTCCTATTTCCAAAGGGAAAATGTGCGTGACTATCCGAAAGTAGAAGAAGGACGTGCCGAATGCTTGGCCTTGTAATGTGGCCCTATCATGCATACTTGGGCTCTCGACAATTCCTCATGTGTGCAATTGGAAGTAGTTACTTGATGTATGCAGCTTGTCTTGTCTTTCGGCATCCAAACTTGCTTCACTTGGATGGAATGTACTGTATTTTCCACCTTTTTGATGAATGCGGTTCTTCTTCGGTAGTGTGTCTGCTGATTCTGTTTTGGGAATCTCAGGTTGGTTTGTATTGCATCTGTAGATTCCTTCTTCCTCCAATATGTCCTCTTTCTCGTCTGATGTGTCTGTTGACCATGTTGAGTATGATAGCCCTTCTGAGGATGTTCCTTGTTTGGGATGGTCGTCTTTTGGGTACATGACTTTGGGATCCATATTTTTGTTCGATCAGGTTGTGCAGCTATCAGTTTTTTTGGGATCCATATGCTATTGAGTCGTGGTTGACTGAAGTGTGCGAAACTCTTTGTCTTCTTCTTTGATTGGACATGCTGATGTCGAAGACGTTTCTGTTGCTGGAGATATGCCTTCTTTTGGTCCTTTCTTATCCAAGCTAGTGTAGAATGTGGAATAGGGTATACCTTCATAGGCATAGACTTCAATTCTTGCCAAGTGGTATTCGTTCCTGTGCCTTGTGGCTCTCTGGGCTGGATTTCATGTTTCTGTGCACTCTTGTGACTCTCTATACTCAAAAATGGAGTGCACACAGGACTCACGGTATTTTCACATGAAGTACTTGACGATGGGGTTTCTATAGTGCTAGTGAACATACAATCATGACTTTGTTTATTTGGATGAACTTCTGGCTCTATAATAGCGGCTTTGTGTGGTCGTTCGTCTAACAAACTAAATACCTCACGAGGTCCTATTGTGGCAGAGATGTATCCTAAAGCCAATTGAATGGTTACCTCATATTCATAGATCCAATCTTGTCCTAACACCACATCTTCAAGCAGATCTTGGTCCTGACATACTAAAAGTCTCCGCTCCATTGTGTTGTTCCCCATATGTAAAGGTAAAGTTATCTCACCTATGCATTGAGTAACTTTTCCTCCTATTCCAATTAGCTGTGCCTTCGATGGGCGTATCTCCTCTTTAAGTCTCTGAGACAAAGAAAATCTAATGCAGCTTATTGCTGCTCCTGTGTCTATGAGAGCATCCACTAAGTGGTACTCTTTTCGTCCTGCTCCCAGATTCAAATAAGGCTGTCTTCTTTGTTGTCCGGAGTTCTCAGTGGCTCTAAAATTAGCCATAGGGATGAGTTCTTCCCCTACTCAATATCTCTCGTCCCTTTCTCTCATCCACTCTTTCCGTTTTCTGATGCGTTCTAGGGCTTCCTGTCTCGCTTCTTCTCGTATGCGTTCTTCTTCTTTTTTCCTACTTTGAGCTCCTAACAGTCGTGCTAGCATTTGATCCGTTAGAGGCTCCATGAATCTTTTCACCCTGCATCCACTGATGTAGTTGGGAAAAATGTCTCCATCTAGTGTGGCAAGATTGACTGCACCACTAGTAGAGATTCGATTTATAATCAGGGGTCCATATCCTCGTTTTTGAAGCTTCTTTGCATGTTGTTTGAGGGTGTACACTAGGACTAAGTCACCTTCTTTTAGTCCCTTGTCTTTTATATGTGCATCATAATAAGCCTTTTGTCTCCGTTTGGCGGCATAGATGCCTGCTACCGCTTGCAATCTAGTCTCGTGCAGCTTTTCAATTTGATCTAATTGCTGAGATAATTCATGACCGTTCCACTCATACTGCTGGGCCACTTTCAAGGTAGGTACTAAGAAGTCAATTGGCAAAATGGCATTCTGCCCATACACTAGGTTGAAAGGTGTAGTTCCAATAGCCGTTTTATATGCCACACGAAAGGCCCAAATTGCGTGATGCAATTGTTTATCCCAATCTGACCTTCCATTATTGACAATCTTTGTCAATACAGTACATAGTACCTTGTTGGAACTTTCAGCTTGCCCATTAGCTTGAGGGTGGTATGGGGCTGATTTTTTATGAATCACAAGAAAGTCATTCATTAGTGACTCAATGACCTCGTTTAAGAAATGTGTTCCTCGATCACTCACTATCTCAATCGGTAGTCCAAAGCGTGTGAAAATGTGCTCAAAAAGAAATTTTGCTGTGGTTTGAGCATCATTCTTTCTAGTGGCTTTTGCTTCTACCCACCTAGTCAAGTAGTCGGTGGCTACTATGATGTATTCAGCATGTGATCCTTTGGCCGGTGGATTGATAGGTCCTATGAAGTCAATTCCCCATTTGGTAAATGCTCTGGCACAAACCATCGGTCTTAAAGGCATGTCATCTCTTCTAATGGGATATTTTGCTCTCTGGCATGTTTCGCAACTTTTCACATATGTCTCCGCATCCATATGTAGAGTTGGCCACCACAAGCCTGCAAAGAGAATCATCTTGACCGTTCTGTCTGCTGAGAAATGTCCTCCCGCAGCTCCTGCATGTGCCATTTCTAATACAGAGAGATATTCATTTTCATGAATGCACAATCTTAGCTGGTTATCCTTCCCGCGTTTAAAGAGTTGTTTTCCTAAGATGACGTAATCCTTGCTCTGTTCTTCAAGAGCACGTCTTCTTGCTAGAGTAGCTCCATCAGGGTACTCTCGAGTTTTCAAGAACTTTACTAAAGGCATGCTCCACCTTGGTGCTATAGTAGAATAGCATAACGTAGAGTTCTCATCTGGGATTTGTTCTTGACAGGTTTGACAGGTTGACACATAATGATGTGCATCTCGTTGCATGGTTGGCCAATATATGCCAAATCTCTTGAGTGTTTGCCATGTTCCAATTGCGTTCAAGTGAGTGTTCCATTGATTTATGTGTGCTTTTTGAAGCCACATTTTTTGTTCATCTTCTTCCACGCATCTCATCAGTAATCCGCTTGAATCCTGGTGGTATAAACTTCCAGCAATAATGTGAAGGTTCTTAGTCTTCCACAGATCTTGCTTTCGGTTTGGCGTGATCCCATCTTTAGGTCCATGTGTGAGTATTGGGATCAATTTTTCGGCCCATTGAGGACATACTTCTAGGTTAAAGAGATAGGTGTCTGGCAGATCATCAGGAACTCCGCTAGGTGGCTCTCCGTGTTTTAACCTAGAAAGGTGGTCTGCTCTCACATGTGTGTTTCCTTTTTTGACTATTACCTCAAAGTCAAACTCCATTAGTAACAAGAACCATCGCACCAACCTTCCCGTGTTACAAGGTTTATTGACTAAATACAACAAAGCTTGATGGTCTATGAAGAATTTGAATTTGTTGGCTAAGAGGTAATGTCTAAATTTCTTTACTGCATAAACCATTCCTAAGCCCTCTCTTTCTGTAGTCGTGTAATTTCTTTCGGCTTGGTTTAATTGTCTACTCGCATAAGCGATTGGATGGTCAAGCTTTCCTTCATCAGTCGGTTGAGCTAGGATACATCCAATTGCATAGTTCGAAGCATCAACATGAATATGAAAAGGCTTGCTCCAGTTGGGTGATTTTAGAATTGGGGCTGTACTCAGCCTCTTTTTAAGCTCGTTGAAGGCCTTCTCACACTCGTCTGTCCAAGTGAACTGAGTCAATAGACCGTATAAGGGCTTAGCTATTATGGCATACATGTGAATAAACCTACGGTAATATCCACAATGTCCCATAAAGGCTTGTACTTCCTTTACATTTTTGGGTCTTGGTAAGTCCAATATGACTTTAATCTTATCCTCATCCGTAGATATCCCATTTCTTGAGACTATGTGTCCTAGTATTTTTCCTTGTCTTACCATGAAGACACATTTTTCTGGGTTTAAGCAGACTCTATACTGCCTACATTTGTTGAATATCTTCCTTAATTCCGGTATGTGATCGGGTCTTTGATTGGAATACGTGCAAAGGTCATCTACATACACTTCCATGCTTTTTTTCAAAAATTCCTTGAAAACGTGACACATTAATCGTTGGAAGGTAGCCGGTGCATTAGTGAGTCCAAAGGGCATCACTCTGAATGCATACACACCCCATTCAGTGGCAAATGCTGTCTTGTGTTGGTCCTCAGTCGCAATAGCTACCTGATTGTATCCGGAGAAACCATCTAGGAAGCTATAGACCTCTTTACCTGCTACCCTCTCCAATAGATGATCCGTAATCGGTAATGGGTAGCTATCACGTATAGTGGCTGCATTCACCTTCTTCAGATTTATGCACACTCTCAATTTTCCATTTTTCTTAGGCACTACTACTAATGGCGATACCCATTCTGTGTGTTCTATCTCGTATATGAATCCAGCATCCAACAACTTATCTATTTCTTCTTTTATCTTGGCTGAATACACATCATTATAAGTATAAGGTCTCTGTTTAGAAGGTTTGGCCTCGGATGTCATGGGAATTCTATGCGCACATATAGATGGATCTACTCCTTTTAAGTCCTTATAGGTCCAAGCAAAGACATCCCGGTATTCTCTTATGAGTCGAATTAACTCTTGCTCTTCTTCCGCTGAGACATCCTGTCCTATGAAAGTACATCGTTCCTCTCCTCCTTCCATGGTTACGACTATTTTCTTGGTTTGCTCTTTATTATCATATGCTATTCCCGGTTGTGCTTCTCTTTTAGGCATTTGAATAGCAATCTTCCTCTCTTCCACTTCGTATTTTTTGAAATGAGCTGGTACCTCAAATTGGTCTTGAAGCTTGTTATCTTCATCTTCTAACTCCCTTTCAACTTCTAATTCTTCCTTTTGTGTGAGATCCTTATGTTGTTCATTGGCAGTGATATCCATGTTGGTGGTACTAATCCCTAGATCCATGGGTTCTGGTTCCATTTCAATGCTCTCGTAGTCCTCCTTCCAGTCTTTCTCAATTACTTCTCCTTCTTCTGCCTCCTGAAGGACTACCATATACAAACTAACATCATAACCCTCCTCGTCAATACATTCGTTCATAGTTACCACTTCTTCGTTTACACAAACATCGAGGGTGGCTAAGATTTCCATCCAACCGTGAGGTTCGAATTCTTCGTCTGGAAATACTTGTGGCATATAAGCTGGATCTTGTACCACACCTTGTTTCTGCTGCCAACTTTTTCTTCTCTCTTCTTCCTTTTTTGCAGCTTGGCATATCCATAGATGAGTGTCCTCGTTCATCCAGGATTGGTCACTAGAACCTGCACTATGAATCGATTGGTCGTCTTCCTCTTTATGGACTTGATTCCATTGCAGAGGTGGTACATCTTGATATGTGTACGTATGTAGGTTGATCCTAGTGGTGACTCCTGCGTGTTGTAGGTACACTGCATCTTTTCCCCAATCTTGTACGACCTTTAGCTGTCTCATGAATGGCCTTCCCAAGATCATTTCATAATTGCTTGGCCTTTCAAAGTGACATATTGCTAAAGTATGTTCGAATTCCACTCCGCATGTAGTGAAGACTACTCATTCCAACAATCCTAAGGGTCTTTCCGTATGTCCATCTGCCATTTGAATTTTCATACGTGTTGGTCTCAATGCTGGTTTTCCCCATTTCTCCCAAATTTCTTTGGTAGCAATGCCAACACCAGCTCCTGAATCTAGTATGGCTTTGGTTGTGTAACCCCTATAGGTGATTGGAAGACAGGTATTTCCTTCATCTCCTTCACTAAAGTCTCCTACTTTATCCACTGGAATTCTCACCGTTTTCACTTCGTCATCTACCTCCTTCTTTTCCTCCTTGACTTCCCATCGATCGATCAATTTCTCTTTTAGATGTGGTTTTACCTTTAACAGTTCTTCAAATGTTAAGGTACATGGGATTTTCACCTCTCTAAGGCGTTGTATGATCTCCGATGTTTGAACTGATGGATTCGTTTCTCGTCTCTTTATTGATGGAATGCGATACAATTCTGAGTTGTGCTCGTATTCCCCGGTGTAATTGGGTAGTTCCTTTACATCGTCTTCCACTTCTTTGTCACTTGCATCCATTGGAAAAATTTCTTCTGAATTAAGTTCAGGTATTGAACCTTCCATTTCGTTTTCTGCTTCTAATTCTTCAAAGGGCGGTTCCATTCCTTCCACCTTTTTCCACTTGTCCTCTTGAACTCGCGCCCATAAATCCTTAGTCCAATCTCCTTCTGTTTCAGGGACTATGGATCCTTCCTTTCTCTCAATACCAATTTTATCATCCAGAGGTCTATTTACGTTAGGTTTTTCCTGATTGTTTAGACACTCTTGGAATTTTTCTTCGCAAATTCGGTTGTTTGGTAAAGGTGATGCGGGTTTTTTTAATGTTGGTTGGGCAACTTCTATTAATTTTTTGCAGATTTCCAATCTTTCTTTCTCTAAGTCACCTCTCGGATACTCTCTCTCATGTTGTTCTATCGTAGGTCCTGCTTTTATTCTCGCCTTGTATGCTTGAATCCACATGGCTAATTCTTCAGGCATTGGGTCCGCTAATACCGATCCTACCTCCTTCCTTTTATTCTCCTTTTTATTTTCTTCTTCCACTTGTGCTTCTTCTGTTGATTTTGGTTTTCTCTTTTCATTTTCCTTCTTTTGCAATAACTTTTTTTCTTTTATCCTGTCTCTTCTTTGCTTCCATCTTTGGGATCTTTTACTGGCGATACTTTTTTCTGGTTCTTCGGAGTCTTCTACTCTGTGAGGGATAGGTGTATTTCCCTCTTTGTCACTTTGATTATTTTCTTCGGTTTTATCAGGGTTTTCTCTAGCCTTTGCTCTTGTTATGGCTTTTAAAGGTATAGTGTATTCTTTGTCGCTCCCTGAAGATTCAATTACTTCTATCACATTAATCTGTACATTAGATGTGACTTTGTTTGGGTTCTTAAGACAATCTCTGAAAAGATGTTCCTTCCCACAATCGCTACAGTAGCCTTCCCAAATTCGTTGTGGTGGTGGTGGGTTTGGCAATGTACATTCTCTAATATAGTGGTCACCTCCACATCTGTAGCATGGTCCTCTAGGTACAGGCGGTCTATTCATTGATCGAGGTGGCATGGTTGCTCTAGGAGCTGTATACATTAATGATACATAATCTTGCTCGTAGTTATATGAACTCTCTGGTGTCTCCATGCCATAAGCGTATGGGTCATATTGTTGCCCATATTCCATTATTGAGCTCTCATAACCAGGGTATGTTCCTTGACTAGATTCGTAAAATGAGTCATATGGTTCACTGCTAGTCAGAGGTGTGGCTGGCACTATAGCCCTTTCTAGGTTTTCCTCTGGTTGCGCTATCTTAACTGGGACAACGTTCTGAGGGTGGGGCGGTTGTTGTCCTAGCACTGGTTGAGGCTGCGTATATCCCTGATATGCGTATGGTCGTGATATTGGTGCCTGCGGTTGATATGAGGGATATCTAAAGGTTTCTCCTCCTTGCTGGTTCTGCGGATATCCATATGGTCTCACATAAGGCTGCGTGGGTCTGGTTTGCCTATTGTAAGGGCAGTTCTCTGTGCTATGATTTGTGTATCTCTGCTCTATACTGCAATATTGTAGTGGTCTGGGGACAGAGGGTCTATGAGGAGCATAGGCAGGTGGTGGGACTACTCCCCTAGTACACAAGTGAGAAGGATGATCTCCTCCGCACTGCATACATCTTCTAAGCATAGGCATTCTCATAGGGTTGGTGGGACAATTCCTCTGTCCTTGCATATTCAGTTTTTTTGCTAACAAGTCGGCAATTTCCTCTACGTTGTTTTTAGGGTTTGATGTGCTACTTGTTGACTCTTCGCTTTTCACACTCCCTTGGGGTATTTTCAAGTCTTCTGCAAGATTATCTTCTAGGTCTATACATTCCTTCATGCACTCTTGCAGAGTTTGAACTCTCTTCACGTACACTAATGACCTCAAGGTTCCATTCAATAGTCCTTCTAAGAACAATGATACCATTTTGTTTTGTGTAGGTCTCTCTTCTACGGGACATCTATCCACATACTGCTTGAATCTCCTGGCAGCCAATCTGACTGACTCAGTCGGGACTTGTTTGAAGCTGTGGATTAATGACGAAGAATTGTTTTTAATTCCAGATTTGGTAAATTCTTCAATCATTTCTTGATAAACCTGATCCATGTTCTGAAAGGTACTTGGATCCAATGGCTGAAACCAGGCCAGAGCTGTGTCTGACAAGGTAAGGCCAAAAGACTCATATTGAATCATGAAGTCATCTACCTGCTCGGCTCTGACTACTTGTTTAAATTCTGCTATGTGATTATAGGGTTCACTCGAGCCATCATAATGATTTCTCATGCACTTGGCCACTTGAATCGGCCTTAGTCTCCTTCCTGCTTCAGGTTGTCTCGGTATTACAGGGTAATTGGGTCTTCCTAGTGGTATGCCTGGTCCTCGTACTACCTGTGGTCTGACTGGAGCATGAACTCCATGTCTTGGGTCAATGGCTGGTTGTGGCCGGTAATTAGGATTAGTGGCAGGCATTGCAAATTGTACATGTGGTCTGACAGGGATCTGGGTTTGTTGAGTTTGTTGTGTTTGTCCCGAATGTTGACTTGAGTCATTTTGAGAAGTTCCATGTGGATTCCGTGATGTAGCGGCTTGGTCCCTTGGGGGGAACACTGGGATGTTCTGATATTTTAATTCAGCTCTCTCTAATTCTGTGACTGGCCAATACCTTCTGTGATTTTTGTCCAAATATGTGATGATGGTGGGGAATTCAGGATCTTGTAACTCATAGATGGTAACTGGATTAGGAGCAGCTTCCCAAATAGAGGAATGGGCTCTGAGCAAGTGCTCCATCCCGTTGATCAAATACACATCTATTAGAGTATCATCCTGGGGAACTAAGTCTCCTCTCCAAAGTTTAGTAATTGTTGATCTCCCTCTAGGAGTAGTTACTTGTTCTTCAGTTCCATATCCATTTAAGCTCGAAGTATTATTTTCCTCACCACGCTCATTAATGATTTCAGGGTGTTCTGTGACCACGTATTGAATGTCTTGTTTATCCATGTACAGTCCTCCTATGTACTTAAGTGCCGGTCTTGGCACTATGTAGGCCTCTGAAGCCTTCCTCAGTCTGGCCACTGATCTGTTTAGACCATCCAAATAGATAGGGATCTCATTGTGGTTGGTGTTCACATACTCTAAGGAAGTTCTGTATTCGCCCTCAATGATGGACATCTGGCCAATCATGGGCACAGTGTTTTGCATATCCTCGGAAGCCATGGGGATTTCTCCTTCTGACTCACTGGAGGTCTCAGAATAGTGTGAACGGTTACTTGGTTCGGCAGCACTCCCTACAGAAGAAATTACACTTCTTCAGCTTCCTAGGGTTCTTCCTGATCTCAGGTTCATTCACTTAAGAGCTCTGATCAATTCTTGTCCACCTCTAGCCTCTAGAGTTCTAAGTTATGGCTTAGAAGTCTAGGGAAAACTTAGTCTGGAAAGTGACTGAAAGAAAATTTCAAGTCACGATACTTGACTCTCACGATCTCTGAGAAAACGATCGCTGACAGACGATACTTGGATAAAACGATCGCTGACAGACGATACTTGGATGAAACGATCGCTGGAAAACGATCTTTCCCTAAACGATCTTTGACTTGGAACGATACACGACTTCTCAGTGAAACGATCTACGACCTTTGACCAAAACGATCGCTGGCAAACGACACTTGGGTCTAAACGATACTTGATCAGAACGATCGCTGGAAAACGATCTTTGACTACACGATCTTTGGGTAAAACGATCTCTCGCAAAGCGATCTCTGGTTGGAAACGATACACGACCGACGATATCTGATAGAAACGATCGGCGATACTTGACCTGAAACGATACGCGATCTCTCTCTAAACGATACACGATACTCGAAATGGAACGATCGACGCTCTTCACAAAAAACGATCGGTGATACTTGGGCTGAAACGATACCGATCTGTAACAAGTGTCGTGATCTCCGCCAAACGATCGACGACCGACGACACCCGTGACAAACGATGCGCGACCTTGGACAAGTGTCGCGATCTCTGGATAACGATACTTGGCAAACGATACACGATCGACGACCTCTGATCAAAACGATCTCTAACGAAACGATACCGATCTCTATATGAAACGATCTACGATCTCTCACGAAACGATCGACGACCGCTGGGAAATATCGCGATACTCAACCGCAGGAGTAAAACGATACTCGACCGCGGGAGCAAAGCGATACTTGACCCTTAGACAACTTTTGACAAAAATTTTTAAGTTTTGATTCAATGCAATTATGCTATGCACTCTCCTCCCCCTTCTCCACTCTCTAGATCACTCAAAACTCAACTTTTCACCTCAGTCCAACCCAAACGATCTCTGACGCAGGTCGTTTTACACTGAAATTGATTTTTTTGAATGATATAAATGGATTAGGACTTGCTAGGCTCACCTCTGATGCTCTTTCAACACCTTGCTCACTTTTCCTTGCTTTGTAATGCTCTAGGTGGCCTAAAAACTCGCCCACGATCTCTGCAGGCTCTCACGACACTCGACACTGCTCTCCACGATACTTGTTCAACAAGTAATTTGAAAAATGAAATTTTTTGGCTTTTATACTTGGCAGTTCCTAGCTTATAAAAAAGGAAAATTTTTGAACCTCACTAAAGCCTACTCTACTCTCCACTTACTCCTACTCTACTTCTTCTACTCACTTCCCTAATCTATCAACTCACTACACACACTCCAAGAATGAGAAGTAGTAAGTGCGGCTGAAAATGACTTACCAAAGAAGAGAAGATTTCCGCTCCTCCAAGTTCTTCAAAGCAAAAAGCTACTTACCATCACACGAATGCCTCGGTTTGATTCG
Organism: Ceratopteris richardii; assembly: GCA_020310875.1. NCBI lineage: Eukaryota > Viridiplantae > Streptophyta > Polypodiopsida > Polypodiales > Pteridaceae > Ceratopteris > Ceratopteris richardii. The sequence continues at coordinate 7,573,170 of CM035426.1, forward strand.
TCACTCCCCGGCAACGGCGCCAAAAAGTGTGTTGGCTTAAGCTTCACCTTAGGGACTTGCGGAGAAAGAGACTATACCTCAATCCCCTCACAAGTGCATATAGTGGGGATACACGCTTTTAATTATCAATCCGAAGAGTATGCAAACCTAGCCGAGTGTATGAAGACATGCAATTGCGTAATGGTCAATGCAAATGAACTACTCAAGAATGAAAATGAGGTAAATACTTATCCTAACAAGCTCTAACTGTAGGTCAAGATGAAACGATACTTGGTGCAGCAGCCGTCAGTATTTTGGACTTTTCTCCCAGCTCAGAGCTCCAAACATAGCGAATAGCATATGCGTTTCGAAGCTCTCGAGAAGACGCATCCAATGGTAGTGGTTTCGCTCAATTCCGACCCTCCTACTTCAAGTTATGACAGAAATACTGAATCGCAAAAATACTTTCCTACGCTTCAGCACTTCCTACGCTTCAGCACTTCCTACGCCTCGCACACACCTCTCCTACAGCAAAGAAACACTATCAAGGATAGACAACACTCACAAACACTCTTTCCAAGCAATACACATGCATACAAGCTCACGAAGAAGAAGATGAAGAGGGAAGAAGACACAAATTCGAATTTCTGTGCTCTCTCTTCTCACAATGGCAAAAAGTCTTCTACAAAGAGTCACATTTGACTTATATACTAGTGCCTTAAAAATGGTCCTTTCACACAAGTGACCGGCACTTTATTCACTAAGAGCTAATTTCCTACTATTTTACATGGGTAAGCTTCTATTCTTCTGTGGGAATGCATCTAGAGGACTCCTCTAGTGCCTTTACAAAGGGAAATATATTACAAGAATGAATATGTTACAAAAATGTGTGGTCCAAATCGGAAAAATTTTGGGGCCCGACTTTTTTCTCTGCTTTGTGCGCTCTTTAGCTCTGCAACAGACACCTGTTCAGTACATATGCTGCACACATGACAGCCTCAAGCCAGAAACTATGTGGTAAAGCCTGACTTTTGACCATGCACCTCGCCATCTCCATGAGTGACCTGTTCTTTTGTTCAGCAACTCCATTCTGTTGAGGTGTATACGGCACTGTACATTGGTGTTTTATCCCACGTTCAGCCAGAAATGCATTAAAATCTGAAGACATATATTACCCCCCTCGATCAGAACGGAGGGTGCCCATTTTACATGCTGACAGATTTTCAGCCAAAACCAAAAACTGTTTGAAGCACATGAACACCTCAGACTTTGCTTTGAGTGGATATACCCATGCATGCCTGGAAAAATCATCAATGAAAGTCACGAAGTAAAGGTAATTTCCAAAAGAGGGTGTCTGCATAGGACCACAGACATCACTATGTACAAGCTGCAATTTATGCGTAGCCCGAACTGAACCATCTTTTGGAAAGGAAGAACGCTGCATTTTGCCCAAAATACAGCCTTCACAAACATGTTTTCCAGGAGCCTCAAGTTTGGGCAAAGAGGACACCATTTCAGATTTTTGCAGGCATAGCAAACTAGCAAAATTCAGATGACCAAAGCGTGCATGCCAAAGCTTTGCATCTGACATAGCCTGAGAATCATGAACTGCACATGCCGAATCATTCACAGATCTTTCATAGTCTATGAGCTTATACAGCCCACAACATAAGATGCCAGAAGCAATAATCACATCACCATTTGAGAGATCATGGACTGTACACTTGTCATCAATGAATTTCACAACCAAGCCAATCTTGGCTAATGCAGAAACTGATAACAAGTTCTTTTTGATCCCTGGCACAAATAAAGCATCTGACAAAGTGAAAGAACTACCATCAGCAGTAGTCAGAATGATCTTACCAACTCCCATAACAGGATAAGAGGATTTATTGGCGCATGTGACAGTATTCCCTGTAGGGGCAGGCTTGAGTGAAGAGAAGAAACTGCACTGCGAGGTAATATGTTTGGTCGCCCCGCTGTCAAAGTACCAAACATCTGAGTCTACTGTAGACATGCACTGATCATGAGAAGATGGGTCAAAACTACAGACAGTAGTAAACGCCCATTCTTCTTCCTGCACAAGATTTGCAGACTCTGTTTTTGGTGTAGAGGCCTCTGCAACAACCATTCCAGCCTCTTTCTTCTTTGCCTCTTTAGCAGCCAATTTTGGACAGTTCTTTATAATATGATCATTTCCTTTACAGTACTTGCAGAACAATTTCTGCTTTTCTGATTTCTTCTCATCTTTATCCTGGTTCTTCAATTGTGCAGCATATGCAGATTTTTGCTTACTAGTAGAAGAGCTCCATTTTCCTTTGCCCTTCTGACTAGCCAGAAAAGCTTGATCTACAACACACATAATGGACCTGTTCTGCCTGGACTGATCTTCCTGCAATAGAACAGAGACTAATTCCTCAAATGACAAGGCATTCGGATTGCCTTTCATCATCAACCGACGAGTAGAGGCAAAACTCTGATATGAATCAGGAAGACCATTCAGAACGGTCTGCACAAGTGAGCTATCTGGTATAACCTCATCAGCAGAAATCAATTGTTCCTTCAGGTCTTTGATCTTTGTAAGATAATTGTCCATAGAATCACCTTTATTCATGTGCTCACTCTCCAACTGTTTTCGGAGGTAAGCAACACGAGCCTCATTCCTAGCCTGGTACAAAGTGGTAAGTGTATCCCAAGCATCCTTTGCTGTTCTGCAAGAGCGAATGTGAGGAATAATGGCACGTTTGACAGACAAAGCTATCAATGCATGTGCCTGGGCATCTCTGCCATCCAAACGAATCTGCTCTGCAGTAGGTGCAACAGAAACAACAGCACGAACAGGAATCTGTGGAATATCATCTTCGACACCATCTTCATCAGCTCCAGCACCTCCAACACCTGTATTTGTAGTACCTGTAGTCGCAGGTGTAACAGGACGTCTTTCAACACCCTGCACAATGCTCCACAGTCCTTTTGCAACCAGTACATGTCGCATCATATAAGCCCATAATGGGTAGTTGGTACCATCCAACTTATCCTCAACAGCCAACATACGGAATACATCACTGCTTTCAGCCATGGCCGGTGAATAAAATACCTTGATGCAGAAAATTGACTGTATCTCAAAAAGTTGAACAGAACTGCCCAAATGAGTTCTGCTAGACCTGTAGCAGACTTCGAGACGCTTAAACTGGCGAATAGAAACTGGTATATACCTTTGGCACAAAAGGACGAAATAGCCTACACAAGCGCTACGATAGTGCGTTCGGAGGCCGAAACGAGCTCAGATCGCGATTTCGGCACCACAGAGCAAAGCCGTTTTGATCTCGGAAACACCCTGAGTATGCTCACCAAATTTCGTGCGAATCTAAGACTGCAAACGGAGGAGTGTCGACGGCGCCCTAGAAGAAGCGACGACCTGCTCTGATACCAATTGTTGGAGATAGACGTATGTGGAAGCACGCGAACAGCACAAGGAAGAAGAAGAAGCTTGGAGCACAAACACACAATACTGAATGTATTACTAGAGAATGTACAAAGATAAGTAGCCCATTAGGGCAATAGGCGTATATACAAGCCGGGGGAAAAAAGCCTCCAAAGAGGGAAAAAAGTGCCCCGACGGTCCTAGAGTGTTCACACACATCACTACCTAAATATATCAACAGTAACAACAATTAAAACAAGGATTGGTTCTTAACTCACCAACATTGGAAGTTCAAGGTGAGACAATAAGACCTTTTCTCTTAGGTGGCTCAACATATAAGGTAAGAATATTCTTAGTGAAACCATTCCGTAGTCGAATAGGAGAGCACCTAAGAGAAAAGAGAGCATTTGACAAGCAATTATCCAAGGGTAGAGTCAAAATTGAAAATGCATTTGGGATCTTAAAAAACAGATGGAGAATTCTACAAAATGGCAATATAGATCTACCTATAGTCCCTTGATAATAAGTGCTTGTTGTTTACTTCATAATTTTGTTCAATTACAAGGCGAGAGTGAAACTAATGACCAAGAAGATCCACATCCAAATGATAATGAAGGGGTTGAATTAAGAGGTTCTAACTACTCAGAATGAGATCTAGCATGTAGAGTAAGGATGGCATTATTTAGGCAATACTCCATCGAGCAAGCTGCAATTGAAGATTGACATGTGCTTTTGTTTATGGAATTATTTTGAAGGTAATGCATACACAATATGTTTTTTCATAATTTTTCCATGCCTTTTATTCGACTAACGTCATTTGTTGTTTCTCTCATTTATGTAGATAAATGCAGGTCATAGAATGGAGATTACTGCCTCAGAGTAAAATCAAGACAATGCCTAGTGGTTTATGATAAACATTGTAGTTCCTTATATAATGTTAATCATTCTTATACCATTCAAACTTTGCAACTTGAATAAAAGGTAATCTGTTTATTATATAATGTATTGTACATGGTTGATTGGTAACCCATGATATATAGTCAATAAAAAAGTTCAATATGGTGTGTATATATCTTTCTTAGCATAATGTACAACAAGTCTAACAAGATTATGATTATAGTCCTAGGCCGCTATCCTGGTGATTGGGCTTCTCGCCTCTTGAGGGGGGGGCATGGGTTGAACCCCTGTTGGCAGTACTTGTGAGGGACATGTTTACTTGGAATGATGTATCATGTGGCTGATGTGCCACTGCCTATTCTGCCCCCGATAGTTGTGACTACCATTTAACCCAACTATGTAAACCCCTGTTCTTGTGTGATAAGGGGGGTCCCATGGGTACTATGCCCTTCCTTGTACAGTTGCAATTTCAAAGTTAAAGCTGAGGGAGTAGGCCTCGGCCGAACCTCCATTTTTTTTTAACAAATTATGATTATAGAAATAAGGTGATCTTATTATCATTCCCACTTAAATATGATGCCTAACTATGATGAGCTAAATTTTCATGTGTGCCTAAATATGATGATTTGAATTATATTTTTTATCATAAAGAACATTAGTATATTTTCATGTGTTCCCTAAGACCGGCCACTAAACTTTCATGTGCACTTGAATTCCATGACCCAAGGTTCATTTCTCTAGCCACCTGAAATTTGACCATCGGACTTCATGTGCACCTAAATCTGGTGACCCAAAGTCGATCTCCAGCTAGCTGAAATCCAACCACTGGACATTCATGTGCTTCAGGAACACTTTTTGGGTGACCCAATAAATGATCTCCGATCACTCGAAAGCATGTGCATGTATTACCCCTATGATTTAAGCAGCTCCAAGGGAAAAGGATTAGAAGCTCCTGTCCAGGAAATATCAAATCAGGGTTGGGAATACCGCTCACATTCACTATCTTTTGGTATGTTACTAGGTTCAGATATCTTGCAACGATGTCTGACAGGGTATCACCTTCCACGATTGTATAGTTTACGAAAGTAATGACCCATTGGCCACCTAAGCAACCACACCACATGACTCATAGCCCTCACACATGAGGGATCTTCACCGCACTTCGGGGAAATTATGCTCTTTTTGGGTGAACCGATATCCAAAATGCCAACGAACTGGTGTCCGTTAGCACCAGTCCATTTGGGGATCATAGTATTTTTTAATTAATATTTGAGATAGTCAACGATCAGAGTTATTTTTTTGAATACAACATATATTGTTGGCGAACTTTTCTCGCTTTTATGAAGACAACTAATGATTAAGAAAAGATTATTAACATTTGCCTCTTACCTTAGGAAGAACAATCCTCAGTTAGCTTTGCATTATAAGTATCAAAGACCATTATAAGTATGGAAGATTAAAAGCAAACACTTATTGTGAAATAGTGAGGAACAACATAAAATACTACAACCAATGTTAATTACTACAATATCTATGAAGCAATTACAACAACTTACGTCTAGTTCGTTGGCTTAGTGGTTGGGCCTCTCGTCTCTTGAGGCGGGGACGAGGGTTCAATCCCTGGCAGCAACATGTAAGGGACATGTAATCTGGAAAGATTTTGCATTGTGGCTGAGTGCCACTGTTTGTCTATCTCTGCGGTAGTGTTGACCGCCATTTAAACCAGTCTTGTAAACCCCTGTTCTTGTGGGATAAGGGGGGTCCCATGGGTACTATGCCCTTCCTTGTACAATTGCAATTTCAAAGTTAAAGTCCGAGGGAGTAGGCTTCGGCCGAACCTCCATTTAAAAAAAAAAAACAACTTACGTCTAGTAAAAAGCACATTTGTAGTATAAAACCATCCGAAGTAAAACTAAATTACAATTCAGTACTTCATTTCTTGATATCCATATTCCAATGCCATGTTCTTTAAAGTCTACACAACAATACACATGGTTAACTAATCATAAACTTCATTTTCTCCTTGGTTTCACCTAGTTAAAACATCACAAGAAATTAAACCATCTCCATAAATCAAGAGGGATCCTAACTATAATCAATAGCAAAAATATATTTGAGGTACTCTTTAAGCCAATCAATCATGACACCAAATTCCAATACCCAAAAAGAGGCACAAACCATGGTCGAACAATGTGCACCTAAATGAGGTGACCCAAAGTCCAGCTTGGGTCACCCAAAAAACCAACCATCGAACATTTATGTGCATGTAGTTCCACTGATACAAGCTCCATTTCTTCAACCACTTGAAATCTGGCCACCGAACCTTCATGTGCACCTAAATCCGATTACCCAAAGTCCATCTCCGATCACTCAAAATCCGATCACCTAACATCCATGTGCTCCTGGAATACTTTTTGAGTGACCCAAAAAGTAAACTCCGATCATCCGAAAATATGTCCATGTGCTATCCCTATCAGGGGATGAGATAGGGCTTCCCAGAAGAAGCTGAAAGCAGCAAACCAGAACGATTCGGAAGAGATGTGTCTATGTCATTGGGGCCCAGCAGCTGCGAGGTATTGAGGGAGAAGAGTTTCGCAATGACCGAAAGATTGAAAGTAATAGGGGCCGTATAGCCCACCATCGTTGGGCATGGCTCGTTTTCAGTATTGCACTGTTGAGCTACGTGGGCAATGGCATCCTGAGCATTGCCGTCACCCAGCAGCACTGCCCAACAATACAGAAGCGCGCATGGTGGCCCAAAGCCAGATCCTTTTTGCGAAGAGGATCCCATTATTCGATATTTGTTCTATCGAGACAGATTCTGGCGAAACAGACCCAAAGAGGAGCGTTGTTACAGTACACTCGGCGACGTTCTTGCTCCGCCGACGCAACCGCAAGACTCATAACAGTAAATTATAGACAGTTCACCGTTGCTGAGAGAGTCACATTACTGAGGAGCTATCCGTTTACGATGCTCTTCGAGACGGAGACAAAACTTTGCTTCTCTTCTGCTCCGACAAATGTCAAGGTACATTATCGGTCTACAATTCCTGTACATGCACACACGCGCAAAACGAAGAGCGACCCTGTATTTGACAGAAAGACCAGATACCACACCAGAATCTAGCAGCCTTAGAATGTATTCAAAGCCTAGAGGGTACTTGATCACCTATCTTTGTGATTATGTAGACTCTTTCCTTTTGTGAGTCAGCCTTGTGCTGAAGAGGGCTCTAAGGTGAGCCTCTCTTGAGCTTGTATTTCCTTTGCTTAGTATCAATTTTATCCTTCCTGTTTTGTTCAAAAAAAAAAAAACGAAGAGCGAGATTTTGAATTAGACGGTCACAGGAGCACGAGGTTGAATTCTCGTGAGACCTCGTGCTTAGACAGGAAGCAGAACTTTGAAGTCTCTCAGAACGTATGACTTCTCTGGACCTTCTAGACAGGAAGCAGGACTTGGAATTCTCGTGAGAGTGAGACCTACGCCTTTTTTGAACGTGCTTAGACAGGAAGCAGGACTTTGAAGTCTCGCGAGAACCTATGACTTCTCTGGACCACATGGTATTTTTGGAACAGCCAAAAAATATTGCATATTATTTTGGCTCACTCTCAGTTCCATATGCTCCCCATTGCTCCAATTCGCAAAGGCTGTATGCAAAAAGTAGAAAAATGTGTGCGTTTCTTAGCATGGCAACTCAAATAACCAAGGAGAAATTATTATCTTGGACAATACATTTTGGTGTGAGAGGGGAAGGTAGTCTCATTAAATGATGGACCTCAAATATTTCACCATTTCTAAGCACAAAGATGTGAAAATTGATTTTCATGCACCTCCTTTCTACCAATTACTTTTCATGTACCTTATTTCTATTGGCAAATATAATGCATTCATACATGAAGTGTACATGTAAATGCTTAATACATGCATTACGACCTTGCATACACTCATACATCATGCACTCATAATGCAAATGCGTAAATAATGCATATATAATAAACCCATAATGCATACATAATAAATCCATATATAATAAATCCATAATGCATATATAATAAATCCATATATAATCAATAATGCATATATAAAAAATCCTTAAAACACAGTAGATTTGAATGCAATTTGGTTTCGCGATTGTAGCAATAGTAGTTGTTTTGTAATAGGATTGTGTAACACTTGAGCATGGACAAAAAATCACTCGTTATTGTTCACCCATTCATAGTTTTCGTTTTTCTTCCTGATATTTTGAAGATCAAGTGAGAAGAGAGTTAACCAAAAGAGCACCCACATGGGTTTTTAGTCACTAGCTCTAGTGTATCTCATCTTTTAGCTCAAAATTGCCCTCCTCAACTAAATCCTACACCCCTAAAATCGGTTGATTTCACACACAAAATGGAGACATTCTAGGAATGATTTTTATGCAAGTGGAATAGTAGGTAAATCGTCCTCCCTCATAGCACCCCCTAGTTGAATATACACACATTTTTAATAATTTCTCTTCACACACCACTCCATTGATTGTCCCTCTATTACTTTGGATCACTTTGTACAATGGCCCTTTCGTGGGAAAATTTCCAAAGCGCCCCACAATGTCCCTACACATTACTCTCACTCATAGTATGAAAATTGTCCATTTTTCCTTCATTATTAAGGTCCAAGTGCAGTACTATCCTTTTGATCACGTACCTCTCTTGTATCCTTATGTTCCAATGTCTTTTTTCCAGAGTCAACTCATCCCTTCACTTATTGAATAAAATCCACGATTTCTACCAGCTTATCCACACCACAGAAATTGTTGATCAATTCTAATCACGTGCATAGGTCCCCAAGGATAAGTTTACTTCCTTGGGACTTGATCCTTAGTATCTAAACTCTTCTTACCCTTCAAATTCGAGGAAAATGATTTTACATATTGTCACTCTAGCACAATGATGAGTATCAACGTGAGGAGATCCACCTCATAATTATCAATCCGGGAAGACATGGGAGTGGTATGACGACCATGAGCAAGTGGGATTACAAGTGTGTGAGTGAGAAGCACACCAACATGCACACACATGCACACATGGAAAGACAAAGAAATGGAGCAATGGAATGTTTGATTAGCCAAAAATATGATTTCAATGTCTTTTTCTCTCTTCAATTCCCAAAATGCTCTCCAAAAATGAGCTCTCTAGCTATTTTTATAGTTTTTTCACTAGCTTTGGCCTTTTCTAGACCTAGTGTTTGGCCTAGTTAAAAATTAGGTTCCTATGCCTATTTGGAGGCTCAAACGAGCTCAAAAAAATACGAAATTTGATACATGGTTAGTTCTAGTACTCCTCAAGCTCAGGGATCCTTGGCTTGAAAAAATGGATTTGGGATTATCAAAAATGGAATCTACAATGATGTGTACTGATCAAAATCAATGTTTTACAAGAAGTAGGAATTCTGGAAATTTAATAGGCCTAGCTACAAGGTCTCTTTGGCTACCTTGTCTACTCATTCCTACTTGGCCTTCACTCTATCGTGAATCTCTTTGATTGGTCAGTCTCATCATGATGCGTGGACCTCCTTTGCTATTGTCAACACCCCCCTCTCTCGCATTTATTGTCCCTGAAAGACCTTTATCGTGTGGGGTGGGCAATGTATTATTCGATGACATCTGTAGCCAAATGATGTTCCTTGAGTTGGAGGCCTCTTGCTAGATCTTTCATTAACGCATTCCAATCGATTGGATCTGGTATGTCTAGATGTGGAATATGTAGCTATTCTGCATGTAAGGCCTGTTCTACTGCAAATAATTGCAATAAATATGTGGGTCTAGGGATGAATATTTCTATGTGGTATCCCCAAAACTGTGTGGAGAACATCTCCTCAAATGTCTACTTATAGAAACTAGGTAGGTACTTAATGCGGGAGTGCCAAGCAAAGATTGTGTTGATAGAGGGGGTTTTGCTCATGTCATATACCAAGTCAAAGTTACCTTCATTGAAGCCAAGAGGAGAGATGTATGGGGCCTTAATGTTCCTGAAGGCTTTGAATATCACCATCATTAATTCGAAAATCTTCATACACATTTTAGCGACAATGTCAGACACATTTTTGAAGTGGGAGGACCAATGGCATATGGTGGAGATCATGTAGCCCATAGTGGATGGTCCTTTGGGTGGAGCTAAATAAGGATAGTTGATCCAATCGGAGAAGCCCTTAGTTGTGTTCACCTTGACTACAAATTTTGGCCATGGCTTTCGGTGGCGGTACATGGCATTAGCATGGATTATATTTAATATATAAGGGTGTGTGGACCATGTTCACATCATTTTTGGATAGTTCAAGAGTAACTGTGCATGCAATTAGGTTGAAATATAGAACGTTTTCTTGCAGAGTCAAGAAGGTCGGAATATATTGCAATTCCAATGTGATGATGAGCTTTTGATGAGAGAGGTTCTAAAAATAGGCAGACTTGGGTATTGTCTCTTCCAGTGAATGAATTTGAATAACTACTCGTTCATCATGTGTTCGACCTATTTATTCAATCCTTTTTAGCCATTCAGGAACTTCAATTTCAAACGTGTCTTTTTCCTCCTCTATAGTGCATCCTCTTGGTACTAGTATTGGCTTATATGGGTCCTCGAAGGTTTTTTCCACATGGATTTCAACAACCTCTTCGGGTTCGGGTTCTACTACTGGAGAAGGTGGTCTTTCATATTGTACTAAGCGTTCTTGAAGTTCATCCACTTGTTTTTAGAGATTTTCCAATTCTTGTGTGTTTTGTGGAAAAGGGATGGCCTCTGGTACATGTGTGTTGGGCCTTCCGATTTGCTTCTTGAGATCTTCACTTTTCTCTTCCAACTTGGCATATGAATCCAAGAAGTTAGCATGCTCTTCTAGTAGTATCTGAATGCTATCTAAAGGGACAACTTGAAACTGAGTTGGATTGATGGTTGTTTTGGGAGTTCCTTCCATGGTAGCTTCTAGGTTATCTTGATTTTGCTATTGAAGCCTCTTATTCTCTTCCATTACTACTGACGTGTTTTCACAGAAGACTGAAGTTCCTTTCTAGTTTGGCATCCCTTGCATTTTGTTCACAAAACACCTCTTCCAAATTCTAAACTACTTCTGTATCCACTCCTTGTACTTTGGTATTTAGCTCATTGTGCACTTGCTGGTGGGTAAGGTACTCAGCTTGTAGTCTATGGTTATCTTCTTCTAGTGTTTCCACTTTGATTTTTAAATTTTGAGACTCAACTCACTAGGATCGCATTATGTTCTTCTAATTGTTGATAGTCCTGTTGGAGCTATGATACACACTGAATCATAGTATGTATAGAAGTAGATGCAAAAGTGATAGGGGTGAATGAAGCAGGAATGGGAGGGGGATGGGAGTTGTGAGTGCTATGCCTGATAGTGGTGAGGTTGGTGGAGGGGGGATAGGGCATTGGGGAAGTGTAGGGGGAGGGGGTGGTGTTGTGGGTGGTCATATGTCCATAGGATCGAACAGTGTCATGCATGTCAATGCTACCATGAAAGTAGGGATGGTAGGTGCAGTGTGTGGTGTATGTGAAAAGTGATGTTACAACAGAGTTCAGACCCATAGAGAGTGATGCAGAAGGTCAAGTGAGGGCTTCCATGAATGGGAACTAGAATGGTTCTATAGTAGGTGGTTGGAGGGTTGAGTAATATGGATTGTGTTGGAGTTTGAGGTCTACTGAAGCATGTGAACCACACAAGGAAGAAGAAGAAGAAGAAGCTTGGAGCACAACACACAATACTGAACGTATTACCACTAGAATGTATTTAAAGATAAGTAACCCGTTAGGGCAATAGGCATATATACAAGCCGGGGTAAAAAACCCTCCTAAGCAGGGAAAAAAGTTCCTTGGTGGTCCTAGTGTGTTCACACACATCACTACCTAAATATATCAACAAATCCCCCTAGGAGTGATGTGGTGAACAAGGAGCTGGCACTCATGTATAACAACATGCCAAGCTATATGGAATCAATCCACAAAAGGAAGTAAGCCCAAATCTTTGTGGAAAGGTTCAAACTTCTCCCTAGCTAGAGCCTTCGTAAAAAGGTCTGCAAGGTTCTCCTGCATGGGTACATATGCCAACCTGATATCTTTAGCAAAGAACCTCTCCCTCACATAATGATAATGCATCTCAATGTGCTTAGTGCGAGCATGGAACATAGGGTTCCTCGCAACCACCAATGTGCTTCGACTATCAGTGAAGATGGTGGTGGGAGAAGACTGACCAACACCTAAATCATCCATAAGGCGTATGAGCCACACACACTCAACATTCACTGTGAAAGTTGCCTTATACTCAGGCTCACATCGGGAAGTGGCCATAGTAGGTTGCTTCTTGCTCAACCAAGGTATATATGAGCTATAAATTACATCACGTTCTTCTCTATGACATAAAGTACATATTTAATAAAAGCATGACTAATTGCCACAACTATTCATAAACTTTAATAACTCGAGATAAAATTTTCCTTGTCTCTCTACTCTCTTTGTTGCTTCTGCTTCCCATAGCATAATGATTTTCTCCTCCCAAACCCTGTGTCGCTCTTTGTCTTCCATTTGCTTTTGAACATTGCTTCTTCAAATTCCCACCTTGATGATTCTAGCTTCTTCATGACATCACACAATTTTGACATGCCATCCACAATACTTTTTGACTTCTTATTTTGCTTTATTTTTTTTCCTATTACACCCTCTATTTGCATGTCATCTACAATATCTTTCTCACTTTGAGGAGCTTGCTCTCGAATTGTATCATCAATCTCTATAGTTCTTCTTCAATCGCATTTCCTTAAGAGCTTTGGTGGCCATCACTATCAAATGCAATTATGCTTTCCTTCATTGAATCTTTTTTATGCTTCTTTTTTAGTGTGTCAATTTGATTACAAACTTGATCAGAGCTAAATGACAGCCCACACTCCTTGCTCAAAGAATTGACTACTTGCTCCCAATCTTTCAAGCGAAGATTTCCATGCGTAATGCGGACATATACATCTTCGAAACATTTAATTAAGGTAAATGTATGAGAATCGTCCCATAGTACTCCTCTACTTCTCTTTGCCCCTCTTCTATCATCATTCACTATAGGAATATGATCAACATGAGGGGGTTGGGTGTCTATGGATGGATTTTCACCAATGCATCCTTCATTCATCATGTTTAAAAATGAAACTTGTGTTGATGATTGCACATCTTGGGACAACGATTCACAGTTACCATCTACAAAATTATTATATGATGCCGTTATCCACATATGGCAAAAACATGTGAAAATTTAGTAAGAGAAAGATGTACCATCATTTTATTAATGTGCACAAGGAGAAAAAGATATAACCATTTGCTTAATTTAACATGCACATGTAGAATTGTCGAAAAAAATGGCACACATTTGAACCTTCACAAACTAATATGAAAAACAAAGAGAGTGAGAGAGAGGGAGAGGGAGAGAGAGAGAGAGAGAGAGAGAGAGATTGAAAGATAGCTTATTACTACTTTATGCATTTCAATTACTTAGCATGCATAACATAATAACCTTAATTTAACTTATAATAATTGTAATTGATGTACATACATGCATGCATACATGCACACATACATGCACACATACATACATACATACATGCATGCATACATGCATACATATATACATGCACACATACATACATACATACATACATGCATGCATACATGCATACATATATACATACACACATACATACAACCTACATACACATATACATACACACATACATACAACATACATACATACATATATGCATACATGCACACATACATGTATACATGCATACATACATACATACATACATACATGCATACATACATGCATACACACATGCATACATACACACATACATACATACATGAATACAAACAATCTACATGCATGCATGCTTACATAGATTTTTACATACATATATGCATTTCAACTAATACACGTGCACAAATTCATACAACATACATACATACATAAATACATATATAAATGAATGCAAGAAAAAATCATACATACATGCACACATGCATAAACACATATAAATGAATACATACAGAATACATACACACATGCATATATATATATATATATATATATATATATATATATATATATATATATATATATATATATATATATATATATATATGAATAAATATATATATATATATATATATATATATATATATATGAATAAATATATAAATACATACACATACATACACATGGATACATGCACATGGATACATACACACATACATTCAATATACATACATAAATACATATATAAATGAATAAAATAAAAAACATACGAACATGCATATATACATAAACACATCTAAAGGAATACATACAAAACACATACACACACATACATACATATATACATTTATACATACATGCCTTCATTATGTGTGAACTTAGCATTAGAAGAATATTTGAATCACTCAAATAGAGCAAGATTCTTGTTCTTCTTTATATATAAAACCCAAAAAATGTGTGTTCTTCTATATTTATCACTTTGTATATTAAATAGACGATGATGAAGAATATATACCCTCCATGTTTCGGGGACCCTTTCTTTGTTAAAAGATGTGAAAATTACTTTTCATCCGCCTCATTTCTACCAATTACTTTTCATGTACCTTATTTCTATGAACAATTTGACCTTTGAAGGCGCTCTTTTCTCTATCAAAATATAGAGCATTACATTTCATGTAGCTCATTTCTAAGACTTCTACATTTGATTATGTTGAATGATTTAGTTGTTTGACTCTAGTAATTGATCTCAGAGAGAAGCCTATGTTGATATATTTAGGTAGTGATGTGTGTGAACACACTAGGACCCCCGGGGCACTTTTTTCTCTCTTTAGGAGGTTTTTTTCCCCCGGCTTGTATATACGCCTATTGCCCTAATGGGCTACTTATCTTTGTACATTATCTAGTAATACATTCAGTATTGTGTGTTGTGCTCCAAGCTTCTTCTCCCTCCTTGTGTTGTTCGCGTGCTTCCACAGACATCTATCTCCAATAATTGGTATCAGAGCAGGTCGTCGCTTCATCTAGGGCATCGTCGACACTCCTTCGTTTGCAGTCTCAGAATTGCACGAGTTTTGTGCTTGTGCAAGCTATTTTGTCTTTTTGTGCCAAAGGTATATATCGGTTTCTGTTCGTTAGTATAAGCATCTCGAAGTCTGCTACAGGTCTAGCAAAATTCGTCTGGGCAGTTTTGTTCAACTTTTTGAGATACAGTCAATTTTCTACATCAAGGTATTTGGTTGTTGAGGATAAGTTGGATGATACCAACTACTTGTTATGGGCTTATATGATGCGACATGTATTGGTGGCAAAGAGACTATGGAACATTGTGCAGGGTGTTGAAAAACATCCTATCACACATGCAACTACTACAACTGCAGGTAGAGAAGATGAGGCAGAAGGTGTCGAAGATGATGATATTTTGCATATTCTTGTTCGTGCTACGGTTTCCGCAGCACCTACTATAGAGCAAATTCGTTGGGATGGCAGAGATTCCTAGGCACATGCATTGATAGCTTTGTATGTCAAACGTGCCATTATTCCTCACATTCGCCCTTGCAGAATAGCTAAGGATGCTTGGGATACACTTACCACATTGTACCAAGCTAGGAATGAGGCTCGTGTTGCTTACCTCCGAAAACAGTTGGAGAGTGAGCACATGAATGAAGGTGATTCTATGGACAGTTTTCTAACAAAGATCAAAGACTTGAAGGAACAATTGATTTTTGATGATGAGGTTATACCATATAGCTCACTTGTGCAGACCGTTTCTGAATGGTCTTCCTGATTCATATCAGAGTTTTGCTTCTACTCTTCGGTTAATGATGAAAGGCAATCCAAATGGCTTGTCATTTGAAGAGTTGGTCTCTGTTCTGTTGCAGAAAGATCAGTCCAGGCAGAACAGGTCCATTATGCATGTTATAGATCAAGCTTTCCTGGCTAGTCAGAAGGCCAAAGGAAAATGGAGCTCCTCAAGTAGTGAGCATAAATCTGCAAATGTTGCAGATTCGAAGAAAGAAGATAAAGATGAGAAGAAATCAGAAAAGCAGAAATTGTTTTGCAAGTACTATAAAGGGAATGATCATATCATAAAGAACTGTCCAAAATTGGGTGCTAAAGAGGCAAAGAAGAAAAGAGGTTGGCATGGTTGTTGCAGAGGCCTCTACACCAAAAACAGAGTCTGCTAATCTTGTGCAGGAAGAAGAATGGGCATTTACTACTGTCTGTAGTTTTGACCCACCTTCTCATGAGCAGTGCATGTCTGCAGTAGACTCACATGTTTGGTATTTTGGCAGTGGGGCGACCAAACATATTACCTCGCAGCATAGTTTCTTCTCTTCACTCGAGCCTTCCCCTACAGGGAATATTGTTACATGCACCAACAACTCCTCTTATCCTGTTATGGGAGTTGGTAAGATCATTTTGACTACTGCTGATGGTAGTTCTTTCACTTTGTCAAATGCTTTGTTTGTGCTAGGGATCAAGAAGAACCTGTTATCAGTTTTTGCATTAGCCAAGATTGGCTTGGTTGTGAAATTTGTTGATGACAGGTGTACAGTTCATGATTTGTCAAATGGTGATGTGATTATTGCTTCTAGCATTTTATGTCATGGGTTGTATAAGCTCATATACTATGAAAGATCTCTGAATGATTCGGCATGTGGAGTACATGATTCTCAGGCTATGTCAGATGCAAAGCTTTGGCATGCATGCTTTGGTCATCTGAATTTTGCTAGTTTTCTATGCCTTCAGAAATCTAAAATGGTGTGCTCTTTGCCCAAACTTGAGGCACCTGGAAAACATGTTTGTGAAGGTTGTATTTTGGGCAAAACATAGCGTTCCTCATTTCCAAAAGATGGTTTAGTTCGGGCTACTTATCTTTGTACATTCTCTAGTAATACATTCAGTATTGTGTGTTGTGCTCCAAGCTTCTTCTCCTTCCTTGTGCTGTTCGCGTGCTTCTACACACATCTATCTCCAGCAGGCTAATACTTGAAACATGATGTCCTCTCATTCAAAAGCATGTGCCAATGGTTTTCGTGTCATATTATCATTTATGAAATAAGTGAATTCATACATAATGCACTCAAACATGCATACATAGTGTAAATATATTGCATTCATAGATGAAATATACATGCAAATGCTTAATGCATGCATTAAGACATATGCATACTTCATGCACTCATACATTCATACATTGAGAGGGCTCAACAAGTGGGAGAATAAAAATAATATATGCATATTATTTTGGCTCACTCTCAGTTTTATATGCTCCCTATTGCCCCCAATTCACACAGGCTGTATGCAAAAAGTAGAATAATGTGCCGATCTCTTAGCATGGCAATTCAAATAGCCACGGAGAATTTATTATCTTGGACAATACATTTTGGTGTGAGAGGGGAAGGTAGTCTCATTAAATGATGGACCTCGAGTATTTCACCACTTGTAAGCACAAAAATGTGAAAATTGATTTTCATGCACCTCATTTCTACCAGTTACTTTTCATGTACTTTATTTCTATGAACAATTTGATCTTTGAAGGCGTTTTTTTTTTTTTTTGAGAGTACAATGAATTGTAAATACATACTCACACACCCAACCTTGTAAGGTAGAGGCATCCATCATGAGAGACTCATGGACATGTCCAACCAAGACTTGAACTCGGGACTTCCTCCCATAGCTTCAAGGCATCAGCCACTAAGCTACGCGGGCTCGAACTATAAAGGCGTTCTTTTCTCTATCAAAAGATAGAACAATTTGATTTGAAGGCGCAAAACAAAGACCGAGATTTTGAGTTAGACAAGAGGCACAACTTTGAATTCTCCTGAGAAGTATGACTTCTTTAAGGTCTCGTGACTCGTCAATCGTGACCAGGCTTATTTTGAGGGCCTACTATGCTCTTCAATTATGCTACATGTGTGTGTGCCTTTTAATTTTGAAGGCTACCTGTATTTCACATTTTTAATGCATTTTTTGAATACCTAATAAAATTTATGACTTTATGTTAAAATCTAAAATGGCTAAAACGGGCAATATGGCCTTCAAAAATCAACTATGCTTGTGACACCCTATGATTTCTTTGGATCTCCTTAGTACTCGAAACATGATGTCCTCTTATTCAAAAGATTAATACATGCATTAAGACAACAATCTCATAAGACAACAATCCCTAGGTTTAGGCGTTGCATGGAGTTGCATAAGGTCTCTTGGTTATTATACAATAATATCATAAACCGGATTTTAAGTATTATCAACATGAAGTAGTTAAACAGAAAAGTAGTTAGAGAGACAATAAAAGCACATATGAGAGGTACAAATAGGACATTTTCAGCCTGTAGGTTCAAATCCTTGGCTGGAGCATTCAAATCTTTGAGTATGCTAATAGATAGCCAGTACATTATCTTTCGTGCTCCTTGATTCCATTCCTCGTACACGTGACATGAGAAACGTTGTAGAGCTGCACAATCCCGGTAAAGTTATCACCAGTATTGATTTGATATGAAAGAGAGAGTGAGTCACTCTAATACGTGTCACACATGACACAAATTTCCCAGAATTTGGGGAAAAAATTCCTCTTTTTGGGTGACCTAAGGGCACTGAGCCCAATGGATTGGTGCCCGTTAGCACCAGTCTATTCGGGTCACCTGAAATGGGGTGAAACTCCTTTTTTTTTCAATAATTGGCAAAACTCAATAAACAGTCCAATCAAACCTGAAGTCCTATAAAAATAAAAGGATGTACCACGTACCAAATTCCTTTCTGCTCTCTTGTTTCACGTGACATTTACAAAAGCTTTGCAAGCTTCTAGTGCATGCTTTATCTCTCTAGGTCATTTTCTTTCTTGCTTCTTTTTATTTACAACTCTTTCTTCCAATATGTGTAGATAGAGTACTCTCTATTATCTTGCATTTTGTGCAAGTGTGTACTTTCTCTTCCCTGTATCTTATATTTTTTGCAACTCATAAAAACTTTATATCTCCATTCTTTACATTTATGGTTTATCTTATACACTTTTTTTATTTTGATCACAGATACGCATTCTATTAAGAAGGCCTAGTAAGTATTTTTCATTTTATATTTTTATTATTCATTTTTATATCCATTGGTTTAATTTTATATTATTCTTTTTTTTTCAATCATTGCAGTGACTTGAAAAACATTTTGAAATATAAGCTAGCATTTATTTTCATTGCTTCTCATGAATTTTTTGTATTTTCATGAGCATTTATTTATTTTTGTTTGAAATGCAGATATTATTATTGTTCAAAAGGTGGATAAACATAAGGCTTATATCATATTTAACTAATATCATATTTAACTAATATGTATATGGTTGCATATGTGTGCATGCATGTCTATATATATAGGTGCATATGTTTATATGTATGTGTGTGCATATCTATGTATGAATGTATGTGAAATGTATGCATGTATGTATGTATGTATATATGTATGCATGTATATAGTTGTGTGTGTATGCTTCTTGTTTTGTATTTACTTATGTATGTATGTGTTTATATATGTATGTATATATGTTATTATGTATATATGTTTCTGTATACGTTTATATGTGTTTGTTTGCATGTATGTATGTATGTTAAATGTATATATGCAATTCATGTTGATAATACTTTAAATCCGGTTTATGAGATTGCAGTAGTATAATAACCAAGAGAACTTATGCCCCTCCATGCAACGAATAAACCTAGGGTGATTTTTTCCAAGCTTCGATAGATTTATCAAGCATAGTGGCAACATTTTTTAGTGATAGTGCACTTGAGTTGCTATTAAATAAATCTTTAATTTCGTTTTAGCCATATTCTCCGTACCGCTTCCTTTTTGACTTTTTTTTCAAGCTCCACCAAAGGATTCACGTTAGTTATGGTGCATTTGAGTCTTTAGGCTTTCGTTCAGATAAGGCGGCACACTTTCTGACATTAGGAATGAGTGCCACCATCTCTAATTCACGTAGAGTGGCAAAAGCACGTTAAAAAAAGAATGTATGTGCGACAATATTGGCAAAATAATCAAGATAGCCAATTAGAAAGCTGTGTCAGAGGGGTACAAAGTTGTTTCAACGAGGGAAGTCCATCCCACAAAATGGTGACTCAAAAATTTTGCCTTTTTTTTAATCAAATGAATTGTTTCCATTTGGAGAAGCAAACGTGCCACCGGGTTGTGTGAACCTAGCCTTAGTAAATAAGGTTGAGTTCTTTCTAGCCCTATGTTTCAAAGCATCTCTTCTCCAATAGCATTCCAGAGTTTGGCTAAAAAACATATTGTGTGTTCTCATAGGAGATTTGCTGTGAAACATCAAAATGTTGAGAAATCGAGCTATAAATCTGAAAAATTTAAGGAAGTAAGAATCTATTGAAATAATTGGGAAGTCACTATTTTAATATAGATATTCATTCCCATGTGTAGCTAGTAGACATCTAATATTATTTGAAGGTTTCACAATAGACTTCTGGGTACTCTTTTAATTTAGTTCCTTTCAATAGTCATGTGGGTGCTCTTTTGATTTACCTCCTTTCAATAGTCATGTGGGCGCTCTTTGAGTTAACTCTCTTCTCACTTGATTTTCAAAATAGCAAAAAATAATTATGTTTCTATTTGATAGGTGTTTTCTATAATTATGTCACAATTCCTTGATTCATGTACAAAGTTCACCCAATTTGGAAAGGTCTTTGAAGCTAGGTACATAGAAAAGCATGGGGACCAATTATTTTGCCCAATTGGAATCAACTTCAAATTGAATAGGTAGATGTCAAATAAATTGTCAACTAGGTTAAAAAAAATGGGATAAATGATCATATCTAATGTGTGTTCTTTATTTTTTACCACTAATTTTAAATTCAACTCCGTTGGAAAAATAAACCATCTGATCAATCTCCCACTATTGAAAGGTTTATCGATACAGTAAAGCTTTGTGATCATCCAAAAACTTAATTTTGTTGGTACAAAATCATCTTGCCTCGACATACATTTTGATAGTTCTTGTGACAACCTCTATTTTTCTATCCAACGCTTTTCAGTGCTTGAGGGGTATGCTCTGCGGTGTCTAATTGTGCGCAACGATAAGGGGTAGTCGAACTACTCCTCTCCCAAGCTCTCATTATCGTCCCTTGTAAAGTGGTTTGCGAACATAATATAAGACGTGTTCCTTTGGCAATCACCTTGTCGTCCAGTGTCTAATTGTTGAGATATCAAGCTCAACATGTGATGATCCAGGATGACACGTACCAATTTTTCGTTTCTCTGACATGTATAGTGGTCATACCGATATATGTCAGGGATACTTCATTGAGCTTTATTAGATTTATCTACCGAGAGTGATGTCACATTTGTTTCTTGCCAGCTCACTCATTCGCGGATATTAGGTTTCTCCTTATGTACTGATCTTTATATATTGCACTTGTTGTATTCTTGTTTTTTAGGTCATTCTTGTACATTCCTTTTATGTAATAGAAGAAGAAGAAGATCATTCTTCCTTGCCTCAATCTGTGTGTGTGCTTCTCCTTGAGAGTGAGAGTGTGTGTGTGAGCTCTCTTCCTTATCTCCTTCCTCGTGACATGGTATCAGAGCCAGCGTGGCTGTAGAGAGCTCGTGGAGAAGGTGACGGTGAAGACTACGCGGCAAGGCATGGAGAAAACTTGATTTCACAAACAGCCTCCGTTTGCTACGAAAATCACCGTGAAGGTAGAAGACCTCAAAATATTTTCGAGAATTATCGCTTTAGGGTCACTCGTTTTTGTCATATCAAAGTTTCGGAGCCATCTCGACCTCCGTTTCGAGCCCCCAAGGTGGGGCCCACATAAAAACCAGGTTAGTTTTAGAAACTGATAACTTGTGTTGTGTTTGGCGACACTCATATATTCCAGATCCAAAATTTCAAGCGATTCCGTGTACTGTTGATACACGAAAACTGTGTTTTTTTTAGATCGAACTGTCACATCATAGTGCGACAGTGTTCAAGCAGAAGTGCTGCTTGTAGTGTTTTGTAGTGTTGTGAATTGTTGCAGAAATGGCAAACGCAGATGGAATGAGTCAGCTTATGAGCGATAAGCTGGACAAGAACAACTTCCATGTTTGAAGATTCAGAATGACGAATTTCCTGATGGGAAAAGGCTACTGGAAGTACATCGAAGGAGAGAATGAAAATGCTCCGCAATTACCAGAAAAGAATCGGACTGTAGATCAGTCAAGAGCATATGAGGAATGGTATCAAGGAGCACGAAAGGTAATGTATTGGCTATCTATTAGCATACAGGATAGCATGATTGGACACATACAAGATGCCAAGACTCCAAAAGAGGCTTGGAACAACTTGGTCACTTTGTATGAGACTAATACAAAGACACGGAAATTGCAACTCAAGAATGAGCTGCATACATTGGAAAATAAGAGCATCTCGGTAAGTGACTACACTCTTAAAATCAAAGGCATATGTGAGTCACTTGCATCTATTGGCGTGAATGTAGATGATGATGATAAGGTGGAAGTGTGCCTTCGTGGTTTAGGAGCTGCATATAAGCAGTTCAGAACTTCCATACAAACCAGGGAAAATATTCCGAATTTTGCTGATCTGGTATCTATGCTAATTATTGAAGAAAAGAATCTTGGTGAGGACTCAAACTCCCAAGGAAAGCCCAGTTCTGAGCAGGTATTCTACTCTGGCAGAGGAAGAGGCAGAGGTAGAGGTTTTGGAAGTGGAAGAGGAAACAATAACCAAGACCAAGGTCAACAACAGAATCATGTAGGAGGAAGAGGACAGTTTCGAGGCAGGGGGAGCCAAAGAGGTCGCAGAAATTTCCAAAGAAATGATTTAGGTAATGATAGTAAAGGATGCTAGAATTGTGGTAAACTTGGACACTTTGAACGTGATTGCAGGTTAAAGAATCAAAATAACAAAAGGCAGCAAAACAACTATGCATCCACAAGTGCAGATGATTCTGAGAAGCTGTTTATGGTTCAACATCACATGATGAATACGATGTCTACTGGTGTTTCAAAATCGAATGATAATGTCTGGTATGTTGATTCAAGTGCTTCAAATCACATGACCAGTCATGCAGAATGGTTTAGTAGTTTGTAGAAAATGCCTGTTCCTGGATATGTTGAAACAGGTGATGATACATCGCATCCTATTGAGCATACAGGAAACATAGCATTGTCTATGGAGGACAGGAAGGTAAAACATCTTGCTGATGTGTTGCATGTTCCAAATATAACAAAGAATTTGGTTTCTGTTGGACAAATGGTTGACCAGGGATTAGAAGTCAGGTTCAATGCTGATGGATTATATGTAGAAGAGTACAAGCAGGATGGACGATTGGTTGCCAAAGGAAACAAAGTGGGTAGGATGTTCACCTTAAATGTGAAGATTCCTGAAATGAATGCAGCCATGTTTGCAAAAGGTGCAGGAGTTATTGCAGATATAGAGATATGGCACAAACAGATTGGACATGCAAACTTGCAAAGGCTGAAAATGATGCAGTCAAAGGAGATTGTCCATGGACTACCAAATTTCAAAGTTGCAGAAATGCAAAAGGTATGTGCAGCATGTCAATTTGGTAAACAGTCAAGAGCATCATTTCCACATGACAAGCAAGAGTGTACTAGAAGTAGTACATACAGATGTTTGGGGTCCAGCAAAGACCACATCTATGGACGGTTGCAGGTTTTATGTTACCTTCATTGATGATCATACACACAAAGTATGTGTATATTTCATGAAAGAGAAGAGCGAGGTGTTCACTCACTTCCAGAATTTTAAAGCTATGGTGGAAAAGCAGACAGGGAAGTACATTCAAACATTAAGATCTGATGAGGAGATGAATACATGTCAAATGAGTTCAGCAATTTTCTAAAAAATCATGGAATTCGGCATCAGTTTTCATGCAGGTACACACCACAACAGAATGGTGTTGCTGAACGCAAAAATAGACATATTGCAGAAATAGCGAGAGGCTTGATGGCTGAGAAGAATATGCCTCATTGTTATTGGGCAGAAGCTGTGCATACTGCTGTATACATCATGAACAGAACTCCGACTTCTGCTGTACATCAAGTTACACCTGAAGAGAAGTTTACAGGTAAACAGCCAAACTTATCACATCTGAAAGTTTTTGGCTGTATTGCATATGTACATGTTCCAGATGAGTTGAGGACGAAGCTTGATCGGAAAGCAAAAAAATGTGTCTTCATTGGATATTCCCTTGAGCAAAAGGGGTACAAATGTTATAACCCACTCACACGACAGGTGACGGTGAGCAGAGATGTGGTATTTGATGAAATGTCAAGCTTCTATGCAGATGCCAAAGAAGGATTGAATCTTGAACCAAATGACAAAGAAAATGCTGAAAAATCTAGTGCAGAATCTCAAGTTTTGAGTGGACCGGATGCATCACCAAGCAATAGTTCCAACTCAAATCCGAGATTGCGTGGAAATTTCAGTCCAGCAAATTCATCAAATACATCCAAGAAAGGTAAAGAAAAGCTTTCTGTTGGTAGTAAAACAGGTGCAGGTTTTGAAGATGTTGATGGAGATTCAAGTGGTTCAGAAAAGAGTATTGATGAGGAACTTGGATTGCCCTCTGTGAAGACTCCAGGAGTAAGAAGGGCACATGCAGATGATACAAGAAGAAGTGACCTAGGACCAAGAAGATATGGGAGGATGCGTAATATCAGTGCAACGATTGACATATGATAGTTACATGGCTCGCCATTGTGCCTACATGACAAAGGTAATATAAGATGCTGAACCTTCTTGTTTTGAAGATGCAATTGGTAATGTAGACTGGGAAAAAGCTATGGATGAGGAGATGGATGCACTTTATGGAAATGATACATGGAAGCTGGTTCCATTGCCACAAGGAAAGAAATCCATAGGCTGCAAATGGGTTTCAAGGTAAAGCATAATGCTGATGGTAGCCTAAGCAGGTATAAAGCACGATTGGTAGCTAAAGTTTATGCACAGACATATGGCATTGATTATGAGGAAACATTCAGCCCTGTAGCTAAAATGTCTACTATCATAACACTTGTTGCATTAGCTACAACAAAAGGATGGACTTTGCATCAGATGGATGTGAAGAATGCTTTCCTACATGGTGAGTTACAGGAAGAAGTATATATGGACAAGCCACAAGGATATGAAGATTCAAAGCATCCAGAATATGTTTGCAGGTTGCAAAAGGCTTTGTATGGGCTGAAGCAAGCCCCTCGTGCATGGCATGCAAGGATTGTTGATTACTTAACCAGCATTGGGTTTTCTATGTGTGATGCAGATCACTCACTATATGCAAGGAAGGCTGATGATGGCATCACTATTGTGGCTATTTATGTTGATGACCTGATTGTAGGTGGCGATAATGAAGAAAGCATCAAAGAGGTAAAGAAACTTCTTATGCAGGAATTCGACATGAAAGATCTTGGTGTGCTACACTATTTCTTGGGCATTGAGTTTATACATACATAAACAGGTATATGGATGTCGCAAAGGCAATATGCCTTGAATATGTTGCAAAAGTATGGTATGGTAAGCCAATTTCTATGCCATTAGATCAGAATTTGAAATTGGATATTACATCAGGTGAAGCATTGGAAAATGCTACTATGTACAGGAAAATTGTGGGAAGTCTTATATATCTCACAATTACAAGGTGTAGCTCAGTGATGAGTAGCACCTCCTTTAATGTCAATCCGGGAAGACGTGAGGATGGTATGAAGACCACGAGCAAGTGGAAGCACAAGTGCGTGAGTGAGAAGCACACAAGCATGCACACACATACACGCACACGCGCACACACGGCAAGAACAAAGAGAGTAAGACAATGGAATCACTTCTATTGCAAGAAAGTTCTCATACAAGCTCAAACTACAAGAAGCTAGCCCCAAAAATGAGCTCTCTAGCTCTATTTATAGTTTTTGACTAGCTTTGGCCCTGTCCAGACCTAGTGTCCAGCCTAGTTAAAAATTAGGTTCCAGGGTTTATTTGAGGGCCCAAACGAGATCTAAAAATTATGAAAATTGACAGGCAACTACTTCTAAGGCTCCCCAAGCTCGAGGACTCCTCGGCTTGTACAAAATGGAGCTACAAAAAGGTGAAATGATATTTACAAGGGTTTGTAGTGATGAGAATCACTTTAAAATGATGTGAGGGTTTTGAAAAAAATGAAGGGTTGCCTCAGTGCTAGATCTGCATGTGTGTCCGTACTTGCTTCTTCCCGTATACTGTCAACACTCTCCCCCCCCCTAGGGTCTGTCGCCTCTGACAGACCTTTGTTCCACAGTTTGATCGATGTACTTCTGCAAGAGGTCGGTTGCCAATTCTTGTTCTTTGATTCTTAAACCTCTGATCAGGTCTCGTTGCAAAGCCTCCCAATCAACTGTACCAGGCATGTCAGGTTGTGGCATCGTGTAAAGCTCGGAATGCATTGTTTGCTCGCATGCAAAGAGATGGAGCAAATGCGTAGGCCGTGGCGCGAATACCTCTGAATGTGCTTCCCAAAACCCCGTGGTGAACATATCGTCGAATGTTTGCTTGTAGCAGGCAGGGAGATATCTTATGCGTGCATGCCATGCGTAAGCCACTCGTATGCTTGGGGTTGTGCTCATATCATATAGCAGGTCGTAATTACCATTAATAAACCCGGGAATAGGAGGTTGAATACGGCATACATTGCGAAAAGTTTTGAGTACGACCTGCATCATATCGAAGATCTTGAGCATCATCTGGGCAGCGACATCTGGCATGGGGTGGAGACGTGGTATCCAATGTCTGATGGTTGCAATCATGTATGACACTGTGGGAGTACCGGTTGGGGGGGCGATGGCGGGGTAATTGAGCCATTCTTTACAGTTCGCGTTATTCTGAACCTTGATTGCAAAAGCTTTCCGTGATCTTCGTCTTTGCACTGGCCCAAAACACGGATTGTACTTCAAATGCATGGGGGCGTGATCCCATGTTCTAAGCATTTCTGGGTAAGTTTCGAGTAACTTCTGGCTCCAAGTTGGTTGGAATATGGCCCCTTTTCGTGCCGCTTCTGGTATATCTTCTGGTTCGAACTGTGTGGCAAAGGTTGGGCACTTGTTGGTGACTCTTTTGATTTCTGCGTTGTAGTCGGCCAACAATACAAAATAGGGCTTGTATTGTAATTCTGAGCTAGTGATAAGGCGTCTAGAGGCAATGTGCCTGAAGTACTCTGAGTGAAGGATGGTGTCCTCAATGGCCTTCATTGCCAGCATCTGAGTGGATATCCGTTCCTGATGAGTTTTCCCCATTTCCTCTACCTATTTCATCCATGCTGATGGGGGTTCCTCATAGGTATCTTGACCTTCTTCTGTGACGCGTCCTCCGGGGAATGGTTGAGGCTCGTAGGTGTCGTCGAATGCTTCCTCCACTGGAATAATAACTGCTTCTTCTTCTAACGGTTGCTCTGGTGGGGAAGGAGGTCGCTCGTACTGCATCAACTTCAACTTTAATTCTGCAATTTGTTGCCGTAACTCCAATACGTCATTGGTCGTTGAATGTTCAGGTTCAGGTGAAGTAGCAGCGTCGGTCATCCCTTTAGGTTCCCGGTGGTGTGGTGTAGACTCTTGGGGTCTCTGTAGGTCCTTCAGCTGGTCGGCAAGCTGATCATGTGCTTCTAAAAGATTGGCATAAGTTTCCAAGATCTGTTGTATGCTTTCTGAGGGAACAGCTTGAAATTTAGCCGGGTCTATGGGTGCTCCCGGGGTGTTCTCCATGGCAGCCTCGAGGTTCTCTTGGTTTTGTTGTTGAAGCCGTCTGTTCTCTTCTTGAGCTGCAGCCAGATGTCGCCGTAACAAGGCCATGTTTCGTTGAAGCCTTGCATTGCGGCCCATTTGATCTCGCAGCTGTTCCTCCAAGGCTTTGCTCTCTTCCAGATGCCTCGCTTCGAGTTGCGCATTTGCATGTTCGAGGGCGGATATTTTGCTTTGTGACTCCGTATGACTGGACTCCAAAGCATTGACACGCTCTTGGAGTGTTGCTGAGAGGGTGCAAAGCTCCTTGTTATTTTCTTCCAATAATTTATATTCCTGCTTAAGCTGAGTGGCAGCTTCGAGCATGGTGTCGAGTGCAAGACTAAATGAGGTGGATGTAGGGGTAAGGATGGGAGATGCAGGGGGTTGGGAAGTGGGAATGGGAAAAGTGGATGTTGTGCCTACCGTGTGTGGAAGTGGTGATGTGAGTGTAATAAGTTGTGATGGTGTTGTGAGAACAGTGGTGGTGGGTGATCCAGCGGAGGGTGAGATGTCCATGGGGTCGGACATGAGAGAGTGTGAGTCGTGAAATGTGAACACCGGGATGGTGGGTGGTGTGATAGTGGTGGCCGTGAATGTGGGGGAGTGGATTTGGGGAAGGGACTTGTTATTATGTTTATCAACCTGTTGAAGAATGTTTACAAGTTGGGTCCAGAAGGAGGGTTGGGTGATTAGTGTGGTGCCCGAGGCAGTTACAAGGGACGGGGTAGGTAGAGTTTGGGAGGGAGGAAATGGAGGGGTGGAGGGTAAAGGAAGGGAAAAAGTCTGACTAGTGGCAGATGGTTGTCCAAAGGCAGGGAGGAAGGAAGGGTGACCTAGTTGGGGTTCAAAAATTTGGGTGACAGAGATGGATGAGGGTGAAGGAAGGAAAGTGGAAACGGGGGTGTGTACAATGGTCTCACTATAGGAGGATATTGTTTGTGTAGAAAGACACGTGGAGAGAGGTTCTGAGGGTGGGATAGGAGATGATGGGGGGGATGGTGCATGCGTAATTTCCTCCGGTTCATCATTGGGCCTAGGGCTAATCATGTGAACATCTTCTGACGTGGACGTAGCGAACGCGGTAGATACTTCCATCTGAATCATCTTTCCTTGTCGAGGCCGTGTATCAATTCTTCTTTGATCATAAGTAGGGTTCTCTCGATAGACCAAGGTTCTCATTGCTTCACTGATGCCACAGGTGTCCGCCAAAAGATTTAGCGATTCTACAAAATGGGGGTCGATATTCTCCGACTGCAGCATCTGGTTTACTAGGGCCCTATTTGCTTCTTCTGACATTTTATGGCGTCGTTGCACCTGCTTGATTGTTCGGTATAGTCGTTTGAGCTGTGCCGTATATGCAGGGGCTTCGTCTTCACTCTCTTCTGGGTCATCTCTTGGTGCCTTCTCCTGAGCTTGTGTGCTTAGTCTCGGAGGAAGTTGTGCCACTCCTATCTCCTGTACATTGCTTGTCTCGCCTCGTGCATGTTCTCTTTGGGCTGATGTCCCCGGATCGACATTGTCAGGGCAACCTTCACTGTCTGATAGATGGGCCGTCTGCAGGAATGTTTCAAAATCAAAGTTTGGGTCCTCAGTGAAGGTGGCCATAGCTGCAAATTCTGCATCGGTAGGTAGTGGAGGGGCAGAAGGAGTGGGCTGTACCACCTCTCTTGGTTGAGACTCTTGGAGATGGATTGTGAAAGGTGCCACTTGGGCTTCCTCTCTAGTGGAGGCTTCGGCGGTGGCTTCTGGAGGGATCAGGACCTGTGAGAGGGATCCACGCATTCTTTTTGCAGGCTGACTCCCTGACTTTCACCCTTTGAACAGCTCCAGGTGTGCATACTTTAGGGCTCGGGCAACTGGCACGTCATACGCAAGACATCTGTAGATGATTCTTGTTAGCGCACAACAACCATGTAGAGTGGGCTTCCTCACTCCCCGCTTGCCTGCCTCATACACTTGATCTAAGATCCATACCGGCATCTTAATGGGCAAGCTTCCGGTCTCTGCTAAATATAGCCCGTACCATATCTTCTTGTGAGGCTGCGTGAAACGGTCCTGAGCGGGAAATGCGAAGTGCTGCAGGCACATCCGCAGAGGTATGGCAATGTTGGGGGTGAGGGCG
The DNA here is from genome assembly GCA_020310875.1 of Ceratopteris richardii. Classification (NCBI taxonomy): domain Eukaryota; kingdom Viridiplantae; phylum Streptophyta; class Polypodiopsida; order Polypodiales; family Pteridaceae; genus Ceratopteris; species Ceratopteris richardii. The sequence continues at coordinate 7,603,422 of CM035426.1, forward strand.
CACATTTCTTTTAGTTTCTTGATTCTATTGCTTTTCATAGACTCTAGTATCAAGGGGTCGCGGTCAGAAGGTACATGCGTGCCATACATCTGAAGGGCTTCCCTGATTAACGTTACATTTAATTCAAACTTCCTCATCTCCTCCAGATTGGATAAGGAGGGCACCCAGAATGTGCCCGAGTGATCTTTATCCCCGGTAGGTTTCATCGTAGCAATCAAGTAGTAGCACCTGAGGAAGTCGGGTTTAGGTAGAGCTGCACTGAAGTAAGCTTGTAGTCTTGCCTTTTGCCAGATATCTTGAAGTGGAGCTGCATTCTGTAAGGTCTCAAATTCTCTTGAAAAGAACTGGAAGGTCCACCAAACCCCTCCACACTCCATCTTGGACTCCCAGATGTGATCTGCGTCTCCCAAATCCCCTGGCATTTCATTGAACCAATGGGAGTGCCCTTTTACTCTTTCGGTTAGTCCACTGGGGGGATCTGGAATGGGAATCCTTCGCACATTCAAGAATTCTTCAGGCCAAGCTATTGGTGGGGCTTCCACTGGCATGGCATCCCAATTGATAGGAGCACCAGATCCTGCCTGAGAGCTTGTGCCTACTGCTGTTGCCATGAGAGTAGGTTGCTTATCTGCTGGCAGACGAAAGGCACATTAGTGTTGTATAGGAAACAAGATGTAGTGGTGTTCCCTTCACAATACTAACATGACAATCCCGGAGGTCAGTGGTTAGTGGTGAAGTGTTTGTGATAGTGTGAGTGGCGGTTAAAGGTCAGTGTCATCCTAGATGCATGTTTTGGGTATGCAATGGGCTCGGAATGCTCCTGTTGTTAGTGTGGGTGGATTTACAGAATTGGGTCAGGGGTTTAGTACACAGTTTAATTCTCCATGCTTGGATAGAGGGGTCGTAGCTCTTAGAGCTAAAGATGGGTAAAGGTTTCTGGATGGGTGTGTGATGTATTTGAGACCTTTTGGGTACCCAAATCTGCGTGGGTGTGGGTCTATGGGTAAGGTATTTCTTGGCGATCCAAATTTGTCGAATGCTCGGACTTGTAGAAGAAGGTCGAGGGGATGGTGGATACTGATTCTGTTTCTGCCCTGCCTTTTGCTTGTCGATCTCGGCTTTGTTGGAGTTCTTCGGTGTTTTTTGTCCTTTTGGCACCCATATTTGTCTGGTGCCGCTTCCCTTGGTTGGCCTAAACTGCTTTCCTTGCTGCGTCTTATGATACTGCCGTCGGTCTGGGTTCCTTCTTCGTGGTTGACTCTGTTGTGGTTGAGGTTGAGAGGTCGGGTGGACGCTCTGCTTTGGAAAAGAAGGGAGTTCCAACACTTGCGTGACCTGCCCACTAGGAAATGATTCGTTCTTTAACTTTAATCTAGGCCTGTCCGCAACAAGTTTGGAAGGATGAGCACCGCAGGGTGTCGTGCTCATTTGGCTGCTGATGCAACCCACCTGACCGCTGATTGTGTCCATCTGCCCGCTGATTGTGTCCATCTGCCCTCGCGGATGGGTAGCTGCCCCTTCTAGTTTGCAGGAAGTCGCAGGGAAGGTCTCCTGTCGTCTTTCTGATTGACAACTGTCTATAGCCAAGCCCAAGCGGGTTGGTGTCGACGTAGCGTGATTGAGCTGATCAAAGATCTTCCGGTCTTCCGTCGCATGTGTTTCATAGGGTCTAGGGTCACAACCGTCAGGCGGAATGCCGTTAGGGAAGTCAAGCGGTATCACTCGCTTTTGCTTTAAGGTTCCAATCTGTAAGGAGCCTTGTCTAAGATTTAGGTCCACTGAGTGATCGTATAGCCAATCTTGGCCAAGGATTAGGGGTTCTATCAGGTCGTCATCATGGCACACTAGTAGCTTCGCCGTCATGGTCATATTCTTAATGAGGATAGGAAGGTCCACCTCACCCATGCAAGGGGTTTCCATGCCTCCTAGCCCTATGAGGTATGCCTCAATTGGCCGCATTTCTATTCCTGAATCCTTATAGTGGGACCATCTAATCGCACTAGTCGCAGCACCTGAGTCAATTAAAGCCCTGAGTTCTTGGCAAGGGTTGCCGTGTTCTAGCCTAACTGCAATGAATGGTCTCCTGTCCACTATGCTAGGATGAGTGGTTGACCTTACTTGACACATGGCCATGGAATATCTGGGTGAAGTTTCCTGATGGTTATAATGTTCTCTCCCTAGTCCTTGTCTTCTTAGCTTCATGCGCTTAATGCGCTCTATGGCCTCTGCCTGTGCTTCTTCTCGAATTCGTTTTTCCTCCTCTTTACGTTGTTTAGCAGTATTGAGTCGACTTAGCATTTCCTCTGTGAGGGGTTCCTGATACAGCTTGACTCTGCACCCGCTAATATAGTTTGGGAGGACATCCCCCTCTAAAGTGGCTAGTTGTACTGCTCCACTCGTGGAGATCCTATTAATGATCATAGGTCCGTAGCCTCTCTTTTCTAGCTTTCTTGCGTGTTGTTTCAATGTGTAAATTAAAACTAGATCTCCTGCTTTCAAACCCTTATCCTTTACATGGGCATCAAAGTATGCCTTTTGTCGTTTCTTTGCAGCATAGATGCCTGCTGCTGCTCGTAGCCTCGTCTCACCTAAACGTTCTAGATCAAAGATCCTAGAGGACAACTCGTGTCCATTCCACTCATGCTCTTGTGCTACTCTTAAAGCTGGAATTAGGAAATCTAATGGTAGCACCGCATTTTGTCCGAAGACCATCTGAAATGGGGTGGCATTGAGTACCGTTTTGTAAGCAACTCGGTATGCCCAAACAGCATGATGAAGTTGTTTGTCCCAATCCGAGCGTTTATTATTTACAAGTTTCGTCAATACGTTACATAGGATCTTATTCGTGCTCTCGGCTTGTCCATTAGCTTGTGGGTGATAGGGTGCAGACTTCTTATGTATCACCATGAATTCTTGAAGTAGATTTTCAATGACCTCATTCAAGAAGTGCGTGCCTCTATCACTAACCAACTCTATTGGTAACCCATATCTAGTGAACACATTTTCGAATAAGAACTTAGCCGTCGTTTGAGCATCATTCTTCGTCGTGGCTTTTACTTCCACCCACTTTGTAAGGTAATCTGTGGCTACAATAATGTATTCTGCATGGGAGTTTCTAGCTGGGGGGTTGATGGGACCTACAAAGTCTATACCCCACTTTGAAAATGCACGTCCTCCCATCATTGGCCTTAAGGGCATTTCATCTTTTCTTATCGGATATTGGGCACGTTGGCATGTGTCGCAACTCTTCACATAAGTATGTGCATCCATATGAAGAGTGGGCCACCAAAGTCCCGAGAATAGAATGGTCTTAATTACTCTGTCAGGCCCAAAGTGTCCGCCTGCAGCACCGCTGTGTGCCGTTTCTAAGACTTTCAAGTAGTCTGATTCATGAACGCACAGTCTTAGGTAACCATCCTTGCCTCTTCGATATAGGTTGTCTCCTACTAAGGCATAGTCTTGAGCCTCTTGCTCCATGCTCCGTTTTCTTGCAAGACTAGCCTGATTGGGTAATGTTCCCGATCTCATGAACTCGACCAATGGAGCACTCCAGTCTGGGATTAATGACACGTGATAAAGAGTGGCATGCTCCACTGGGGGTCTCTCCTGGCACCCTGGACAACTCTGGATCCACTCTTGTATTTCTTTGTCCATGCTAGGCCAATACACTCCTAAGCGTTTTAGATTCTGCAATGTTCGTTGTTTAGAGTAGTGATTCCCTAGCAGTCCCTCATGGGCTTGTTGCAACCAACTAGCGTGTTCATCATCCTCGACACAACAAGCTAATACGCCCTCGGTATCTTGCTTGTACATACTTCCGGCCAATATTTGATACTTTAGCGATTTTACAATTTCCTCTTTGCTTATTTTAACATTTTTATTTGCAGGCCCGAAGGTTAGGACTGGTACCAACTTATTTGCCCATTTAGGAACAACTTCTAAATTGAACAGATAAGCATCGGGCAATTCATCAGACACTCCTTGCGGTGGCTCTCCTGAAGTGATGCGAGAAAGATGGTCAGCCCTAAGATGGGTTCTACCTTTCCTGACAACAACTTCAAAGTCGTATTCCATTAGTAAGAGGAACCATCTTACTAAGCGGCCTGTATTGCAAGGTTTATTGACCAAATATAGTAAAGCTTGATGATTAGTGAAAAACTTGAACTTATTGGCCAATAGATAGTGTCTAAACTTCTTCACAGCATATACCATACCTAGGCCTTCTCTCTCCGTTGTGGTGTAATTTCGTTCAGCTGCATTTAATTGCCTACTAGCATATGCTATCGGCAAATCCAGGTTTCCCTCACCTGTGGGTTGTGCTAGTACACATCCTATTGCATGATTGGAGGCATCTACATGGACATGGAAGGGTTTGCTCCAATCCGGAGTAGTCAATATTGGTGCTGTGCACAGATGTCTCTTCAGCTCGTTGAAGGAAGTCTCGCATTCCTCACTCCACTCAAAATTTGTTAACAACCCATAGAGAGGTTTAGCTATGATGGCATACATGTGGATAAACCTACGGTAATATCCACAATGGCCCATAAAGGCTTGTACCTCTTTCACATTCCTTGGTCTGGGCAACTCTGCTATTGCTCTTACTTTGTCTTCATCTGTTGAAATTCCATTCTTAGAAACAATGTGACCTAAGATCTTACCTTGTCGTACCATAAACACACACTTCTCTGGATTCAGACACACTCGATAATCTCTACATTTGTTGAAAATTTGCCTGAGCTCAGGGATGTGGTAACTTCTCTCTTGGGAATGAGCGCACAAATCATCCACATATACTTCTAAGCTCTTTCGCAAGAACTCTTTGAAGACATGACACATGAGTCTTTGGAATGTTGCAGGTGCATTGGTGATCCCAAATGGCATCACACGAAATGCAAAGATTCCCCATTCTGTGGCAAAGGTCGTTTTGTGCTGATCTTCGGGGGCAATGGCTACTTGGTTGTAACCTGAAAATCCATCAAGGAAGCTGTAAACTTCCTTGCCTGCAACACGCTCCAATAGATGTTCGGTGATTGGAAGAGGATAACTATCTCGGATCGTAGCGGCATTGACTTTTTTAAGGTTAATGCACACTCGCAATTTCCCATTCTTCTTGGGCACCACTACAATGGGGGACACCCATTCAGTGTGCTCAATCTCATAGATGAATCCGGCTTCAATCAGCCTGTCAATTTCCTCTTTTATTTTGGCTGCATAATTGTCATTATATGTGTAGGGTTTTTGTTTGGTGGGCTTGGCATCAGCGGTCATCGGAATCGTATGGGAGCAAATCTCTGGATCTACTTCTTTCAAGTCTCTATAGTGCCATGCGAACACATCCCTATATTCCCTTAATAGAGCTACAAGCTCTGCTTCTTCCTCTGCACTTAGGTCGTCTCCTATGTACGTACATCGCTCTTCGTTCCCTTCAATGGTCACTACAATTTTTTTGGTCTTTTCTTTATTATCATATGCTTCTCCTATAACGGCCTCTCTCTTAGGCATTCGTACCAAAATTTTCCGGTCTTCCACTTCATATTTCTTGAAATTTTCTGGTACTTCAAACAATGATTCTTCCTCTTCTTGTCTCACTGCTCTCCTTTTCTTTTTCTTTTGACCTCCTTCACTTCCTTTCTTTGAACTTATCGTTTTAATACTCGCAAGGGGTTCTTCTTCCTTTTGGGTTAACACCCCTAGGTCTTCTAAGTAGTGTTCCTCTGAGTCAAAGTATGTATCCATCACAATGGATTCTAGATCATCGTCGTTCTCTTCTTCTTCTATGAACTCACTAGGATCACACTCTTCCAACAAGGGCTGACACATGAACACTGAAATGTCATAACCCTCCTCATCACAATGGGGTGTCCATTGTTCCTCATTGACTGCAATGTCCATGGTAGCTAAGATTTCTGCCCAACCATGAGGCTCAAATTCCTCATCTGGAAATATCATTGGTGTATAGGCTGGGTCTTTTATTGGTCTATCTCCTGGGGGAGTTCCTTCTTCTCTCGCTTTTAGGCGCTTTTCCTCTTCCTCTGCGACCTTGCACATCCACAAGTGAGTATCTTCATGCAACCAGGATGGTTCAGGTGAACTTCCAGAATGCAGGGAGATAGAGTCCTCTTTCACTTTGTGGATAGGATTCCACTGTAGGGGTGGTACATCTCTGAAGGTGTGATCCTCCAGATTGACCTTGGTGGTGACCCCTAAGTGTTGTAAGTACAAGGAGTTGGTTCCCCAATCCTGTACTATTTGCAATTGTCGCAGGAAAGGTCTTCCTAGGATCATCTCGTAAACATTATTCTTCTCAAAGTCACATATAGCAAACGTATGTTCAAACTCTACACCACAAGTGGTTAGAGTTATCCCTTCAAGCAATCCGAGAGGTCTTTCAAAATGACCATCTACCATTTGAAGTTTCATTCTCGTTGGTCTTAAAGTGGGTTTGCCCCATCGCTTCCACAGGGAGGTGGTCGCAATAGCAACACCGGCACCCGAATCCACAATTGCTTTGGTTGTGTAACCTTGATAGGTGATCGGAAGATAAGTGTTACCTTCTTCACCTTCGCTCATGTCTCCTATCTTGTCGAGAGGTATCCCTGGTACTTTTTGTTTAGAGACTACTTTTGGTGTATTGGATTCAAGTTCTGGGACCTGATCCTTCACATGATTCCAGAGCTCCGGTTTTGCCTTGAGGAGTTCCTCTACAGTGAGGTGACATTGAACCTTAGTGTTCTTCACAACATCAGTGTTCCTGGGAATCACTGAGTCTTCATTTCTTACCAATATCGTGGGAGCTCTGATCTGGAGAGATTCAGATTCCCATGGGCCTGTGAAATGAGGCAACTCTTGTAAAGAATTAGATTCAAAATCTAATCTCTCATCCTCTTGTTGCTCTGCTTGATCCCCATAGATAGAGGGAATGTCTTGGGGAAATTGATCACGAAGATCATCAATCTCAGGAATGGGAGGGGAATCACCCTTCTCCTTGGCCCATTTCTCTTCTTGTATTTCCCGCAAGAACTCTGGAGAGTACTGTTGTATTGAAGGAGGTATTCCAGCATCCGTAGAATTAGGAACATAAGCTCCCATTTGTGGTGAGCTTCCTCTTTCAACAACTGGTTGAGCCTGTGGAGGTAAAGAAACTTGTGATTTGTTTACCAACTGCTCTAATCTTTCTAGTAAGCCTTGGAAATGCAAATCCGGCTTGATAGAGTTTGTCTGATTGAACTTTTGACTAGTCTCAAGTATAGCTTGAGCTTGTTCTACCATTTTCATGCACATTTTCATCCGTTCAATCTCTAAATCTGCTCTGGGGTAACTCTTGTCTAGGTTTGCAGCTGTTGGCCCTTCTTGAAGTCGAGCCTGGTAGGCTTTGAACATCATGTCCAAGCCTTCAGGAGTGGGGTCAGCTAATACTGATCCTACTCGGGGTGGTGGGTGGGTTACGTGAGGTGTATTAGAGGGTGGAGAAATGGAGGGTGATGGGGATGGTAATGGTGGAAGTGTGTGGGAGTGCGGTTGAGATGTGATCTCTGTGATTTTTGCCTTGGTTTCTCTCACGCTTTCTTCAAGTTCGTTTATCTTTTTTGCCCATTGCCTCTTCATTCTTTCACGACTATCCTTCCAGGCGCTAGTTCTCTTTTTGGGTATGCTCTCTGTTTCACTCACCTCGGGGCTCTTTTCGGGACCAACACCTTGGTGTTGTTGAAGTGCCTGGGCTCTTGTGATCACCTGCACAGGTGCAGTGGGAGTCACACTCCCTATGGAGTCTACAACTAACCCAACAACATTGATAGGAGTGATTTTAGGCATGTTATTAGGGTTCTTTGGGCAATCTCGTAGGAGATGCTCTTTCCCGCAGTCTTGACAAAAACCCTGAATGGTTACTGGTTGAGGTTGTGTAGGGACAGGTAGTGGGCAATCACGTATAAGGTGATCTCCCTGACATCTGAAGCATGGTCCTTTAGGAAATGGGGGTCGTACCTGCCTAGGTTGAGGTCTAGAGTTGGAGTTTGTGTACATGACATTAGAATACTCCGGTTCCCCACCATTTTCACTTGGGTCCTCGTAGTAGTATGACTCGTTATGCTCGGGTGACTGCATGTAGTAAGCCTGTGGGCTATCAATATGTGCGGCGTCAAAACTATGGTCACTGGGATCACTGTCTGATAGCAATGGGTTGACTGGGACTATGGCTCTATTCGGATTTTCTTCAGTAGATGCATATTTCACTGGGATCACATTGGTTGGAGCAGGGGGTTGTTGCACTAGGACTGGTTGAGGTCTCTGCTGCCCTTGATAAGGTGGCTGATAAGTTTGTTGTGGTCTGTTGTATTGTGGTGATGGGTACTGATTCTGGTACCTACCATGTTGTGGATATGGCTGAGGATAATTTTGCCTAACAGTTTGTTTGTTATATGGGCAGTCTTGTGCCGTGTGATTGGTGTACCTGCGCTCTATGGTGCAGTACTGGCTACTAGGATTCACCTGAGGTTGGGCCATAATGGGGCATACACTTGCCATATGTTCACCGCCACAATTGTAACACCGCTTAACTGGGGCAAATCTTGGAATTTGCTTGCTAGAGACACCTAGTTTTTGGGCTACCTTCTCTGCAAGTTCCTCGATAGATGTGGATTGACCAGATGCCATGTTACTAGAGCTATCAGAATCCTTATAGATTTTTGATAGTTCTAATTCCTCACCTAGATTGTCCTCAATGTCTATGCACATGCTACGCACTCCTCTATCGTTCTAGGGTCCTTCAGGTACACATATGACCTGAGCTTAGTGCTCAACAATCCGTCTAGGAACAAGGCCACTTGTTTGGCTGGTGTGGGTAACTCCGGCATAGGGCATCTCTCCAGGTACTGTCTAAATCTTCTTCCAGCTAGTCTGACCGTCTCTTGAGGTGTTTGTTTGAAGCTATGAATTAGAGAGGAGGTGTTATGCCTGATTCCACTCTTAGAAAACTCAATAATAAATGCCTCTAAGAGTTGGTCTATGTTTCTGAAATGCCTCTCATTTAGTGGTTGGAACCACGTAAGGGCAGTGTTCCTAAGGGTTAGACCAAAAGCATTATATTGTGTGAACAGGTCCTCCACCTGTTCAGCTTTCAACACTTGTCGAAATTCTGCCACATGGTCATAAGGGTCTCCCGTGCCATCGAAATAATTCTTCATGGACTTCACCAGTTGAGTTGGTCGCAGGGTCCTAGTGTGTTCTCTCGGCCTTGGCAAAGGAAAATCATCAATATTCCTTTGATTCCATGGGGTTCTATGTCTCTCAGGTTCCACTCTATTCCTTTCTGTTCCCGTTCTTTCTCTTCCCAGGGAGTTGGCAAAACTTACCTCAGGTTTGTCTCTACTTCTATCTCTTTGAGCTCCATGAGCTTGGGAGGTCCCAGCTCCTTGGTGACCAAAGGACACATTATACCTTGGTTGGGGAAAAACAAGTTCACCCTTCCATGTGTAAGCATGCCTGCCATGCTCAGTGACCACGAAGATTCTCTCTGATGCATTGTCTAGGTAGGTTACTTGGCCTGGGCTATCAGGGTCTTTAAACTCATAGATTGTGGGGGTACTCACTTCCTGAGATTGAGAAGATTTATATCTCCAAAAAGCCTCATCGGTTTCTCGGTTTAAAAGCAGATCTATGCTTTTATTATCCTGTGGAATCCACTCTGGAGTCATGATTCTGGTCAAGACAGATTTACCACGGGGAGTTCTTGGCTCTCTCTCTAAGTTTCCTTGCTCTATATCATCCATGTCGGTCTCTGCAATCACATTTCCAAACTCATCAGTTCTATCAGGAAGAGTGGTGACTACATATATAGTCCCTTCTTTATCTAGGTAGGCTCCATTCTCAAACGTGACTACCGGATGGTCTAATCCATGGGGTTGATCGGGGTTCTTAATCTGGACCACCGATCTTCTCAGTCCGTCTTCGTAGATGCGAGCACCTAGACGATTCGTCCTGATATATTCCAATTGAGTCTTATAAGGCCCTTCTGGTTTTTCTAGATAAGCCAACCCTGAACTACCTACTGATCTCTCCATGTGATAGGACATCTCAGAATCACTTGTTTCTGATCTGGGAGTGTATGGGTAATCACTCAACTGCTGGGCCCAAGACCTGGCAGTGTGATTGACACTAGCTTCAGAAGATCTGAGGCTTTGTCTGTCTCGGCCTAAGTGTCTGCCTGATCTAAGGTTCATATGCCTGATTTATTTACCCCCTGGAACCCAAGCACACTCTCGTTGCAGGTTGATTTTGCACCAATCACTTTGTTCTTTTTAGTTGAATATTATGTTTATGGTCTTGTCTGAAATTGCGTCGTCAGGAGTACTTAAGTGAATTTCCGCACTTTGATGAGTGATCGATTCCCGTTTACCTTTTGTCCCTTAGGGTTTTCGCACTTAAGACCTATTTACTTCTTGCACTTTGTTGATTAATATTCTTGGACTTGATTCGTGCCTAACGTTGCCCTAATTAATTACCACACCTAAGTCGTACTTAGCCCATGCTAGGAATTGACAAAGGAGGGTTGAGAGATCTTCCAACCTCAATTAGCTTGTTGACCAGACTGCTACACAAGCCCAGGAAGCCTTCTCCCAAGCTTGGTACTCACCCTTGCTAGCTTGCTTTGGATTGCCTTGAGCGCACACCAAGTTCCTGCAAAAGCTCACCCGTTAGTATAGCTCTATTGCCACAAGTAATTGAAAGACACACTTCAATAATTTTAGTCCCCCTGGAGTAACTCACTGTACCCCCTGAATCTGAGAACAACTTAGTTCCACCTAAAGGTCAACTTGAAAATGCATGTTCTAAAACTCCGCGTATGATTCTTACAAAAACCAGTCGAGGTCCACGTGGGATTCTCAACGAGCTTTCCAACGAGACCAAAATCTCATCAATCGGAGTTCGTATGGTCAAGTTATGACCATTCAGGCACTAAAGGGTCAAAACAGGCACTCAGGGTTCAGGAGATCCCTCTCTGGTTTCTAGGCCTTTTGCCCACTTCCAAGGTTCTAAAGTTATACCAAGGTGCCTAAAATTAAGCTCAACCACCCTTCCAATCACTAAAAAAAATTAACCCTAAATTTTGATGCTTTAAAAGCCGTGTATCGCGATAGCTCGTGAGGTGTCGCGATAGGTCGAAGTGTCGCGATAGCTCGTGAAGTGTCACGATAGGTCGGGGTGTCGCGATAGCTCGTGAAGTGTTGCGATAGGTCGGGGTGTCGCGATAGCTCGTGAAGTGTCGCGATAGGTCGGGGTGTCGCGATAGCTCGTGAGGTGTCGCGATAGGTCGAAGTGTCGCGATAGCTCGTGAAGTGTCGCGATAGCTCGTGAAGTGTCGCGATAGGTCGGGGTGTCGCGATAGCTCGTGAGGTGTCGCGATAGGTCGGGGTGTCGCGATAGCTCGTGAAGTGTCGCGATAGGTCGGGGTGTCGCGATAGCTCGTGAGGTGTCGCGATAGGTCGGGGTGTCGCGATAGCTCGTGAAGTGTCGCGATAGGTCGGGGTGTCGCGATAGCTCGTGAGGTGTCGCGATACCTCGAGGTGTCGCGATAGCTCGGGATATGGTGAATTTTTCTGTTCTATCTAGTGATCCTGGGAGCTCTAGGCCTGCGCAGTGTCGTGGTGCACTCAGAATCGTGATCGGGTGAAATTTTCGGAGTGTCGCGATAGGTCGAGCTCAACGCCTCGGGGACTGTGCAGACAATTTCTATACCTGCTGAGCTTGCTGGAGATGATGATGGAGCTGCCACCTGCAAGAAACATGCAAAAAACACACAAATACAAGCACGCACAATCGCTCTCTCTCAAACTCGCACACAACAAATGAGGGAATGATAGGGAAGAGGGGATATGTAGTGGAGAAGGAGGTGGAGGTGGAAATGGAGAATGAGGTGAAGATGAAGATGGAGATGGAAAAAAATCAGAAATTTACCTACTACTTACCATTCCAACGCGTCCTCTCTACGTCTTACCATCACACGCTCGTCCTCAAAGCTCGATCCCCGGCAACGGCGCCAAAATTTGGTGTAGCTCAGTGATGAGTAGCACCTCCTTTAATGTCAATCCGGGAAGACGTGAGGATGGTATGAAGACCACGAGCAAGTGGAAGCACAAGTGCGTGAGTGAGAAGCACACAAGCATGCACACACATACACGCACACGTGCACACACGGCAAGAACAAAGAGAGTAAGACAATGGAATCACTTCTATTGCAAGAAAGTTCTCATACAAGCTCAAACTACAAGAAGCTAGCCCCAAAAATGAGCTCTCTAGCTCTATTTATAGTTTTTGACTAGCTTTGGCCCTGTCCAGACCTAGTGTCCGGCCTAGTTAAAAATTAGGTTCCAGGGTTTATTTGAGGGCCCAAACGAGATCTAAAAATTATGAAAATTGACAGGCAACTACTTCTAAGGCTCCCCAAGCTCGAGGACTCCTCGGCTTGTACAAAATGGAGCTACAAAAAGGTGAAATGATATTTACAAGGGTTTGTAGTGATGAGAATCACTTTAAAATGATGTGAGGGTTTTGAAAAAAATGAAGGGTTGCCTCAGTGCTAGATCTGCATGTGTGTCCGTACTTGCTTCTTCCCGTATACTGTCAACACAAGGCTTGATCTAAGTTATACTGTTGGACTTGAAAGTCAGTTTATGCAGGTTCTCAGGAAGCCACATTTGGATGCTCTGAGGCGCACTCTACGTTATGTGAGTGCTGCTTTGGATTATGCATTGTTTTATGAAGCTGGTGTGGAGTTGCAGGTTCATGGATACACCGATGCAGATTGGGCTGGTAGTACTCCAGATAGAAGATCTACTAGTGGCTTTCTTTTCTCACTTGGAGGTGCAGCTATTACATGGAGCAGCAAGAAGCAACCTACTGTTGCTTTGTCGAGTACAGAGGCTGAGTATAGAGGTGCTGCAATGGCAACATGTGAAGCATCATGGCTGGAGATGTTACTTGTAGATTTAGGTGTGGAAGTGCAAAAACCTATCACTATCTATTGTGATAATCTTAGCCGCATACAGTTAGCACGGAACCCTGTTTTCCATGCTAAAACAAAGCATATCGAGGTACATTATCACTTCATCAGAGAGAAGGTATTAGCAGGTGATATTGATCTTGTTTATTTGAGAACAGATGAGCAGGTTGCTGATATTTTCACCAAAGCACTTGGAGCTGAGAAGTTAAAGAAGTTTCGAGAGATGCTTGGATTACAGGATATGGCGTTGAGCTTGAGGGGGAGTGTTGAGATATCAAGCTCAACATGTGATGATCCAGGATGACACGTACCAGTTTTTTGTTTCTCTGACATGTATAGTGGTCATATCGATATATGTTAGGGATACTTCATTGAACTTTATTAGATTTATCTACCGAGAGTGATGACACATTTGTTTCTTGGCAGCTCACTCATTCGCGGATATTAGGTTTCTCCTTATGTACTGATCTTTATATATTGCACTTGTTGTATTCTTGTTTTTTAGGTCATTCTTGTACATTCCTTTTATGCAATAGAAGAAGAAGAAGAAGAAGATCATTCTCAGTGAGAGTGTGTGTGTGAGCTCTCTTCCTTATCTCCTTCCTTGTGACACTAATTTCATGCACGCTTGGGTCGAATGTCTTAGTTCCAAACCTCCTTTAAAATAGCAGGATAAACTCCCCAAATAGATTGTCACTCACACACAAAAACGCAAACTATGAATGAGTGAACAATAGAGTGATTTTTTTATCGATGCTCAAGTGCTACACAATTCTATTACAAAACATTTATTTACATAAATTTGTCTCTAGCCTTTGTATTTAGAGAGAGACAATCTGGTACATACAAGAAGATTGCTTGAAAGTTGCACAAAAAATGGGGATACGAAGACATATTCCTACGTGTAGAACAACATCGTTTTGCTCCCGCACTACTTGCACCCCACTACACCTTTTTCTCCCACTTGTTGACCCGTCGATCAATAATATGCATTTATGAATGCATTATGTATGCGCACATAGCTATGCATACATTAATTGAAGTGATACAAAGTGATAAATATAGAACAACACACATTTTCTGGGTTTTATGTATAAAAGAAGAACAAGAACTTTGCTTTAGCTGAGTGATTCAAGTCCTCTTCTAATGCCAAGTTCACACATACTGAAGACACACTCTTGGTATTTGAATTGCCATGCTAATAAATGCACATAGTACTCTACTTTTTGGATAAAGCCTCTAACAATTGGGGCAACTGGGAGCATATGGTTTAGCTGATGTGCCTTGTATTTTTAAGCAGATGGCCAAGGTCCAAGTCCTACCCAAAGCTGGATGCCTCAGAATTTCCCAAAATGGGTGCCTCTACTTTATGAGGTCAAGTGTGTGTATCTTTCCAAATTCATTGTACTCTCAAAAAAAAAAGGGTATCATGTGGTCCAGCCTTCTTAACGAGATCCAAATCATTTTATTAGGTCTTTAAAAATTACATTAAAAATGTGAAATACAGGTATCATGTGTAGATAACCATCTTACAGGTAGCATCTGTACATAGCGACTCGCGAGCATAGTAGACCCCCAAAATGCAACCTGGTCACGACTCACGAGTCACGAGACTTCAAAGTGCTGCTTCCTGTCTAAGCAGTTCCAAAGAAGTCATATTTCTCACGAGAATTCAAAGTCGTGCTTCCAGTCTAATTCAAAATCTCGGTCTTCGTCCTGCGCGTGTGCGCATTATGCATATATAGGAATTCTAGACCAGTAATGTACCTTGATCTTTGTCGGAGCAGAAGAGATCCAAAGTTTTGTCTCCGTCTCCCTTCCCGTTGCCTCTGCGGAGCAAAACCATCTCTGAGTGTACAGTAACAACGTTCCTCTTTTATCTGTTTCGCCAAATTCTGTCTCGATAGAACAAATATCGAATAATGGGATCCTCTTCCCAAAAAGGATGTGGCTTTGGGTCACCATGGGCGCTTCTGTACTGTTGGGCAGTGCTGCTGGTGACGGTAATGCTCAGGATGCCCACGTATGTGGAAGGGGAGGCCGTCGCACCGCAACAGTGCAATGCTAAGACGAGCCGGCCTTGCCCAACGATGGTGGGCTATGAGGCCCCTGTTACTTTCGATCTTTCGGTCATTGCGAACCTCTTCTCCCTCAATACCTCGCAGCTGCTGGGCCCCAACGACATAGACCCATCTCTTGGGAATCATTCTGGTTTGCTGCTTCCAGCTTCTTCCGGGAGGCCCTATCTCATCCCTGAGTTATGTGGTTGCTTAGGCGGCCAACGGGTCGTTACTTCCGTAAACTATACAATCGTGGAAGGTGATACCCTCTCAGCCATCGCTGCAAGATATTTGAACCTAGTAACATACCAAAAGATAGCGAATGTGAGCGGTATTTCCAACCCCGATTTGATATATCCTGGGCAGGAGCTTCTAATCCCTATACCTTGCAGCTGCTTAAATCAGAGTGGCTCACTCTCTCTTTCATATCAAATCAATACTGGTGATAACTTTACCGGGATCGCGCAGCTCTACAACGTTTCCGTCACGCAGCTCGAAGATTTGAACGCTCCAGCCAAGGATTCGGACCTACAGGCTGAAGATGTCCTGTTTGTGCCTCTCAGAGGTGCATTTATTGTCTCTCTAACTACTTTTCTGTTCCCTTTTTCTCTCAATTGCAGTTCTTCATGTTCATAATACTTCAAATCCGGTTGATGAGATTGTTGTAACTTGTATGGTAACCAAGAGACCTTATGCAACTCCATGCAACGCCTAAACCTAGGGTGGTGTTTTCCAAGCTTCGACAGATTTACCAAGCATAGTGGCAAGACTTCTTAGTGATAGTGCACTTGAGCCGCTACTAAAGAAGTCTCTGAGTTCTTTTTAGCCATATTCTCCGTAGTGCTTCCTTTTCGACATTTTTCCAAGCTCTGACCCTTCTACCCAAACGCAGTCACGTTAGTTATGGTGCATTTGAGTCCTTAATAAATAAGGTTGAGTTCCTTTCTAGCCCTATGCTTCAAAGCGCCTCTTCTCCGATAGCATTCCAGAGTTTGGCTAAAAAACGTATTGTCCGTTCTCATAGGGCGTGTGCTGTGAAACATCAAAATGTTGTGAAATTGAGCTATGAATCGGCAAATTTAAGCGTGCTCGAGTAGGTACGTTGGCATGGCCCTGAATGACGATATAAATTGGATCTGTAAAGTTGTGGGTCTATAAGAATTGAAGATTTATGTGACCTGGCCTCACACCTCTTCTCACTCAACATCGTAATTAATAATTAACCTGCCTGTCCTTGCCCTCTGGTTCCCTTTTTTCCTCCTCTTGTCTCCCCTCTTTCAATTTATTTGGATAGGTATTTGTCCGAGTGAATGATGCGAGACTGCATATGCTTCCGTGTGCCTATACACCGGCAACAATTTGCTACAGTGTATATTAGAAAGGGGAAATTTAAATTACAATAAACCTGGGAAGAATTGATTTTATGTAAAATAGTACAAGTAAGTCCAAATCCACTCTATGGAATTAAGTCTATCATACCACGTCAAGACGGGCTTAGAAAATACAAACAATTAGTGGAACTACCATTGCCTTGTCCTCTTGTAATCTCGTAGTAGGAGATCTTGTCTAGTTATTTCTCATATCCAAATCATCTCCTTGAAGGGGGTTCTTGTAACCTAGAGATCTTTCTTCAAACCTATCACTCTCAGGTTGTGGGACGTCTTGTATCATCTCTGGTCCAATTATTCGCCAGGGAATAATGCCGAGGAGGAAGCCATAGAAAGGTCAAAGCCATGTCTCTAGGGGCAGACGAAGGCACGGCCCGCTCAAACCGCAATAGGCGACAATGCAAGCATCCGGCCAACCGCGTTCGGTAGCTCGAGCTCCACCTGGTAGAAGCTGCGACCAAGGGGATGTATGCTAACAATCTTGTCCACCTCAGCAAGTAGGCTGCCCTGAAGAAGATCCCTGAGTTTGCCACGACTCGAACGAAATCCGATGATTTTGCAAATCACTGAAGAGGCTTGAAGTCGTTCGACTTCAGAGGCCAAGCTCGCTCTACCCTCATCAGTAAGGGAGAGTCGGATGGACGACGGAGCAGAGTCAGGCGAGGGGGCTTCACAAGAGTCCCTCTGAGGGGTGGGTTCTGTGTCCATACCGTGTTTGCCACGTGCAAAAGGGAAAGGAGGACCAAGCTAGGAGAAGCCGTGTTGTATAAAAGCTTTTCCAATCAAAAACAATTTCTTTCTTTCCTTCTTTCCTTGTCTAACAAGCAGCCCAAGGGGGCATCGAGGGGGCTGGAAGGGGGGGGGGGGCGTCGACAGCATGGGCTGGAGGGGGTGGGCGTAGCCACAAGGAGCAGGGGCAGGGCGGATGAATGCAGCGAGGGGGGGAAGGTGGGGGGTTAGGGGGGGGCAGCGGGGAGGGGGGGTTGGGGAAGGGAGGTGCTAGCCAAGGGAGGGTAGGCGTAGAGAGAGGCTGAGGGGGTGCGATCAGAGAGGCAGCAAGCCGCTTCCGTTGCTAGCATGAAATTTGACCTTTTTATGGTTACTTTTAGAGGCACACTTATTTTTGAGCAGTCGTGCCTCACTAAATACAACATCCCGATTGCGTATTACCTTCTTGAGTTGAGGTAGCCAAATTTTGTAGCCCATTTCACCTTCATCTCCATAACCCATGAAGACTCCTTTCATGGACTTTGCATCTAACTTGCTTCTCAACCTAGGCCTTGTATGCACAAACGCATCACAACCAAAGATGTGTAGGTGGTCATATGAAGCTAGCTTGTCGGACCAAACCTCTTTCGGAATGCCACCTTTCAAGGACATATGAGGGGATCGATTGTAATCATGAACTGCAGTTTTCAAAGCCTCTCCCCAAAATCCATGAGGGAGATTAGATGTGGACAGCATTCCTCTCACCCTCTCACATAAAGTCCTATTATACCTTTCAGCCACACCGTTGGAAGAGGGGCTGTATGGGACTGTTAGCTCCCTCTTAATACCAAGATTTTAACAAAATCTATTGGATTCAGCACTTGTAAACTCAACCCCATTATCTGTATGTAAGCATTTCAGCTTTCTCCCTGTTTGGGTGGTCACAAATGCATGAAATTTCTTAACTGCAGCAAAGGCTTCATCTTTAGATTTTAACAAATATACCCAAAGCTTCCTAGAGTAGTCATCAACAAAAGAAACAAAGTAAAGAGCACCCCCCGTAGATTTGGTGGGCATGTGACAAACATAAGAATGAACAAGATCAAGCACATTAGACTTACGAGAGATACGAGAGTAGTAGGACTTCTTCACTTGCATACCATATTGGCATTCATTACAAAAATCAAGTTTTGATCTTTTAACATCAAACTTGTCCAAATTACATAGTTTATTAGGGCCTTTTTGGCTCATGTGGCCAAGCCTTTTATGCCATAATTCCATCTGTGAATGGATTTCAGCCAAAGCGATAAACTTCCCCAACAAGGCTTTTCTGCATATCGTGTGCATGAATATTAACAAAAGCATCATCTACTTTGGCATGATATGCTCCCATAGTAGCACAAAGAATATCTTCTGCATCTGATAGCTTCTCAATGATGACACTAGAGGCCGCATTGGCCTTCTCTTTGTCCTTGTCCTTTGAGCTGCCATGTGCTTCATTCGTGGTGTCCTTTTTCTTCTTGTCACCAGTGCTCTTCTTTCTTTCTACTTAACCTTAATTTTTTATGAAATGCATGTTTTTAATATGGAAAACTATGACACATGGCAAAATCTGATTAAATCAAGATAATATTGATCCAATGGCTATTGTAATGCCACATGACACCTAAAAGCACCTTAAAAAGTCCAAAAAGAGGCTCCTTGTAAATGATGACGGAAATTCCATTGTATTTTTCGGGATCATCTTTTTTGAAGAGTTTTGCTTTATTTTGGCGTGAGAACCAAGGCATACAAAATCTGTATGAAGAGTACCCCTAAAACCCTTGCTATCATGACTCTTTGGGTGCTCTTCATGTCCTAGCTTGTGGAGTAGGGTCCCTTCAACTTGGAGGAGGAGTTGTGCTTTCTTCATCATCTTCAAGCTGTGCAACAACTTGCAGCTTATATCTATTTGGAGGAGATCTTACTTCAACTTTGGAAATTCGGGAGTTATTGGACCACTTGTATTCTAATGCTTGTATTCTACAGCTTGTACTTCAAGTGTATCTTCTATGCTATCTTGTAACTTCTTTTGGCCTTTCATATCTCTCATATGTAGCTTTCTTTTCATGATGTCTCTATATTCTCTTTGTCTCTATATCTTTTGCGGGCCTAAACCAGCAGTTGGTATCAAAGCAGGGAAACATTGAGTACATAGGGAATTCGGCCCCATGTAGGAAGATGAAATCTTCATGGAAGGTTCAAGTCAAGCTCAGCTACATATTCAGCACTGGTCATCAAATCAGCAAACTATATGAAGAAGTGAGTGAAAGGACCTTAGGGTGGATTCAGACTGCTCCAGCAGCAGTTAATCTCTCTTATCTTTCCTCCTAACCTACAATTCATACTAGGCAACACATGAATTCAGCATTGAAATTTGTGGCCATCCGATTTGTGAAAAGAGAATCTCGAAGCGTTGATTTATTGTGTAGGCTCAACTTTAATATATTCCGAGGGGGAGAAGTCAGTACATGTATGGTAGATCCATAACATTTTGTGTTTTGTAGTAACTAATGGTTGTTCACCATGTGGATACGTTCTTGGTGCCGCTGCTCAGTGTGACTCCACATGTAGTTTTATTAAATGAGTGACTTTGGTCATTTGGTCAGGTGTGAACAGGCTTACATGAACATAAGACACGAACAAAGATATAAATGTATAAGACAAGAAAAATATGTATGGATAGCTATTGATGAGAGCTATCATTTGGGAGGGCAAAAATGTACATAGCGAGACTCTTTGCTGCCTTTATCCCCAACAATAGGGAGACTCTTAGGGCCTTTATGCCAACAAAAAGTAATCTTCTCAATCCTCCAGTTGCCTTTCCCATTCTTTTACTAAATACATCTGAACCACACCTTAATTTTTATGTGGGAAGCTTGCCTCTTTGATATGTGGGGTTTTCCTGATTTTTCTAACCCCTAGTGAGGGTTACCCCACATAAAGAGCTGCAACAACTTACAACTTTTAATAGAAACAAATTTGAATGATTGAAATCTGACAAATAGAAGATAATTGAAGTATGCAACCTTTAATAGTTGTTGGATCATAACAATGTGGGAAGGTTTAATGCATAGAGCCATGTTTCCATAAATACTATCACTTGAAGAATGATGATCAAATTAAAGCCGTTATGGAAAGTGTAGTCTGATCACATAATTAACCTACTTTTGTATGGGAGAGAGTGAGTGATGTGGCGTTCTTTTGGATTCTTGATATAATTCTATTATCTGTGGTGGTAGAGTTGTAATTCATCAAGTAAGGTCTAACTTGATGCTTTTTGACAAAGAAGATGCTATGTTTTTCACATTTTTATATTGGCACAAGTCAAATGGTTATGACCTATACTTTGCTGCATCTTCTGCATCCATATATGCACATATTTCTTGTGAACCGGAAATGATTTTATGATTTTACTATTTGTGGGAGCTATATCAGATGATCATATGATTATCCAGGAGCATGAAGAAATTTTGATGTTTATGGTTTTTTTTCCTAGGACCTGTGTATTTCTTTACTAGGAAAACTGTTATTTTACAAATGTTCGAGTATTACTTTTGCGCTCTTTATGTTATTGAATAATGCCAAACATGGTGGAATAGACTGTGAATCATTTTCTTGAATTATGTTTTAAAATGATATTAAAGGAAAACTTGTCGAGAAGGATTGGCACATGACTAATAATGACTAGTGTTGATTTACTGGAAGAACTTAATTTGCAAGCGCTGTCACATTCTGTCTATAATGATTTGTTGTATTTTGCAGTTTGTACTGCCAATTTTTCAAATAATGCTTTGGACCAAAATATGACAGTAGTGGAAGGTGCTTATGAGCTCACAGCAGGAGGCTGTGTACAATGCAATTGTCACAATGGCACGTAAGATTCGCTGCTCAGTTTTTTTTTCTAAATGCTTGTGCATCAACAATACATTGCTCTACAGGTATGGGAAATTATTTTGTCATTATACACAGAGACCAAAGACTTGAGCTTCTTGAAGACTTTATTCCTGATTTTCAGCCTATCCAGAAGATGATGTATCTGGTCTGTTAACTGCTCAGAATGATCAAATATACATGTTTTGATCTCTTTTTGGGGGAAGATTATCATAGAGGAGATGCTTACCTTCAGAAAGATCCTAATTCCTAGGTCAGCATGTAAGCCATAACATCACATAATATATGGCATGTTATTTTGGGGAAAACACATGTGCTCTCTCTCTCTCTCTCTCTCTCTCTCCCCCCCCTTTTTTCTTTTTCCCTTCCCCTTCCTTGTAAATATTAATAAAGATACACAATATGCATAGAATTTTGCCGTATCCTTTCTAAAGCAAGAAGTTGGTGTAGATCCACGTACAACCCTATGCATTCTATGCATATCATGCATAAGATTTTGCCATCTCATTTCCGGGACTACGAAGAAGTGGAAGTTTAAGTTGTATCAGAGAATAAAGTTTATAATTGTAACCTCTCACATTTCGCTTATTTTTATTTATTTGACTTTTTTCATTCTTTCTCTCTGTATATCTTGGCTTAGACTATGGAGAAATTTTGCTATTTGTTTTGTTTTTGCTTTCATCATTATTATTATTTTTTTTCTGTAATGGTTATTCCTTCTGGTTTCCTTTATTTTTTTCCTTGTTTGTTTATTCGCTTATCTCCACTGTTTTTGCTATTTCTCATAAGGTTAGATATTTCCGATCTTATGAACAGTCTTTTTTATTCTTTTGAATCTGGATTTGTAGGATCACATAGAGCTATTTTTATCAAGCTCAAGAACTGGGTAACTTCTAGATAAGGCATATATAGTTCCTTTTTCTATAAAGTTCTGTAAGAATAGACTCCTGGGACATGATATTTAGAATGATTGTTTTATGATGAATCCTAGCCTTGCTACAGATCAAGCAAACATGGTGATATGGTATGGTGCTTGAAGCTTCGCATCTTGTTTTACATAGTACATACTACACACTCTAAAACTCCAGTAAAGAGGTAGAAAATTGTGAAGAGCTGCATTAGGCTGATAAAGAGCTGCACATTCAGATGTTAATGAAGACAATATGGTGCGAAGGTTTTGTTGCGATCAGCTGCCAAGTTTTTGATGTGTATGATGCTGAGTCCTGTCTTTGAAGTGCTAATTAAAATAGTATTGCAGTATGGCTCACTACTTGACATCCATATGTATCCATTTTCTGATGTTCATGATGCCGAGTCCTCGGTTAGGTATTATGAAAATTTCTTGTTTGTTCTTGCTTCTTTTACAAAGACTCCTGCCAATTTCTGCATACCTTGATCAACTTTTGACTGTGTATTGAGGGGTTCTCCAGCAGGGCACATTGTGTGAGGGATCTTGCCTGTTTTTGTCACCTTGACCTCTTGGTAGATCCACTTGACAATGGGCATTACCATCACGATCTGTTCATCCAGGTTTCCATTTCTGAAGGCCCTGCATGTGGGGATCCACCCGGATTTTTTGTGATCTCTTACATTCTTTTGTGTGTTCCATTAAAGGTGAGAGTTTTAAGGCCTACTTGTTGTCTTGTTACTGCTGATACTTGGGCCTTGTTGGCTAAGCTGAAATTGCAAACTTAAGGTTATTCCTGGCTAGATTTATGTCTTAATCATCTTAAGGTTGTGAGGCTGAATTTCTGGGATTCCCTTTGGACTGAACCTCGGCTCTGCATTGCTGATCCAAGTTGGGATAAACAAAAACTGCAAAATGAAAGCCGTACTTGGCAAGACTGCAGACCTTCATCAGCTTATATTTTTGGGGACTGCATGCTTAGTTGAGTTTGTGGGAATCTTTTTGTTAAGCATGTACATGCAAGAACGATTCTCCAATAGGTTGACTAAGAAGGATGTCTTGGTTAAAGATTCAACAATAGCTGTTAGGGGCTTTGATAGCTTGTAAGATCCCCTCGTTGCTTGTTGGAGAAGCATTATGTGTGGAAAGACATCCTGTGTGGAAGCTGTCTTGTGACATAAGTCATAGTGGTTAGGAAAATGTGATTCATAAATCGAAATTCTAGGGAAACAAGCTCATACCTGAGGAAGAAAAGCCAAAGAACCAGGTTATCTGAGGGTTGAATCTGATCCCACATAATTGGACAAAGAAAATGTTAAAAGTTTGGTTCATTTTTGAAATCATTGCTATGTGGTTGTGTGTTGCTTTGAGGATGCATTCTATGATTTATCCATCTAGTGTGGCAGTTTTCTGTAGCAGAATCATATTTTCCCCTAGATATAGTTTCTATTTCATTGATCAAAATTTGTTTGGTTGGCAAAGGCTGCACTGTATTCCAGCATCATTTGCTGGGACCAAGTGTCCAAACATGACTTGTCAAAACTCGGGCCTACTGTTGGGTGAAAGGAACTCAACAAAAGGGAGTGGAGGATGCGCTGTTCAATCTTGTGTGTACAAGGGCTTCACTAGCACATCAAGAATTCTTTCCAGGTATATGAGCACCATGCAGTCCCACTTCTTGATTTTCATCTTAATAATTTTCTAAGAGGTGTGCTTGCCGTGTGTATTTCCTCGCACAGCTTGGAGACTGAAGAAGATTCATCATGCCCAGGTAATAATTCCTCTGGTTGGCTGCAGATAACCATGTTTATGTGGTTCAATGTCATGAGTTTTGTGCAGTCGAGGTCCTGTATACCTAGATAGGTCTACTGGTCTGCCTGAGTGTTAGACATCATAATGAGCCCCTAGATGGGAGCTATGCACGATATTTATTTAATTCATTTTCTATATATTTTTATTTTTTTGGGTTTTGTTTGTAAGGCAGGGATGCTAAATGAATATTTTCATTTGACTTCTTTTTTTCTTTTTGTATCACAGCTGCACCTCCCCCTGAAGCATACTATAAACCACCCGCAGACCTCTCTTTATCTCCTGTAGGCAGCCCACCTGAGACGCCATCAATTACATCAAATCCTCCACCAGATACAGGTTCTACATCTTCACCACCCCCTGGTTCTGGCACAGCTTCTCTTTCAAGCATACAAGCTATGTTGTCTGCCCTATGGTGGTGCTACCTCTTGGTCATATTGCTTGTGAGATGAATGCACTTTGCTGATTTTTCCATTAGTGAGAGCACTACACAGTGTTGAGTGGAGAACTGGGTCTTTTTACCATAGTTTCAGGGTGGCTCTTATGAAGGATCTATCCGATTTTGGGAATAAGTTTGTCTGGCAGCAGTTTGCGGCGATCTGTTGAGCTGAAAGAGTCGTGTATGCACTTTCCTTGTACTGAAGACTAAAACAAATTACATTATATAGAGGGTAGCTCTTATGGAGGATCTATTTGATTTTGGGAATAAGTTTGTCTGGCAGCAGTTTGTGGCGATCTGTTGAGCTGAAAGAGTCATGTATGCAATGGATCCATCATAGCATCCACTTTCCTTGTACTGAAGACTATAACAAATTACATTATGCATGGATATTTTTGTTCTTTTTCCTTCATAAATGTGTGATTTGAATCAATAAATATTGAGAAACCAAAAGGGCACTTAAAGAACATCAGAACCAGATCACCAGACTATATAACAACATCAGAAAGATCACCAGAGGGTATCAAGAGCACAGCCCCCATAAGTTTATACCAAATTGTGTTCGGAGTCTGATATGGTCTGATGAACTGTGATTGCACAATGAGTTGTTTTCTTTTAGGATCCAGAAAGCTGGGCAGCTGTGAGGACAACACCACAGAAAAACTTTGAATATAAGAAAAAAACAGACCTTTTATGTTATAGAATAGAAAGGCATTACATGTCTCATGAATTGCTAATGGTGTTGATCTTTGTACAGTAAAGTAGATTGATAATGCTATTTAGGAGAGTAAAGCTACTTTGCATGTTGCAGGAACTCATTGAAAATGGTGACATTAAGAGTTGATGGTGCATATAAAATTGGATTGTTCAATCATTCAAGAAATATGTGCGACGGTATTATTGCCTTAAGGGTTACTGTACTAAGTTTACTCGGCTATAATTGTTTTTTTGTTAAAGATAGGTGTCACTTGCAAAATTGAGATTACACATTGCATAGAATTACTCTTGATTTAAATGCAAATATAACTGATATGTGGTTAGTAAGTTTTTCTTTTTAACTTTCTTGGATCATGAGCTTTTCAATCTTTGAGGCCTTGTTGAGTTACTTGAGGCCTCATTGAGCGTTTATGTGATAGCTTGTGGCAATTGATGATTCTTTTGAAAGATCTGGTTGATGGATAGTTATCAAGCATTTTTGAATACATGCCATAATCTTGTACAAAGATTATATATTGATGAAGTATATATTGATTTTGAAAAAAACATGGATGCATCAAACTTGGACCTTGATTTTGAAAAAAACATGGATGCATCAAACTTGGACCTTGATGTTAAACTGCTCTTTTACATAACCTGTATAAGTTAATAGGAGAGTATCAACATCTCTATTTTGGAGTCGTAAGGTGCCTGATCATGCAAGTGCTTCCATTGAGGAAATCAATGGACATAATGCTAGGAGCATAATAAAGGATACTAGATGAAAGAAGTAAAAAGATTTGGAAAGGTCTATCATACTTGAGTATATGATTATTTGTTGACCTTTGTTATGGTGTTGTGATAATTGTTTTTCTAAATATAAAACTTTCGTTCTCGGACTGAAAATAGATTTGATCAAACATTGTATGTTTTGATATATTTCGGTAGTGATTTGTGTGAACACACACTTTGGACCTATGGGACACTTGTCCCTCTTTAGGAGGCTTTTTTCCATCGGCTTGTATATATGCTTATAACCTTGATGAGTCACTTCTCTTTGTACATTCACTTGGTAATACATTTTGTATTGTGTTGTGCTCCAAGCTTCTTCTTCCTGGTGTTGTTTGTAAGCTTATGTAGACCCCAAACTCCTATAATTGGGATCAAAACATGTTATCATTTCATCTAGGATGTTGTCGATATATTCTTAGTCTTAGAATCATAGGAAAATTGGTAAGTATACTCGGGATGATTAAGAGTTCAAAACAGCTTCACATTGTGGCATTGTAATTTTGATTTGAGCTTTTTTCGGCCTTCCAACGTAGAAAATTTTGTCCTTTTGTGCCAAACATATATATAGGTTTTTTGTTCACTAGTACGAGCAGAGAATTTCATCCTTTTGTGCCAAACATATATACAGGTTTTGGTTCATCAATACAAGCCCCTTGAAGTTTGCTACAACTTAGTAAAATATTTTTGTTCAACTTTTTGTGTTATAGTCAATTTTGTGCATCAGGGTATGTAGTAAGTGGCCATGGCTGAAAGCTATGATATATTCCCTATGTTGGTTGTCGAAGATAAGTTGGATCATGCTAATTACCCATTGTGGGCAAACATGATGCATCCTGTATTAGTAACAAAACATTTGTGGAATATCGTGTAGGGTGTTGAAAAATGTTGTACCATACTTGCATATATAGTGATTGAAAATATTGTAGATGGTGTTGAAGATGATGATCAATTTCTTGGTTGAATTGCAGTTCTTGTTGAACCTACCACAAAGCAACTTCATTGGGATAGTAGAGATGAAAAGGCACATGCATTGATAGTTTTGTCTATCAAACATGCCATTATTCCTCACATATACTCTTGCAAGACAATAGAAGATGCTAGGGATACTCTTACAACATCATACTCGACAAGAAATGAGGCTCGTGTTGCTTACCTCTGTGGACAGTTGGAGAGTGAACATATGAATGAAGAAGATTCAATGGATAGTTTTTTTATAGAGATCAAAGATTCCAAGGAGAAATTGATTTTTATTGATGAAAAGGGTATCCCAAGCATTTTTGGTTATTCTATATAAGGGGGATAATGGCATGTTTGACAGACAAATTTATCAATGCATGTGCTTATGCATCTCTTCCATCACAATGAAGCTGGTTTGTAGTAGATGTAATAGGACCAAGAGCATGAAGATACTCGTCAATACCATTTACATCATTTGCTCGCACATTTTTTGCAGGTGTAGGACATATTTCAACACCTTGATAATATTCTACAAACATTTTGCTACAAATACACGACACATCATGTATGCTATAGTGGATAGTTAGAACTATCCAACATATTCTCAACAACCAACATATGAAATATATAATTGCTTTCTCCCATGGACAATGATTATAACTTGATGCAAAAATATGGTTCCTTTTAAGAAAAGTTGAACAAAAATATCGAATCGAGCTCTAATAGACCTATAGCAAACTTTCAAGTGCTTGTATTGGCAAGTAAAAAATTGTGTACATGTTTGGCACAAAAGTAAAAAATTATTGACACAATCATTGTGATAGTGCATTCGGAGGCGGAAACGAGCTCAAATTAATCTTTTGACCTTGAGTATGCTTAACAAATTTCATGAATTTTGAGATAGTGTCTAATTAGATGTTGATGATTCTTGTAGGAAGTGGCATTTGTAAGAAATAATCAAGAATAGTGACACAATGGAATATGATCGGTAGGTAGAGTAGTGGGAAAGAGAACACACTAATTGAAATATACATAGAAAAAGAGATAGAGAACACATATTCTCTAAATTGCCAACAATAATGTATATACAATGATGATACTGTCCACCCATGCGTTTCCACTATGGAGCTTCAATGGCATTCTGTATAGACTCTAGATGAAAAGCTTTATAGTGTGCACAGTCGAGATTTCACAGGGTGCCTAATCCTATGATTTAGGCATGATCATTTGGATAAACCACTGGACTGAACCATCGAACTATCGGACTATGGGAGTCATCGGAGTCACCGTAATTCCGGACTAGTTGACTACTGAAGTGTCATCCATAATTTTGGTGTGATAGAACTATATGCCCTATCTAGCCTACTGACTTGACTCATAGATCATCTAGTACCTTTGTTGATCTCATGCATACCTCATCACAAATGTCCGGACTCTCACAATGGTTTCTCCTCATAATGGGGGCCACAACTTAGAGTATCATGGATCATTTGCGGTCACGTGTTGGTGGAGTTACTAACAACATCTTTCTTTGATACAAATTGTAGGAGTTTAAGGACTACAGAAGCATGCAAACAACAAGAGGAAGAAGAATAAGCTTGATGCACAACACTGAGTGTATTACTAAGTGAATGTACAAAAGACAAGTAGCATGTTAGGGTTATAGGTGTATATATAGGGGGGGAGGGGGGGGGGGGGCCTCCTAAAGAGGGAAAAAGTATCCCCGTAGTCCTAAGTTTGGTCACACACACTACTACTAAAATATACTAAGAAAAATAAGAGCAAGAAACAAAAAGTCTCAAATATTAGAAACTACACACCATCCACCCTAGCCCAAGTGTTCAATTTATTTCAAGGCTCCACCAATAAACATCCAGATACGAATCTTTTTATAGAAATAGAAATATAGTTCATATGATTAAAAGGGTTTCGGTTTTGCTTACCACCATATACCCAGTCAAGTCACATGCATGCTCATCATGCTGACAAACTAGGATTCTCTTAACGGAGTTCTTCAAACTTTTTGAAAGGGAAGTACTATATTAAAAATATTATTGCTTTTAAGTAGTTTACCAAATCTTGCATAATATCTACCATCCATCACAATTCTCGAAATGTTCATATCTCATAGATCACCTCTCAACTATAGAGAGATTTCTTAGGCTATCTATCCACACATTTCAAATGACTAGTGGATAGGTATGATTAGCAATGTTTATCATGAATACTGAAGATAATTACCATGAGTCCTATATTTCATGTGACTTTCCATATATCATGATTGGGGAAGAATTTTAAAAATCTAACATCACCATTGTGCCCAAGAACAATTGTCTACATGCCTTGTTTTGACATCCAAAGATCATGTTTTGGCTTATTAATATCATCACTAACATCATTATTCATAATCAACTTTGACAAGCATTTTTCAAGACCTATATAAAGAAGGCTTGGCCATAGAGATCCTTAGTCTTTCGAATGCCAATCTTGGGAACTCAAAGTCCCAATCTTCAAGTAAGTGCTTTGAAGCTCCAATTTCTATTCTTACCAAGTCATTTGTTCTATTCTTGTGTAGTTTTCATCTTATAACCTCGCAGTACAAGTTCTTTCCTACCTATCTTGTATCTGGTTCGTCTCCATCAATGGATAGCTTGTGATTTTCATATTTTGTCTCATACTTATGGCCCCAAGCTATGGAATCTCATGTATCCTATCTAGTCCAACTATTCATACCTATAAGTCCCAATGTGGTAATGATTGTGGCCATACACTTTCATCAAGACATGAAGATGGAGTATTCAATGCTTCGTATAGGATTTTTTTACCTTAAAGTTATTCAATCATTGTTCTACATCAGGTGAAGAAAAGAAAAGATGAAGGAGATGAAAATTTCAAAGGAAGGGAAGGCTTAAAAAAGTAATTCAAAGGTCTCAAATATATTCAAATGGTGGAGATGAAGAAGAAGAACAAGTAGCAACAAATAGATTTAAAATTGGATACTTTTTTACCCTCCAAAGTTTGTGTAAAAGCTCATATTTGTTAAAGGGAAAATGAAGGGATTTGATTGGTTCATTTGAATCAAGCATGGATCAATGGGTCACTTTTGTCTAGAAAAGGAGAAGCACTTTCTTTTTTCCCCCTAGTTTTGAGAGCTTGAGTGGTATAAGAAAATTGAGAACTTGTGAGATTTAGTTACCCTTGAGCTAAGCTTTGGGAAACCATATGTGAGAAAAATCTTATGAGTCATTTGGATTCTTGATCTTGTACACAACCCCATATTTGATCATCAATACAATCTTCAATCTTTGAGCATATATGATACTATTGAGAGTCTATGAAATGTTAAATTCAAGTTGGTGTGTGATGAGCTTCTTCAACCGATTGAGTGGATTTCTACATCAAAACATATACCAAGTCAACTTTGTTTATAAGTCTTTGATTTGAAAGTGTTCAAGGTAAGCATTCTGCTTCATGATTGATCTTTATTTACATGATTTTGATTGTAAAATTTTCATGATTAATTGATTTGATGATCAAATAATGTGCATTCACATGAATTGAACAAAATTTTAATAATTCTATCTCATGTTTTTCTTCTATTTTCATAATCTTTGAATGAAAACTTTGCAAGATTAATTGTGTTAATCATTAAATGATAAGTATTGAACAAAATTTGCACATGTCTCCTTGTGAGCAAGCCGTCGTCTCTAGAACACCTCCCACATCGGGCTATGTGACTTCCTATATATTAGTGACATATTCTTGCAGCACCTTCTCCTACATGGGTGAGCACTTTAGAAGAACAAACCAATAACATCTCAAGTAGAAGATGTAAGGACTCTAGCATTTGCAGACGTTATCAAGGAAACTTGAGCATTAAGAGTAAACCTTGATGATCATGATCCTCACATATGCTTCAATGTAATATCAAGTTCAGCAAATCTTGTTGTCATTCAAATGCACTAGCTTAAGAAACACAATCCGAAGATTGATTGGGAAAAGAATAGGATATATGTAGGACCCTCCAAGATAGTAGCCAAATAGTTTATAAACTCAATAAGAAAGGAATGCTCATACATAATCTATGCCATACGAGCTCAAGTTTCCAAGAAATATGATCCTATAAAACCACCTATCCAGTAACAAAATTTCCAAGATGTCTTTGAAAAAAAATATTGATATGTTATCAGAACATAGAACTTATGTAAACAAATAGATAGGTGTTCTCATACTAACATACACACATATAGGTACACATAGGTGTAGTCATATATACACAAGGGTGTACATACACAACGATATAAATCATGTTCACAATCTCCATATGATTATGGTTTCACATATGTTAAAGGAACTTATACATTCCTTTATCTTCTCAACCAAGTACCACTTGGAATGTAAAACCAATGGTTCTTATTTTTATCATTGTGGCGCATTAATTATCATAAGAATATTGAGTTTGAAGAATGGGTAGTGACTTTTCATCTTTTTCATTCAAAGCAAGGAGAGGAAATCTCTCTAAGTTGAACTTCTTCATATTAATTGATAATGCTTTGAATACTTCCAAATGCGTAGTTGAGCTGGAATAGATTCATTGGATATGGTTTAGGTCATATTTCCATAAGAACATAGCGATAAAATCTTTATGATATTCATCCCCTCCAAACATGCACATCATTCTCGATGGGTCAACAAGTATCTACTTTCTTCTTCAAAGATAGATTCATATTTCATATGAACATTGACCTTTGAAATCAAGCATCAAGTGCAAGAAAAGTGCCTACGCAAATCCATAAGATATAGCCCTATTAATTGCATACTTTGAATTATGCATGGTCAAAGACCATGATGAAAAAGACAAGGTAAATGGCATTCATTGATGAAGCTGTGGTGAGACCCTACCATGCATACTTTATGTACATCTTTCAAACATTCATGGTGCATACGATGAGAAATGGTTGTCATTGATGAGTTCAAAAAATGGAAATGGTTTTTTTTTACTGTTATGTAGAAGTGGAAATAGATGTGCAACTATGGGAAAAAATATATGTATATATACATTATCTTATGTATACTCTAAGAGAAAAAATACTCAACATGGTGCAAAAATTGAAGCAAAGGTTAAAATGAAATCTATGAATCAATCTCTCTCATCACTAACCTCACTCTTCAGTGGATCTCAAAAAGCTATTCCCTTTCAAAAAGCTTATTGAGCTAAGTCATGTCTCATGAAAACATCAATGAGTAAAAAAAAATATGTTGACATTTAATTCTCATTATAATTCTCTCATAGAATCATATCATCTCTTTGGATTCCTTCATCTTCATCATCAACACCTCATCATATTGGATCATCTTGAAAATTTTCTTTATCAATCAAGTTTTCTTTATCATTTCTTCACTTTCTTGAAAACTTAGATCCTTTTTTCATTTAAATGGTTTCAAAGGTTTGGAGGTTTTTAAGGATTTTTTTCATATTTTTCCAAATCTTTTGATAATATCTTCAAGATTTGTTTCTCCTTTTCTTTAAGTTTTTGTTCATTTTTTGTACTCTCATCCTCATCAATTTCTTGTTTGATATTATTGTTGTTCACTTTGGTTTTTTTTCTCGATTGTTAATATCATGGAATCGAGGTTTTAAATTCTTAATCTTTTGCTGATCAAATAATTTGTCATTATTTAGAAGCTTGGATCAAATGTTACGTAGAATTCTTGAAACTTCTTAGTTTTTTATTGGATTTATTTTTCATGCTCTTACTTATCTTCTTCAAATATTTCTTGTAAACTTTGTTCAAATTTTTATTTTTCCAATTTGATTTGCTCACTTTTCTTCTCTTCAAAAATTTTAACTTGTTTTTCAATTGGTATCACAATTTCTCGTTGAGAAGATTCTTATCATCAAAATTCTTTGGTCTCCATTGGTTTTTAAATGTTTTAAATGGTTTTGGTTTAGATTTTGTTTGTTCAAAATATTCCTTCTATTAGAAATTTACAAGCTCAAGTGTGTGAGAACCAAGGCTAAAGTCAAGTGCCACATCACCACTTTTTGGTAAATTCTACAACTAATTTTCCAAAAGTTTTTTAGCTCAATATTCCATGTAAATTGATGGAGAAAATTTGGGGATTTTTGAGTCATGATTTGAATTCAAATTCTACACCAACTTTTGGAGCATTACATATGCAAGATCTTTTAAAAAATTCCTTGCCATCCTCTACATTCATTTTTACATTTTTAGGCTCTCATTGGGAGTGTATATTCCAAGTATAATCTACCCCGTAGCTAAGCTACCTCCCTGCTAGCTGAAGTTTTCTCTTAGGAAGAGATTTCTTTCATCATATACAACTCATTGTTCAGTTATCTGTTTCATGAGCAAATAGCTCATCTTGTGGCTCTTCTTTTAAGCTTTCTTTTGACTAGGATCTTAGTATCAAGTGTTTAATCTCCTTTATTACATTGAGATTTAAAGGTCTCTTGTTTATATCTACATATTTCCATACATAGATGTGTGTGAAGAGGTACACATAGATATAAGCTGCCTGTTTGGGTAGTTTCTATTTTGTCTTGTGCAACGAGGTTGACATAGGTTCCCAATGTCCAAATTGCATGATCTATGGCTTGTTTAAAAGATTACATATCCTATTTTTTTGTAAAAAGTTTCATATGTTTCGTCATCCATTCGAGAGAGGAGTTCAAATTGTGGTGGACTGTGGTAGTGAACAATTTGTTCATAGGAAGGTTCTATCATTCTTCTACTACAACCAGGAGTGGATATACTCCATCACTAGTATCAAAGCTCATCTTGGGCATTGAGAACATCAAAAGGAGGTTTTGAAGTTTCTTGAGAGCCAAGTATTGAAGAAAGATCAGAAAGTTTTGAAGAAACATTTGAAGCAAGGGGGAGCTTCTATCATCACCAAAGGTTCAAGACTAGATCCGTGAAGCTTGTAGAATTGATCTTCCTTTCCTTTAATCTTGAAGCCTTCAAGTTGTTCAACATATACTTCTTCTTGAAGATCTCCATTGAGAAAAGCACTCTTGATGTCTAGTTGGTAGTGTTGGAGTTAGACGTCTATGGAAGCATGCTAACAACATAAGGAAGAAGAAGAAGCTTGGAGCACAACACACAATTCTGATTGTATTACTAGAGAATACAAAGATAAGTAGCCCATTAGGGCAATAGGCATATATACAAGCCGGGGGAAAAAAACCTCCTAAAGAGGGAAAAAAGTGCCCCGACGGTCCTAGTGTGTTCACACACATCACTACCTAAATATGTCAACAAATCCCCCCTGGGAGTGATGCGGTGAACTAGTAGCTGGCACTCATGTATAAGGAAGTGCCAAGCTATGTGGAAATCACTCCACAAAAGGAAGTAAGCCCAAAGCTTTGCGGAAAGCTTCAAACTTCTCCCTAGGCAGAGCCTTCGTGAAAAGGTCTGCAATGTTCTCCTGCGTGGGCCATATGCCAAGCTGATCTCCCCAGAAGAGAACCTCTCCCTGGCATAATGATAATGCACCTCAATGTGCTTAGTGCGAGCATGGAACACAAGGTTCCTCACAACTTCCAATGCACTCTGACTGTCAGTGAAGATGGTGGTGGAAGAAGACTGACCAACACCCAAATCAGCCATAAGGCGTCTGAGCCACACACACTCAACAGTAGCTGTGAAAGATTCCCTATACTCAACCTCACAACTGGAAGTGGCCACAGTAGGCTGCTTCTTGCTCAACCAAGATATACATGAGCTACCAAGCATGAAGCAAAAGCCACTAGTGGACACACAAGTGTCATAGCAACCAGCCCAGTCTGAGTCAGAAAAAGCATGCAAATCTGGCGGTAGTGATCCCTCCTTGGGATAAAACAAACCAAGTAGCTGAGTACCACTCAAGTAGCAAAAGATGCGCTTACTAAATATCTGGCCTTGTAATGCATATAAATCAGGCATCCAATAGCCTTCTGATAGAGGACTGCATCAAATGCATCTCTAGCATCATGAAGACTCAATCGTAAACTTGTCTCCATAGAAGTGGCAATAGGCTTACAGTCTTCGAGGCCAAAATGCTGCAATAATGTGTGAATATATTTCGTTCGATACAAAGCCATTCCACCATCAACTTGCATAAACTGAATGCCCAGATAATGATGCAAATGCCCCAAATCGGACATCTCAAATGAGGCATGCAAATCAACCTTAAAATCAGCAATATGCTTCTCAATAGGACCAGTGAACAGCATGTCATCAACATAGATAACAATGATCAGAATCACATCATTAGCACGCTTAGCATATAAGGTGCTTTCAATTGGAATGTTCTCAAAACCATGTGCAATCAGATAGGCATGTATCTTCTCATACCAAGCACGTGGTGCTTGCTTTAAACCATATAATGCCTTCTTTAACCTGCACACCTAGTCCATGCCCTTTCTGCACAAAGCCACGGGGCTGAAAAACATACACTTCTTCATGCAAGTCACCATCCATAAATGCAGTTTTAATGTCCAACTGATGTACATTCCAACCATGATGGACTGCAAGTGCATAAATGCTCCGAAGAGTAGTCATATGGCATGTAGGTGCAAAGGTTTCATCAAAATCAATGCCTCTTTCCTACGCATGACCCTTTGCAACAAGCCTAGCCTTATACCTGTCAACTGTACCATTAGGTTTACGCTTCAGCATGTATACCCACTTAGTGCCAATGGCCTTCTTGCCAGGAGGCAAGTCACATAAAGACCAAGTACCATTCTTCATTATTGTATCATATTCAGATTGCATAGCACCCATCCAGTTTTCTGAATTTTGTGCTTCATCAAATGAAACAAGCTCATTCTCATCACAGAGACTAGATGCAGCCATTGCATAGCAATCTGATTCAAAAGAGGCACTATGAGAGCCTGATCGAGTACGATATGACAGAGGTGCATCTAATTTGCACCAGCCATTTTGGCATAGTTATTGCCTGCTCAATATCAGCTCTCTCATCAATAAGTGCATCATGTACATCTGCATCAAAAATGGATTTATCTGCATCATCACATGAAACTTGTAAAGGCTGAGAAGTTGCCTCATTAGGACCAGCACTAGACTGTCCACCTATAAAAAGAGGCAGAAAAGTATCATACATGTCTTTGGAGCTAACAGATGTCTCCTTAGTACATGAAAGCAATGGCTGAATAGCATCTTCCACAAAAACAACATCACGGCTAACCAGAATGCATTTAGTCTGTGGATGATACAAACGATATCCTTTACTTTCAGAACTATACCCAACAAAAATACATTTTACTACTTTATCATCCAATTTTCTACGATGTTGTTCAGGCACTAATGCATGTGCCAAACAACAAAAAACATGCAGATGAGAAACAGATGGCTTGCAGTCATGCCAAGCCTCCTATGGAGTGGATAGACTACAACGCTTTAGTGGGACACCTATTCAGTACATATGCTGCACACATGAAAACGCCAAGCCAGAAAGTATGTGCTAAAGCTTGACTCTTGACCATACACCTCACCATCTCCATGAGTGATCTGTTCTTTCGTTCAGCAACTCCATTCTTCTGAGGTGTATACGACATTGTACATTGGTGTTTTATCCCACGTTGAGCCAAAAATGCATTAAAATCAGAAGACATATATTCCCCCCCCTCGATCAGAACCGAGGGTGCCCATTTTACATGCTGATAGATTTTCAGCCAAAACCAAAAACTATTTGAAGCTCATGAACACTTCGGACTTTGCCTTCAATGGATATACCCATGCATGCCTGGAAAAATCATCGATGAAAGTCACGAAGTAAAGATAATTCCCAAAAGAAGGTGTCTACATAGGACCACAGACATCACTATGTACAAGCTGCAATTTCTGAGTAGCCCGAACTGAACCATCTTTTGGAAAGCACGAAGGATGCATTTTGCCCAAAATAAAGCCTTCACAAACATGTTGTGGGCAAAGAGGACACCATTTCAGATTTCTGTGGGCATAGCATGTTGGAGTTAGATGTCTGCGGAAGCACGCGAACAACACAAGGAAGAAGAAGAAGCTTGGAGCACAACACACAATACTGAATGTATTACTAGAGAATGTACAATGATAAGTAGCCCATTAGGGCAATAGGCATATATACAAGCTGGGGGAAAAAAACCTCCTAAAGAGGGAAAAAAGTGCCCCGGCGGTCCTAGTGTGTTCACACACATCACTACCTAAATATATCAACAAATCCCCCCTGGGAGTGATGCGGTGAACAAGGAGCTGGCACTCATGTATCAGGAAGTGCCAAGCTATGTGGAAATCACTCCACAAAAGGAAGTAAGCCCAAAGCTTTCCGAAAAGCTTCAAACTTCTCCCTAGGCAGGGCCTTCGTGAATAGGTCTGCAATGTTCTCCTGCGTGGGCACATATGCCAAGCTGATCTCCCCAGCAGAGAACCTCTCCTTGACATAATGATAATGCACCTCAATGTGCTTCGTGCGAGCATGGAACATAGGGTTCCTTGCAACTGCCAATGCGCTCTGATTGTCAGTGAAGATGGTGGTGGCAGAAGACTGGCCAACACCCAAATCAGCCATAAGGCGTCTGAGCCACACACACTCAACAGTCGCTGTGAAAGCTGCCCTATACTCAGCCTCACAACTGGAAGTGGCCACAGCAGGCTGCTTCTTGCTCAACCAAGATATACATGAGCTACCAAGCATGAAGCAAAAACCACTAGTGGACACACGAGTGTCATAGCAAACAGCCCAATCTGAGTCAGAAAAAGCATGCAAATCTGGCGGTAGTGATCCCCCCTTGGGATAAAACAACCCAAGTAGCCGAGTACCACTCAAGTAGCAAAAGATGCGCTTAACCACCTTCCAATGCTTGACTCCTGGGCAATGCATAAACGTGCTCATCTGTGAGACAACAAACTGAATATCTGGCCGAGTAATGCATAAGTAAATCAAGCATCCAACAGCTTGCTGATAGAGAACAACATCAAATGCATCTCCAGCATCATGAAGACTCAATCATAAACCTGTCTCCATAGGAGTGGCAATAGGCTTACAGTCTTCAAGGCCAAAATGCTGCAATAATGTGTCAATATATTTCGTTTGACACAAAGCCATTCCACCATCAACTTGCATAAACTGAATGCCCAAATAGTGATGCAAATGCCCCAAATCAGATATCTCAAATGAGGCATGCAAATCACCCTTGAAATCAGCAATATGCTTCTCAATAGGACCAGTGAGTAGCATGTCATCAAGATAGACAACAATGATAAGAAGCACATCATTAGCACGCTTAACATATAAGGTGCTTTCAGTTGGACTGTTCACAAAACCATGTGCAACCAGATAGGCAT
The DNA here is from genome assembly GCA_020310875.1 of Ceratopteris richardii. Taxonomy (NCBI): domain Eukaryota; kingdom Viridiplantae; phylum Streptophyta; class Polypodiopsida; order Polypodiales; family Pteridaceae; genus Ceratopteris; species Ceratopteris richardii. The sequence continues at coordinate 7,641,453 of CM035426.1, forward strand.
GTATCTTTTCATACCAAGCACGTGGTGCTTGCCTTAAACCATATAATGCCTTCTTTAACCTGCACACCTGGTTTTCATGCCCTTTCTGCACAAAGCCACGGGGCTGAAAAACATACACTTCTTCATGTAAGTCACCATTCAGAAAGGCTGTTTTAATGTCCAACTGATGTACATTCCAACCATGATGGGCTGCAAGTGCACAAATGCTCCGAACAGTAGTCATACGACATGTAGGTGCAAAGGTCTCATCAAAATCAATGCCTCTTTCCTGCGCATAACCCTTTGCAACAAGCCTAGCCTTATACCTGTCAACTGTACCATCAAGTTTACGCTTCAGCTTGTATACCCACTTAGTGCCAATGGCCTTCTTGCCAGGAGGCAAGTCACATAAAGACCATGTTAGCATCATATACAGATTGCATGGCAGCCATCCAATTTTCTGAATTCTGTGCTTCATCAAAAGAAACAGGCTCATTCTCATCATAGAGACTAGACGCAGCCATAGCATAGCAATCTGATGCAAAGGAGGCACTATGAGAACTTGAACGAGTACGATATGACAAAGGTGCATCTAATTTGCTGTCACGCAAAGTCTTCACCAGCCATTTCGGCATAGTTTTTGCCTGCTCAATATCAGCTCTCTCATCAACAAGTGCATCATGTAAATTTGCATCAGAAATAGAATGATCAACATCATCATATGAAACCTGCAAAGGCTGAGAAGTTGCCTCATTAGGACCAACACTAGACTATCCACGTGTAAAAAGAGGCATCAACGTATCATACATGTCTTTGGAGCTAACAGATGTCTCCTTAGTACATGAAAGCAATGGCTGAATAGCATCTTCCTCAAAGACAACATCACGGCTAACCAGAATGCGTTTAGTCTATGGATGATACAGACGATAGCCTTTACTTTCAGAACTGTACCCAACAAAAATACATTTTACTGCCTTATCATCCAATTTTCTGCGATGTTGTTCAGGCACTAATGCATATGCCAAACAACCAAAAACACGCAGATGAGCAACAGATGGCTTGCGGTCATGCCAAGCCCCATATGGAGTGATAGACTGGAGCGCTTTAGTGGGACACCTGTTCAGTACATATGCTGCACACATGACATCCTGAAGCCAGAAACTATGTGGTGAAGCCTTAATCTTGACCATACACCTCGCCATCTCCATGAGTGACCTATTCTTTCGTTCAACAACTCCATTCTGTTGAGGTGTATACGGCACTGTACATTAGTGTTTTATCCCACGTTCAACGAGAAATGCATTAAAATCAGAAGACATATATTCCCCCCTTCGATGTGAACGGAGGGTGCCCATTTTACATGCTGACAGATTTTCAGCCGAAACCAAAAACTGTTTGAAGCACATGAACACGTCGGACTTTGCCTTCAATGGATATATCCATGCATGCCTGGAAAATCATCGATGAAAGTCACGAAGTAAAGATAATTCCCAAAAGAAGGTATCTGCATAGGACCACAGATATCAGTATGTACAAGCTGCAATTTCTGTGTAGCCCGAACTGAACCATCTTTTGGAAAGGAGGAACGCTGCATTTTGCCCAAAATACAGCCTTCACATACATGTTTTCCAGGTGCCTCAAGCTTGGGCAAAGAAGACACCATATCAGATTTCTGCAGGCGTAGCAAACTAGCAGAATTCAGATGACCAAAGCGTGCATGCCAAAGCTTTGCATCTGACATAGCCTGAGAATCATGAACTGCACATGCCACATCTTTCATAGTCTATGAGCTTATACAGCCCACGACATAAAATGCCAGAAGCAATAATCACATCGCCATTTGATAGATCATGAACTGTACACCTGTCATCAACAAATTTCACAACCAAGCCAATCTTGGCTAATGCAGAAACTGATAACAGATTCTTCTTGATCCCTGGCACAAATAAAGCATCTGACAAAGTGAAAGAACTACCATCAGCAGTAGTCAAAATGATCTTACCAACTCCCATAACAAGATAAGAGGAGTTGTTGGCGCATGTGACAGTATTCCCTGTAGGGGCAGGCTCCAGTGAAGAGAAGAAACTGCGTTGCGAGGTAATATGTTTGGTCGCCCCACTCTCAAAGTACCAAACATCTGAGTCCACTGCAGACATGCACTGCTCATGAGAAGATGGGTCAAAATCGCAAACAATAGTAAACGCCCATTCTTCTTCCTGCACAAGATTAGCAAACTCTGTTTTTGGTGTAGAGGCTTCTGCAACAACTATTCCAGCCTCCTTTTTCTTTGCCTCTTTTGCAGCCAGTTTTGGACAGTTCTTTATGATATGATCATTCCCTTTACAGTACTTGCAAAAAAATTTTTGCTTTTCTGATTTCTTCTCATCTTTATCCTGGTTCTTTGAATGTGCATCATTTGCAGATTTCTGCTTACTAGTAGAAGAGCCCCATTTTCCTTTGCCCTTCTGACTAGGTAGGAAAGCTTGATCTGCAACACGCATAATGGACCTATTCTGCCTCGGCTGATCTTCCTGCAACAGAACAGAGACTAACTCCTCAAATGATAAGGCATTCGGATTGCCTTTCATCATCAACCGAAGAGTAGAAGCAAAAATCTGATATGAATCAGGAAGACCATTCAGAACGGTCTGCACAAGTGAGCTATCTGATATAACCTCATCAACGGAAATCAACTGTTCCTTCAAATCTTTGATCTTCGTTAGGAAACTGTCCATAGAATCACCTTCATTCATGTGCTCACTCTCCAACTGTTTTCGGAGGTAAGCAACACGAGCCTCATTCCTAGCTTGGTACAATGTGGTAAGTGTATCCCAAGCATCCCTAACTGTTCTGCAAGAGCGAATATGAGGAATAATGGCCCGTTTGATAGACAAAGCTATCAATGCATATGCCTGGGCATCTCTGCCATCCCAATGAATTTGCTCTGCAGTAGGTGTAACAGAAACAGCAGCACGAACAGGAATCTGCGGAATATCATCTTCGACACCATCTTCATCAGCTCCAGCACCTGTATTTGTAGTACCTGTCGTTACAGGTGTAACAGGACGTCTTTCAACACCCTGCACAATGTTCCACAATCCTTTTGCAACCAAAACATGTCGCATCATATAAGCCCATAATGGGTAGTTGGTACCATCCAACTTATCCTCAACAACCAACATACGGAATACATCACTGCTTTCAGCCATGGCCGGTGACTAAAATACCTTGATGCAGAAAATTAACTGTATCTCAAAAAGTTGAACAGAACTGCCCAGACGAGTTCTGCTAGACCTGTAGCAAACTTCGAGACGCTTAAACTAGCGAACAGAAACTGGTATATACCTTTGGCACAAAAAGACAAAATAGCCTGCACAAGCGTTGTGATAGTGCGTTTGGAGGCCAAAACGAGCTTAGATCGCGATTTCGGCACCACACAGCAAAGCTGTTTTGATCTCGGAAACACCCTGAGTATGCTCACCAAATTTCGTGCGAATCTGAGACTGCAAACGGAGGAGTGTCGACGGCACCCTAGAAGAAGCGACGACCTGCTCTGATACCAATTGTTGGAGTTAGATGTCTGTGGAAGCACGCGAACAACACAAGGAAGAAGAAGAAGCTTGGAGCACAACACACAATACTGAATGTATTACTAGAGAATGTACAACGATAAGTAGCCCATTAGGGCCATAGGCGTATATACAAGCCGGGGGAAAAAAACCTCCTAAAGAGGGAAAAAAGTGCCCCGGTGGTCCTAGTGTGTTCACACACATCACTACCTAAATATATCAAGATAGCAAACTAGCAAAATTCAGATGACCAAAGCATGCATGCCAAAGCTTTGCATCTGACATAGCCTGAGAATCATTTACTGCACATGCCAAATCATTTACAGATCTTTCATAGTCTATGAGCTTATACAACCCACGACATAAAATGCCAGAAGCAATAATCACATCCCCATTTGACAGATCATGAACTATAGACCTGACATCAACAAATTTCACAACCAACCCAATCTTGGCTAATGCAGAAATTGATAACATGTTCTTCTTGATCCCTGGCACGAATAAAGTATCTGACAAAGTGAAAGAACTATCATCAATAGTAGTCAAAATAATCTTACCAACTCCCATAACAGGATAAGAGGAGTTGTTGGCACATGTAACAGTATTCCCTGTAGGGGCAGGCTCGAGTGAAGAGAAGAAACTGCGCTGCGAGGTAATATGTTTGGTTGCCCCACTGTCAAAATACTAAACTAATGAGTCTACTGCAGACATGCACTGCTCATGAGAAGATGGGTCAAAATTGCAGACAGTAGTAAACGCCCATTCTTCTTCCTGCACAAGATTAGTAGACTCTGTTTTAGGTGTAGAGACCTCTGCAACAACCATGCTAGACTCTTTCTTCTTTGCCTCTTTAGCAGCCAGTTTTGGACAGTTCTTTATGATATGATCATTCCCTTTACAATACTTACAAAACAATTTTTGCTTTTCTGATTTGTTCTCATCTTTATCTTCCTTCTTCGAATATGCAGAATTAGCAGATTTCTGTTTACGAGTTGAAGAGCTCTATTTTCCTTTGTCTTTTGATTAGCCAGGAAAGCTTGATCTACAACTCGCATAATGGACCTGTTCTGCCTGGACTGATCTTCCTGCAACAGAACAGAGACTAACTCCTCAAATGATAAGGCATTTGGATTGCCTTTCATCATCAACCGAAGAGTAGAAGCAAAACTCTGATATGAATCAGGAAAACCATTCAGAACGATCTGCACAAGTGAGCTATCTGGTATAACCTCATCAATAGAAATCAATTGTTCCTTCAAGTCTTTGATCTTCGTTAGGAAACTATCCATAGAATCACCTTCATTCATGTGCTCACTCTCCAACTATTTTCGGAGGTAAGCAACACGAGCCTCATTCCTAGCTTGGTACAATGTGGTAAGTGTATCCCAAGCATCCTTAGCTATTCTGCAAGAGCGAATGTGAGGAATAATGGCACGTTTGACAACAAAGCTATCAATGCATGTGCCTGGGCATCTCTGCCATCCCAATGAATTTGCTCTGCAGTAGGTGCAGCAGAAATTGAAGCACGAACAGGAATATGTAGAATATCATCATCCTCGACAGTACCTGCAATTGTAATAGTTGCAGGTGTGATAGGATGTTTTTCGACACCCTGCACAATGTTCCATAGTCCTTTTGCAACCAACACATGTCGCATCCTATAAGCCCATAACGGTAGTTGGTACCATCCAACTTATCCTCAATAGCCAACATACGAAATGCATCATTGCTTTCAGCCATGGCCGGTGACTAAAATACCTTGATGCAGAAAATTGACTGTATCTCAAAAAGTTGAACAGAACTGCCCTATCGAATTCCACTAGACCTGTAGCAGACTTCGAGACGCTTATACTGGTGAATAGAAGCTGGTATATACCTTTGGCACAAAAAGACAAAATAGCCTACACAAGCACTACGATAGTGCGTTCGGAGGCCAAAACAAGCTCAGATCATGATTTCGGCACCACAAATCCTTAACTATCTGAGATGAGAAAATCCTTGGTAAATATAAGGTGTGGCCATATCTTTGATGCCAAAGGCTAGATAACGATTCCTTATAGAGAAAGCAAGAGAGTTTGTATAGCCCTTTTTGTTCTATACCTTGTGTGATGATGCCTTTGGTTTTAGGATCAATCACCTTTATAGAAGTGTTATCAAATAACATTTGTTTATTGTGATTGGTGATGGCCTTGATTGATCATAGATTCATGCACAAGATAGGAAAAAATAAGACATTGGATAGTGATTTGCACTCCCCTCGATCATTGGTGATTTTTACTTTGCTTTCCCTTTCGATGGGTAGGCTCTTGTTGTTGCCTAGGTAAACTTCACCAGTATGGTCCTCCATCTCTTGAAAAGAATCTCGATCCTTACACATGTGCCATGTTGCTCCACTGTCAAAGATCAATTCTTGAGATGAACTTGAAGTTACTAGGGCATTGGCTTCTGTTGAAATAACTAGATCTTCAATGGAACATTGAGACCTATGCTGAGAGGGTTTTGATGGGTTCCTGGAGCTAGAGGGCTTTGAGGTGTGCTTCTTCTTGTAGCAAAAATTCTCCAAGTGCCCTATTTTCCACAAAAGTTAGAACTAAACTTCTTCATCAAAGTGTTGTAACCTTGCTTGGGTGCATTGCTAGTATTATGACTAGCATGTTTGCCCTTGTGAAAGGGTCCCTTAGCCTTCATGGTTGTCTCTTGTGAGGAAGCCGACTTTGCTCGCAAGTCATGGAGGATAAAAAGTCGATGAACCTCTTCCCAAGTTAGAACTTGGCCCCAATTATAAAGGGTGGTTACAAATGTTTCATATGACCGAGGAAGCTTGTTAAGTAACCTAATGGCCATGCCTTCACTTGAGATCTTGCATCCACAAAGTGCAAAATTTCTTTGGTAATCTTTGAATTGGGCTATCATCTTTATGATGGTATCTTGAGGTCAAATAGTGAGATTGTGAAATTCAGCCTCTAAGGCGTAAATCTTGGAAGGTGTCTCATCTTCATATAGATTTGCTAAAGTATGCCAAGCTTCTTTTGAAGTCTTTCATGCAGTGATGTGAACCTTTGTCAATTCATCACATGCGAGGAGAAGCTGGCCTAATGCCCTTTTTTCCTTGATGTTCCGTATATTCCAAGCTCTTAGATCGCTCTCCTTATTTGGCTCTCATTTGGTTCCTTCAACTACCTCATACAAAAGGTTTGTATAGAGGTAGGACCTAATGGTGTCCTTCCATAGGTTGTAATTTGTGCCATTGAGTCTTTCATCTTTCAACATGATTGGTGTAAAGGAGGATAAATACAATTGACTTGAAGACATGGCATTTGAAATCGTTGACATGGTCGCTATTGAAACAAAGTTAGCACACTTGCAAAAAATTGTACAAAAATTGAGATGGGATAGGGGGGGCCTTAAAATGGCTCTACACTTGCTAATGAGACACCTTGGAGAGAGGGGAGGGCTTAGAATAGCCCTACTCTTGATAATGCGAGAGAGAGGCCTTGGAGAGCAGGGGCTTAGAATTGTGGTCTGCGTTCTTCCTCTCTTTCTCTCTCTCTCTCTCTCTCTTTGCCAAATAGGGAGAACTCTTTAGAGGCAGAAGTTGTCATTTTGTAGCGGAAGAGGTACCTTTGCTGAGGTGTAGTGGAGATGAGGAGAATCACCAATTCGTGAGGCTTTACCTCCTTTGCAATGTGAAAGGAGGAGATGCTGAGAATTGGAAACGTTGATGGATGCATGAGGAGTTCTTGACATAGCAATAGTGAAATACTCTCTCTCTCTCTCTCTCTATCCAATAGAGATGGCACAAATGCCGGATCCAATAGAGATGGTGCTTTCTTTGAAGAATAAAAGTCGGTGAGTCCAAAACACTTTATGTCTCACTGGTCAACTTTGGCTGAATGCACATGGCACAAAGGAAACATGTTATGCCTCTATTTGTTAACTGGGCATACTGCAAAGCTGTTGTCATCTATTATGCTTGATTGATTTTCATTGACTTTCCTCTATGTATTGCTTTATCTCTTTTGAGGGTGCATACAGACGTTGGTAAAGTGATTTGCACAGTCCAGCTTCAAATTTGGGAGAAAGTGATAGACCATAGAGTTCATGTTGTAGTAGCATGTCTGTGTATCCAAGCACACACGTCTTTCTCTATCAAACACATCTCTCTCTATCAGAGATGGCATCAAACAAGATGTCACATGTATTCACATGTTCAATGGTTGACAATGCTTTACAAAGCTAGGATCTAGGAGGAGCATAATGCAAGGCAATTAGATACCTTTATTGACAAGGCCACGATACCATGGCATTCTTTGTGTCCTACAGAGATCTCTCTCTTGATTGAGAGAGGTGGCACAACTACACATAGGAGGAGCGATGGACTGAATTGTGAATGTAGAAGCTAGAGGATGGAGGGCACAATGGTTACTCTTGTTTGCAACTTGCTACAAGAAGTGGTCGTCAATCATGTTACAAGAGGCTAAAGATTAGATGGTAAAAAATGTGGGAAATCACTTTGATATGCACCAAGTGTTGAGAGGAAGGTTCTCTATCAAGTGTTGAGATGCACAGGACAATGCCTAGGAAAGAGAGTTGTAGTGATCTAGTACACTATTGATCTAGTATATTACCAACTAATGATGAATATCATGACACAGGCTAATGTATAGGTTTTGCTCTTATATAACAACCAAACTGAAATTAAAATGGTGAGACATTAAGTGATCTTCATAAATGGTACAAAATGAATCAACATTTGAGTGAAAAGAGCACCTAATAGTGGTTATAACCACTTTACATATGGAGATGTAGCATTAATACAATCAAATCTCTTGAAAAAATGATAAAGCACCTCTATAAATGTGTCAAGAACAAGAGTGGGAGGGCGAGAAACTTAGGTGAACGAGAAGGGTGGGAGGTGGGCAAATGGACAGAATGTAACCCAAAAAGAGCACAAAAGGATGGAAAAAGGACCTCTCCCAATGAGTGGAGAGCCACACCACCAAGGTCTACTAGCACCACCACCAAAACAACCACCAAGCACACCACCAAGACCTCCACCTAGTGCTCTGATACCATGTAGAGAGTACACATGCAGAACCAAAATGAAAAGAAGAGTGTACTCACAAAAGAAAGAGTGTGAGAGACTCAAAGTGATTAGACCAAGAAATTGGTAAACTCACATGGATTAGAAATGAGCTTGCCAAGAGCATGGAGTAGGCCCCTCAACCTTCTAACCAAGTACAAATGGGGGGAGAGGCCCTTCTTATATAGATTTGGGAGGGGCTCTCCAAAGTACATCTCATGTGGGATAATTCCCCTCAAAGGAGAATGAATACAATGGTAGAAGCAAATGGCAAGGTACCCAAATACAAAAGAGATACAATATAAAATGGAAATAAACTAGAAATGGAGTGCCTCCTAGATAAAAAATGGAGATGCACTCATGCACATACAAATGTAGACGATGTAGAAGCAATCATGTCATCAACATGTACCACTTGGAGGCTATGGATTTCCACATGGAGACTTTCTTTTTGGTGCTCGCATTGCTGCTACTACATTCTTGGTGGAGATTTCTCTCATACCCTAGTAACCTTCATACTCTACAAAATGGAGCTACAAAGGGGGTGTTGTGAATATGAGAGTGCATCTCCCTTTTGTATCTAGGAGACACTCCATTTCTAATTCATTTCTATTTTATATTAGATCTCTTTGTATTTTGTACCTTGCCATTTGCTTCTTCTTCTATATTCATTCTCCTTCAAGGGGAATTATCCCATATATGATGTATCTTGGAGAGCCCACTCCAACTCTATATAAGGAGGTCCTCCCCCCCTCCCCGCCCCCGCCATTTGTACTCAGTTAGAAGCTTGAGGAGCCTACCATGCCTTTAGTGATTTCTTGCAAGAACAACGTATAAAGAGGCAAACCACTTGAAAGTATACTCCCCAACAAAATAGGGTTGCAAAGAAGAAGAATAGGTATATGTTGGTGTGATAAGAAAGCATAAGAGTTTTTTCTTAACTCATGGACTACCCTCATGATTTATCTCACATAGATATGGTCATGTGAACACATCTTTGATAAACTTCCAAGAGTAAAACTCATGTATTTATGTTGGTCATTTTTAAGTGGATGATTCACTATATTCAAGTTCAAATTTATATTTAAATACTCCAACTTCTTAGTCGCAGGATATGAAGCCTATTGATGAGAGATTGAGCTAAAACTTTGAGCATACATTGTGCTCACTTCATGTAAAAGTAGTCTTCCATAGTTTTCTTGTATCATATGTGCAATATCAATACACATTAAGGTTCATTTATCTTGACTAGTCATTCTCTATGTGCTGCTATAGTACCTTGATATACATTATGAACTTGGTTGATCTATTTCTCTGTGTCTAAGTATCCATTTAAAACTTTAACTTGTATCTCTTAGATATGATTATGTATCTAGATATAAAGTTTCATTATCATTGGATTAATAGATCTCAAGTTATAAATGTTTGAAGGTGACTATATTTGCACTTCATCTTAATCCTAAAAAGTCAAGGTGATCCCCCATACTTGCTAAAATCATTTCTCTTTGTATGGTCCACCTAAATTCATCAAATAAATTTCTTCATTGATCTATACAATGCAATTAGATGTGTGCAAAAGTTTTGTGGTCAATTCATACCAAGTTGTGAGCTCCAAGCTTTTTTTGTGACCCTAACTTCCCAAAATAGAAGGTTTTTTCAAATCTTGTGAAGTGAAAGTCATCTGTTTTTTATGCAATCATTTGGCAACGATGTTCCAAAGGACTTGGGGACTCTTTATCCATATATGGGAAGCTAAGGAAGTATATTAGGCGCCCCTAAAGTTATATCGGCTGGTGTTGAGCAAGTTGTTGCAATGCCCACTCATCTATGCATGTATCCCATCACCTCTTCACTATGGTATCAGAGCAACGAAGCATCATGGGTGATGGATTCTTCTCATCTATTAAAAAAATAGATTAAAGAAATTACTCAGCATGATCATTTAGAATGGAGGCCTATCTATAATGAAGAAATCTCTATGGTTACATACCTATCGATGAGATGATGCCAATACTAAGAGGCAAGGGCAAACCAACACAAGAGGAGCAAGAAATATTAATAAATGCATGATCAAAGGCTGCTTTGGTAACGTCATACATTCTCAAATATCTCTTTGATTTTCTACTTCCTCACATTAGGAATTGCAAGACATCACAAGAGACATGGAATTCTCTTAAAGCCTTCTTCTCATGAAGCACCAAGGCTAGGAAAAATCACTTATGGATGGAGATTACAACACTCAAGAAGATGCCCAAGCAAAATGTGATAGATTTTGTCACCAAGATGAAGGACATTGCATACCAACTTGGAAGCATTAGAGAGTTCATTTATGAAGAAAAAGTAGTAAGGAAATTCATCAATGGTATCAAGGATGATGAAAAATGGGAAGCATTCACCACAACTATGGATCTTTACATGGACATGCAAGTTCTTGACTTCAATGCACTCATGGGACAATTGTTCACAGAACGCAAAGCTTATAAAGAACAAAAACAACCAAAAAGGTAATCAATCCTTTACTCTCTATACATATAAGAATAAAAGCAAAGATAACAAAGGCAAGGGTAAGAAGCCTGATGATGAAGAAAGTACCTCTCAAGCCAAATTTGTAGGTAGAGGTAGAGGCTCAAGAGGAAGAGGCAGAGGAGGTAGACAAGGAAGGGGGAGAGCTCAAGGCTCATAAACATGTGCCATATGTAGTCTAACCAATCATATTACAGAGAATTGTTTCAGGAATCCAAGGAACCAAAGAGGAAGAAGATACAATAGAGGAGGCTATGGAAACTCAAGAAGAAGTTTCAACAACTCTTATTGATACAATAAGAGCTCATACAACTATGAGTTGGATACAAAGGACCTAGAGACTACAATAATTATATAGATGATCAAGCACAAGAGGATTCACTTCTTTTGATGAACATGACTATGAAGGAAGGTAAGTCAGCTGAGCATGTGTTTTATATAGACTTAGGATGCTCAAATCATGTGGTAGGAAACATAGCTCTACTCTCAAATTTGGAAGACCCAAGGAGTACGCATGATGTCCAAACAAGAGATGAAACAAGGGGTCTTGTTGAGAAGATAGGTAATGTGAAGGCTCCAAACAGTAATATGAACTTAATAAGCAAAGTACTCTATGTGCCTATTATTACCAAGAACTTGATCAGTGTAGGTCAAATTTTTGAGAAGGGATTGCATGTTAGATTCACCAAGCATCAAGATTTTGTTGAAGACCCACATGAAGGATTCAAGAAGATGGCAAGAGGAGAAAAATCAGGTAGATTGTTCACCTTTGATCTCCAAGACACCAAGAACATTGCATTGTTCAATTACGGTGCTCAAACTCTATTAGAGTTAGAGGTTTGGCACAGGAGATTAGCTCACATAAGAGAAAGAACCCCAAAACAAATCAGTAGGGATCAGAGTGTACTTGTCTACCAAATATATCAAAACAACATATGATTTATAAATTTATTGCTTGTCAGTTTGGTAAGTTACACAAGGAACCCTTCATAAAGAAATGCTACATACATGGAGACCCATCGGAGTTGGTCCACATAAATGTTTGGAGACCAAGAAAGGAACCTTCAATCTCTAGATCAGATACTATGTGTCATTCATCGATGATTGTAGTAGATGGCCTATCTTGTATTTCATGAAGCATAAAGATGAAGATTTTTCACACTTAAGAAAGTATTTAGTTCTTGTGCAGAACCAAACAGGTAAAAGATGGAGGAGAAGAATACTTCTCCCATGTTTTTAATTCTTATCTCTAAGAGAGAGGGATCAAAATAGAAATTACTACCATATACACTCTTGAAAGAAATGAAGTTGTAGAGAAAAGGAATTGGACAATTGTGGAGGCTGCAAGATCAATGCTCAATGAAAAGAAACTCACCAACTACTCGGGGCAAAGGTTGTATCAACAAAAACATGTCTGGTGAATAGAATTCCATCAAAGGATCTGGATGGAATGAATCCATATGAGGCATGGAATGGAAGAAGACGTGGTCTTGATCATTGCATGATTTTTGGTTGCATTGCATATGCACAAATACCTTCACAGATTAGAGGCAATATGGACCCTAAGGTAGAGAAACACATCTTCATTGGTTATGAACTTAATCACAAAGGTTATATGTTGTACAATCCAAGAAAAAAAGGTTTCATTATAAGTAGATATGTTGTGTTTGATGAGAGGAAGTCATGGTTTGAAGATGATTGTAGGAGGATCAAACTACCTTATGACCTAGAGGAGAAATTTCCAACTCTATAAAAAAGGAATGAGCATATACCTGAAGCATCAAGTGATTCAGAAGATGATCAAAAGATTCCAAGAAGGGAAGTAAACTCTTGGAATTCTAAGGACAAAGCCAAATTTCAATAGTTGAGGGATGTAGAAGAATCCTCTCCACAAACAATTAGAAGGTCAACTAGAGAGAAGAGAAAGCCAGAAAGGTATTGCTATGATAGTTCACTAGTTACTAAACATACTATATATCTAGCACTCTCTTTTCCTAAATTGTAGGAAAACATTCAAATCAATCTAAACTACCAAAGCCCACCTCTATTGAATTCATGAAGAAAATGCATGGATAGATCCTTGAGTAGTCTATATAATGATTCCAAATCATCTGTACATTAAGGAGTTGATGAATAGAAGCAATATACACATACTTTGGCCATCTTTGGATTGCTCCTTCATTTCTCTGCACCTTGTTCCTTAGATGCAGTCAACTTGCAGAGGATGTTGCTCTCTCTATAGAGCTCAAAATCAAATGATTAAGAGTTCATTGGAAATTTGTCACTATCTAGTTTATGTGTAAAAATATTCAAGTCATGTGCTTCAATATATTCAGAGAAATCTCAGTTTTAAGGTTTCGAGATCATCTTTTGCACAACCCTAAAAAACCAGGATGGCATCCAATCAGTGTTAAGGTGGTTGATCCTTCATTGGTTGTTTTAAATAGGGCTTTTATTCATTATAGAAAGCCAAGCCTATGTACAACACTCCTGTAAGAGGATTTTTTCGGATTGCAATTGTGTTGGCTGCTCTTAGTGTTTGAAATCATAACTTCCATCCAAATTAGAAAGCTTTTGTCAGCTAGTTAAGGTGCAAGTTATATGTTTTGCATCAACTTGTTTTTGTTGATGTTAAAAAGTAACTATTTGGTTTTATGGCCCTAACCACAAGCCTATAAGGTTTTTTTTACATATCAAAAGGGCTACGGCTGGTCCTATGCTTGTTTGCTAGACCATCTTCACCATTTGACAACTCTACTTCTAAGCCTCTCCAAGCTTCTCCAACTTCTTTTAGTGGTATCAAAGCAACTTCAAGATGGGAGATGGATTCCCATAAATGATTGAGAATCTTGATAGACACAATTATGGAGCTTGGAAAATAAGAATGGAATCTTATTTGCAAGGAAGCAATCTATATGGGATTGTATCAGGTGATGAAGCAATGCCTATTCCAAGATCCAAAGGAGGACCTACTCAAGAAAAAACAGATAATCTCACACTTTTGTGTGCAAGGGATGCTCAAGCAAGGTCATACATATTAAAATCTATCTCTGATTTTCTATTACCACATATTAGAAGGTGCAAGACATCTCAAGAGACTTGGGATGCCCTAGAGACTTTCTTTTCTGCTAGTGCAAAAGCAAGGAAGAACCATCTTTGGATTGAGTTCAACCAAATGGAGACTAAAAAACAAACCATTACACAATTTTTTACAAAGCTCAATAAGGTTGCTAATCAATTGGCATCCATTGGAGAGCTAATTGAAGATAGGCAATGACAAGGCAAATTCTCAATGGGATTAGAGGTGACAAGCAATGTAAATCTTTCACCACATCCTATGATCTCATCATAGATGTGAAAACTCTAGACTTCATCATCTTTCTGGGACAAATCTTCAATCAAGAGGCCAACAATAGCATAAAGGAAAGTAAATCCTATAATGGAAATTCAACTAGTGCTCTATATGCAGATAAGAAAGAAAAGAAGTTGAAAGGCAAGAAGAAGGAAGAGGATGAAGAGGAGACTTCCCAAGCCAACTTTACAAGAAAGAGCAAGTGGTAAAGGAAGAAGAAAGGACCAAAGCATGACAAAAACAAAGGCTAGAATGTTCAACCTTGTGCCATCTGAGATAAGACCAACCACACCACTCATAATTTTAGGTTCAATGGGAAGACCCATAAAGGAAGTGGAAGAGGTAAATATGGTAGCAATAGAAGTAGAGGTGAACATAACTTCAACAATCACAATAGAGGCCATAATAGAAGGGACTACAATAATTATTCTGAAGATAAAAAACATGAAGACTCATTGGTCTTGATGAATCTCAGCCACAAGGAAGGTAAAAAAGATGATATTCTTGTTCCTTAGTGAAATGGCGGGCAGCAATGACTTGTTTGGCATGCTTCAAGCTGAAGATAAGCTTGATGGGACCAACTATCCGATGTGGTCTTACATGATGAAGCATGTTCTTGTTGCTAAACAACTTTGGAACATAGTGACAGATGTAGATCGAAGACCGGCAGGTGCTTCTACTTCATGGTCTATTGTCACAGATGGAGATTCTTCTTCGAGTACAGTGGTTTCTCCTTCTCCATCTACACAGGAGCAGCTTAGATGGGATGGAAAAGATGCTCAAGCTCATGCTTTGATTGCACTTTCTGCGAAGCGTCATATAGTTCCACACATTCAGTCATGTTCTACATCACAACAGGCATGGGATACTCTTGCTTCTTTGTAGGCCGTGCGTAATGAAGCACATGTTGCATACTTGAGGAAGCAACTTGAGGATGTATGTATGGCTGAAAATGAGTCAGTGGATGTGTATGTGACACGCATCAAGGACTTGAAAGAGCAATTGGCAAACATAGATGAGATCATTCCAGATGCATCACTCATTTCTACATTGTTGAAAGGATTACGGAATCTTTTCAAAGCTTTGCTACTACACTCCGTTTGGTTGCAAAAGGAAATCCTAATATGTATGAATTTGATGAGGTTGTGTCTTTTCTTTTGCAAGAAGAGCAATCTAGAGTGAATATGAGTGGTTTGATTGAGGGAACGCAAGCACTTGCTATCTCACAAAAGGGGAAAAGAAAGTATGGTTTAGCTTTGGGTTCATCAAAACCAAAGCGTCAAGCTTCCTCTTCCACTCATTCCTCTAATGATGGTGATTTGCAAAAGAAGAAGAGATGCAAATATTGCTGAAATGCTGGGCATACTATTGATGAGTGTAGAAAGCTTGCTAAACGCAATGAAAAGAAGAAGGAATCTGGCACATCTATTGCTGAAAATTCAGCAAATGCAAAGAATGATGAAGCTAACATGGCTCAAGATTTTTGGGCATGTGTTGTTACATGTCATTATGATGCTTCTTTACATTCTAAATGTATGGTTGTGAGTGAGACTGATTCGGATTGGTTCTTTGATAGTGGTGCTTCAAAGCACATAACATCATGCAAAAGATTTTTTGCCTCTTTGAAAGATGCACCTAAAGGAGGACATGTGGTGTGTGCAAACAATGCCTCTTATCCTATCATTGGAGTAGGAGAAATTGAGCTTACGGCTGCAAATGGAGGTGTGATTCTCTTGAAAAATGCATTGTATGTGCCCGATATCAAGAAGAACTTAATTTCAATCCCGATATCAAGAAGAACTTAATTTCAATTCCGTTGATTGCCAATATGATAAGTGTATGGTTCATGATTTCAGGGATGGCGATGTTATCATGATGTCCGGTACATTATGTAATGGTTTGTACCGCGTGGATACATACAAGAGGGTTGCCTCGAATGCCTTAGTTGCTCATACTTCTTCTATGGCTGAAATGGAGCTTTGGCATGCTCATTTTGGTCACTTGAACTTCAATAGTTTGCTCTACTTGCAAAAGAAGGACATGGTTATTGGCTTGCCTAAACTTGATTCCATTGAAAAGCATGCATGTGAAGGTTGCATTCTTGGAAAAATGCATCGTGCTTCTTTTCGAAAAGATAGTCATACACACACTACAAGAAAATTGCAACTTGTTCATAGTGATGTATGTGGTCCTGTCAAGACTCCATCTTTTGGGAAGCATGTATACTTTGTTACCTTCATTGATGATGCTACTCGCCATACATGGGTGTATCCTATGAAAGCAAATAATGAGGTATTTTCTTGCTTCAAAGCATTTTTAACTATGGCTAAAAATTTCTCTTCACGTAAGCTTTTGACTCTACGCACAGATCATGGTGGTGAATACATGTCACATGAGTTTAATGCTTTTCTTTGTGAAAGAGGTATTTCACACACCCAACAGTGGTATCAGAGCTTTTGATACCTTCATAGTGATGTATGTGGTCCCATCAAGACTCCATCTTTTGGGAAGCATGTATATTTTGTTACCTTCATTGATGATGCTACTCACCATACATGGGTGTAGCCTATGAAAGCAAAGAATGAGGTATTTTCTTGCTTCAAAGCATTTTTAGCTATGGCTGAAAATTTTTCTTCAAAAAAGCTTTTGACTCTACGCACGGATCGTGGTGGTGAATACATGTCACATGAGTTTAATGCTTTTCTTTGTGAAAGAGGTATTTCACACCAATGTACAATGCCATATACACCTCAACAAAATGGTGTTGCCGAGCGTAAAAATAGAACTCTACTTGAAATGGCACGATGTATGGTTAAAGGAAAGCATCTTCCTGATAAGTTTTGGATGGAAGCGGTCATGTGTGCAAATTATGTGTTGAATTGCACCCTACAAAAGCATTGAGAGTCATCACTCCGTATGAGGCTTGAAATGGTCATAATCCTATGGTTAGTCATATGCGTGTGTTTGGTTGTTTGACATATGCTCTTGTGCCATCACAACAACATCACAAATTTGATGACAAGGCAAAGAAATGTATATTTGTTGGTTATAGTGCTGAAAGTAAGGGATATCGATTGTACCATCCATTGACGAACACAATTATTGTGAGTCAAGATGTGGTATTTGCTGAAAATTTAGTTTTCCCTCTACTTGAATGCAAAAAACTACCAATAGTTAGCTCATAAGATGTGTTCGATACACTCATGCCTTTGTTCCAAAATGGTGCGCTTGACTATGGCCATGTAGACCAGCCAATTGAAGCTCAAATGGCTGAAAAATTCCAGCCAAATAGCGCTGAAAATGCAGAGAATTTCCAGCCAAACATGGCTGAAAAATTTCAGCCAAAAAATGTCAAAACTGCTGGAAATTTCCAGCCACATATGGCTGAACATTTGCGTCAAAATATGGCTGAAAATGAGCATGAAATTCAGCCCATGCATGATGTACATATTGAAGATGTTTTACATAATGAACACATGTCTATCAAGAGTGCACAAGCTATGCCAAAGTGGTTGAAACAAACTTTGCAGGATAGCAAATTGAGTGCACCTTTACTTGGTAGAACAAGATCAAGCTCTCGCCATGCATCAAGTAATTTTGTGGATTATTCTCTTATTGCTATAACATGTAATGAAGAGCCACTTTCTTTTGAAGATGCATGTGACTATCCACAATGGATGAGTGCTATGCAATCGAAAATGGATTCCATACACAGGAATGGTACTTGGGAGTTATGTGAATTGCCAAAAGGAAAGAATGCCACTGGTACAAAGTGGGTTTACAAGATTAAGAGAAAATCTGATGGTTCCATTGATCGCTACAAAGCTAGATTGGTTGCCAAAGGGTATGCGCAACAATATGGCATTGACTATGAGGAAACTTTTGCACCTACTTCACGCATGACTACCATTCATACCGTGGTTGCATTGGCTGCCCGTCGAGGTTGGAAAGTGCATCAATTGGACATAAAAACAACCTTCTTGAATGGCGATTTGCAAGAAGAGGTCTATGTGGAGCAACCTCGTGGATTTTCTATGAAAAGGAAAGAGCATATGGTTTGTCGCTTGCATAAAGCCTTGTATGGTTTCAAGCAAGCTCCACATGCATGGTATGATAAAATCCATAAGCACTTGATTGCTCTTGGCTTCACATGTAGTCCAATTGAAAGCACACTCTATGTACGCAAGATTGGGCTGATCTTAAGTGCTTGTTCTTTATGTCGATGACATACTCTTGATTGGGTCATGTGATGCAAAACTTGACATTCTTATGGCTGATTTGAAGCATACTTTTGATGTCACTTATCTTGGTCTTTTGAGCTACTATCTTGGCATCCAATTTGTATCCGTTGAGGGGGGAATTGTTATGCATCAAGCAAAGTATGTTGAAAAACTACTTCAGCATTTTGACTTTGAGAATTGTATGCTAGTTTCTACACCAATTGAGACAGGATTCAGGTTCTCAGTTGAGGATTCCAGTGATGCATTTGACACTTCTCTTTATCAGCAAGCTGTGTGATGTCTTATATATGCATGCAACACAAGGCCGGATATACAGTATGCAGTTTCCCAATTGAGTTGATTCATGCATAGCCCTGGCACTAAGCATTGGCAAGCGGTGAAACGTGTGTTTAGATATCTCTGAGCCACTTTGAGCTTAGGTCTCTTTTATGGTAGAGATATTCAACCATGCTTGCATGCTTTTACAGATAGTGATTGGGCTGGTTGTTATGATACTCGCGTGTCCACTAGTGGTAATTGCTTTTTCCTTGGAAACTCATGCATATCTTGGTTGAGTAAGAAGCAACCTACAATGGCGACAGCGAGTTGTGAAGCTGAGTACAGGGCAGTTTTCACAGCTACAGTGGAGTGTATATGGCTGAGACGCCTATTGATGGATCTTTGCATGGAGATTGATGCTGCTACACATATTCTCACTGATAGTCAGAGTGCTTTCGCTGCTGCATGAAACCTAGTGTTTCATACATAGACCAAACATATTGAGGTGCGTTGTCACTATGTGAGAGAGTGCCTTCATGCAGTAGATATTGATTTGGTATATGTGCCTACACATGATAATGTGGTAGACATATTCATCAAAGCTCTTCCACGGGAAAATTTTGAAGCTTTTCGCAAAGCTTTAGGCTTATTACCTTGTGGGGGCTGATCTGTCAGTCCCTGTATGTGTTCAAATCATTCGCTCCAAGGGGGTTTGTTACACTTATGTGTTCCTCGAGTAGCTTTGATGTGAACCTTTTCCCTATACATGGGCACTTTTTACTCTAGTGATGGCTAGAGGTTTTTTCCCCATGTTACCACATACTTGATACTCTCATATGTGGTGGTACTTCGTACTTAGGGATATCATTCAGCTCTTACTTCAGTTCAATTTTATCGTCAATAGAAAGAGCTATTCTAGCCATCATCTTCTTCGCGTGTCTTGCTGCGTTTGTGCTCCTTGTGTGTGCTTCTTGTGTGTCTCTCGCACTTCTACACACACCCAAAAAGATTGATACTGGCAAGGCTTCCAATGGCAGGACATATATTTTGAGCACGATACTCTATGTTCCCACTATTACAAAAAACCTAATAAGTGTAGGCCAAATAGTTGAGAAAGGCTTGCAAGTTAGGTTCACCCAACATGGAGCTTTTGTGGAAGATCCATGTCAAGGATTCAAGAAGATATCCAGAGGTGAGAAGCATGATAGGATATTTACTTTTGAAGTGGGAGAAACCAAAAACATAGCTCTATTCAACTTTGGGTCTCAAACCCTAAGTGAGCTTGAAGTGTGGCATAAGAGGCTAGCTCATGTAAATGAAATAGCCTTGAAAGATATATGCATGGATCAAAGTGTTATTGGATTGCCAAACATATAAAAGCAATACATATGATCAACAGATGTGATGCATGTCAGATTGGGAAGGCATAAAGATAACCATTCAACCACAAAGGGTACATCCACAACAAAATATTGCACTTAGTACATACATATATATGGGGGACCAACCCAAGAACCTTCATTAGCAGGATCAAGGTATTATGTCTCATTTATTGATGACCATAGTAGATGGACTATTTTCTACTTTATCAGAAGTAAGAGTGAAATGTTTGATTGCTTCAAAAAGTATCTAGCACATCTGGAGAATCATACATGTAGATCAGTCAAGAAGCTCAGATCTGATGAAGGGGGTGAATACTTCTCCAAAGATTTTGATGAGTTCGTGCAAGATAAAGGTATCAAAAGGGAAGTGACTACTAGGTACTCTCCTCAACTGAATGGAACTACAGAGAGAAGAAAGAAGACATTGGTTGGATCAGCCAGAACAATGCTTGAAGAAACAAGGTCGCCACATTATCTATGGGCAAAGGCTATTTCAACTTCTGTGTACATTGGCAATAGAGTACCATCCAAATCACTCCAAGGTATGATTCCTTATGAAGCATGGTATGGAAGAAAACCTAGTATTGAACATTGTAAGGTGTTTGTTTGTTTAGCTTATGTTCATATACCATCACAAATAAGAGGTAAGCTAGATGAAAGGGCAAGAAAGGTAGTATTTATTGGATATGATTCAACTCAGATGGGTTACAAGTTTTAGAATCCTTCAACCAAGCAATTCACTACAAGTAGAGATGTTGTATCTGAAGAACACAGGACTTGGTATGATGATGACAAACAAAAGGTGACTCTACCATATGATATTGATTATGATTTCCATCAATTAGGGGGTACACATGATACATAAGTCCAAGATCCGAGAAGTGATAAAAATGATGACAAAGATGAAAGGGAAAAGGATTATAAGTATGGAAGTCAAGAGGCAAAGAAAAAATGCAAGAGTGTGGAGAATGCTCCAAACAAGCACCTAGAAGGTCAAGAAGGGAGAAGAAACAACTAGGAAATTATGGATATGATTCCACATTGTTATGTATACAAAGCATTCAATTTGCTTGACAAAGGACTCAATTTTAGAAGAAACCTCAACCTATGAAGAGGCTAGATTAGTTTCCAAAGGATGCTCACAAATTCATGGTATAGACTATGAGAAAACATTCTCACCAGTCGCAAAGATGACTACAATCACAACATTGATAAGTGTAGTTACTGCAAGAAATGGGAGAATCCTCCAACTTGAAGCAAAAATGCATT
Source organism: Ceratopteris richardii (assembly GCA_020310875.1). Taxonomy (NCBI): domain Eukaryota; kingdom Viridiplantae; phylum Streptophyta; class Polypodiopsida; order Polypodiales; family Pteridaceae; genus Ceratopteris; species Ceratopteris richardii. The sequence continues at coordinate 7,663,109 of CM035426.1, forward strand.
TCTAAATGGTTGTATAAGTGAAGAGGTATACATGCCACAACTACTAGGTTTTGAAAACCCTAATCATACATCTTATGTTTGCATGATTAAGAAAGCATTTTATGGATTGAAACAAGCTCCTAGAGCTTGGAATTACAAGTTGGTTACATACCTTCAAGATCAAGGGTTTAGACTTAGCAACTCAGATCCTTCTTGATTCATCAAAAGGGATCACAATGAGGTTATCTATCTATGTGTATATGTAGATGATATTATTATGACATGTGATGATCTAAATGGCATTCAAAGAATCAAGAGACACATGCAAGATGAGTTCAAAATTAGTGACTTAGGTGAGCTCACATGTTTCCTAGGTATGCAAGTTATTTATACAAATGAAGGGTTGTATCTAACTCAAAGAAGATAAATTCAAGATCTACTTCTCAAGTCTAGAATGTAGAACACAAAGCTTGTAGGTACAACTTTGGAATTGAATCATAAACTAAGTGGTTATGAAGGTGAGCAAATTGATGATCCTAAAGAGTATGAAAGCTTAGTTGGTAGCTTGATATATGCTACTGACATAAGACAAGACACATCATATATTGTGGGAGTGCTTTGCCAGTTCATGCACTCACCTAGAAGGCCACACATGGATGACAAAAAGAGGGTACTCAAGTACCTCAAAGGGACACTTAATGAAGGTATCTTCTATGTGCACTCTTCAAATTTGGATATCAAAATCTATTCAGATGCAAATTGGGCAGGAGCAAAGGATGATAGAAGAAGTACCTCTGGATACTTAGAATTTGCAGGTTCAAAATTGGTATCATGGAGTTCCAAGAAGCAAACAATAGCTACTTTATCTTCAACTAAAGCAAACTATAGAGTTTTAACTATTGCAACTCAAGAAGCAATATGGCTCAAGGAGTTGTACTCAGATCAAGACTTGTAAGTTCCAAGCCTCACATACTTGGAGATCATGTAAGTTCCATGCATCTAGCAACAAATCCAATTTTCCATGCAAGGACAAAGCACATAGAAGTCCATTACCAATTTGTAAGATAGAAGCTTATGGCAAAGGAAATTGACATTTCATTTATTCCTACTGAGAAGCAAATAGGAGGCATGATGACAAAGGCACTTGATGGGATAAAGCTTTGTAGATTCAAATCTATGGTAGGTATTCGACCTATCAGAGAATGAAGACCCAAGCATACTTTAGCTTGAAGGGAAGTTGTTGGAACATCAAGCTTTCATTATGCTTGCGTGGACATGATCTACATCAAAAGCATCATTTGAATGATGCCACATATAATCTTTGTAGAGGTTTAACTGCATTCATTTATTGTATTGATATTTTGATCATAGGATCACCTTCTTATGTAATCAACAAAGCATTTATCTTTGTAAAAGAGAAGAGTAAAAATCCAATAAGCCATGAGTTTGGAGTAGTTGAGATTGATTCTCAATCAATCAATCAAAATGTAGATGCAACTTCAACTTTTTCTTTTCCTAGATTGTAGGAAAAGATTCAAATCAATCTAAACTACCAAAGCTTGCCTCTATTCAAATTTGAATTGGTGAAAAAAATGCATGGATAGATACTTGAGAGTCTATATAATGACTCCAAATCATTTGTACATTAGAGAGTTGATGAATAGAAGCAATATAGCCATCTTTGGATTGCTACTTCATTTCTTTGCACCTTCTTCCTCAGACTCACTCAACTTGTAGAGGTTGATGATCTCTCTACAAAGCTTCAAATCAAGAGGTTAAGCATGCATTGGAACATTATCATTCTTTAGTTTATGTGTACAAAGTTTTAAGTCATTTGGTTTTGTAGATTCAAAAAAATCTCAATTTTATAGTTTCAGGTTCATCTTTTGCACAACCCTAAAAGCCCAGGATGACATCCAAGCAGTATTAAAGTGATTTCTCCTTCATTGGTTGTTATAAATTATGGAGTTTATGCATTATAGCAAGACAAACCTATTTATAACACTCCCTTAAGATGAAGCTTTCCAATTGTAACTTTTCTAGCTTCTTTGAGTGTTTGAAGTCATGACTTCCATCTAAGTTTAGAAGGTTTCTATGAGCTAGTCAAATTGCAAGTTATCCGTTTTGCATCAACTTGTTCTTTTTGATGTTAAAAAGTACCTATTGGGTTTTATTGCACTAAAAACAAGCCTAAATATTCTATTTTACATATTCAAAGAGATAGGGTTGGTACTATGCTATTTTGTCAGACCATCTTCACCATCTAACAACTCTACTTCCAAGCCTCTCCAAGCTTCTCCAACTTCTTTCGATATGAAGAAGCAAAGAAGAATCTTAAAAGGATAAATTCCATGGAATAAGAGATAGATGATTTACAGGAAAATCAAACTTGGGAATTGGTGCCCAAGGGTTCATCTGTGAAGATCATAGGTTCAAGATGGATGTACAAGGTAAAACAATTTTTTGATGGGTCTATAAATAGGCACAAAGAAACCACAATCTATACCTTATAAAATACTAGGCTGAAGGGAGGGGACGAGAGAAATTTCTACCTTATTTAATGAGATTCCTCTAGAGAGAGAAGGAATCTCGTAACTTGGCTAGGCCCAAAAATTCAAATTTTTTAAAAAGTTAAAAAACACATTATAACACTTGAGAATGGATCCTTCATTACATTTTAGGGCCAAAAGTACTCTTTTTGACCCTAATTTGAAATGCTTCCATGTTTTGAGTTGGAAAAAAATGGTTAAAAAAAAAAAAACTCAAAACAAGTTATTTCCCTCTGAAACCTCACATTTTCATACCTAGGTCCCAAAAACTCATATTTTTCCACTAGTTTTTCTCTGTAACACACCATTGAAGCTCTTGTTTTTGCATTCCAACCTATCTACATCTCCTATCTTGAACTACTGTTTTTTGAAGACCTTCAACTTCAATGGAAACATCCAAAGCTTTTAGGGGACCAAAAGATGAAATCCTCACATTAAGATGTCACAATATCAAAGCCATATATGAACAATGGCTATCATATGAGTACTCCAAAGGTACATGGGTGTACATGCAACTCTCTAGAGTTGGGCCTCATCAAGTTAGAGATCATGGAAATTTAGATCTTCATTGGAAGGGAAAGCTAGTTGGTGTGAAGACGCACAAAGACAATGGGATGGTTGCCATTGTACAACATGTTTTACAATGGTAGCTATGAAACTCAAAAATTCTCTTAGAATGAGATATCTTGTGAATTGTAAGTATTACTCTACAATATTGTATGTTTATAGTGTTGAATATATTTTTGAACTATTTAAATATGCTTTTACTTTTTTAGATATATTTCGTTCTACTTTGGTGGAAGAGAAGCCACTTCATAGTCTTATAGGTATTTCCAGGCATTGCATGCAGATGTTGGTGCACTAGTCTTTCTAGAAATATCTCCTACTCAAATTTTCCATGATAGAGTTTTCTTTTACACACATAGATATGTTATACCCTCTACACTGAATGGTTTTGGAAGGGTAGATATAATTGAAGTAGATTCTCTTTTTTAGCATGGAGTGGCCAAAACTTGATATATGGTCCATATCATCTTTGAAGCACACGATGATAATGGATATACATAACTATTTGAAATTCACAAAAGTGTCTGAATCTGTAGGTTTGCATTGGTCTTTTCCCATCCATTGTTTTGTATATCTATTTCAAGGGTTCTCATTCCAAGAGACTTCCACCATGTTCATGTATAAAGATACCACATATGAGCAAGTCAAAAGTCTTCTACATGAAAATGGGGGTTTGATAGAAGGAAGTGCAAAAGGTGATAAATATCTTTGTAAAATATGTGGAATAGGTATAGGATTTTGATATTTGAAACAACGTACTTCATTGTACATTAGATTCTACTATGATCATTGGATGTGCAAACTTGGCCAATGGATTCCATTTCAAAGTTCAGAGGGACATTTACATTCATTTGAAATAAAACTTAAATGGTCCAACAATGAAATTGAAACTATTTTAGTGAATCATCATTGGACTTATTTCTATTTTATAACTTTAATTTCTTACAAATTGATTATAGGTGGGGAGAACATTCAAATACAAAATGAAAGTCCATGTAGATTGGAGTAAAGATGGAGCTAAACTCTCATTCTCATAATTCTTTTGCAACTTGATGATGTTACTTTTTGGGTCCTCGTCATTCTACCTCATGGTTTTTCTACTTGCAAGAAACTTGTGAAAATTAGGATAAAAAATATATGTAAGATATTGTATATAACCTGTTATTTGCAATGGTAATCTCAAAACTTTTGGAATGTCAAAAGTCTATGTACACTACTTTGAAATGTGGTTGGTCACATTGTTTTTTGTTATGTTATGTTTAAACATTTTCTTTGATTCAAGAATCTTGATATCGTTTCGTGTTTTGTGTGTTATTTTGTCATAGGAAACTCATTTTCTTAACTTTCATATTTTATTATGTACTTTTAAAAGTGGGCCCACTCACTATAAAAACTTGAAACTGCTATAAAAATGGGTTCTATGTGCTCATTTCTCAGATTTGCACTCACAAAGAGGTAGAGATTCTTGCATGCCAATAGAATACTATGCCTACATGCAATGGATGCTCCCATACCTTCCACTCCCATCAAATCTCCTCAAGATCTTTTCATGGAGTTCTTGGATAATACAAACTACAAAGGTCATATAGATTTGTATGACCTAGTGTGTAGAGTTCCTAATTCTGAAGGGACACAAACCATGAATTTTGATGTGCTAAAGAAGATTATTTATCATATGGAGTCATATATCTTATGATACTCCATAGATATTCCAGCATATGAGTGTAAATGGGTCCCATGTGAACTATTTTTTTAAATCCATAATGGAGATGAGGCCTTTGCAAAGCAACTAAAGTGTTTCATGTCTGTTGTTGAGGATGAAGGGCATTTGTTAGATGACACAATGACATTAATCAAGCAATTAAATAAGAAGAGGAAGATGGGAAGAAAATATTTATCTTACATTGCAATAACCATCTTCTTTGTCAATGAGGAGCCTGTACCTACACTCATGGACCTACCCCATCTTGTTATTGGGGGTTTTGTGGATGATAAAAAGGAACCTCAAACAAAATCTCTCAACTCATTAGAAGAGAGTGAAAGAATAAGTAGACAGTTTCCTCATGGTGTAGTGGACAAATTGAATGAAGCTATTACTTCACAAGATCATCCACCCTCCAACTTGAAGCCCTTGGAACCCACTCCACCAGAGGTAGAGATGGAAATGTTCTCCATGGTGCTTATAGATGGAAAAGAGTTTTTATTCTTACATGATATTGAGAAGGCATTTGGTCTATGCCTTGAAGAATGCCTTAGTATTTTTGGCTCAACCTCTGATGTTCCCATGGGCAAATCTTCTGATAGAATTGAAAAATCAACCATTCCATTTGGTGATTCAATTGTAGACTCTATTTCTTTTGTGTGCGATGAGATTTTGAGTGATGCCAAAAAAAGATGCCATTGAAGAGGATTTGGCCACAGCAAGGGAAATAATTTTGGAGAAGAATATTGCAACATCCCCTGTTGTGGAGCGAATTGGCATGGCTCACTCTTCCATTCCTCTAGATGCAATGGGAAGAGGAGAGGATGAAGATAGGCTTCAAGATATAAGTATCTAATGACATTTATGATTGACTATGTTTCATATTTGTACTCATTAAATGTCTATGTGTAGGAAGCAATTGAAGTTGATAAATTTGCAGGAAGGAGTGGTGGTGACTGGGTTGCGCATGGTAGTGGCTTTTCCTTGGTAAACTACATTGGAAAATTTCCAAAGGAAGATTTTGTAATTATCCAGAAGGACTATTCCCATCAAGGGCACTTCATGACTTGGTGTTCAAAGGCCTTGAGAAAACTTTTGTGCCAAATAGGAATTGCCTTGGGTCTTGGATTGAGAGACCCCCATGTAATATCCCAATCAGTTTTGACTTACCAATTGCCACAATCTTTCCAAAGAAAAAAGAATGTAGTGGAGAGGCTCAAGGTCAATAGCCAATTGTAAAAACTTAAAATAGAAATTAAGCTTTTTTCAATTCCTATGTGCATTCAATTTTTTATTGTGCCTTTATGTTTTTGAAAACATAATTCATATGTTTTGCATAGTTAAATCATCAATGTTTCTTTGAATTTTATGTTGTTCAATTAGCTTCTAAAGGCCTAGCAATGCCAAAAATAAGGTTTCCATAAAAAGATGGGTATGTTGACTTTGTTCTCTTTCTTCATTGGTTGTTCTTTGCCCTTGTCCTACAGGGAGTGCCTTGCCTCCTTGTGTTACTCGATGCTTCACCAGGATATGATCATGGTTCATGGTGGCTCATTAACACTTTCTTCATCAGAGGAATCCTCTAAATTTGATGCTGACTCCATTATTACTCATCTCCATCCCTGTTGTTTGGGCCTTGCCTTGAATGATGACTTAGGTGGGGGCTCATCATTAGATATAGGAGGGGAAGGTTGCTCATCATCATATATAGGAGGGGAAGGTTGCATCTCTTGTGTTACATCTCTCTCTCTCTCTCTCTCTCTCTCTCTCTCTCTCTCGTTGTGAAGCTTCATTCCACCACGATGGAATGCTATGAGAGTATGTGTTTGCACCCGCGTTTTGACTAGAAGAGTGGCATGCGGTTTGATGCTTCTTATGGGATGCCACGCTTGTTGGGCATTGAGTACCTTGCACGTGGCTAAGGTAGACGACATGATCCTTCCTAGAAGTCCATTTCCTGCATGCCATTCTCTTAGGATCTAAAGTGCTAAAATGAATAAGGGCATCTTTATTTATAGCCTTTCGCTTAAGATTTGTCCTGTTCACATTTAAATGGAAAAACTTTAGTCTAAAAACATAAAAAAATATTAAAAAAGCATTTAAAAACTAGCAATAACAATAAAAAATTTAGCATGATATGAAAGAACTAAAAATTTATATGATGATAAAGGAATTATAAAAACCTTGAAAGAAGTTTTAATAAGAAATAATGTATTGTGGGATTCAGGAAAATTTTTCCAAGAAAAACCCTCATCGACTCTTTATGCATGCCATTGGGCATGATGTAGTGGTCATGATGACATCCACTTCTCTCTTGCGATATCATGTTGTATCCCTCTTGAAATTTTTGCTATTCATGAAACACATGCTTGCTCCATTGTATATTTTCCAGAGTATACCATATAGAAAACCAGTTGAACATTTCTTCTAAATAGTTTGATTGTAGTAGACCACCCCCATGTGATCCATATCTAGTGATCCATATCGGTTCATAAAATATGCTCCATGTTCAAAATGAATATGCTATGGTTTGATCAATAAGATATACACATGGTATTAAAAAACATACTAAAAAATGTAAGCAAAACTTACTATGTAATGTGTAATGTTGCTTTCTCCACATGATAGGATGAATGACTGTGTAAAATCCTTCAAATTCACTTGGAATAATTCTCATTGTGAAGCATTAGTGGAGACAAAACCCATCAAATGTAACAATTGATCTAAGGATGAACAAACCTTCTTTCGCTTATTAATGAGATCAAGTTGACTACCATTGTCTCTCATAATTGAACAAAGGTCTTTCCAAAGCTCCCATTTCCCATTACCTTGACTACTCACATCTCTTTTAAAGAAACATCTTGCCTTCTTCCCAGTCATTGAAACTTGTTGTAAAATCTCTTGAGACTCACCATACTTCTTAACAACTAAAGATACATGGCCACCATGATGACCCAATAGAATTCATAAGATCTTTTATTTTTTGGATTGATATTGTAGACCTCTCTAGTGGTTTCATTGCAAATTCATATTCAACATGGCGCTTCAAAAATCAATCGAGTATCCTCATGAATGCATGCAAAGTACAAAAGTGAACATTGACCAATGGAAGTGGAATACTGAGGTTCCAATCATTGTTTTTTTTTTCACAATTTGGTTCTTCTAACATTGGATACTTCAAAAGAGATATCTCCCATTCCCTACTATTCCATGAATCTATTTCATCAATCTCTTGAGAGTTATCAACTCTCATCATTGCCCTTGCAAGTTTAGACTATCTCTTAGATCTTTGTAACCTTGTGTACAATATGGGCAAGGATAGAGAGAATATGCTCCTTGTTTGCAACCTAACATGCATTAAGCTCTCCAGCCAAATGCCATTCTACCTCAAAATCACCTATACCATCTATAGAAAGATTATACCCATGTATTTGAGAAGAAATTGCCTCTATAATCCATGGAGTCCTACAAAAAATCCATGAAACAACAATGTTTGTTTTTTTGGGAACTTCTATAGAACCTAACCACCATATATCTCTCTTTGATTGGAGACCGTAAGTAAAATGGGAAGTGGATCCTAAACTTTTATCACCCATCGCAAAAGATGGATCATAACTTCATTCATTAGTGTCACACTCAACCTTTCCAGTCGCCAACTTGTATGATTTGGAATTCATCAAGCTTTAGTATGAAATTTAATTTAACATTACATTTTGAACAAAAGAGGAAACATTACCTTAATTTAACATTTAATGTAATAAAACTTCAATACCATATAAAATGTTAGGGATGCCTCTGATTGTTGAACTATAAAAGTGAACCATTGCTTGTTGAAGCTTCTAAAGATCCACAAATATATTGTTGAACTTAGTGTAAGTAAATGCTTATGTAGATAGGATCTTTAATTACTTCTTGGGAATATTTGGATGGTAAACAAAGGTAGACATAGCATCTTCTATGAATAAATATTGTCCAATGTTACGAGCCACATCCTCAATCAGAAGTTTTTTCTTGATAGAAACTTTATATGGGCATGGAAATATGATTTGAGAAATAGCTTGTGCTTGTAAGTTTTGCCTCAGAAGGTTGTACATTGCAGTATACCCATTTCTATTGATGTCAGCTTTGTCACATATTGCTTGCACAACTTGCACTTTGATAAGGTTTTTTAACTTCTCTGAGAACTCAACTTGAACAATAATTCTTACGCATTTTCCTATGGGCGTGTCTATAGCAGAAGTGATTTCTTTGTTGTTTATACAACTATTCAACTTGAACTAGTCTTGTGTTGTTGATGAAACACTTATGTCTTGAATAAATGACCTACACAATGAAAGATTCAATTTCAAGCCTTCATTAAAACAAATAATAGTAAAGAAATACGCATGTTGTTGCATAAATACACCATTTGTATGCTCCACCACCTATTGAAAGAGCTTCAAAGAATGATAATGCTCTTTTCCTATATCTCATACCAAGTGGAGTCTCTTTCAGATGCTAGAGATTTGCATTTAACTTTGCAAGTGTGATTTCCTTTTCTTCCATATCTTGTTCAAACTATGCAAGTATTTTTTTGTAAAGATATGATCGTGTTTTCTAAAGTGACCACCCTAATATGATGGAGTTGATAATGTTGGAACCAATAGTTAGTAGTAGCATGTGAATGTGTACATAATCGCTTCCAGTAACCTAATAGTCCAAATTCACCCGCACCAATGAACTGAAGTAAAGTTGAGAGGTTATGGAATGTTAGATGTTAAGAAGATATTTGATCATGAGGATATAGTGAACCATGAGTCCAAAGATCAATACTCTTTTCTCGAGCTACATGAAGTTCATTTTGAGAATCCACACCATTGTTGCATTGTGTATTTGGAGCAAACTCTCTAAGCACATGAACATGGATACTTGTTGATGCAGGGGCATGAGGATGGTCTAGTGTGAATTTTGTAATACATGTCAACACCATCTTTGCTAATGACCAAGAATATAAAAACAAGTGGAAAACTAGTTGGAAGGGACTCTAAATCATAGGTTTTACTAAAAAAATGTGTTTTCTTGTATATAGATGGGTTGAAGTGTGTTTTTCCACTATGTATGGCTAAAAATGATGAGATATGAAAAAAGTCATTTTTTGGGGGAAGCACAATTATGGATTTGATGATGTGGCACTTACTTTTGGAGGGAGTTTGAAAATTATACTTTTTCTAAAAGAAACTTTAAAAAATGAGTAAAAAAGTGACTTCTGACATATATGTATTAAAAATGAGCCCTTTTAAGTAAATATACACTAAAAATGAGACTAAAAAAGAAAATATTTTTTTTTATTCAGATACATGCACAAATTTGATGATGTGGAAAGTAGATTATCTTGGTCTCTCTCTAGAAGAAGAAAGAGAGGAGCCTAATAAAGCATAAAAAGAAGCCTACTCCAACCTACTAAAAATTTTCCTATTCAATGCACTTTATCCCCTTAAACAAGAACAAAATTAAGCTTAATCCTTAAAAATTAGGGATCCCTACAAGGCCCATGCAAGGCTCATTTTCCCCTAATTAGTATACACACACACACACACATACACACACACACACACACACACACACACACATATATATATATATATATATATATATATATATATATATATATATATATATATATATATATATATATATATATATATATATATATATATATATATATATATATATATATATATATATATATATATATTCATCATGTCCCAAATATGTGTGCAGGTCAAGAAAAGCTTTTTATGGTATGAAGCAAGCACCTAGGGCTTGGAAACATAGATTAGTTACCTATTTAGATGATAATGATTCAATATGAGCAAAGCTAATCCTTCCATCTTCATCAAGAGGAATCAATATGAAGTCATATACCTATGCGTGTCTGTTGATGATATTATAATTACAAGTAGTGATGCTAAAGGAATTAGAATGATCAAGCTTGAGATGAAAGAAGAACTCATAATCAATGATCTAAGTCTACTCACATACTTGCTAGTATTGGAAATAATATAGATAGAAAAAGGTATGTACCTTACTTAGAGAAAGTACATCAAAGACATGCTTGCCAAATTCAAAATGGAGAAGTTAAAGGTTGAAAATACTCCTATGTAGATGAACTTGAATTTAAGTGTTCATGAAGGTAAGCAAAATGAAGATATAACTAGCTATTAGATCTAGTTGGAAGTTTGAATTATACTACATTAACCAGAATGGACATTTGCTATGGACTAAGTGTCTTAAGCCACTTCATGCATACTCCAAGGAAACCTCACATGGAAGCAGCCAAAAGAATCCTCAAATACGTAAAGAGAACTATCAATAAATTTTTGTACTATCCTTATACTTAATCTCACAGACTATATATGTTTTGAAGGAAATATTTGAGAACAAGAAAACGCACAAGATAAGCTTTCCAATGAGTGCTTAAATGTAAGAAATCGTTACATATACACTGAGGTATGAGCTTCACAACGGAGTTGTGTACAAAATGATGTGCAACTAGAAGGCGTCTATGGGAAGACAAAATGACAAGATCCGACTATTGGGAGCTCTTGCCTCTTTCTCTCCTTGTTTAGAATGTGGGTCTGACAATGCAGAGGCCCTTTATCTATTTTCCCAATTAACTAATTACCCTAACAGTAATTATACGCTAGGCATTAATTTCTGTTACACAGTTATAATCCTCCGTTTACGATATCCTCGCACAGTAGATTATCGTGCAGTTGTACCATCACATAATCGAACAGACTTATTAATGTTACGACAGTATTACTGTGTAAGAGTAAATTACGGCAACTCAATAAGAACAAACTTAACAGTACTTCAGATATCTGCAAACTCTGCACTACGACGTCTCCGCAAGGTCGCAAATCACCCAGACAGACAGTCTGGCGATCCCGTCTCCTCTACCACTGGAGAACACCGTAATTTCTCTTCATTAATGAGTAAAAGGGTTACATCACTTTGCTATGCCCTTTTAGTGTGTGTGGTATATGAAAATATAAAATTACATTGTGCCAATCCGGCGGCCTAACAAACTTCAACTTTGAATCTTTTGAATATAGAAAACACCTCTGATTTTTGCTTCATACAAAATAGCCATACCTTTCTTGAGTGATCATCAATGAAGGTGACAAAAAAATCTATTACCAGCCATTGACGCCTCTTGGGTTGGTCCCCATACATCCGTATGTATCAAGTCCAAGACATTTGGGGCCACATAATTGCTCCTCTTGAATGGCTGCCTCGTTTGTTTTCCTAGTTGACAAGCTTCACATAACTCATGTAGTCCAATGCTATTAAATTTTGGAAGACCTCTTACCACTTCATGTTTGCTCATGTCCTTCAGCTTTGGAATGTTGATGTGTCCTATTCTTCTATGCCATAAGTCCAACTCTGAAATCTTCTTGTTCCCACATTGAATGTACATGACCTTTCCATGTGAATGTTGGACGTCCAAAGTGAACATCCTTCCTTCTCTTCTACCTCAAGCAATGACCTTGAAGCCTTCCTTTGGATTCTTTATGAAGCACCCATTCTCATTGAATATGACATGATAGCCCTTTTCTACCATTTGTCCTGCTGACATCAAGTTCTTTGAAATTGTAGGAACAAACTCTACTTGTATCTCCAAGCCTTATATCTCCAATATGTTCAATCATGTGTTGAGTATCATCACCTGTTTCAACACATCCTTTTCCACTTGGTACCTGTAGATTAGTGAACAAACTTCCTTGGCATGAGATATGGTTACTACAACCTGAATCAATGTACCATTTTTTTCATCTTCACAAGAGCTTCTATACTCACGTCTCATTGCAAGTAGTGTGTCCTTGCTTCCTTGACTTGAGGTGCTTGCATAGTTGCTTTGGCTCCTTGATTGCCTCCATTTGGTCTTCCACTCTTCAGCCAACAATCACTAGCATAGTGTCCTACTTTACCACAATGATAGCATGTTATACCTTTATGAGAATTGTAGGAGCCTCAGCCTCTTCCTCTACTTCTACCTCAACCTCTTGCTTGTGTGTTGGCATTTGATGCATCCTTGTTGTCTTCCGATTTTTTTTTATTGTATTTGGAGTTGTTGTGACCTCTTCCTTTTCCTCTTGAGCCTCCTCTTGAGTTCCTTCCTTTACCTCGACCTGCATATAACATTTGGTTGTGGTTGTCCTTTCCTTTTGGGCCACCAAAGCTAAGCTCTTCTGTGACAAGATGAGGGATTAGTTGTTCAAAACCTGCATATGCATCTTTCAAGTTAATCGAAGTTATAAAAGGCTTCCATCTTTCATGTTCTCTCAATCCATTGAGAGTATAACACACAAGATCTTCATCTTCATCTGTTGTGCCAATAGAAGCTAAAGCATCACTTAGTTCCTTAATCTTCAAAGTATATTCAGCTATGGATTGACTCGAACTTTTCTTGATTGTGATCAACTCATTTTTGAGTTGAAGTTTCTTAGCTTTGGTATTTGTTGAATACATCCTTTAAAGAGCTTCCCAACCATCCTGAGCTTTCTCTAGAGGTTGAATATGCCCTACCATGGCATTAATAATGACTTGTGAAATGAGGAACATAACTCTCCTATTCCTCTCTTCCCATTCTTTTGCTTGCCTCCTTTGGATTTCAGTGGCCGTAGCTTGATTGATTTGAGATTGAGAATCATCCCCGCTCACAATACCCCACAAGCCTTTGCCCATTAGGTAGTTGGTCATTCTAAACTTCTACATGGGATAGTTATCCTTATCCAATTTCTCTACTTGTTGACCCAAGTTAGCCATTGAAGACTATCAAAAACTTTGAGATTTACCTCGAATAGTTTTATTGTCCTTTGCTCTTGTGTTTGTGAATCTCCCCCTTGTTTTGTAGCTCCTCTTTTGCTTTGCTTTAACTCCAACTCTGTTGATGAAGCTTCAGCACCAAGTTTTCTCTAATACCAATTATGGAGAATGAGTTCTCCTATGCACAACAAAAACGTGTAGTGCACCCTTGTATGCCCAACACTTGGACAAACAGCTACACCTTAGATAGCTTGCTCCTCTCAATACAAAACTCAAATGGACATGTCCACACAAGTATGCTGAAGAATTGAACTTCACTCTTAGACTGATAACTCCCAAAATAGACCACCTGCTCACACAAGTATATCGAAAAACTGGACTCAACTCTCTGATAGATATCTCATAGAATATAAATCCTTTGAATGAAAAATTTGGGAGAGAGAAAGTACATGCAAAGTGATTTCCAAGAAGCTAAAAACCAAGAAATTTGGATACATTTTGATTGGGAGACTTAACCGACCAAAATAGACTACCTATCTACATAGGTATGCTAAAAACCTGGTCTTCACTCTTTGACTGATATCTCACAGAATATATAAGCTTTGAAGGAGATATTTGCGACAACGAAAGTGCACATGATAAGCTTTCAAAGGGTGTTTAAACACAAGAAATGGTTACATATACACTGAGCTATGAGCTTCACAACAAAGCTGTGTACAAAATGATGTGTGGCTGGAAGTAGTCTATGGGAAGACAAAATGACAAAATGACCAGATCCGATTATTGGGAGCTCTTGCCTCTTTCTCTCCTTGTTTAGAATGTTCTCCCATTCCACTTTTATAACCAATGAGCATGTGAAGAAGTTTGTGCCTCCTTCTTAACTCACCACTTTCATTTGATTGCCCACTACATGCCACTTACTACAAGGTAGATATTGTATCTTTTACTCATCATGAATTTTGATTAGAACTTTTTTCTTTTCTCTTATTTTCCTTTATCTTTATATTTGGTAAATTTACCCAAGCATAGCTCATGTGAAAAATGAGCTTGTACATTTATCTTCAACAATATAGACATCAAACTATTCTCTTATGTAGATTGGGCCCATGCTCTAAAGATGATAGAAGAAACATTTCTCTTTGCAAGTACAAAATTGATTTCATGGTATTCAAAGAAACAACCCACTGTTGCACTCTCATTAAAAGAGGCTGAATATAGAGGAATTGCATATGCAACTCAAAATTCAATGTGGATTAAGACCTATACTCCGATTCAAGTCTTAAGTCATCTACTCTTCATATCTTTGGAGATAATATCAGTTAATTGCATCTTGTTGCTAGCACAATCTATCATGCAAGGGCTAAAGACATAGAAGTGTATTACCATTATGTCAAGGAAAAGATTACAAGTGAGGAGATTGAATTATCATATGTGTCAACTCATCAACAATGTGTAAATATGATGAGAAAGGCATTTGATGGAATCAAACTACATAGATTCAGATCAATGATTGGTTGCAAGAGATTTTGAAGGATTCAAGACTCAAGTTTCTTAGGCTTGAGGGGGAGCTCTTGGTGGAAGAAGCAAGACTAAGAGCTTTTCCTTAACTCATGGAGTACCCTCATAATTTATCTCACATATATATGGCCATTTGAGCACATGTTTGTAAAACTTCCAAGGGTAAAACTTATGTACTTATCCTGGCCATTTGTAAAAGCTAAAAATAGGAGAGGAATCTTGTTGAGCCCATAAATGTCATGTTGGTCAAAGTCAACTGCAGTCAAAGTCAACAGGTCAAAGTCAACCAGTCAAAGTCAACAAGGTCAAGGTCAAAGTCAACAGCTGCAAAGTCAAAGTGCGTAAGTGCAGGTGTCAAAGTGCACAGGTAGTGCACAATGAATTGTCCACAAAGGGTAAATTGGAGAAAATAGGTTGCAGGTTGCAGAGGTACTTTCTCTAATTTCCCTAAGGTTCAAAGTGTGTTTTAAAGTGTTTTGGAAGGTTCAGGTGAACCCCCCTTATGTGCAAAAGTGAAGAATTAAAAGGAAATGTGAAGGCATGTGAAGCGGCAAAGTGTACGCACAGGTGAAAGTATGGCCCCCATTAAAATTTTTGGTTTTAGACTAAAGTCACTACAGGACAAAACAGTGAGTAGTTGGCTGCCACTTGTGAGAGCAATCTTGGGACATCAAAGTGAGCACCAAGATTCACTTGCAGTTAGGAGCGTACGTGATCGACACACTCAAATCAAGGAAGAACCATTCTTGGACCAAGGTTAGAGTAAGCAAGAGAGCATAGGCTAAGTGGAGCAAGAGAGGGAAGTGCAAGAGACACCAGAGTACGTCGCACAGAAGTGGAAGTGCAAGGTGCATAGAGAGTGACCAAGGATTTTGGTGCAGAGAAGTGCTAAGCTATAGTTCCCCCAAGTATCTCAAGGTCCTTTGGCAGTGTACGCTTGCCGACAGCAGGTATTCACTCCTCCCCCTTTGTGGAAGCTTGGTGCAAGGTGTGCACAAGGAGAAGCTTGAAGCAGGTGGAGGTCTGTTGCAGAGGAGGTCGGCAGCAAGAGGACATTGGGATATTGGATATTTTGTAATTGGGCACTCTGTGGGATTGTGCACAGAGGTATTGGTGTATCTTGTATTTCAAACATTGTACTTTTCTTATTGTAATCAAACGGCAGAAACTTCCAAGGTGTATTTTCTCTTTTGGTCTTTTCATTTTCTCCTACAAACCCTCAAACTCCTTCTTGTCAAAGAATCCCCCAACAAATCTCATAGATTGAGGGATCCTAATTCCATGAATTTGTTAGTTGGGAATAAAATTTAAATCATCCCTAAAGTCGAGGATCACTTTTAGGTGGATGACTCACCATATTCAAGTTCAAATTTATGTATAAATACACCCACTTCGTAGTCATAGGCCATGAAGCCTATTCCTGAGAGATTGAGCTAAAGCTTTGCCCATACATTGTGCTCACTTCACATAAGAGTATTCCTCCATAGTTTTCTTGTATCATATGTGCAATATCAATACACATTATGATTCATGTATCTTGAGTAGTAGTTCTTTGTGTGCCTCTACAATACCTTGAGGTACACAGTGAAATTGGTTGATCTATTTCTCTATATGTGAGTATTCATTTTCACAAATTTTACTTGGACCAGTTAGATATGAGTTCTATGTATCTATATGTGAAGTTTCATTGTCATTGGGTTAATAGATCTTGAGTTATGAATAGTTGAATGTGACTATGTTTGCACTTCATCTTGTTCCTAAAAAGTCGGGGTGACTCCCGAGACTTTCTAAACTCATTTCTCTCTATACGGTCCAACTAAATTTATCAAATAAATTGATTTAGCCAGCTTTACAATTCAATTAGATGTGTACAAAATCTATCTAGTCATTTCATACCAGGTTGTGAGCTCTTAGCATTTTTCTGTGACCTTCACTTCCCAAAATAAAAGGTTTCTTCAAATCTTATGAAGCGCAAGTAATCTATTTTTTATAAAATCATTTGGAAATGATTTCCCAAAGGACTTGGTGACTCTTTATGTGTACTTGGGAAGCTAAGAAAGTACATTAAGCATCCTTGAAGTTATATTTGCTAGTGCTGAGGAGGTTTGTTGCAACACCCACTCATCTTTGCATATATTCCATCACCTCTTCACAGTATATTGCTAAAATTGCTAGGGGTATGTTAAATGAAATGAATGTGCCTTTAACATATTGAGAAGATGCTATATCTACTACTATGTAATTGATGAGTAGGTGTCCTACATCAGGGGTACATGACATGAGATCCGAGGAGTCATGGCCCATGGAAGGAAACAAAACCTTTCACACATTAAAATCTTTGGGTGTGTATGCTACACACATGTGCCACAAGAGTTGAGAGGTAAGATGGATGCAAGGGCTGATAGATGTATGTTTATTGTTTATTATATAGAGCAAAAAGGTTATAGGTGGTACAAGCCTAATACAAAGGATCTAAAGGTATCTAGAGATGTAGTGTTTGATGAACTCAAACCATGGTATTCTTACAACGCTCCATTGCAAGATGAAGACATTGAAGAGGTAGAGAGGAGATATGCAACTAGGGTTCAAGATAGATTTGAAAACAATGGTCCAAGCATATAAAGAAGTTGGAGCATGGATTAAGCCCTTTTATTAGTGAATAAAAAAAAGGCAAGATTGATAGAGCTTGATGAAGATGGAACTAAAGTTGAAGACTTTGAAGAACCTATATTAGAATGGGGAGCTACATAAAAAGTAGAGATCAAGGCACCAAGGCAAAGAAGGTTTATCCCACCAAAGAGAGAAGAAAGGAGGTTAACAAGGCAAAAGTTCCAATATCAAGGATTGGTCTATGAGAAAAGAATTGATGAAGGTAATTGGCAACAAGTGGGTGTATAAAATGAAGAGAAATTATGATGGTTCAATTGCTAGGTACAAAGAAAAGGCATGTGGCAATCCGATGGGATTGACTATGAAGAAACATTCATCCCAGTTGCAAAGATGACCAAAACTAGGGAAATTATTGGGCGAATATATCAATTGGATGTAAAGAATGCTTTTCTTAATGGTGATTTACAGGAGGCAATCTACATGAAACAACCATTAGGGTTTGAAAACCCTAAATATTCAAATTTTGTTTGTAAATGTAGAAAATTATTGTATGGTTTGAAGCAAGCTCTTAGGGCATGGAATCAAATGCCAGTGGAATATTTGTGCAAATGTGGATACAAGGCAAGTGATGAAGATCCCTCCCTATACCTCAAGAGGGAAGGGGGACTAGTTGTCTATCTATGCATATATGTGGATGACTTGATCATAACAAGAAGTGATGATGTAGGTATCAAATGGATCAAGGTTAAGCTTCGGAGCGATTTCAAGATTTCAAATCTTGGAGTGCTCAAATATTTTCTTGGAATCTAAGTCATTTATGTAGAAAATGGTGCTTACATAGCTCAAAGGAAATACTTGCTAGATGCACTTTATAGGTATGGTATGAGTGGATGTAAGACACTCACATAACCTGTGGATACAAACACTAAGTTATGTGTAGGTGAAGGGCAGCCTATTGAAGATATCTTAGCATATAGAAGCATAATTGGAAGCCTTAATTATGCTACCATCACAATACTTCACTTATGTTATGTTGTAGGAGTTCTTTCTCAATTTTTGAATTCACCAACTGATGTTCATATGAATGCAGCCAAGATGTTCATAGATACATCAAGCACACTCTCAACAAAGGGTTGTACTACCCTTATGGATATGGATTACAACCACAAGTCTTTAGTGATGCTAGTTGGGCTGGTTCAAAGGAGGATAGAAGGAGCACATTTGGCTATATCTTCATGCTAGGTCAAAGAGTCATGTCATGGATGTCTAAGAAGAAACCTAAAGTTGCATTATCATCTGCTTAGGCTGAGTATAGAGCCTTAGCACTTGCTACATGTGAGATCATGTGGCTCAAGAAGCTCTTCAATGGATGTGGATGTCTAAGAGTTTACTCTATTTGGAGATAACATATTAAGCATTCATCTAGCAAGCAACCCTATGTTCCATGCAAAAAGCAAGCACATAGAGATCCATTATCTCTTTATCAAAGAGAAGTTACTAGCAAAGGAAGTGGACATCAAGTGCATCAACATAAAGGATCAAATGGAAGATATGATGACCAAATTCATGGATGCAAGCAAATTGGAGAAGTTCTAGATCAACCTCAACTTGTAGGAGGTCAATGGAGACTAGCACTTGAGCTTGGGGGGATTGTTATAAATTTACAAGCTCAAGTGTGTGTGAAACAAGGCTAAAGCCAAGTGCCGCATCACTTCACTTTTTGTTAAAGTCTACAACTACTTTTCCACAATTTTTTAAGCTCAAGATTCCATCTAAATTGATGGAGAAACGTTAAAGATTTTGGAGACATGATTTGAATTCAGTTTTTACACCAACTTTTGGAGCATTATATAAGTAAGACCTTGGAAGAAAGTCGTGGCCATTGTATACATTCATTTGTGCAATTGTAAGATCTCATTGGGAGTGTATACTCCAGGTCTAAGCTATCCCCAAGCTAAGCTAGCCCCTTGCTAGCTAAAGTTTTCTCTTAGGAAGAGATTTACTTGATCATCTATAACTCATTGTGTAATTGTGTGTTTCATGAACAAGCTATCTCATCTTTTAGATCTTCTTGTAAGAATTATTTTGACTATAATCTTAGTATCAAGTGTTTAATATCCTTGATTACATTGAGTATGAAAGCTCTCTAGTCTATCTCTGCATATTTCCCTATATATGCATGTGAAGAGGTGCACATAGGTATAAGCTACCTATTTGGGTAGTTTTTTTGGTTTGTCTTGTGCAACGAGCTTGATATAGGTTTGTTCTCTATTCTGAATAGCAATTCAAATTTTGGTGGATTGTGGTAGTGAACATTTTTGTCCTAGGAAGCACCTATTTTTCTTCTGCTACAACTAGAAGTGGGTATACTCCATCACCTTCATCCGACTTCTTCCTAAATTCAAATGCAAAGGTGAATGAGCATGGTAATTATAAATTTTCTATTTAACTTGAGTTACCAATTCATGTCTACAAACATCTTCATATGCAATACAATCCCAAAACATATAGGCAAATCGATCACACCTAAAATATCTTACAGATTGATCTAATCTTCTATGTATAGCTATAGCGATGAATCTTCTATGGTCAAATAAATGTTTCTTATCAAGAATTTGAGTAGAAACATACTTTGGACTTGTACTTGATTCATTTTACACTTGAATGTTTGAATTTCTTTCACTTGCTTGGGAAAAGTTTCAACATTGTTTTTCAAACTTGATACTTCTTAAAACTAGTACTTATTGTTTGCATAGTTTAAGAGATTTCACCTATTGCTTGAGTTAGTTTTAAGTTTATTTCAAATTTTAGTTGAATAGATGCATTTGATATAATCTCCATTTCTTTAAATTTCTCAGATTTTTGAAAAAACTTCTTTTCAATTAGTGTATTCACATGAGATTCTATGTCTTATATGGTGTGTTTTATGAAGCCCATTTTGATCATCATTCGTTTATTTTTTGTAATGAATTCTGAATTGATGAAAACGTAAAGGCAAAGATGAAGAAAAACGGTTTTATGAGAGCTTTAATATTTTGAAGTGAAATATCAATGAAAAACTTGAAATTAATTGCATTTTTGAGTGATTTTTATGTTTTGGAAGTGAAAATATGATATGGAACCTTGGAAACAAAATCTGTCTTTTGTTTTTTGATGTGTTTTTTCAATGAAGATATGCAAACTTGAAAGTGGAAGTATGCAAGAAAATTTAAAGAAATTGAATTTTTTACTTTTTGAAGTGAAAATATGCAATCAAATTGAAAAATTTGAATGATTTAATGGTTTTTCATATGCGAAATATGTATGCAAGAATTCGAAAGAACTTGACACAAAAATACCTGCAATCAACTCGAAGAAGAAGTTCAAAAAGTGTATGGAAGTGGGTGAAGAATTTATACAAATTTTTGAAAATAAGGCCTAAATACAATTGGAATCTATGTGATTGAATGTGCAAAAGTGATAGCTTGTTTGGATGAGAAGGGTGAAGCGATGAGGATAAGATACTTGCAAGTTTCCATGGAGGCACTCATATCAAACAGACTAGTCCTCAACACCAAGGAGAACTCACAAAATCTTGTTCAAGCGAACACTTCCAAGGAAGAAAATGCTATTGCTTCAAACCTGCAAAATATACATGCATATGCAACAAAATTAAAATAACATCACTTGAGATTCGTCGAATTGCCGTGGAACATTTCACATTGGGTTCAAATGTCGTGAGAGATTCTCAATTGGGCGGATCAATCCCAACTATCAGATCCAAAAAATGGCACACGTAAGGTGCTTCAAGCAAATTTAGGTGAGTCGTGTTTACACATGGTTGGCAAAAGATTAGAGATCTCTTTTGAAAATGGGAATTCAAAATTAGGTTGCACATGAGTGAACGGAATGTTTTGTTGACATTAACAGCATTTTTTGAAGAAATTGTTTGATCCATATTGAAATAATTTCAAATTGAATACAACTAAGAATTTCCTTTCTCACAAAATGTTCTAATAAAGGATTCATTAGCAAAGGTATGGAAGTTGTTAGCTTGCATCATTCAAGGTATGATTCGTTAACTTTGATTCTCATAGAATATATTAAATAAAATATGTAGATTATATTAAAAATCATACAAACATTCCAATGAGAAGGCATGATAACCGGAATCACCTTCTTCTTAATTCTATTCCATGTATTTGCTTTGATCTTCATCTGATGGGCTTTGTGGTATTTGCGCTTCTTCAACTTCCATCACTCTGAGCTTCTGGACATTGTATTAAAATTTCCATATTCGTTATGGTTTTGTTTTCTCTTGTTTTATTTGTTTTCAATTGACTTTTTCTTTTGTATTTGTATAGTTGGTTTCACACTTGAAACAAATGGATAGGTGTTCTCATACTACATGTGGGTATACATAGGTGTACTCATATGTACACAAGGGTGTAAATACTCACAGAGTGATACAAATCATGTTCATAATCTCCATATGATTATGGGTTCACATATGTTAAAGAAATGAAAACATTCCCTACTCTTCTCAACCAAGTACTACTTAGAATGTAAAACCAATGGTTCTTATTTTTATCATTGTGGAGCATTAATTATCATAAGAATATTGAATTGGAAGCTCATTGTGGGGACTTTTCATCTTTGTTATTCAAAACGAGGAGAGGAGATCTCTTTGACTTGAATTTCTCCATATGAATTGATAATGCTTCGGCTACTTCCAAATGTGTAGTTGAGCTTGAATAAATTTCTTGGATATGGTTTAGCTCATATTTCCATAAGAACGTTGAGATAAAATCTCTACAACAATGAGATCTCGAAGAGATAGAACCTCCAACAAACTGAAAAATGTGCCTTGATGTGGACTTTTGATTGTTTACACAAGCAACATAATCAGAATGTGAATAAAGAATAATGGATGACTCTCCTCTACCCAAGCATAAACACTTGTCCTTAGTGCCACTCAGATATCTCAAAATCATCTTGAACACTTCTCAACGCTTCTTTCTAGGGTTATACATATATTATCTCACAACTTCCAATGCAGATGCAATGTGTGTTCTTGTAGCTACCATAGCATACATGTGACTACCAACAACATACTGATAAAGAATTTTGTTCACGATTTCCTTTTCTACATCTGATTTGGGACAATCATCCTTGCTCCATTTCACGTATGTAGGTAAAGGTGTACTCAATGCCTTGCCACCCTCCATATTGAACCTGTGAAGTACTTTGGATATGTACTCACTTTGAGACAAGTATACGTATATTTTACTCCTATCATGAGTAATGTGCATGCCAAGAATATGTTTGGCATCCCCCAAACCCTTCATATAAAATGTGTCACTCAACTTCTCCTTGAGCAATGAAAAGTCATTAGAAGACTTCCTAGAAATCAACATATCATCAACATAAACTATCAAGCATATCAAGCTTCCATCTAATCATTTCTTTGTTTTGAGACAAAAATCCTCATTGCTTTGAGAGTAGCCTTGAGATTTCATAAAAGGTACCATTTTCTAGGGGACCATTTAAGTCCATATAAGTTGTTCTTCAGCTTACAGACTAGATTCTCTTTGTCAGGAACTACATAACCCTCTAGTTGTTCCATATAAATCCATTTGCAAGATGTCCATGCAAGAAAGCAGTTTTCACATCCATTAGGACTAGCTATAAGTCATCCATTGCAACAAATCCAAGAAACATGTGCAATGTAGTCAACTTGACTACTGGAGAGAAGGTTTCCTTGAAATTGACACCATATTGTTGCTTAAATCCCTTTGCAACTAGTCATGCTTTATACTTTTGAGAAGCCCTATCCGATGTGAATTTCAGCTTATATTCCCATTTAAATGGTAAAGCTCTCTTGCTCTTTGGCGAAGGTACCAAATCCCAAGTATCATTCTTGTGAATAAAATACAATTCACTCTTCATGAAACACTTCCACTTGACATGATCCTTTGTCTACATAGCCTCTTTGTAGCAAGAAGGCTCACTATCACTTTAGCACAATGGAAGTATCAACATCGAGGAGATGTACCTCGTAAATGTCAATCCATGGAGATGTGAGGATAGTATGATGATCATGAGCAATAGGCATGCACAAGTGTGTGAGTGAGAAGCACACTAACATGCACGTACATATGCACACACACATGCCCACAAGACAAGACCAAAGAGTTTGCACAATGGAATCTTGTATTCTCAAGTTCAAGTTACGAATATGCTCTTACGAAGCTCAATGCTAATTGTTTAGGCATATTCGTTGCCGGATCCACATTGATTGCTTTGTGTTCTTAGTCCTATGTGTGAGCCTTGCCTTTCTTGCTACCCTTCTTGTATGAGGATTCCTTGTCTACTAAGTCCTCCTTGGTTGCTAACGCTCTCTCCCTCTCGAGCCTGTTGTTCCTGATCAACCTTTGTTGGACATGTTTTGTGTAGTATTGAAGGACGTGTGCTTCTAACTCATGTTCAAGAATAGCAAGTAGAACTTCTAGATGTGGCATTCTATAGTTTTTTTAATACAAAGCTTGTTCTAATGTGAATAATTGTAGGAGGTGGGTGTGCTTAGAAATGAATACCTCGAAATGGTATTCCTAGAAACCTATCTAAAACATCTCTTCAAACTTTTGTTTGTAGCAAGCCGGGAGATACTTGATGGGAGCATACCATGCATACACATTCTTTATCGAAGGTGTGGTACTCATGTTGTATACTAGGTAAAAATTGCCATTGTCGAATCTAGGTGTAGATATATGTGGCACTTTCACATTTTGGAACATCTTGAATATGACCCTCATTAATTCGAATATCTTTAGCATCATTTGAGTTGCTACACTTGGCACTCTCTTTAGGCAAGGTATCCAATGTCAGATCATGGATATCATGTAGGTAGTCCTTGTGGTGGTGCGAGATATGGGTAGTTAACGCAATCTACACACTGTTCAATATTTCAAACTTTGATGGAAAGATACTACCATGAGTGCCTCCTTGGAACTAGTCCATAGCATGGGTTGCATAGAATATGCAATGGAGAATGTGACCACATACATAGCATCTTTGGATAAAACTCAAGTAAGTGCTTTTGCCAATTCAGCTGGAAGATAGTACCTCTACATAGCTTGTATCTGAATGGGCAGTCCTTCATCATGTGTTCTACCAATGTCTTCAAACTGTCTAAGCCATGGTGGTCTTGGTGCTTCATACGTCTCCTGCACCTCTTCAATTACATGACCACTAGGTACTTGTTGAGGCTCATAGACCTCTTCAAAGGTTTGATCAACTAGGATCTCATCTATTTCTTTAGCTTCGGGTACTTTTGGGGGCCATGTGGATCTTTCATATTGGAGAAGCTGAGCTTTGAGTTCTTGGACTTTCTTTTGTAGGTCATCCACTTCAATTGGTTTGATGGAGGCTATAGTGGGTTCTGGGAGTGATGGAGGTGGTAATGCATGTTGTTGTTGTTGGAGTTGAGCTACTTCCTTTGATAATTTTTCATGTGACTCCAACAAATTGGCATACTCTTCGAGCATGATGCAAATTTTCTCTCAGAGCATGGCCAACAATTTAGATGGATTGATTGGTGCACTCAGTGTATTCTCAATTGCAGCCTCTAGGTTCTCTTGATTTTGTTGTTGTAACATTTTATTCTCTTGCTGTGTAGCTATGAGATGATGCTTGAGTAATGCCATGTTACGTGATAATCGAGCATTGCATTCCAGTTGTATGCGCAACTGGGTCTCTATTACTTTCATAAATTCCTAGTCCATATTCTAAATCTTTGACTCTAGCAAATTATCGTAGAGTTGTAATGTCTTGTATTGATCCTCTAATATAGCATTGCTAGCCACTAGGTCAAAAATTCTCTCTTGCAAGTGCGTGGATTGAGCTTGAAGGGCTCCATTATGCTCTTCTAATTGTTGGTACTTGTGTGTTAATTGATTGGCACAATTGATCATAGAAGTGATGTAGAATCCACTGTGTGGATTTGTACAATGGATGTTTGTACAATGTTTAATGTAGGGGGGGAGGGAGGTGGATGGGAAGAGTGAATGCCATGGAAAAGGATGCTGTGAGTGGAGTTGATGTTGGTGGAGGGGGAATCAGGGAGGGAGGAATTGTGGGGGCTGGGGGAGATGTAGTAGGTGGTGAAATGTCCATAAATCACATATGGTTGTGTGTGAAGTGGTCACCACAAATACTGGTATAATGGGTGCAGTGCACGATAATGAAGGTTTTATAGAGGGGTTGGGGTAGGGAGGAGAAAGGGGAAGAGTATGACATCGAGAATGAGTATGGTTGTTGGAAATTTAGTAGGCCCATAACAAATATCACAGGTCCATGGTTCCATAGGTCCAACATTTACAACATAAATTTCAGCAAACTTCCAATATTGACAAAACATGAACATACCACATTTAATCATACAAATGATGAGACAAAGATAGAGAGCAACATGTGTAAAGTGTTACATAAGCCACTGCTTACTCACACTATCATATATACAAATGTCAATTTACAATGTGGGAGCAAAATCTCAACCACTCTATGTGAATAGAAATAGATGGATGAGTGAATATACAAATGTAACAAACATATTAAGATGTATGGACATAAATCTGCATATATATGAGATGTGTGACCTAATAGTTTGTAGCAGAGTGAATATGAGTGACAAAAAGAGGAATTATCGATGTGAAACTGATAATCAATAAACCCTCATCTGAACTTAGGCTATGGAAGACCATAAGTCAGATACGTGTGTGAAAGATCACATACTTACAAAAGTAGCAAAGAATGCTAACAAGTTTGCTGTCAGAAATCCTCATACTCATGTGAATCACCTTCTCTAACACCTCATCCACATGCATGTAGCATGCATGTACTGATTCTCCTTTAGATATGCCGAATAGGAATCCTCCTAATATGGATGCCACTGCCTCCATAAACTCCAAGTAGTACCTGTGTGCATAAAGAGAATATGTACCTGAATTCTTAACATAAGATGCAAATCTTATGTTAACCTCCATCCAATGTCTTTGAAGTACCCCGAAATCTTCATGTAGAAGACAATCTTCAAATACATTATGTAGATGGATGATCCACACCACCAAGCTGCTAATGGGTATGTCCTCTCCATAAGAAAGAGTGTGAGCACACTCTTCTCCAAGAAGAACTCAATAGATGCTCCTCAACATGCTCCTAGAGTGCACCATGGCTGCCCCATGTGTGCTAGAGCACCACCTCTACTAAGGGACCAAAATTGGCATTGCAATTGGTGTAGGATGACTAACAAAGTGAGCCAATACTCTCTTATATAGGTTTTAAAGCTCCATGCAAAAAACTCACAAAAAAGTGCTTTATTTTAATCACATCGCTTTTTAAATTGCTTTTGCTTTATTTGAAGTGAGTTTGCTTTATTTTTAAAGTTGCTTTTAGCTAACTTTAAAAATAGCTGCTTGACCTGCTTTTTCACACTTCTGACTACCTGATGAATGATCTGACAACATTTTTATGATCCTCATGCTAAGAGCTATCATATGAGGTCAAAACCCTAAATTAACAAAAAATTAGGGTTGGGGTTTTCTCCCAAATTTGATCTCTGATGACTGAAGGTCATATACCATTGGAAAGCTCTCTTCAAGCTCTACAAGATAGGCTCATAAAAATTTTATCCATTTTTGAGCCAAAAATGACTAAGTACCAAAATTAGGGTTTTTGCCCTAAATTTTTTTGGACTGATGTGACATTGTTTTCCAACAATCCCCCCTCAAAATGCCATATTGGTACAAACCGAACTGGATATGTAACTTCATTCATCTGCAAACTTCATAAGCTTCAAACTTGTACTCCCTAAATTGACCTTCAAACCTTTTCTTCAAAAGTCTTCTTCAAAACTGAATTTGACTTTCCTTCAAACTTAAAAAACCTAAAATTTTGGAATATGAACCATAACACCTAAGAAAATATGCAAAATAGATATCCAATAGTGTATACATCAAGCAATCACTGCTTGACAACATATGTAGCATGAACTGACTCTGAACCTGCTATCTCCTGTCTTCTCAAACCTGTAAACATACACTAGGATCCACATATTTGCATTTACCTTACAAAACTTTTCTCAACATACTTCTGCTGTGTCATGTAAATACACTTAACAAAATCAGAAACTGAATCCTGGGACTTGTGATTGACAACTCACAACTTAGTGTAACACTGCTGGTTCATCTATGACTATACTCAAGTCAACTCAACTTAACTCAACCTATGAGTCTCATCAATATATTATATCTATGATGTCATCATGTCTTCATCCTTGTTTAATTTGTAAATCCTTCATACCTCTTTCCTTCATAATTTGGTATAAACATAAATGTGTGCACCTCTAAAACATACCTCTCTGAAATATCAAATTTCTCTTCAATGGAACTTTGGAACCTTCTCCTGAATAGGAATACCTAATAGGAACTTTCTCTAGACATTCTCCTTCTTCCTTCTTCTTTCAAAGCTCGAACATAAAGAGAAACTAGTAAAGGAAATATAGGAATACCTGATAAAGGAATACCTGATAAAGGAATACCTGATAAAAATACCTGATAAAGGAATACCTAGAATTGTTATAAATATGACTCTGCATTCTTTCACATATAGCTAAGTCTTCATGTTTCATCATCCCCCTGGATGATTTAACACTAGTATCGAGAATTCTTCAAATATATCAAACTTTATGAAATCTGGAATGTCTTCCTTCATAAATCTGATTTTTCATAACATTAATACCTATGTCTGAAACAATAATCTGAACTCTTTTATTGGCATTGTGCACATGCCAATAGCTTTCCCTGTCATTCCTCAGCTTCCCAAAATCTAGAATAAGGTTAGCTGATCCAATAAAACCTTTTTGAAAGCATGTTAGGATCCATAACCTTCTGCAACATAACAAGTATCTTCTTCTATCTCTCCACAACACAAATCTGATAGAACCTGAATCTTTGAATTACTTCTTCTAATGCTAAGAATTTTTCAAACAAAGGATAGATATCTTACTCATAAATACTCAAGATCTTCATGAGGATTCAAGATCATCCAAGATCATACAAGATCTATCAAGATCTTACAAGATCATACAAGATCTATGATCTTTCCAACAAAATATCTGTGTAGAATCTGGTCTCATCAAACCTTCATGACTGAATGTTTGATTTGCTACCTGACTGTCTCCAAGTGTCCATGCTTCTCACAATGTTGTAAAACTTTTCTTCAAACAAATCCTTCCTAAGAATCTGCAACTCCTACTTGAAACATAAGTGGACAAACCTCTCACCTTGAGAACTCCAAAAGCTGCAAGTTGATACTTCATATCTTCATATTCTACCTGGGTGAAATGTGAAAATATCTGCTTGACTTTCTTTGGCTAACTCCACTTCTCAATCAAGTGATAGGATTTGATGGAACACCTTTTTGAATAGAAGCATGTATCCAAAAATTAAGATACACATAGAAAGTAGATTCCTCAACTCACTAGTACATCAAAAACCTAAATTTTCTGAAGTTTTCTGAAAATACTGAATATGAAGTAACTTTTCCAAACACAAAACCTCAACCCAAGTCTCTAACATCTACTACAAATACTCTTTTACCTTAAGAGTCAGATAAAGAAGAAATATACTTCTGTGCAACTTGTCATACTTGTCATATACAAAATAGCTCTGTATTGAGACTCCAAGAATTCTTTGAGGGAATATATAGCTGCCTGCTCAATATCTTCAACATAACTCATACACATATGAGTCAAAACATATAAGCTTCCTTTCTTTCTCTCAATCCAATTCTTTGTCAAAATCTACTAAACCATGACCAAGTATAATGCAAAACAAGAAACTGCTTCTTCTCCACACAAGATGTTCTTGTAGACTTGTCTTTGTGTGTAGAGGATAAAAGTAAGAAAGTATATGAAAAATATATGAGAAAAGGAAGTCTTACTTTCCCTTTGGAATTGTTGGACCTTCTTTTTCTGCATCTTTCTTCCACCTGATGATGTTAACATCTTCAAACTTCTCTTCCATACCTTTTGTTCTCTTCATCTTGAAGTAGCAAGCACTCTTAACATCTTCAAATGAACTTTTCTCTTCCTCTAGTGTTAAGAGTAAGAGACAAAACAAACATGGTATACAAATGGAAGTGAATATAGAATCATGTTTTACCATCTCGTCATATCTCTAAATCAAAACTCTGCTTCAAATGTGATTGATATGACTGAATTCACCAACCTTTTGGCTAAATGCTGAATTACCTCTCTAGAGTACCTAGATCAAATTCTATACCTAGATATCCAACCAACTTACAACACAAGATTGGCAAAAAACAAAACTGATGCTCTCCACATTTGTCTTCTTAGATGAGCTTCCTTGCCATGAAAGAGATCTCTCAAAACTCTCTAGAAAAACCTCTAGATAGCTGTTTTAACGTAGCCTTTAACTTTCAAATAATGAAAGTGTATAAAAGCACTTCTTCAATCCTTTAAATCTCTTCATAACTGCTCTTCTAAGATATGAGCTGCAAATGACAATATGATAGTAGAAACTAATACCTATGATCTGATGTTGATCTGGTTCCTTCATCTTCTCACACCATTGTTTTTCCTTGAATTTGAAGTAGCCTTCTCTTCATCAAGTCTTGGTCTTCAAACAATACTTCTGTAAAGTATTTTCATACTCTTCCAAAAGTATTTGGCTGCTAATAGATCATCAACTTCATACTCTACACTGATGAATAAACATGTAATAGAATTGTCTAATTCTCAAATCTCTACTCATCAAGATTAAGTGTGTATGTCAAATGGAAAATGTTAGAAGATGCTCTTAAATCATATGTTGTAAACCTAGAAGTCTGGGAACCTATGAATCAGAGAGCTTGGGTGCTCTGATACTACATGTTGGAAATTTAGTAGGCCCATAACAAATATCACAGGTCCATGGTTCCATAGGTCCATCATTCACAACATAAATTTCAGCAATCTTCCAATGTTGAAAAAACATGAACATACCACATTTAATCATACAAATGATGAGACAAAGATAGAGAGAGATTAGACAACATGTGTAAAGTGTTACGTAAGCCACTACTTACTCACACTATCATATATACAAATGTCAATTTACAATGTGGGAGCAAGATTGCAACCACTCTATGTGAACAAAAATAGATGGATGAATGAATATACAAATGCAACAAACATATTCAGATGTATGGATAGAAATCTGCATATATATGAGATGTGTGACCTAAGGAAGGGGTTGTAGAAGACTGAATATGAGTGACAAAAAGAGGAAGGATCAGTGTGAAACTGATAATCAGCAAACCCTCATCTGAACTTAGGCTATGGAAGACCCTAAGTCAGATATGTGTATGAAAGGTCACATACTTACAAAAGTAGCAAAGAATGCTAACAAGTTTGTTGTCAGAAATCCTCATACTCATGTGAACCACCTTCTCTAACACCTCATCCACATGCATGTAGCATGCATGTAGTGATTATCCTTTAGATATGCCGAATAGGACTCCTCCTGATATGGATGCCACTTCCTCCATAAACTCCAAGTAGTACCTGTGTGCATAAAGAGAATATGTACCTGAATTCTTAACATAAGATGCAAATCTTATGTTAACCTCCATCCAGTGTCTTTGAAGTACACCGAAATCTTCATGTAGAAGACAATCTTCAAATACATTATGTAGATGGCTCATCCACACCACCAAGCTGCTGATGGGTATGTCCTCTCCATAAGCAAGAGTGTGAGCACACTCTTCTCCAAGAAGAACTCCATAGCTTCTCCTCAACATGCCCCTAGAGTGCACCATGGCTACCCCATGTGTGCTAGAGCACCACTTCTATTGAGGGACTAAAGCCGGCGTTGCAATTGGTGTAGGATGACTAACAAAGTGACCCAAGAATCTCTTATATAGGTTTTAAAGATCCATGCAAAAAAACTCACAAAAAAAGCACTTTATTTTAATCACATCGCTTTTCAAATTTCTTTTGCTTTATTTTAAGTGAGTTTGCTTTATTTTTAAAGTTGCTTTTAGCTAACTTTAAAAATAGCTGCTTGACTTGCTTTTTCACACTTCTGACTACGTGATGAATGATTTGGCAACATTTTTAATGATCCTCATGCTGATAGCTGTCATATGGGGTCAAAACCCTAAATTAGCAAAAAATTAGGGTTGGGGTTTTCTCCCAAATCTGATATCTGATGGCTGAATGTCATATACCATTGGAGATCTCTCTTCAAGCTCTGCAAGATAGGCTCATAGAAATTTTACCCATTTTTGTGCCAAAAATGACTAAGTACCAAAATCAGGGTTTTTGCCCTAAATGGATTTTCGACTGATGTGACATTGTTTTCCAACAATGGTTGGGTGGCTGGGAATGAAGCTAATGTTGTTTGAGTGGTAGGATGACCAATGACATGTTTAGATAGTAATTTCGTGGTGGAGAAGATGATATTACGGTACAATGGGTTGTCCATGGAGGAGAAAAGTTATGAATGTGAAATAGTTCTATGAAATATAAAGGTGGGGAATGTAGTGGTTGTGTTGGTGATAAGCATTATCTCATCCATCCTAGGGGTGAGTTAGGTGAGGTGTGGGAGATGGGTTCCTCCAGTTGAGTGACTACTTCTGTAATGGGGGTGGGTTGAGGTTTAGGGGGTGGTTTGAGGTTTAGGGATTCCAAAGGGGGAGGGAATGAGAAGGAGTGAAATGGGAGAGGGTTGTACACGGATTTCAATGGTTAGTTATGTAGTTTCTACAATGATTAATGGCATGGAAGTGGTGGTGGCTTTGGTTGTAACAGGAGTAGATGTGATTGTTTTTGCTAAAGTGAGAGGGATTTGAATGTTTTGACCTAATCATTATTGTGTGTGGATGCCTCATTCATTGTATTGTATGCATGGTCTTTGTAACATATGATCAATGACATCAATGACACAGATTGCTTTAGCTAAGGCACATAACAAAGCTATGAACAAGGGTTCCAAGTTCTCTGCTACCAACAATTGTTGCATGATGATCTTTCTCATTTGCTCAATGAGGCTACTCTGAGCGCGGACCTCTTGCATTGTCTAGTGTAACCTTTTGAGAGTTTTTGTGTATGCCAGCTCTCCTTCTTCTTTGTCTTCCTCATCTTTGTCCTGAACTTCCTCTCCCTATGCTGTGGTTGCTTGTTGCTCTTCCTCCCAATAAATGTGACGTCCTTCTATTGTGTGTTGCTTTTCTTCCTACCTTTCAGTCTAATCTTCCATTTCATATTTTATTTTGGATCGAATGTTCACATTTGTTAATGGAAAACCTTGAAAAATCTACTCAAAGTCAAAGGTACGCAATTCATCTAATTTGAGAAAATTATCTCTCTACAGAAGATTTTTTCGCATTATTGTTGGTCACATCTATTATGTAAACACTTATGGTGTCTAGCTTCAATGTATCCCTACACATGAAGTTCAGTTTGTGATTGTTATGGCTCATTCTACACCTTCCATTGGTCAATTCATTGTGGTTCTGACCTATAGAAAGATTTTATAGAGTGGCTTATAATGGCCTACTATGCAAAGAGACATCCAGGCTTATATCAAACAATGTGATTCTTACGAATGCACTGGATAACCACTGCATCGGCACTACTTTTCTCTACAGTCCATATTACCATTGGAACCCTTCGAGAAGTGGGGGTAGACTTTGTGGGGCCTATCACTCCATCGTCTTTTTTAACTGTTAATTGCTATATATTAACATGTATGGATTATGCCACTAGATGGGCTAAGGTCTGGGCTGTTCATTCTGCTATGGCTTAGGTCATCACCAAATGCCTTACCCACAACATCTTTCCTCAATTCGATTTACCATTGGCAATCATCTCCAATTGTGGCACACATTTTTCCAATATCTTAATTCACATGTTGACACATTCTTTCTGTATCATTCATAAATTCAATCCCCATACTATCCTCGTGCCAATGGTTTGGCCAAAAGTGTGAAAGGTGGGTCCGAGAACATTTCAGTTAGAGACTCTCACTGGAGAACTTATTACTAATCTGGTGAATGGATCTAAGTTGCACCCGTTTTGTCCACCTACTACGTAATATTGTTCTTAAGTCAATCATGTTTGTTAGTTCCATATGTTTTCTTATCCGCCAGTATTTTTCTTGGGACCGTCTATCGCAGGTCGTAAAGCCAACCAATTTTAGGCCCGCTAGTTTGCTCTTTATCGTATTGCAGCACCCATTGATCCGGCCACATTTTGGTTGACCATTTGAGCACATAACCTTTTTGTAACTCTTTTAAGGGATCTAATTTTAGATCTTTTCACACTCTTCAAGGCACCCTGATTTTGGCAACTCTTTAACAGCACCACCCTCCATGTTCCACTTTAATTCGCTTATCCATGCACATTCTGGTTGGTTGGCGACTGGATATTCTTTGCGTTTATTACCATTATGATTGATTGCATGGCATTTGTAATCTTCATTCTTGCCATCTTTATTTATTCCTTGAATTTTTCTTTCTTTCCTTCACGATGTGTATTGCGTGCATGATATGTGTTTCTTGTATATTTGTGTGTTGTTTTTCTACACATCGTGCGTCCCTTGCATCCATGGAGCCCTTGTTGCATCTTGCTAGACTCGGTGACATCCCCTAAGCTCGCCGAGTACTTCCATGTATGAGGCTTGCTCCCTTTTGTCAAGTTGTCGTGGCACACAATGTCAACACACCCCCTCTCCATGACCCTTGCCCAAGCCATCACCGAGTTTTCCACCTCCGTCATGTCATGGCTTGTTCTAGAGTCATTCTTTATGACTTGCATCATGGTCAACACTATTGTATCCTCCCTCCATCTGCTTAATGAGGGCCATAAAGAGGTCTCCCAATTACCTCTGGAGACCATGAATCAATTGTTTCCCTACAAATCCTCCAATAAGTATGTCATCATGTGCTTACCATCTCCGGAGTGCCATGTACTCCAATTTCTTATTGCAACCATTAATTTGCAGAAATGAAATTATGGTATCTATAGACCCATGTACTCCGTTATCAACATAGCTACCTACGACCAAGTGAATTGGGCTATGTTTTATTTCCATCGCATTCAGAAGGAATGCCAGGCAGTTGTAAAATAGTTAGCCAAAGGTGATTTTCCAGGAACCCATCTTCTGCATGTGTTTTCTCTCCTTCTTCTTGATGCACCCTCGGCTGTTCCCACAACCCTCGTTCATATCCTTCTCATGTTTCAGTCGTCTCTTCCCATATGGATCAAGATGATGAGGAAGAAGTGGATTCCATTCTTATGTGCTTTCCTAGAAAGAGACACTACGTTACGAAGGTCTCTACACCCGCTTCGATTTCATCATCCACTCATGCCATGGCTTGCATCATTGTTACACTCAAAGAGGTGCACGCCATCACATACATTTCACCAGCTCATTCTCACCCTGATGTGGAAGGTGCGCCCCAACTAGTGGAGGGTGGTGACAAAGAACATGCTTCGTTGCAGAAGGACTGTGTCCTGGATTCGATAGATGTCGCACACTTGCTTGTAAACAAGGTCATTCGTTTGATGATCACTGAAGTTAGTACACATCTTGAAGCTAAGCAGGCTTCAACGTCAGTGACCGAAGTTGTTATGGTCGATGAAGTGAAAGAAGTATCTTCAAACATAGTTCACCCCATACCCCTTCAACTATCATTCTGACATTTCCCTATGCACCCATTCTCTCCCCTGATGCTGATTCTACGGATGCTTCATAGATTGTGATCACCCCACCTACCTCCCCCGATTACTCTCCTCCCCACTCCACCGAAATCAATGTTGCTCGTAGATCCCTTGCCAACCTTTCCCTTCTTGTTGGGCCATATCTTCAATTGGGCATAGGTCCAAACCTTTCCCTCTCTGATCTCTCCAAATTGGGACATTATCTAATCAATGTGATAGGAGTTATTCAACCTTATCTAGATACTGAGAAAGAGCTACTGAAGAACGAATTTCAACACAAGCTTCACATGATTGAAGCAGATATTGATCCTCTTTAGAAGGAAATTCTAGCACTCATAGCACATGAATTGCAATTGATGTAGAACTTGAAGGACAAGGATCATGAACTGGCTATGTTGCAAATAGAACTAGCAGAAAAGAATGATGCCTTGGAATGTGTTGGATCCATGTTGGATACAACAACTAAAAAGGTTACTATGTTGGAGAAAGTTTGTAGAGAAACTAATGTTAAAGCTATTGTTGCAGAGCTAAAGAGAACACAAGGCAGAGAAAAAGACAGGCCCCAAAATTTTCCGATTTGGACACCCAATTTTTGTATTATAACCATTCTTGTAATATATTTTCCGATGTAAATGCACTAGAGGAGTCCTCTAGATGCATCCCCACAGAAGATTAGAAGCTTACCCATGTAAATTAGTAGGAAATTAGTCTTTTAGTGAATAAAGTGCCGGTCTCTTGTATGAAAGGACCATTTTTAGGGCACAAGTATATAAGTCAATTTGTGACTCTTTGTAAAGACTTTTTGCCATTGTGAGAATCAACAGCACAGAAATTCGAATTTGTGTCTTCTCCTCTCTGTATCTTCTTCTTTGTGAGCTTATGTGCATGTGTGTTGCTTGGAAAGAGTGTTAGGAAGTGTTGTCTATCCATGAAAGTGTTTGTTTGCTGTTGTTAAGGTGTCTGCGAAGTGTAGGAAGTGCTGAAGTGTAGGAAGGTTTTCCCGCAACTCAGTATTTTGCTCATAACTTGAAGTAGGAGTGTCAAAATTGAGTGAAACTATAGCCATTGGATGCGTCTTCTCGAGAGCTTCGAAACGCATATGCTATTCGCTATATTTGGAGTTCAGAACTGAGAGAAACGCTCAATCTACTGTCGGCTGTTATTCCAAGTATCGTGACACCATAACTGACCGTTGAAGCTTGTTTGGATCAGTCTTTACCTTGTTTGCACTCTTTGTGTAGTTCATTTGCATTGATCATCATTTGAATGCATGTCTTCATACACTCGGCTAGGTTTGTATACTCATCGGATT
Source organism: Ceratopteris richardii (assembly GCA_020310875.1). NCBI lineage: Eukaryota > Viridiplantae > Streptophyta > Polypodiopsida > Polypodiales > Pteridaceae > Ceratopteris > Ceratopteris richardii. The sequence continues at coordinate 7,699,921 of CM035426.1, forward strand.
GATAATTAAAGCGTGAATCCCCACTATATGCACTTGAGGGGGATTGAGGTATAGTCTCTTTCTCCACAAGTCCCTAAGTTGGTGCTTAGGTACACACGTTTTTTGGCGCCGTTGCCGAGGAGTGTCGAATCAAACCGAGGCATTCATGTGATGGTAAGTAGCTTTTTGCATTGAAGCGAGAGGAGGAGTGGTGATTTTCTCTTCTTTGGTAAGTCACTTTCAACCGCACTTACTACTTCTCACTCCTGGAGTGTGTGTAGTGAGTTGTTAGTCTAGGGAAGTGAGTGGAATGAGTAGAGTAGGAGAAGTAAGGGAGTAGGTTAGGTAGTGAGAGTAGCATTCAATCCTTGTAGTGTTGTTCTATTTTCAGTGAATAGGAAAATTCAAAAGTATAAAAGCTAAAAATGTCATTTGGAAGTCACTTGTATTTTAAACAAGTATCGTGAGAGGAGCTGTTGAGTATCGCGAGCTACAGTCCGGGACGTGGGAGCTGTGCAGAGCAAGTGTGGTGTGATTAAAGGGTTGAGAGCGAGGACTGGAGGTGAGCACACTCATCTACACTCATGCTTACCACTTAAATTCACTAGTTTGAAAAAAAAAAAAAAAACGATCTGCGTTAGGTATCGTGGAGGACTTACAGGGGGTAGAAAGTGTGTTTTGGGTGATACAGAGAGTGAGGAGAGGGTAGAAGAATCTGGAAAACATCTGTATTCATTCAAAACCCAAGAAAATCTAGCAAAAAATTTGAAAAAGGGGTCAAGTATCGTGTTCTCCCGCGGTCGAGTATCGCGATACCTGACAAGTATCGTGATCTCCTATGGTTGAGTATCGCGATACTTCCCGGCGATCGTGTATCGTGGTTGCCCGATCGTGATACTTCACCAAGTATCGTGTATCGAGTATCGTGTGTCTCCGAGTATCGTGTATCGTGTTCTATGGATCGCGATACTTGCTAGAGATTGTATATCGTGTATCGTGTTCTATCGATCGCGATACTCTAACAAGTGTCGTGTATCGTGTATCGTGTATCGTGATTTTTGAGGTATCGAGTATCGTCTATGTCTAGATATCGAGTATCGCGTACTCAGGTATCCTGTATCGTGTTCCTGGATCAAGTATCGTGTATCGTGTATCGTGATTTCTGAGGTATCGAGTATGGTCTGTGTCTAGATATCGAGTATCGCATACTCAGGTATCGTGTATCGTGTTCCTGGATCAAGTATCGTGTATCGTGTATAGTGATTTCTGAGGTATCGAGTATCGTATGGTTCCCGATCGTAATACTTATCAATTATCGTGTATCTAGTATCGTTTCACTCAGGTATCGAGTATCGTGAGAATTCAGATATCGTGTATCGTGATTCCTAACCAATTATCGTGTATCGTGTTCTGCAAATATCGAGTATCGTCCTATTCGGGTATCGTGTATCGTCTGGTTAGGAGGTCAAGTATCGTGAAGCTTTGGAGTCAAGTATCGTGACTAGAGATTTTCTTTTTTAGTCATCTTCCAGCCAAATTTGTCTAGAATTCTGACCCATAGTAAAGAGTTCTAGAAGATAGAGGTTAGCAAGGGCTGATCAGAGTTATTAAGTGGATGAACCTGAGATCCAGAAGAACCCTAGGAAGCCGAAGGAGTGTGATCTCTTCTGTAGGAAGTGTAGCTGAACCAAGTAGCTGCACTCATTATTCTGAAACCTCTAGTGAGCCAGAGGAAGAAATTCCTATGGCTTCAGAGGATATGCAAAACACTGTATCAATGATTGGCATGATGTCAATTATTGAGGGAGAATATCGGACATCTTTAGAATATGTGACCACCAATCAACATGAGATCCCCATATACCTAGATGGACTAAACCGATTAGTGGCCAGACTGAAGAAAGCTTCAAAGGCTTACATAGTGCCTAGGCCAACAGTCAAGTATACCGGAGGATTTTATATGGATAGAAGGGACATCCAGTATGTGGTTACCGAACACCCTGAAAACATTAATGAACTTGGGGAAGAAAACAATGCTCATAACCCTAATGAAGATGGAAATGAAGAGCGAGTGACCACACCTAGAGGGAGATCTACTGTTGTTAGGGTTTGGAGAGGAGACCTGATTCCCCAAGATGACTCCATAATGGATGTGTATTTGATTAATGGAATGGAGCATCTCCTTAGAGCCCACTCTTCAATATGGGAAGCAGCCCCTAATCCAGTGACTGTCTATGAGTTACAAGATCCTGACTTCCCCACCATCATCACATATTTGGACAAGAACCAGAGGAGGTATTGGCCCCTAATAGATTCAAAGAGAGCCGGGTTGAAATATCAGAACATTCCAGTGTTTCCCCCGAGGGATCAAGCCACTACTTCACAAAACCCACATGGAACCTCTCAGAATAATTCATTTCAGCAGTCAGGACAAACACAACAAACTCAAATCCCGGTTAGACCACATGTGCAGTTTGCAATGCCTGCAAATAACCCTAATTATCGGCCTCAGCCACCTGTTGATCCATGAAATGGAATTCCTGCCCCAGTTAGACCACCTGTAGCAAGAGGACCTGGTATACCTATTGGAAGACCAGTTTTCCCTGTGATGCCTAGACCGCTTGAAGGAGGAAGAAGATTAAGGCCAATTCTGTTGATATATTTAGGTAGTGATGTGTGTGAACACTCTAGGACCACCGGGGCACTTTTTTCCCTCTTTAGGAGGTTTTTTTCCCCCGACTTGTATATACGCCTATTGCCCTAATGGGCTACTTATCTTTGTACATTCTCTAGTAATATATTCAGTCTTGTGTGTTGTGCTCCAAGCTTCTTCTTCTTCCTTGTGTTGTTTGCGTGCTTCCGCAGACCTCTAACTCCACCAATTGGTATCAGAGCAGGTTGTCGCTTCATCTAGGGCAGCGTCGACACTACTCCGTTTGCAGTCTCAGATTCGCATGAAATTTGGTGAGCATACTCAGGGTGTTTTCGAGATCAAAACAGCTTTGCTATGTGGTGCCGAAATCACGATCTGAGCTCGTTTCGGCCTCCGAATGCACTATCACAGCGCTTGTGCAGGTTATTTCGTCCTTTTGTGCCAAAGATATATACCAGTTTCTGTTCGCCAGTTTAAGCGTCTCGAAGTCTGCTACAGGTCTAGCAGAACTCGTCTGGGCAGTTTCGTTCAACTTTTTGAGATACAGTCAATTTTCTGCATCAAGGTATTCTAGTCACCGGCCATGGCTGAAAGTAGTGATGTATTCCGTATGTTGGCTGTTGAGGATAAGTTGGATGGTACCAACTACCCATTATGGGCTTATATGATGCGACATGTATTGGTTGCAAAGGGACTGTGGAACATTGTGCAGGGTGTTGAAAGACATCCTGTTACACCTGTGACTACAGGTACTACAAATACAGGTGCTGGAGGTGCTGGAGTTGATGAAGATGGTGTCGAAGATGATATTGTGCAGATTCCTGTTCGTGCTGTTGTTTCTGTTGCACCTACTGCAGAGCAGATTCGTTGGGATGGCAGAGATGCCCAGGCACATGCATTGATAGCTTTGTCTGTCAAACGTGCCATTATTCCTCATATACGCTCTTGCAGAACAGCTAGGGATGCTTGGGATACACTTACCACATTGTACCAAGTTAGGAATGAGGCTCGTGTTGCTTATCTCCGAAAACAGTTGGAGAGTGAGCACATGAATGAAGGTGATTCTATGGACAGTTTCCTAACGAAGATCAAAGATTTGAAGGAACAGTTGATTTCTGCTGATGAGGTTATACCAGATAGCTCACTTGTGCAGACCGTTCTGAATGGTCTTCCTGACTCATATCAGAGTTTTGCTTCTACTCTTTGGTTGATGATGAAAGGCAATCCAAATGCCTTATCATTTGAGGAGTTAGTCTCTGTTCTGTTGCAGGAAGATCAGTCTAGGCAGAACAGGTCCATTATGCGAGTTGCAGATCAAGCTTTCCTGGCTAGTCAGAAGGGCAAAGGAAAATGGAGCTCTTCTACTAGTAAGCAGAGATCTGCAAATGCTGCACATTCAAAGAACCAAGACAAAGATGAGAAAAATCAGAAAAGCAAAAATTGTTTTGTAAGTACTGTAAAGGCAATGATCATATCATAAAGAACTGTCCAAAACTGGCTGCTAAAGAGGCAAAGAAGAAAGAGGCTGGAATGGTTGTTGCAGAGGCCTCTACACCAAAAACAGAGTCTGCAAATCTTGTGCAGGAAGAAGAATGGGCGTTTACTACTGTCTGCAGTTTTGACCCATCTTCTCATGATCAGTGCATGTCTGCAGTAGACTCAGATGTTTGGTACTTTGACAGTGGGGCGACCAAACATATTACCTCGCAGCGTAGTTTCTTCTCTTCACTCGAGCCTGCCCCTACAGGGAATACTGTTACATGTGCCAACAACTCCTCTTATCCTGTTATGGGAGTTGGTAAGATCATTTTGACTACTGCTGATGGTAGTTCTTTCACTTTGTCAGATGCTTTATTTGTGCCAGGGATCAAAAAGAATCTGTTATCAGTTTCTACATTAGCCAAGATTGGCTTGGTTGTGAAATTTGTTGATGATAGGTGTACAGTTCATGATCTCTCAAATGGCGATGTGATTATTGCTTCTGGCATTTTATGTCGTGGGCTATATAAGCTCATAGACTATGAAAGATCTGTGAATGATTCGGCATGTGCAGTTCAAGATTCTCAGGCTATGTCAGATGCAAAGCTTTGGCATGCACGCTTTGGTCATCTGAATTTTGCTAGTTTGCTATGCCTGCAGAAATCTGAAATGGTGTCCTCTTTGCCCAAACTTGAGGCACCTGGAAAACATGTTTGTGAAGGCTGTATTTTGGGCAAAATGCGACGTTCTTCCTTTCCAAAAGATGGTTCAGTTCGCGCTGCGCAAAAATTGTAGCTTGTACATAGTGATGTCTGTGGTCCTATGCAGACACCCTCTTTTGGAAATTACCTTTACTTCATGACTTTCATTGATGATTTTTCCAGGCATGCATGGGTATATCCTTTTTGGTTTTGGCTGAAAATATGTCAGCATGTAAAATGGGCACCCTCCGTTCTGATCGAGGGGGGGAATATATGTCTTCAGATTTTAATGCATTTGTGGCTGAACGTGGGATAAAACACCAGTGTACAGTGCCGTATACACCTCAGCAGAATGGAGTTACTGAACGGAAGAACAGGTCTCTCATGGAGATGGCGAGGTGTATGGTCAAGAGTCAGGCTTTACCTCATAGCTTCTGGCTTGAGGCTGTCATGTGTGCAGCATATGTGTGCTCATCTGCGTGTTTTTGGTTGTTTGGCATTTGCATTAGTGCCTGAACAACATCACAGAAAATTGGATGATAAAGCAGTTAAATGTATTTTTGTTGGATATAGTTCTGAAAGTAAAGGCTATCGCCTGTATCATCCACAGACTAAACGCATTCTGGTTAGCCGTGATGTTGTATTTGTAGAAGATGCTATTCAGCCATTGCTTTCATGTACTAAGGAGACATCTGTTAGCTCCAAAGACATGTATGATACTTTGATGCCTCTTTTTACAGGTGGACAGTCTAGTGCTGGTCCTAATGAGGCAACTTCTCAGCCTTTGCAGGTTTCATATGATGATGCAGATCATTCCATTTCTGATGCAGATTTATATGATGCACTTGCTGATGAGAGAGCTGATATTGAGCAGGCAAAAACTATGCCAAAATGGCTGGTGCAGACTTTGCATGACAGCAAATTAGATGCACCTTTGTCATATCGTACTCGTTCAGGCTCTCATAGTACCTCCTTTGCATCAGATTGCTATGCTATGGCTGCATCTAGTCTCTGTGATGATAATGAGCCTGTTTCTTTTGATGAAGCACAGAATTCAGAAAATTGGATGGCTGCTATGCAATCTGAATATGATGCTATAATGAAGAATGGTACATGGTCTTTATGTGACTTGCCTCCTGGCAAGAAGGCCATTGGCACTAAGTGCGTATACAAGCTGAAGCGTAAACCTGATGGTACAGTTGACAGGTATAAGGCTAGGCTTGTTGCAAAGGGTTATGCGCAGGAAAGAGGCATTGATTTTGATGAGATCTTTGCACCTACATGCCGTATGACTACTGTTCAGAGCATTTGTGCACTTGCAGCCCATCATGGTTGGAATGTACATCAGTTGGACATTAAAACAACATTTCTGAATGGTGACTTGCATGAAGAAGTGTATGTTTTTCAGCCCCGTGGCTTTGTGCAGAAAGCGCATGAAAACCAGGTGTGCAAGTTAAAGAAGGCGTTATATGGTTTAAAGCAAGCACCACGTGCTTGGTATGAGAAGATACATGCCTATCTGATTGCACATGGTTTTGAGAACAGTCCAACTGAAAGCACCTTATATGTTAAGCGTGCTAATGATGTGCTTCTGATCATTGTTGTCTATGTAGACGACATGCTGCTCACTGGTCCTATTGAGAAGCATATTGCTGATTTTAAGGCTGATTTGCATGCCTCATTTGAGATGTCTGATTTGGGGCATTTGCATCACTATTTGGGCATTCAATTTACGCAAGTTGATGGTGGAATGGCTTTGTGTCAAACGAAATATATTGACACATTATTGCAGCGTTTTGGCCTTGAAGACTGTAAGCCTATTGCCACTCCTATGGAGACAGGTTTACGATTGAGTCTTCATGATGCTGGAGATGCATTTGATGCTGTTCTCTATCAGCAGGCTGTTGGATGCTTGATTTACTTATGCATTACTCGGTCAGATATTCAGTTTGCTGTCTCACAAATGAGCAGGTTTATGCATTGCCCAGGAGTCACGCATTGGAAGGCGGTTAAGCGCATCTTTCGCTACTTGAGTGGTACTCGGCTACTTGGGTTGTTTTATCCCAAGGGGGGATCACTACCGCCAGATTTGCATGCTTTTTCTGACTCAGATTGGGCTGGTTGCTATGACACTCGTGTGTCCACCAGTGGTTTTTGCTTCATGCTTGGTAGCTCATGTATATCTTGGTTGAGCAAGAAGCAGCCTACTGTGGCCACTTCCAGTTGTGAGGCTGAGTATAGGGCAGCTTTCACAATGACTGTTGAGTGTGTGTGGCTCAGACGCCTTATGGCTGATTTGGGTGTTGGCCAGTCTTCTGCCACCACCATCTTCACTGACAGTCAGAGCGCATTGGCAGTTGCGAGGAACCCTGTGTTCCATGCTCGCACTAAGCACATTGAGGTGCATTATCGCTATGTCAAGGAGAGGTTCTCTGCTGGGGAGATCAGCTTGGCATATGTGCGCACGCAGGAGAACATTGTAGACCTTTTCACGAAGGCTCTGCCTAGGGAGAAGTTTGAAGCTTTCCGCAAAGCTTTGGGCTTACTTCCTTTTGTGGAGTGATTTCCACATAGCTTGGCACTTCCTTATACATGAGTGCCAGCTCCTTGTTCACCACATCACTCCCAAGGGGGATTTGTTGATATATTTAGGTAGTGATGTGTGTGAACACTCTAGGACCACCGGGGCACTTTTTTCCCTCTTTAGGAGGTTTTTTTCCCCCAGCTTGTATATACGCCTATTGCCCTAATGGGCTACTTATCTTTGTACATTCTCTAGTAATATATTCAGTCTTGTGTGTTTTGCTCCAAGCTTCTTCTTCTTCCTTGTGCTGTTCGCGTGCTTCTGCAGACCTCTAACTCCAACAAATTCAAGTAGCAAAATGCATGAGAAATCATTATGATGGCTCTAGTGAATCTTACAATCATATAGCTGAATTCAAGCAGGTAATCAGAGCCGAACAAGTAGAAGATTTTTTTATCCAATATGAATCTCAGCTTTAGCTTGGTTCCAGCCATTAGATCCAAATGATTTTCAGAACATGGAACAAGTCTATCAAGAAATGATTGAAGAATTCGCTAAATTCGGAATTAAAAATAATTCTTCTTCATTAATCCATAGCTTTAAGCAAGCTCCTACAGAATCAGTGAGATTGGCAGCAAGAAGATTCAAGCAGTATGTGGACAGATGCCCAGTGGAAGAGAAAATGGTGTCATTATTTTTGGAAGGATTATTGAACGGATCATTAAGATCTCTGGTGTATGTAAAGAGAGTTCAAACTTTGCAAGAATGTATTGACCTAGAGGAAAATCTAGCGGAGGATTTGAAAATACCTCAAGGCAGTGTCAAAAGTGAAGATTCAGCCAGTAGCACATCAAACCCTAAGAACAATGTAGAGGAAATAGCCGACTTGGTAGCAAAAAAGTTGAATGTTCAAGGACAGAGGAACTACCCCAACAACCCAATGAGAGTGCCAATGCTTAGGAGATGTATGCACTATGGAGGAGATCATCCTTCTCATTTTTGTACTAGGGGAGTAGTCCCACCACCTGCTTATGCGTACAATAGACCACCTGTCCCGGGACCTCTGCAGTATTGCAGTATTGAGCAAAAATATACAAATCACAACACAGAAAATTGTCCTTACAATAGGCAATCAAGACCCATGCAACCTGTCATGAGACCTTACGGATACCCTCAGAGAGATCAAGGAGGTGAAGCCTTTAGATATCCCACATATCAACAGCAAGCACCAGTACCACGACCGTATGCTTATCAAGGATACACTCAACCACAACCAGTGTTAGGACAACAACCGCCCCATGCTCAGAATGTTGTCCCAGTGAAAATAGCTCAACCTGAAGAAAACTTAGAGAGAGCGATAGTCCCAGCCGCACCATTGACTAGTAGTGAATCATATGACACATCCTACGACCATAGTCAAGGAGCATATTCCACTTATGAAAACTCTGTGATAGAATATGGACAACTGTAAGAACCATATGCCTATGGCATGGAAGTACCAGATAGTTCCTACGGATATGAGCAGGACTATGTGTCATTGATGTACACAGCCCCTAGAGCACCCATACCCCCCCGACCTATGAACAGACCGCCTGTACCTAGAGGACCATGTTATAGATGCGGAGGTGATCATTATATCAAAGAGTGTACACTGCCAAACCCACCACCACCACAGCGAGTCTGGGAAGGATACTGTGGTGATTGTGGTAAGGAACACCTTTTCAGATATTGCCCCAAGAACCCCAACAAGGTTACATCCAATGTGCAAATCAATGTGATAGAAGTAATCAAATCATTAGGGAGCAATAAGGAATACACTGTGCCACTGAAAGCAATAACTAGAGCCAAAGCTAGAGAAACACCAGACAAAACTGGGGAAAACAATCAAAGCGATAGAGAGGTGAACACACCCACACCTCAGAGAGTTGAAGACTCGGAAGAGCCTGAAAAAAGTATTGTAAGTAATTGGACACAAAGATGGAAGAACCATAGAGATAGGATAAAAGAAAAGAAGTTACTGCAGAAGAAGGAAAATGAGAAGAGCGAACAAAACCCAAAAGAGGAACAAAAATTCGAAGAAGAAAATAAAAATGGAAAGCATAAAAAAGAAGAGGTAGGATCAGTTTTAGTAGATCCCATGCCTGAAGAATTAGCCATGTGGATTCAGTCGTACAAGGCACGAATAAGAGCAGGACCTACCATAGAACAACATGAAAGAGAATATCCTAGAGGTGACCTAGAGAAAGAGAGGTTGGAGATCTGCAAAAAATTAATAGAAGTTGCTCAACAGACCTTAGAAAAACCTGCGTTGCCATTACCCAATACCCGAATTTCCGAAAGAGAAAGAGTGCGTCATTACTAATGATCACGAGAAACCAGAAGCAGGTAAGACACATAATAGAAATTATGGTGAGGATAAAAGGGAAGGTTCAAAGGCAAGGAGTAGCTAGGTCTGTACAAGATCCAACTTACATGCCTCAAGTCTTTTTGGGTGAAGAATTTGAACCTCATGGTTGGATGGAGATTTTAGCGACCCTTGATGTATGTGTGAACGAAGAAGTAATAACTATGAATGAATGTATTGATGAGGAAGGATATGACGTTAGTCTATATGTGGTAGTCCTTTAGGAGGCTGAAGAAGGAGGAGTCATAGAAAAGGAATGGAAGGAAGACTATGAGAGCATTGAAATGGAGCAAGAACACATGGAAACAGAAAATGAAACTCAAGAAATAAGTGTCATAGCTCATGAAATAAATCAAGAACCAACACAAGAAGAGGAGCTTGGATTAGAAAAAGCAAAAATTGATGAAGAAAACAAGCCTCAAGACCAATTTGAAGTGCCCGCACACTTCAAAAAATATGAAGTAGAAGAGAGAAGAATTGCTATTCAAATGCCAAAACGAGAAGCACAGCCGGGAATAGCATACGACAACAAAGAGCAAACCAAGAAGATAGTAGTAACGTTAGAAGAAGGAGAGGAGCGATGTCTCAATGGAGGAAGAACAAGAGTTAATACGCCTCATAAGGGAATATCGGGATGTCTTTGCCTGGACCTATAAGGACTTGAAAGGAGCAGATCCATCTATATGCGCTCATAGAATCCCCATGACATCCGAAGCCAAACCTTCTAAACAAAGACCGTATACATACAATGATGTGTACTCAACAAAGATAAAGGAAGAGATAGATAAGTTGTTAGATGCTGAATTCATATATGAGATCGAACACACGGAATGGGTATCACCTTTGGTGGTTGTACCGAAAAAGAATGGGAAGTTAAGAGTATGCATAAATCTGAAAAAAGTAAATGCTGCTACCATAACAGACAGTTACCCATTACCCATCACGGATCATCTTTCGGAAAGAGTGGCAGGGAAGGAAGTGTATAGTTTTTTGGACGGCTTTTCAGGCTATAATCAGGTAGCCATTGCTCCTGAGGACCAGCATAAAACAACCTTTTCAACTGAATGGGGATTGTACGCCTTTAGGGTTATGCCTTTCGGCCTAACCAATGCCCCAGCCACTTTCCAAAGATTGATGTGCCATGTATTCAAAGAGTTCCTGAGAAAGAGTATGGAGGTATACGTGGACGATTTATGTACTTATTCAGCTGTACGATCATAGCATATCCCTGAACTAGAAAAGATCTTTGCCAAATGTCGACAATATGGAGTATGCCTCAACCCAGAAAAATGTGTCTTCATGGTTCGACAAGGAAAAATATTAGGACATATTGTCTCCAAAAATGATGAAGACCGAAGATTGCTAACGAAGTCCAAGCATTTATGGGACATTGTGGTTACTACCGAAGATTCATACATATGTATGCCATAATTGCTAGACCTCTTTATGCATTATTGACGCAATTTAACTGGACTGAAGAATGTGAGAAAGCCTTTAATGAACTAAAGAGTCGATTGAGTTCAGCACCAATCCTTCGAGTACCCAATTGGAACAAACCCTTTCACATTCACGTAGATGCTTCCAAGTTTGCCATTGGTTGCATCTTAGCTCAACCTGCAGATACAGGAAAGCTAGACCACCCTATAGCCTATGCCAGTAGACAGTTAAATCAAGCAGAGCGTAATTACACCACAACCGAGAGAGAAGGCCTAGGGATGGTGTACGCAGTAAAGAAGTTTCGACACTACTTATTGGCAAACAAATTCAAATTCTTCATTGATCATCAAGCCCTACTGTACTTAGTCAATAAGCCTTGTAATACAGGACGACTAGTATGATGGTTTCTATTGTTGATGGAATTTGATTTTGAAGTAGTAGTCAAGAAAGGAAATACCCACATAAGAGCGGATCACCTATCAAGAATGACACATGGAGAACCACCCATAGGAGTACCCGATGATCTGCCAGATACATACCTTTTTAATCTCGAAGTATGTCCACAGTGGGCAGAAAAATTGATCCCTATACTTATGCATGGACCAAAAAATGGAATCACACCAAACCGAACCCAAGACCTATGGAAGATTAAAAACCTTCATATCATTGCTGGAAGTTTGTATCACCAAGATTCAAATGGATTACTCATGAGATGCGTAGAAGAAGAGGAACAGGAAATGTGGCTTCAGAAAGCACATGTAAATCAATGGAAAACTCATCTAAATGCGAACGGAACATGGCAAACACTAAGGAGATTGGGCATATATTGGCCAACCATGCAGAGGGATGCACATAACTATGTATCAGCCTGCCCAACCTATCAAGAACGGAATCCAGAAGAGAATTCCACTCTATGCTACTCCACTGTAGCACCAAGATGGAGCATGCCTCTGGTGAAGTTCTTAAAGACCCAAGAGTACCCAGAAGGAGCCACTCTAGCAAGAAAATGAGCACTTGTAGAACAAAGTAAGGACTATGCTCTTATTGGAAAACAACTCTTCAAAAGAGGAAGAGATAATCACTTGCGAATGTGCATTCATGAAGACGAGTATCTTGCTGTTTTAGAGATGGCACATACAGGAACTGCAGGAGGACATTTCTCTGCATATAAGACAACAAAAATGATTCTCTTTGCTGGAATGTGGTGGCCAACTCTACATCAAGATGCCGTAACATATGTGCAACAATGTGATACTTGTCAACGAACAAAATATCCAATTAGAAGAGATGAGATGCCACTGAGACCCATGATGAGTGCCAGAGCTTTTACTAAATGGGGAATAGACTTCATAGGACCTATTAGCCCCCTAGCTAAAGGATCCCATGCCGAATATATAATTGTAGCCACAGATTATCTGACCAAATGGGTTGAAGCCAAAGCAACCAAGAAAAATGACGCAAGAACTATGGCCAAGTTTCTCTTTGAGAACGTTTTCACTAGATTTGGACTACCGATAGAAATTGTGAGTGATAGAGGTACGCACTTTGTGAATGAAGTTATAGAAGCCTTACTGAATGACTTCTTAGTAATTCATAAGAAATCAGCTCCTTATCACCCACACGCCAATGGACAAGCCGAAAGTTTCAATAAAATCTTATGCACCGTTCTCACAAAAATTGTGAACAATGGTAGATCTGATTGGGATAAACAATTACATCACGCTTTATGGGCATTCAGAGTAGCCTACAAAACAGCCATAGGCACTACTCCGTTTAACTTAGTGTATGGACATAATGCTATTTTACCAATTGATTTCTTAATACCCACTCTCAGAGTAGCAACAACTTATGAGTGGACGGGACATGAACTCTCAGCTCAATTGGATCAAATAGAGAAGCTTCATGAAACTAGGTTACAGGCAGTAGCAGGGATTTATGCTGCTAAAAGGTGACAAAAAGCATACTTTGATGCTCACATTAAAGACAAAAATTTGAAGGAAGGAGATTTAGTTTTGGTATATACCTTGAAACAACACGCTAAGAAGTTGCAGAAGAGAGGATATGGCCCATTAATCATCAATCACATATCCACTAGCGGAGCCATCAGCTTAGCAACCCTAGATGGAGAAGTATTACCAAACTATATCAGTGGGTGTCGAGTGAAAAAATATCTAGAACCATTGACTGAAGAAACAATGTCACAATTAATCAAGGGCAAGAATAGATGCATCGAGGAGGAAAGGATACGAGAAGAAGCGAGACAGGAAGCACTAGAACGAATTAAGAAACAGAAAGAGTGGATGAGAGAGAGAGATGAGAGATATCCACTAGGAGAAGAACTCATCCCAATGGCTAATTTTAGAGCCACTGAAAACCTAGGTCAACAGAGAACACAACCATATTTGAATGTGGGAGCAGGAAAAAAGGAATACCACTTAATGGATGCTCTCATTGACACAGGAGCCGCCATAAGTTGTATCAAGTATTCATTGTCACAAACACTCAAAGAGGAATTACGTCCATCAAAGGCACAACTGATTGGAATAGGAGGAAAGACCACCACGTGTATAGGAGAGATTACCTTACCTCTACACCTTGGCAACAACACTATGGAACAAAAACTCTTAGTATGCCACGATAAGGACTTATTGGAAGAATTAGTGCTAGGTCAAGATTGGATATACGAATATGAGGTGACTATTCAATTGGCTTTAGGATACATCTCAGCCAAGATAGGACATCGTGAAGTATTCAGTTTGCTAGACGAACGACCAATCAAAGCCGCAAGTATAGAGCCAAAAATTCACTCTAATAAACACAGTCAGGAATGTATGTTCACTAGCACTAGGGAAACCCTCATCAAGTGTTTCATGTGAGGACACACTGAATTCTGCTTGCACACCGTCTTCTGATCTAGCAAGTCACCAGAGTACCATTCAGTCTGAAACCAACCTTAGTGAAGCACCATACACAAGAGAGACTAGTTCTCCGAGTAATCCAAAGTCTGTACCTAGTAGAATATACCCCATTCCTCACACTAGACAGGCTTGGATAAGGAAGGATCAAGTAGCTACATATCTTCTACAACAAAAACATTGTCGACATCAGAACAATCCAACGGAGAAGCAGACAAATGACTTTGGACGCCGAGATCAACAACGAATTGCTAGAATATGGATTCCAAAGATAGTAATAGCCGCCCAGTCGGACCGAACACAAATATGGATTCCCAAGTCATATGCTCAAAGGAGAATCATCAGGAAGGAGGAGTCAAGACTCAGAAAAATCAGTATGCTCCAAAGGCAAGACAACCAAAGATGAACAACTGCAGGACAGAGAAGGAGTATACATTTGCACCCAAAATATTTCCAAGGTTCAAACATCAGCAAAAGCAGGCGTACAACATGAGAAGACCCACATTCATCAGGAATGTTGAAAATACAATTCATCCCAACAGAGTGAAGCAGATTTGGATGCCAAAAAGCATGACGAGCTGCATGCATCCTACAAATACTTCAAGTTGCACACATTGGGAGTTACCAGAATCCAAAGTATGCATGATAGGGCCACATTACAAGGCCACACATTCGGCACAATATTCTTCTATTTCAGGATAGTGAAGCACATTTTCCTCTTGGGAAATAGGAGAGCACTTGTACATAATTTAAAGAAAATTACTAAAAATTTAATAAACGCTTCGGCTATGAACTAACTTTTCTGTTTTTCTTTTAGACAAAAACATAAAAATATATAAAAATTATGGAAAATCTCAGGTATTACCTTTCTCACACCCACGGGGAAGGGACTACACCAATCACTCAAAGCAATGTTTATCTTAGAAAAGAGAAATGAAGGAGGAATTCTGATACTACCTTGCCACTAATTCATACTCCATATTGAGTGCAGATGGCATCCACTAATTCCGAAGAGACGCAAGTGAAAGAGGTCCGAATTCTTCCACTAGAATCTATAACAAAAGCGAGAGGCCATTGGTTTTTGGATGACCAACCGGTGTCGAACCTCATTTTTATGGCCACAATCAAGATTATGGATAGGGATCACTACTTCCCTATTATGTCGCAAGACTTCAAGAGTATTATACAAGCATTACCTCGCATGGTGGATGTCTGGACACAAGCAGGAATCGAGGCATTTCTAAAACTGCCTATCTATTTGCCAGATTTTCAAAGATGCACACAAGTGATGAATACACTTCAGCCTGTAGCGAATAGGATATCAGTTCCCGAGGCACGAGTATTGGATAAAGTGGGAACCTGGAAAACCATTCAATTCACTCATGAGTTAATCAACAAAGCTTTTGGATGGAATCAATAAGGAATCACCAATGTCAAAGAGGAATGTCATGACCCAAAAAAGAGATCCTTTTTGGATATTAACAGAACAGATATTGAAGATGTTGTCCGCTTAGTGCATCAGCACTTTTGTTTCCCGAGTATGCATAGATACACAGCCCCACAAAAGATTGTTGTACAACTACTATCTCATGCAATGAAACAAGTTGGAAACAAAGTGAATATGACTCCTTATGTCCAAGAACGATTATTTGAAGCCAAGAAGAAATGGGGTCAGAAGAAGTTTCTAAATGGCAGTTCTGCGTTAACCTTAATTATCTATGAGGCACTTGATATGAAAAATTGTCTTCGTGAGATGCCAACCTCAGAGGGGTTAGCCCAATATGCCAAATCCGCCACGGTTCCCAGGAAAAAGAAAGCAGCTATTGCCGTGGAAGAAGCAGGAACCAGTTCACAAAAACCCATGAGGGGTACAAAGCGCCTTCGAGAGGAAGAAGCCCAAGCTACACCTCAGTCAAAGAGGACACATACGTTACCAAAGATTCCTGTAGCACAAATACCAATCACAAAGAGGGACCTCTTCGCAGCCCTAGAAGAGACACATCAATACATGCAAGGGCAAGTAAATCTAAATATTCAAGGTCATCACTACAGACAAGCAAGTAACGAAAAGCAACAATGGAGTAAAGAAAAGACCCCAGAACAAGCTGCCAGATACAAAGCACTGGGCTTAGAAGATTCAAGCTCCAACGAAGAATCTAGTCCTGAGAAAGATACATTGTGTTAGACGACCGCCGGAGTGGGACAGACGTAATGACCGCCTGATATACCGGAATTATCAAAATCCGTGCAAAAAAGTTGGTACGCGCATCTTGGAAAAAGATATATAAAGCAATGTAAAGAGAATGGCGAGAGAGACGCTTGTGTATATGGTTTTAGACAGAGAGAGAGAGGGATGCCCTTTCTGAGATTGTCAGAGTTTACTTACACTATGGTGAAGCTCTGAGTATTGTTTGTGTTGATTTCTGTTCTGTCTGCGTTGCCTGCTCATACTGAAGTTCGCCGTAGTGAATGTTAAATGCCAGGTTATGTGGTTGAGTACTATTTTCGTATCGTAAGATTGTGTGCTCTTCGACCGTTGAAGTACCGTGAGTTAGTATAAGTGAATGTAGTACTGCATAAGTTGATTTGATACAGATTATTGCTTTTGGTAAATGTAACTTTTAATTGAATGTCTCGGGAAGTATTGTGGTGAGTGAGTATCGATGTTGATTAGTAACTGAGCTAGACGAGTAGTCATGCTTGATGTTATAACGAAGATTTGGGAAAATAGTATAGGGCCTCTGTTTAACAGACCCCTACCACTCCCAAGAACCCACGACGATCTGGTAATGTCTTATGGTAATGATAATTAGAGTTAACCATAGTTTACGGTGAAGCTCTGTATTACGTTAATCTTTGTTCGATAACGACTTGCGTTTGTCAGTAACACAGCATCGCTAGTTCAACACTTTAACACTTGGCGCCAGTATTCTTCGAGCTTGGGTGCTAGTTAACAAACTTCCAGCATATTATTTTCGGCGAGTCTTGCAACCATGTCTGAATCAGATATCCTAAGATGGCGACTCAGGAGGAGAGCAACTGCACAGAGAATGATAGTGCCTACATCAGACGACACTGATACTACATTACAGAATGATAGCGATGATTCAACGACTTGTGCAACGACAAAGGCACAACATAACAACAAAGCATTATTCACCGATTTCAAAATAGAACTCGACATACATTCTATGAGGAATAAGAACTGGCTTCAGAGAATCGGACTACTACAGTTTGCCAAGCTACCATGGGAGCGTTGGACAGGTAATGAAGATGCAACGACTCAGTTGCAGATTATGCGACAAACAAAAGGACAAATTCTAAATCAGGTACAATTTTCACCGCAATTAGTCGCAACAATATTTCAAGTGCCTCTGTATGACGATGACAGTATTCCTAATTGTTCGAATGACGACATGAGAAAGGATTTTGGAAACTGCGAAGGTCGTAGAAAATATTACCTGATGAAAAAAGCAGCATGCATTCGGCGTGAACAATTCAAATGGTATTTAGAGAGACTGTGTTTTATCGTCAGATTTGATTTAATGTCTAGAGAGAATTTTTCACCCTTAGTACATGCAGAAGGAGGTGGTAAAGTCAGCTGGGCTCACTGGTTGTATAACCACTTGTATACACAGATTTTTGTCGGGGACAAGCGCATGTCCCAAAAATGTAGTCGTCTGTCACTCTTTTTAGCTGCTTTATTCGAATATGCACACTTAATCAAATATCAACAGGTAAGTAATATTTGTAATCAGACACTGAGCAGACCAGGGCAAGAACAGATAGCAGAGCCCGAGGACATAGCAGAAATGCCGGACAGTCTTTTGCCGGTAACAGATGGCGATGAACAGTCGCCTATTTTGGGAACCCCTTTTAAATTATCAACCAAAAGAAGAATGGAGGATCCATCACAACAGGTAAGTGCGAAAATATTGCAGAGTAATTGTTCGGATAATAACATGAGAACAATGCAGAATAAGTTGCAGGAAGTTTCGGACTTCCTACTGCAACAACAGGAAAGCATTCAGAACATACAAGAACAGGTAACTGTCAATAAAAATCATTCCAATTCATTGATTGAACAGAATAAACAATTACAGGATGCTATGAATAGCAAGGACGGTTTATTGAAGGAAATGCAGAATGACCACAAACAACTAGTGCTAGCATTGATCGAGACCACAAGGTCTATTCAAGATTTTGAACCATGGCAGGTAGTAGTGCAGAAACAAATCCAAGAAGAGATGATAAATTTTTCCATGATGAATGTTACAATGCAGGCAGAACATGTAGTTATGCGTTCCAGAATACAAGTTTTACAGGAAATGGAAACCCAGTTATTAAATAATGAAGGCGTTGAATTGGATGCCACGTTGATGACAAAGATAGATATAGAGTCACTGAAACAACAATTGTATAATCATGTACATGATACTTGGAAACTTTTTCGTAGAAGATGGCTGAGTATACTTGTTCCCCAAATTGATCAAAGGCGGTCCTGTTTTTTGTCCAACCATGAAAACGATCTCATGACAGTCATTAAACGACAGGAAAATCAGCTTGAAGAATACAAACAGACGATTCAAGAATTGCAAAGAGAACTATTACAGGTGCAGACACAGGTGAATCGGGAGCAGAACACTGACATAAACAATCAGACGCACCAAAGTGGCGAAGAAAATACTATTAGTTTACAGAATCTACAGGGTGCTCCCAACATCATTAATGAGTCTGAACATAACTCTGAAAAAATTTTTGTGGAACTTGCGGGTTCGAGTCCACCGTGCGTGCCAGTGTTAGACGACCGCCGGAGTGGGACAGACGTAATGACTGCCTGATATACCGGAATTATCAAAATCCGTGCAAAAAAGTTGGTACGCGCATCTTGGAAAAAGATATATAAAGCAATGTAAAGAGAATGGCGAGAGAGACGCTTGTGTATATGGTTTTAGAGAGAGAGAGAGAGGGATGCCCTTTCTGAGATTGTCAGAGTTTACTTACACTATGGTGAAGCTCTGAGTATTGTTTGTGTTGATTTCTGTTCTGTCTGCGTCGCCTGCTCATACTGAAGTTCGCAGTAGTGAATGTTAAATGTCAGGTTATGTGGTTGAGTACTGTTTTCGTATCGTAAGATTGTGTGCTCTTCGACCGTTGAAGTACCTTGAGTTAGTATAAGTGAATGTAGTACTGCATAAGTTGATTTGATACAGATTATTGCTTTTGGTAAATGTAACTTTTAATTGAATGTCTCGGGAAGTATTGTGGTGAGTGAATATGTCTGATTCACTCTGTTTGATATATTATATGTTCATGAATCTGTAGAAGGGACAATTGTTCTGTTCTTCGAGTAAACTGATCTGGAGAATTTCGGACGTAGGAATCTAAGAACCAAGTATCGATGTTGATTAGTAACTGAGCTAGACGAGTAGTCTGTTATGCCTAGCCGACCAACCATAATGGCTTATTATTCCAGGCTCATGTTCTTGCCAAGTATATATATGCAAACGTTCGAGGAAGCATTTTTTACAGGATTTTTTGAGATAGATTCTGAAATCTTTTTAAAGATGTCATCTAATTTGAATGCCAGATTAGTGGCATATGAATTGAGTTTCTTCGTCGACCACAGACAACCACCTAACGATGGCGTAAAGGCAGAACAATGGAAACAGTTAATGGTACGTGAAGCCAATCTGCTTAATGACACAGAGCAAAAAGTGTATAGAACATACGCCCATCGCTTGTCAAAGCTTGTCAGGGACGACAGAGTCCAGGAGGGGGGCAGTGTTCAGGGAGAATCAAGCAAAAAGAAGAAAAGAAGAAAACAACGAAAGAAGCTTCACTAGAAAGATCATATCTGAAGACATATCTCTGCAAGAAGCCCCGCAGGGGCACAACACCCATCTCTGCACAGAGCCCCGCAGGGGCACAGATCAAGGAAAAAGCACGCAGCTGGAAGGAGGAACCAGGGCTAGGAAAGTATCCATGAAGAAGTGCACGAAGATATTCAGCGGTTCCATAGCCACATGAGGGTTCTTCAACCTCTTGACCAACAGAAGGTTCAGATCAAGGCTGAAGAGCTACATCCTCATATGTCTACAAATGGCGTGCGTGGCAACCCGAATTAACAGGCAAACCAAATGCATCAGGCCTAGAGGAGGTCAAGACAAATATCGAACAGGGCCTTTAAAACGGAACGCCAGTCTGACTGACAGGCAAAACTGACCAAGGGTTGCACGCAGGGAAAAGAAGGTGAACAAGCTTAAGTAAAACATCAGGGTCCGATGTGTGCAACCAGGACAAATCAGAGGACCACTAAAACGTAATGCAAGACTGATGAACAGGCAGAACTGACCAAGGGATGCGTGCGATGACAGAGACAAACAAGAAGTAAAGC
This sequence comes from Ceratopteris richardii, assembly GCA_020310875.1. Taxonomy (NCBI): domain Eukaryota; kingdom Viridiplantae; phylum Streptophyta; class Polypodiopsida; order Polypodiales; family Pteridaceae; genus Ceratopteris; species Ceratopteris richardii. The sequence goes on from CM035426.1 coordinate 7,720,410, forward strand.
CTGTCAAGGGACGACAAAGACAAAGAGGGGGAGAGTGTTGCAGAGCTAAAGAGAACACAAGGCAGAGAAAAAGACGGGCCCCAAAATTTTCCGATTTGGACACCCAATTTTTGTATTATAACCATTCTTGTAATATATTTTCCGATGTAAATGCACTAGAGAAGTCCTCTAGATGCATCCTCACAGAAGATTAGAAGCTTACCCATGTAAATTAGTAGGAAATTAGTCTTTTAGTGAATAAAGTGCCGGTCTCTTGTATGAAAGGACCATTTTTAGGGCACAAGTATATAAGTCAATTTGTGACTCTTTGTAAAGACTTTTTGCCATTGTGAGAATCAACAGCACAGAAATTCGAATTTGTGTCTTCTCCTCTCTGTATCTTCTTCTTTGTGAGCTTGTGTGCATGTGTGTTGCTTGGAAAGAGTGTTAGGAAGTGTTGTCTATCCATGAAAGTGTTTGTTTGTTGTTGTTAAGGTGTGTGCGAAGTGTAGGAAGTGCTGAAGTGTAGGAAGGTTTTCCTGCGACTCAGTATTTTGCTCATAACTTGACATAGGAGTGTCAGAATTGAGTGAAACCACTGCCATTGGATGCATCTTCTCAAGAGCTTCAAAACGCATATGCTATTTGCTATATTTGGAGTTTGGAGCTGAGAGAAAAGCTAAATTTACTGTCGGCTGTTGTTCCAAGTATCGTGACACCATAACTGACAGTTGAAGCTTGTGTGGATCAGTCTTTACCTTGTTTGCACTCTTTGAGTAGTTCATTTTCATTGATCATCATTTGAATGCATGTCTTCATACACTCGGCTAGGTTTGTATACTCATCGGATTGATAATTAAAGCGTGAATCCCCACTATATGCAGTTGAGGGGCATTGAGGTATAGTCTCTTTCTCCACAAGTCCCTAAGTTGGTGCTTAGGTACACAGCTATCTAGTGGGAAACAGAGCTAGCAGCTACAAAAGAAGAGTTATTCCAGAAAGCACAAGCTTTGACTGTAGAATCAGAGTGACTATACAGTTGAAGAAGGAGTTAGAAGCCACTCAAAAGGAAAGACTGGCATATTTCAAGACCATAGAATTTCAGGCCCAACAATTGCATCGGCTGGAGAATATGCTTAGTAACCAAATTGAGAAATTGAAAAAGATTGAAGCCGAAGTCGAAGATGAAAAAATCCGGTGTAAAGGAGCTTTGAAAAATGACATCTATTTACAAGTCTTTTGTGGTTGAGCAGAGTCATTCTATAATAGATAAAGCTGCTACGGCAAGTTCTTCAAGCTCGGATGATCAATTTCTTGATGTGAAGCATGTACAAAAATTACTCAAAGCTTTATAGAAGAAGATTAAACGTAGTTTTGAAGAAGTCGCACACTGTACATACAAGGTCCGTCGATGATGATTTTTTTGCATCGGGTTCGAGTCCACTATGCATGCCACTGTTAGGCTATCAGTATTGTAAGTTGTAATTTTTCATATGTTTGATGGTATCATATTGGCCAACCATTGTAATTTGTTCATGAGTAATACAAAGAAGAGTCCCATTTGTGTGAGCCCAACACAACGAGTCCGCAAGACCCATTTGTGATGGAGGAGCACTATGCAAATAGACTTCTCTCATTGGTGTATTGGTATTTCTGAATCAGTGGTTTGTCAGTGCACTATGAAGGGCTTTGGTGCGTAGAACAAGAGGAGCAAGGAGGAGATGGAGGGAGAGAGAGGAGAGAAGAGATGTGCACATATGTGTGAGAGCCTCGAAACCCACATAATGATCTCCGTTGAGGCAATGCTCTTTATATGATGTATATATATGAATATAAGGGTAAGATCACATGATCCTTACATCCCCAACAATCCCACTTAAGGGTCAATGTGACCATAAGTGAAAAATATACAAAGAATGATGTAGGACTATACAATAATGTAAAAGAAGAGTCCGAATCTCAACCCATATAGATCAACCTACACCAACTGCCTTGAACAAGGTGTATCCATGCACCTCAAACTGCTCTAGACTCATATCGACAAGAGTCGAGCTCAGATATGACTGATGCAAGAACTGATGAAGTTCTTGCAAAGCTCCCACTTGCTCTATGCCTGCACCAATCATCGAATGACTGACAACTCCAAGTGCAAATGCTCCAGTAGTAGTTGCAATGTCTAGTCTCGAGCATAACAACTCGTACGTCAAACTCTCAAAAGCTGATGAAACATGTGATATCCTGGCTAACTTAAGTATGTTAGCCATGCTTGTATCCAAGGCATCCAAAGCACCATTGTCAAGACCAACATGTCCTGACATATCTGTGTCAAGGTCCTAATCTGAAATCTCCTTCATCTTTGTGAAATAATCAGTCACACTTTGCTTGGGGATTTTCTTCATTGTTGTGAACTCCATCCACAATTGGTTCTTCCTTGCTCGAGTGTTGGAGGAGAAGAAAGAAGCAAGTGCATTCCAAGTCTATCTTGATGTCTTGCATCCCTTGACATGAGGTAAAAGAAAATCAAAGATTGAGTTTAGAATATAGGACCTTGCAAGTGCATCCTTTGAACACCAATTTGAAAGTATTTCCTCTTCTTCATGTGATGGTTGCCCTTTGTTCCTTATGGTTGGCATAACTTCAACTCCAGACGTGTATCCAAATAGATTCCTCCCTTGAAGATAAGCCTCCATCCTTAGAGACCATGCTAGGTAGTTGTTTCTATCCAATTTGACAATTTTTGGTGGAAATCCATCTCCCATGTTGATTGACTATGCTCTCATACTACTGTAAAGAGAGATGGTGAATGCAATCCGAAGATGAGTTGGCGCTACTACAACTAGATTCACACCAGCCAATTGCGACTTCAGAGTTGGTTAGTAGACCCTTTGAGCTTCTTAAATCCACAAAAAAAACCCAAGTGTTTTGGAACAAGTATCTCAAAGGTTTGAGTTAAGATAGAATAGTTGCAAAATGACTAGCTCCCAAAACTTGCTATTTTTGTACATACACCTGCTGGAAAAATGAACAATGCTCACAAAATGGTAGGAATTAGAAAAATTGATTTTGGAAATATCAATAGACTTATATATCTTGCTATTCCAAGTTAAAACACTTCAATTGATCAATTGAGGGCTGAGTAAAAGATTTCGCAAAATCAAGAACACCCCCGCCATTTTCGAGGCTCTGCAGAGATTTGACTAGTGAGTAGAAAAACATAGATTTCTCATAAAAGGTAAATTGAATGACCATGAAATTTTGTACAAATGAACTAAACGTAGAGAAAAATCCAATGCACTTTAAAACTCTGAAAAAGATACATGTAGGCCGAGATAGGAGCTTATGAATTACTATTCTAAGTGAGTATAACAGAGAATAAAACAGAGAAGAAGTAAATGATGAATGTATAGATTCACATATAATTACAACTAGATTGGTAGTGAATACTTGCACAATGGGATTAGAATGATAGAGCTATGGAGTAAGCTCTTCAATCTCTACAAATAAACATGAAGTGGGCACCAATCAAGCTCTCTTAATGGCAACTTCCTTCTTGCTCTTTTAATAGCTACTTTTGGAGGTAGTTTTGAATTTGAATTCAAATAACTTCACCTAAAAGTGATGTTAAGAATTAGGACATATTCTCTCAGCTGATGGATTCATGGTTTTAGGTAGTTAGAGCCACGAATTTCCTTTTTACATCATGGATGACTTAAGCCATTCTTTCTTTCACAATTACAAGAGATAAAATATACTCTTTTACAAGAGGTGTTCATATTTCTACAATGACTACAAATGAACATAAATCAAATCATATCAAGCATGTAGACTTGGATAAAATGCACCAACACAAGTAGAATCAGCTTCCTCACTCTATCCAGTCCAAAATGTCCTCCCACCATGCCTTGGTGAGCGATTTCATGGACACACAGTCTTAGGTATCTGTCTCTTTCGTGCTTGTATAAATCATCTCAAATGAGTGTTTAGCCTAGTGCTTCATGTTCTAAGCTATTTTGTGTGGACAATGTCATCTCTTGAGGGAATGTTTTTCATCCTCAAGAAGGCTACTACAAGTTCGCTCAAATCTAGCACTAAAGACACTTTATATAGAGTGGCATGTTCCATCGGTGGTCTAACAACATAGATTGGGCATTCCTTACACATCCTATGGACATCTACTTCCATTGTTGGCTAATATACACCTAATCATTGCCAAGTCTCTAGGGTTTGATGTTTAGAGTGATGTTGTTGTAGTGCGCCTACATATGCTACTTGAAACCACTTTGCATGCTCATCTTCATCCATGCTGCAAGCCAATATGCCTTGATTGGTGTGCTTATAAGCACTACCTACTAATATGTGATGTTTTTGAGACCTGATCACTACTTCTTTATCTTTAGCTCTCAGTATGGGATGCTTGGGTCCAAAGTTTAGAATAGGCATGATAGTTTTAGCCTAGTTAGGCACTACTTCTAGATTGAACATGTAAGCATCAAGAAGTTCATCTGATACTCCTTGAGGAGGCTCTCCTGAGGTGAGTTAGAAAGGTGATCAACTCTTAAGTGAGCCATGTCTTTCTTAACCACAACTTGGAATTCATATTCCATCAGTAAGAGGAACCATCTTACTAATCTGCCAATATTGCAAGGTTAGTTCACAAGATAGAGTAATGCTTGATGTCTGTAAAAAAGTTAAACTTATTTGCAAGCAAATAATTTCTAAACTTTTTAACTGCATACACCATGCCTAATCCTCATCTTTTGATAGTGGTATAATTTTTTTTAGCCACATTCAATTGTCTACTGGCATAAGTCTATATCACCTTCACCAATAGCTTTTACAAGTACACACCCAATAGCGTAATTGAATGCGTCCACATGAACATGGAATGGCTTGTTCCAAACTGGTGTAGTCAAGATTCGTGCTAAACACAATCATTGCTTAAGATCATTAAAGGAGTTTTAACATCCTTTTGTCCACTCAAATTTATTCAAAAGGTTGTATAAAGGCTTTGCAATGATCGCATACGTATGAATAAATCATTGTTGATAACCACAATGCCCCATGAGAGCTTTTACTTCTTTAAAAGTTCTTTGGCCTACGTAGCTCTGCAATAGCTCTAACTTTATCCTCTTGCATGGTTATTCCATTCTTTGAAACTATGTGTCCTAGAATCTTTCCTTGTCATACCATAAAACACACTTTCTTGGTTTAGGCAGACCTGATATTCTCTACATTTGTAAAAGATTTGTCTCAACTCAGGTATATGTGTTTTTCTAATGTTGGAATGAGCACATAGATCATCAACTTAGACTTCCAAGTTTTTATGCAATAAATCTTTAAGTACATGGCACATCAGCCTTTAGAAGTAGCTGGTGCATTGGTAACACCAAATGGCCTTACTCAAAATGTGAATATGCCCCATTATGTGGAAAAAGCTACCTTATGCTGGTCTTCTAGGGCAATGGCTACTTGATTGTAGCTAGAGAACTTATCAAGGAAGCTGTATACTTCCTTGCCTACTACTCTTTTTAATAAGTGCTCAGTATGAAGCACATAACTATCTCTAATATTGGCTATGTTAACCTTCTTCAAGCTAATTCATACATGTAACTTGCCATTCTTTTTGGAGACCACTACAATGGGTGACCACTGTCACCCATTTAGTATGCTCAATCTCATAGATAAATCCAGCGTCAACCAGTCTACCAATTTCTTCTTTTATTTTGGTTGCATAAGTGTCATTATAGGTGTATGGCTTTTGCTTAGAAGGTTTGGCATATGAGGTCATGGGAGTTCTATGTGATCATATGTTAGGGTCTACTCCTTTTAGGTCCTTATAACTCCATGCAAAAACATCTGTATATTATCTTAGCAAGGCTATCAACTCTTGCTCCTTGTCCTCTATCAAATCATGTCCTATGTACGTGCATCATTCTTCATTATCTTCTAAGGTCACAAAAACTTTCTTGCTCTTCTCTTTGCTATCATAAGCCACTCCTGTGATTGCTTCTCGTTTAGGCATTATGGTCATAACTTTCCTATCCTCTACATCATACTTCTTGAAGTTTTCAAGAGCCTCAACTAAGGATTCTTCCTTTTCTAGTAGGATTTTTTTCTTCTTTGTTTTCTTGCCTTCACTCTTAGTAGTTATTTGTGTGGTTAACCTCACATTGTTCATAACCTCTTCCCATCCTTGAGGGTGAGCTTCTACTACATGCACATATTCCTCTTCTAATGCACAATAAGGATCCATAATAATTGATTCTAATTCCGAGTCACTTGCTTGTTCAAGTTTTTCCATGATTGGTTCACACTCTTCGGTAACTGAATCACACATGATTGGTTCTATAGTGAAATTTGAATTTTATAGCCATCTTCGTCATAGTGGGGTGTCCATTGTTCTTCATAGATAGCTATGTTCATTGTGGCTAGGATTTTTGCCCACCCATGAGGTTCAAACTCTTCATTCAGAAATACTATAGGTGCATAGGCTAGGTCTCTAATTGATCTATAAGGTTTGTTCGCACCTACCTCTCTAGCGTTTTCTCTTTTCTCTTCTTCTCTATGAGATTATTCATTGAGAGTGACTTTATTAGTGATGCTTAAGTGTTGCAAATACAAGGAATTGGTTCCCCAATCATGCACTACCTACAACTATCTCATGAATGCTCTTCCCAAAATCATCCCATAGGCCTAGTTTTTGCTAAAGTCACATATGGCAAAAGTATGTTCAAACTCTACACCACAAGTAGTGCGAGTTATCACTTTAGTCCTAACAACCTCTCTATGTGACCATCAGACATCTCTAATTTCATTCTTGTTGGCTTGAGTGCTCGTTTGCCCCAATGCTTCCATAGGGAAGTGGTAGCAATGCCAACTCTGGTGCTTGAGTCTAAAATCGCCTTTGTGATATAAATGTGATAGGTGATTGGGAGATATGTATTTCCTTCTTCTCCTTCACTCATGTCTCCTATCTTATCCAAGGGTATTTTTGGTACGGTCTTATGTGCTCCTACCAAGGAGTGAGATTCGGCTACTTTTGGCACTTGATTAGCTATGTGTTTCCATAATTCTGGTTTTACTTTTAGTAGCTCCTCTAAAGTCACATGACATTTCACTTTAGTATTCTTCACTACATCTGTATTCCTAGTTAAGTCCGAGTCTTCGTTTCTTACCATGATCGTGGTTGCTCTCATGCAGGTGGACTTTGCTTCCCATGGACCTATGAAATGAGGCGATTTTTGTAGGGAGTTATACTCAAAGTGTAGGCTGCTTCTTGCTCAACCAAGATATGCATGAGCTATGAAGCATGAAGCAAAAACCATTAGTGGACACACGAGTGTCATAGCAACCAGCTCAATCAAAGTAAAAAAAAAGCATGTAAATCTGGTGGTAGTGATCCCCCCTCGGGATAAAACAATCCAAGTAGCCGGTTACCAGTCAAGTAGCGAAAGATGCACTTAATTGCTTGCCAATGCTTGACTCTTGGCCAAATCATAAACCTTCTCATCTGTGAGACAACAAATTGAATATCTAGACAAGTAATGCATAAGTAAATCAAGCATCCAACTGCCTGCTGATAGAGAACAACATCAAATGCATCTCCACCATCATGAAGACTCAATCGTAAAGATGTCTCTGTATGAGTGGCAATAGGTTTACACTCTTCAAGGCCAAAATGATGTAATAATGTGTCAATATATTTTGTTTGACACAAACCCATTACACCATCAACTTGCAATAAACGGAATGCCCAAATAATGATGCAAATGCCCCAAATCAAACATCTCAAATAAGGCATGAAAATCAGCCTTAAAATTAGTGATATGCTTCTCATGAGGACTAGTGAGCAGCGTGTCATCATCATACACAACAATGATCACAAGCACATCATTAGCATGCTTAACATATAAGGTGCTATCAATTGGACTGTTCTACAAGTGCATCATGTAAATCTGCATAAGAAATGGAATGATTTGCATCATCACGTGAAAACTATAAAGGCTGAGAATTTGCCTCAATGGGACTAGCACTAGACTGTCCACTTGTAAAAAGAGGCAGCAAAGTATCATACATGTCTTTGGAGCCAACAAATGTCTCCTTCATACATGAAAGTAAAGACTGAATAGCATCTTCCACAAAAACAACATCACGGCTAACCAAAATGCATTTAGTTTGTGGATGATATAGATGATAGTCTTTGCTTTCAGATATGTATCCAACAAAAATACATTTTATTTCTTTATCATCCAATTTCCTATAATGTTGTTCAGGCACTAATGTATATATGCCAGACAACCAAAAACACAGAGATGAGCAACAAATGGCTTGCGACCATGCCAAGCCTCATATGGAGTGATAGACTATAGTGCTTTAGTGGAACACGTATTAAGTACATATGCTGCACACATGACAACCCCAAGCAAGAAACTATGTGGCAAAGCCTGACTCTTGACCATACACCTCACCATCTCCATGAGTGACCTGTTCTTCCATTCAAAAACTCCATTTTGTTGAGGTGTATATGACACTATACACTAGTGTTTTATCCCACGTTCAACTAGAAATGCATTAAATTCAGAAGACATATATTCCCCCCCTTGATCAGAACGAAGGGTGCCCATTTTACATGCTGACAAATTTTCAGCCAAAACCAAGAACTGTTTGAAGCACATGAACACTTCGGACTTTTCTTTCAATGGATATACCCATGTATGCCTCGAGAAATCATCAATGAAAGTCATGAAGTAAAGATAGTTTCCAAAAGAGGATGTCCGCATAGGACCACATACATCACTATGTACAAGCTGCAATTTCTGAGTAGCCTGAACTGAACCATCTTTTGGAAAGGAGGAACACTGCATTTGCCCAAAATACAGCCTTCAGAGACATGTTTTCTAGGTGCCTCAAGTTTGGGCAAAGAGGACACCATTTCAGATTTCTGCAGGTGTAGAAAACTAGCAACATTTAGATGACCAAAGCGTGCATGCCAAAGCTTTGCATCTGACATAACCTGAGAATCATGTACTACACATGCTAAATCATTCATAGATTTTCATAGTCTATGAGCTTATATAGCCCAAGATATAAAATGCCAAAAGCAATAATCATGTCACCATTTGATAGATCATGAATTGTATGTCTGTCATCAAAAAATTTCACAACCAAGCCAATCTTGGCTAATGTGAGAACTAAAAACTGATTTTTCTTGATCCGTGGCAGAAATAAAGCATCCGACAAAGTGAACGAACTACCATCAGTAGTAGTCAAAATGATCTTACCAACTCCCATGACAGAATAAGAGGAGTGGTTGGCACATGTGACAGTATTCCTTGTAGGGGCAGGCTCAAGTGAAGTGAAGAAACTGCGCTATGAGGTAATATGTTTGGTTGCCCCACTATCAAAATACCAAACATCTGAGTCTACTGCAGACATACACTACTCATGAGAAGATGGGTCAAAATTGCAGATAGAATTAAACACCCATTCTTCATTCTACACAAGATCTGTAAGCTCTATTTTGGGTATAGAGGCCTCTGCAACAACCATTCTAGCCTGTTTTTTCTTTGCCACTTTTGCAGCCAATTTTGGACAGTTCTTTATGATATGATCATTTCCTTTACAATACTTACAAAAGAATTTCTACTTTTCTGATTTCTTCTCATGTTTGTCTTCCTTTTTCAAATGTGCAGCATTTGCAGATTTCTATTTACTAGTAGATGAGGTCCATTTACCTTTGCCCTTCTGACTAGCCACGAAAGGTTGATCTGCAACACGCATAATGGACCTGTTTTGCCTAGACTGATCTTCCTACAACAGAACAGAGACGAACTCCTCAAATGTCAAGGCATTTGGATTGCCTTTCATCATCAAACAAAGAGTAGAAGCAAAACTCTGATATGAATAAGGAAGACCATTCAAAGCGGTCTGCATAAGTGAGTTATCTAGTATAACTTCATCAGCAAAAATCAACTGTTCCTTTAAGTCTTTGATCTTTGTTAGGAAACTGTCCATAGAATCACCTTCATTCAAATGCTCACTCTCCAACTATTTTTGGAGGTTAGTAACATGATCCTCATTCCTAGCTTGGTACAATGTGGTAAGTGTATCCCAAGCATCTTTAGTTGTTCTGCAAGAGTGAATGTGAGAAATAATGGCACATTTGACAGACAAGGCTATCAATGCATGTGCTTGAGCATCTCTGCCATCCCAAGGGATTTGCTCTACAGTAGGTGTTGGGAATGTAAGGATCATGTGACCTTACCCCATATTCATATATATACATCATATATAGAGCATTGCCTCAAGAGAGATCATTATGTGTGTTCGAGGCTCCCACGCATATGTGCACGTCTATCCTCTCCCCTCTCTCTCGTTCCACCTCCTCCTTGCTCCTCTTGTTCTACACACCAAACCCCTTCATTGGTATGTTGAAGGCAAGAAGGCTTGTGTGCAAGAAGCTTCAATGGAAGCTTAGGTCACAAGAGGTAAAAGTGCAGATCGACATCTGTCAATAGCATTTCAGTATTCTCGCCATAATTCAAGCTAGGAAGTTTGGAGTGATGCGTTTTAAAGTTTTGTGTGTAGCTAAGGTAGAGGACTACTGTTGGCAGTATACGAGAAGAGGAAAGTACGAGGATACAAGTAGATCTAGCACTAAGGCAACCCTTTATTTTTTCTCAAAACCCTTACACCATTTAAAAGTGATTCTCATCACTAAAAACCCCTGTAAATACCATTTTCACCTTTTTGTAGCTCCATTTTGTACAAGACAAGGAGTCCTTGAGCTTGAGGAGCCTTAGAAGTAGTTGCCTACCGATTTTCATATTTTTTAGACCTCGTTTGAGCCCTCAAATAAGCCCTGGAACCTAATTTTTAACTAGGCTGGACACTAGGTCTGGACAGGGCCAAAGCTAGTCAAAACTATAAATAGAGCTAGAGAGCTCATTTTTGGGCTAGCTTCTTGTAGTTTTGAGCTTGTATGAGAACTTGGTTGCAATAGAAGTGATTCCATTGTGCGCGTGTGTGTATGTGTGTGCATGTTAGTGTGCTTCTCACTCACACATTTGTGCCTTCACTTGCTCGAGGTCTTCATACCATCCTCATGTCTTCCCAGATTGACATTAAAGGAGGTGCTACTCATCACTGAGCTACACCAAATTTTGACGCCGTTGCCAGGGATTCGAGCTTTGAGGACGAGCGTGTGATGGTAAGACGTAGAGAGGACGCGTTGGAATGGTAAGTAGTCGGTAAATTTCTGATTTTTCTCCATCTCCATCTCCATCTTCACCTCCTTCTCCATCTCCACCTCCACCTCCTTCTCCACTACATATTCCCTCTTCCCTGTCATTCCCCTCATTTGTTGTGCGCGAGTTTGAGAGAGAGCGAGCGTGTGTGTTCTTGTTTTGTGTGTTTTTGCATGTTTCTTGCAGGTTGCAGCTCCATCATCATCTCCAGCAAGCTCAGCAGGTACGGAATCTATCTGCACAGTCCCCGAGGCGTTGAGCTCGAGCTATCGCGACACTACAAAAACTTCGACTAATCGCGTTTCTGAGTGCACCACGACACTGCGCAGTCCTAGAGCTCCCAAGATCACTAGACAGAACAAAAAAATTCACCATATCCCGAGCTATCGCGACACCTCGAGGTATCGCGACACTCACGACCTATCGCGACACCTCACGACCTATCGCGACACCTCACGACCTATCGCGACACCTCACGAGCTATCGCGACACCTGGGAGTATCGTGACACCTGGGAGTATCGCGACACCTCACGACCTATCGCGACACCTCACGACCTATCACGACACCTCACGACCTATCGCGACACCTGACGACATATCGCGACACTTCACGACCTATCGCGACACTTGGGAGTATCGCGACACCTCACGACCTATCGCGACACCTCACGAGCTATCGCGACACTTGGGAGTATCGCAACACCTCACGACCTATCGCGACACCTCACGACCTATCGCGACACCTCACGAGCTATCGTGACACTTGGGAGTATCGCGACACTTCGACCCGACCTATCGCGATACAGGGGCTTAACGCATGAAAATTTAGAGTAATTTAATTGACTGAATTAAGGTATCCTTGGGCTTAATCTTGGACACATTGGGAGGATATAAGAGCCTTAGGAGTGGGCAAAAGACCTAGAAACCAGGGAGGAATTTCTTGAACCCTGAGAGCCTGTTTGGACCCCTAAGTGCCTGAAGGGTCATAACTTCACCATACGAACTCCGATTGATGAGATTTTGGTCTCGTTGGAACATCATACGTGGAGTTTTAGAACATGTATTTTCAAGTTGGCCTTTAGGTGAGACTAGATGGTCCTAAGATTGAGGGGGTACAGTGAGTTACTCCAGGGGGGACTGAAAATATTGATGTGTGTCTTTCAATTACTTGTGGTAATAGAGCAATACTGACTGGTGAGCTTTTGCAGGAACATTGTGTGCACTCAAGGCAATCCAAAGCAAGCTAGCAAGGGTGAGTACCAAGCTTGGGAGAAGGCTTCCTAGGCTTGTGTAGCAGTTTGGTCAACCAGCCAATTGAGGTTGGAAGATCTCTCAACCCTCCTTTGTCAATTCCTAGCCTAGGCTAAGTACGACTTAGGTGTGGTAATTAATTAGGGCAACGTTAGGCACGAATCAAGTCCAAGAGAATTAATCAATCAAGTGCAAGAATTAAGTAGGTCTTAAGTGCAAAAACCCTAAGGGACAAAAGGTAAACTGGAGTCGATCACTTATCAAGTGTGAAATTCACTTAAGTACTCCTGACGACGCGATTTCAGACAAGATCATAAACATAATATTCAACTCAAAAGAACAAAGTGATTGGTGCAAATTAACCTGCAACGAGAGTGTGCTTGGGTCCAAGGGGGTAGATAAATCAGGCATATGAACCTTAGATCAGGCAGACACTTAGGCCGAGATAGACAAAGCCTCAGATCTTCTGAAGCTAGTGTCAATCACACTGCCAGGTCTTGGGCCCAGCAGTTGAGTGATTACCCATACACTCCCAGATCAGAAACAAGTGATTCTGAGATGTCCTATCACATGGAGAGACCAGTAGGTAGTTCAGGGGTGGCTTATCTAGAAAAGCCAGAGGGACCTTACAAGACTCAATTGGAATACATCAGGACGAATCGTCTAGGTGCTCGCATCTACGAAGACGGACTGAGAAGATCTGTGGTCCAGATTAAGAACCCCGATCAACCCCATGGATTAGACCATCCAGTAGTCAAGTTTGAGAATGGAGCATACCTAGATAAAGAGGGGACTATATATGTAGTCACCACTCTTCCTGATAGAACTGATGAGTTTGGAAATGTGATTGCGGAGACCAACATGGGTGATATAGAGCAAGGGAACTTAGAGAGAGAGCCAAGAACTCCCCGTGGTAAATCTGTCTTGACCAGAATCATGACTCCAGTGGATTCCACAGGATAATAAAAGCATAGATCTGCTTTTAAACCGAGAAACCGATGAGGCTTTTTGGAGATATAAATCTGCTCAACCTCAGGAAGTGAGTGCCCTCACAATCTATGAGTTTAAAGACCCTGATAGCCCAGGCCAAGTAACCTACCTAGACAATGCATCAGAAAGAATCTTCATGGTCACTGAGCATGGCAGACATGCCTACACATGGAAGGGTGAATTTGTTTTTCCCCAACCACGGACTAATGTGTCATATAGTCACCAAGGAGCTAGGACCTCCCAAGCTCATGGAGCTCAAAGAGATAGAAGTAGAGACAAACCTGAGGTAAGTTTTGCCAACTCCCTGGGAAGAGAAAGAACGAGAACGGAAAGGAATAGAGTGGAACCTGAGAGACATAGAACCCCATGGAATCAAAGGAATGCTAACGATTTTCCTTTGCCAAGGCCGAGAGAACACACTAGGACCCTGCGACCAACTCAACTGGTGAAGTCCATGAAGAATTATTTCGATGGCACAGGAGACCCTTATGACCATGTGGCGGAATTTCGGCAAGTATTGAAAGCTGAACAGGTAGAGGACCTATTCACACAATATAATGCTTTTGGTCTAACCCTTAGGAACACTGCCCTTACGTGGTTTCAACCACTGAACGAGAGGCATTTCAGAAACATAGACCAGCTCTTAGAGGCATTTATCATTGAGTTTTCTAAGAGTGGAATCAGGCACAACACTTCCTCACTAATTTATAGCTTCAAACAAACACCTCAAGAGACGGTCAGACTAGCTGGAAGAAGATTTAGGCAATACCTGGAGAGATGCCCGATGCCGGAGTTACCCACACCAGCCAAACAAGTGGCCTTGTTCTTAGATGGATTGTTGAGCACCAAGCTCAGGTCATATGTGTATCTGAAGGACCCCAGAACTATAGAAGAGTGCGTGCGCATGTGCATAGACATTGAGGACAATTTAGGCGAGGAGTTAGAACTGTCAAAAATCTATAAGGATTCTGATAGCTCTAGTAGCCTCACATCTGGTCAATCCACATCCATTGAGGAACTTGCAGAGAAGGTAGCTCAAAAACTAGGTGTCTCTAGCAAACAAATTCCGAGATTTGCCCCAGTTAAGTGGTGTTACACTTGTGGCGGTGACCATATGGCAAATGTATGTCCCATTATGGCCCAACCCCAAGCGAATCCTAGTAGCCAGTACTGCACCATAGAGCGTAGGTACACCAACCACACTGCACAAGACTGCCCATATAACAAACAAATTGTTAGGCAAAATTACCCTCAGCCATATCCACAACAGGTTAGATACCAGAATCAGTACCCACCACAACAATACAACAGACCACAGCAAACTTATCAGCCACCTTATCAAGGGCAGCAGAGACCTCAACCAGTCCTAGTGCAGCAACCCCCTGCTCCAACCAATGTGATCCCAGTGAAATATGCATCTGCTAAAGAAAATCCGAATAGAGCCATAGTCCTAGTCACCCCATTGCTATCAGACAGTGATCCAAGTGACCATAGTTTTGACTCCACACATATTGATAGCCCACAGGCTTACTACATGCAGTCACCCGAGCATAACGAGTCATACTATTATGAGGACCCAAGTGAAAGTAGTGGGGAACCTGAGTATGCCAATGTCATGTACACAAACCCCAACTCTAGACCTCAACCTAGGCAGGTACGACCTCCATTTCCTAGAGGACCATGCTTCAGATGTCAGGGAGATCACCTTATACGTGATTGTCCACTGCCTGCCCCTACACAACCTCAACCAGTAACCATTCAGGGTTTCTGTCAAGACTGCGGGAAAGAGCATCTCCTACGAGATTGCCCAAAGAACCCTAATAACATGCCTAAAATCACTCCTATCAATGTTGTTGGGTTAGTTGTAGACTCCACAGGGAGTGTGACTTCCACTGCACCTGTGCAAGTGATCACAAGAGCCCAGGCACTACAACAAAACCAAGGTGTTGGTCAGGAAAAGAGCCCCGAGGTGAGTGAAACAGAGAGCATAACCAAAAAGAGGACTAGAGCCTGGAAGGATAGTCGTGAAAGAATGAAAAAGCAATGGGCAAAAAAGATGAGCGAACTTGAAGAAAGCTTGAGAGAAACCAAAGCAAAAATCATAGAGATCACATCTCAACCGCACTCTCACACATTCCCACCGCTACCATCCCCATCACCCTCCATCCCTCCACCCTCTAATACACCCCACGTAACCCACCCACCACCCCGAGTAGGATCAGTATTAGCTGATCCCACTCCTGAAGACATAGACATGATGCTTAAAGCATATCAGGCCAGAATCCAAGAAGGGCCAAATGTAACGAATCATGACAAGTGCTACCCTAGAGCTGACCTAGAGATAGAAAGAACCAAGCTTTGCGCGAAAATGGTCGCATTGGCTCAGACTATGTTTGAAGCCAGTCGCCTTTTCAATTACTCGGGCTCAGCCAAGACACAATTACACTTGGATGGACTTCTAGAGAAGTTAGAGGGCATAATTGCAAGATCTGCCAAGGAAGAAAAAAATCAAGAAAGAGATAAAGCAAGCAAAAACATGACCCATCCCCCACCGAAAGCTTATGTGCCCAATTCCACTGAACCAGACAACCCCCCCTCCCTAGAAAGAATAGAGAGGCTAATTGCACAATCAGAAAAGGAACCCGCCTCTCAAAATAAGGGCAAGGCAAGTGAGAACGTGAGCCTACCTCCCCAGGAAGCCTACGTGCCTAACTCTACGGAGCCAGACACATCATCTTCTATGAATCGGTTCACACCAGAATTCCTACGCGAGATTCAAGAAGACAAATGGGCTAAAGAGAGTGAAGTCCCTCCTCCTATTGAACTTGTGGATGATGCACGCGACCAATTCCCACAAGACATCCCATCCATCTATGAGGAGCAGGAGAGCACCCACTCTCAGGAAAGACTAGACTTTGAGTCTAACTCTCTACAAGAATTAACCCACTTCACAGGCCCATGGGAGGCTAAGTCTACTTGTATGAGAGCACCCACGGTCATGGTACGAAATGAGGACTCAGTCTTACCTAGGAACACAGAGGTAGTGAAAAACACTAAAGTGCAGTGCAATCTCAAGTTAGAAGAGCTACTCAAGGTTAGACCTGAATTATGGGAACATGTCGCCAAACAAGTACCAGCGATAGTGACACCTCATGCCAGAGATACCCTTGGATAAGATAGGAGATATGTGTGAAGGTGAAGAAGGGAACACCTATCTTCCCATTACCTACCAGGAGTACACCACCAAGGCAATTTTGGACTCAGGTGCAGGAGTTGCAATTGCCACCACTTCCCTATGGAAGCGTTGGGGCAAGCCAGCACTCAGGCCAACGAGAATGGAATTGCAGATGGCCGATGGTCATATTGAGAGACCCTTAGGATTGCTAGAAGGAATAACTCTCACTACATGTGGGGTTGAGTTTGAACATACTTTTGCTATATGCGACTTTAGCAAAAACCAAGCCTACGAGATGATTTTGGGAAGGCCATTTATGCGGCAATTGCAAGTAGTCCAGGATTGGGGAACCAATTCCTTGTATTTGCAACATCTAGGTGTTACAACCAAAGTCAATCTTAAGGATTACTCTCATAGAGACGTACCGCCTATTCAATGGAATCCCATCCATAGAGCCAAAGATGAGATTGAGTCTGTGCATTCCATAGGATCAGGATCCTCGTGGATGCATGAAGACACCCACTTATGGATGTGTAAGGTAGCAGTAGAAGAAGAGAAGAGAGAGAAAGCCAGAGAGGTAGGTGCAAAAGAAAACCATAGATCAATTCAAGACCCAGCCTATGCACCTGTAGTCTTTCCTGATGAGGAATTTGAACCCCATGGCTGGGCAGAAATCCTAGCAACAATGGATGTAGCCATCAATGAAGAGCAGTGGACACCTCATTGTGATGAGGATGGCTATGACATTTCAGTCTTTTCAATAGAGCCAATCATGGGAGATGCAGTTTTAGAAGAATGCGAACCTATCCTTGATGCATTTGAGGATGCGAGTGACTCCGATCTAGAGTCAATCATCATGGACCCACCTTTTGCATCAGATGAAGAATACTTCTATGAAGTAGAATTTCAACCCCAGAGGCACGGAGAGCTTACAAATGAGGTGAGGTTAGCCACACAAGTAGCTACTAAAAGCGGAGGAAAGAAAAGAAAGAAGAAGGAAGTCACTCTGGAGGCAGAAGAATCCTTGTTTGAGGTCCCTGAAAACTTTAAAAAATATGAGGGTAGACGATAGGAGGGTCATGATAAGAATGCCTAAACGTGAGGCACAAGCAGGAGAAGCCTATGATAGCAAGGAAACTACCAAGAAAATAGTTGTCGCCATCGAGGAAGGAGAAGAAAGATGCACATACATAGGTCATGACCTGACAGAAGAGGAAGAACAAGAGCTGATAGCCTTGCTAAGAGAATACTGAGATGTATTTGCTTGGAGTTATAAGGACTTGAAAGGGGTAGACCCTGATATATGTTCACATACAATCCCCATGACCTTAGACGCCAGACCCTCGAAACAGAAGCCCTACACATACAACAATAACTATGCTGCTAAGATCAAAGAGGAGATAGATCGACTGGTTGAAGCCGGATTCATCTATGAAATTGAGCACACTGAGTGGGTATCCCCCATTGTAGTGGTGCCCAAGAAAAATGGAAAGCTGCGTGTGTGCATTAACTTGAAGAAGGTTAATGCAGCCACAATTCGAGATAACTATCCGCTTCCTATCACAGAGCATCTCTTAGAAAGAGTAGCAGGCAAAGAAGTGTACAGCTTCCTTGATGGATTTTCGGGCTACAATCAAGTAGCCATAGCTCCAGAAGATCAGCATAAGATGGCATTTGCCAGTGAATGGGGCATTTTTGCCTTTAGAGTAATGCCATTTGGGCTTACCAATGCACCAGCTACCTTCCAAAGGCTGATGTGTCATGTGTTTAAAGAGTTCTTGAGGAAGAACTTAGAAGTCTATGTTGATGATCTTTGTGCGCATTCCAACATTAGACAGACACATATACCAGAACTCAGATAAATCTTTGACAAATGTAGAGAATATCAAGTCTGCCTAAACCCAGAAAAGTGTGTTTTCATGGTTAGGCAAGGCAAGATTCTAGGACACATAGTGTCAAAAAATGGCATATCCACTGATGAAGAGAAAGTGAGAGCCATAGCAGAGCTACCTAGGCCAAGGAATGTCAAGGAAGTACAAGCTTTCATGGGACATTGTGGTTACTACCGCAGGTTCATTCACATGTATGATGTCATTGCAAAGCCCATGTACGGACTTCTGACTAACTTTGAGTGGACTGATGAATGTGAGAATTCCTTCCAGGAGCTTAAACGAAGATTATGTTCAGCACCAATCTTGACCACACCAGATTGGAACAGGCCATTCAATGTTCATGTGGATGCATCCAATTACGCTATTGGATGTGTACTCGCACAACCTACTGGTGAAGGTAATATGGGTCTCCCAATTGCCTATGCCAGTAGACAATTGAATGCAGCTGAACGAAATTACACCACTACTGAGAGAGAAGGCTTAGGCATGGTATATGCAGTTAAGAAATTTAGACATTATTTGCTTGCAAATAAGTTCAAATTTTTTACTGATCACCAGGCTCTACTGTACCTAGTAAACAAGCCATGTAATATAGGCAGATTAGTAAGATGGTTTCTCTTACTAATGGAGTATGACTTTGAGGTAGTAGTGAGAAAGGGCAGAACTCACCTAAGAGCAGATCATCTCTCAAGGCTCACATCAGGAGAAGCCCCACAAGGAGTGTCAGATGACTTACCTGATGCTTACTTGTTTAACTTGGAAGTGGTACCGCAGTGGGTAAAAGCCCAAAAGTATCACATCATGGCAGGAAGTATGTACAAGCACACGGATCAAGGGATCTTGGCTTGTTGTGTGGAAGAGGACGAGCACGCGAAGTGGTTGCAATTAGCACATGTAGGTGCATTAGAGCAACACTACTCAAAACAACGAACCCTGCAAACATTGAGGAGATTTGGAGTGTACTGGCCAACGATGGAAGCAGAAGTCCATAGAATGTGCAAGGAATGTCCAATTTGTCGCACTAAGCCACCAGTGGAACATGCCACCCTTTATCGGGTGTCTCTAGTGCCAGATTGGAGCGAGCCACTAGTGGCGTTTCTGAGGACGAAAACATTCCCTCAAGATATGACCCTGAAGAGGCAAAGAAGTTTAGAACAAGAGGCCCTAGATTACTCAGGAGGCCCTAGATTACTCAGGAGGCCCTAGATTACTCACTCATTGGTGATAATCTATACAAGCGCGGAAAAGATGGTTACCTGAGACTATGTGTTCATGAGAATGAATATCTAAAGATCTTGGAAACTGCTCACCAGGGTGTAGCAGGAGGACACTTTGGTCCAGATAGGGTGATCAAAGCAATCCTATTTGCAGGATTTTGGTGGCCCACCCTTCACATGGACGCACATACCTATGTGAAGAGGTGTGAGATTTGTCAGCGAACCCAGTATCCTATA
Organism: Ceratopteris richardii; assembly: GCA_020310875.1. Lineage (NCBI taxonomy): Eukaryota > Viridiplantae > Streptophyta > Polypodiopsida > Polypodiales > Pteridaceae > Ceratopteris > Ceratopteris richardii. The sequence goes on from CM035426.1 coordinate 7,740,398, forward strand.
CGCAGAGATGAGATGCCACTGAAGCCTATGATGGGCGGACGTGCATTCTCTAAGTGGGGAATAGACTTTGTAGGTCCTATCAATCCCCCAGCTAAGGGTTCCCATGCTGAGTATATCATCGTTGCCACAGACTATCTAACCAAGTGGGTAGAGGTAAAAGCCACAACGAAGAACGACGCTCAGACAACTGCTAAATTCTTGTTTGAGAATGTATTCACAAGATACGGGCTACCTATAGAGCTAGTTAGTGATAGAGGCACTCACTTCTTGAATGAAGTTATTGAAAATCTGCTCCAAGAATTCTTGGTAGTGCATAAGAAGTCTGCCCCCTATCACCCTCAAGCCAATGGGCAAGCCGAAAGCACCAATAAGATCCTATGCAATGTATTGACAAAATTAGTGAACAATAAACGCTCTGATTGGGAGAAACAGCTACACCATGCTGTTTGGGCATACCGAGTCGCCTACAAAACGGTACTCCAAGCCACCCCCTTTCAGATGGTATTTGGCCAAAACGCAGTGCTACCGTTGGACTTCTTAATACCTACATTGAAAGTAGCACAAGAGCACGAATGGACGGGTCATGAACTCTCCTCTAGACTTTTTGACCTTGAACGATTAGGAGAAACAAGACTGAGAGCAGCTGCAGGGATATATGCAGCTAAGAAGAGACAGAAGGCATACTTTGATGCCCATGTGAAGGATAAGGGCTTGAAAGCAGGAGATCTAGTTTTAGTCTACACATTGAAATAACACGCAAGGAAGCTAGAAAAGAGAGGCTACGGACCTATGATCATCAATAGGATCTCCACGAGTGGAGCAGTACAACTAGCCACTTTAGAGGGTGATGTTCTCCCAAACTATATTAGCGGATGCAGAGTCAAGCTGTATCAGGAACCCCTCACGGAGGAAATGCTAAGTCGACTCAATACTGCTAAGCAACGTAAAGAGGAGGAAAAACGAATTCGAGAAGAAGCACAGGCAGAGGCCTTAGAGCGCATCAGACGAATGAAGTTGAGGAGACAAGGGAGGGATCAGCCTATGATTGACACTCAAGAGTCTCCAGGCTATCACATGGCCATGTGTGAGGCTTCAGGTGAACGTACCCATAAGATAGTGGATCGACGACCTTTTGTGACCCTAGAAATAGGACAAAGAGACAGCACAACAAGTGTGAGAGCTTTAATTGATTCAGGAGCAGCCACAAGTGCAGTTCGGCTTTCTTATTGCCAGCAGCTGCAATTGGAGGTAAAACCCCTAGAAGCATATCTGATAGGATTAGGAGGTGTTGAAACCCCTTGCATGGGAGAGGTGGATCTTCCCCTCTACATACAAGAGGTCCTCATGCCAGCAAAAGTGCTAGTGTGTGAAGACGAGGATCTGACCGAACCTCTTGTCTTAGGCCAAGACTGGATCTATGATCACGCAGTCAACCTCAACCTAAGAAGTGGACTTCTTCAGGCTTGGGTAGGCCAAAGCCGTCTGACGATTGAATTAGAAAATCAAGCACTCAAACCAATAGAACAGGCACAACTACTGGTCCCTCCAGGAATCCACATAAAGATAATGTTGCTCTTCTTGTCCAAATTTCTATGGTGCAGAGGTTTGTCAATCTTACCAAAGGTACAGGAGTCAATGAGGAGTTCGCAGCGGGGTCAAAGGAGATTCTAAACATGAAGACCAAACACTATACAAAACGAAGGAGGCCATTGATCAAGAAGCAGGAGTGCCAACCCATGCAACACGGAGCACCTCGTGGCGTGAAGCAGATCTGGATACGCAAGGATGGAAAACCCACAACTCTAATAGCAGACTCTCGAGGAGACAACAAACCAGCCACACCATCACGGACACAAGTGAAGGAGTACCCTAGGAAACCTCCTAGGCACACCACATCTATTTGGGTCCCTAAGTGGTCAAGGAAGGCTAGCCCCAATGCTAGACACATATGGGTGCCCAAGGCCTGTTTACGAGCCCAAACAGTTCCAACTCTAGTTACTGGCATAATTCCACACTCTCAAGTCCTCTCGACTAACAACGCAGGAACTCTACCTAAATACCACTCTGACCCACACTCAGTCACATCGAGGAATGTCTGGAAATGGGTTCCCAAAAGGTCCCAAATCCATCACAACCTAGTTCATAAATCATGGCCTGTCTTTAGCTCTAAGAGCTACGAATCCACTATCAAAGTTTGGAGACCTAAACCATGTATCAAACCCCCTGACCCAATTTTTGTAAATCCATCCACTCTGACATAGGTGCATTCCGAGTCCACTGCATAACCAAAGTAGGCATCTAGTATGATACTGACCTCTAATCACCACTTACACCTATCACAAGCACTTCATCTCTGACCACTAACCTTCGGGATTGTCATGTTAGTATTGTGAAGGGAACACCATTACATCCTGTTTCCTATGCAACACTAATGTGCCTTTCTTCTTCTAGCAGATAAGCACCCGATTCCCATGGCAACAGTAGCAGGCACAAGCTCTCAGGCAGGCTTTGGTGCTCAAATCAATTGGGATGCCATGCCGATGGAGGCCCCACCAACAGCTCGGCCTGAAGAGTTCGTGAATGTGCGGAGAATTCCTATTCCAGATCCACCAAATGGCCTAACCGAAAGAGTAAAAGGGCACTCTCATTGGTTCAATGAAATGCCAGGAGACTTGGGAGACGCAGATCATATATGGGAGTCCAAGATGGAGTGTGGAGGAGTGTGGTGGACCTTCCAGTTCTTTTCAAGAGAATTCGAAACCTTACAGAATGCAGCTCCACTTCAAGTTATCTGGCAAAAAGCAGGATTACAAACTTATTTTAGTGCAGCTCTGCCTAAACCCGATTTCCTCAGGTGCTACTACCTAATTGCCACACTGAAGCCGACAGGTGATAAAGATCATTCAGGCACATTCTGGGTGCCCTCCTTGTCAAATCTGGAGGAAATGAGGAAGTTCGAATTGAATGTTACTTTAATCAGGGAAGCACTTCAGATGTATGGCACGCATGTACCTTCTGACCGCGACCCCTTGATACCTGAGTCGATGAAAAGCAACAGAATCAAGAAGCTAAAAGAAATGTGCGCCCTCATCCCCAACATCGCCATACCATTGCAGATGTGCCTCCAACACTTCGCATTCCCAGCTCAGGACCGTTTCACCCAACCTCACAAGAAAATATGGTATGGGTTATATCTAGCAGAGACTGGAAGCTTGCCCATTAAGATGCCTGTATGGATCTTGGACCAAGTGTATGAGGCAGGCAAGCGGGGAGTGAGGAAGCCTACTTTACATGGCTGTTGTGCGCTTACAAGAATTATCTATCGATGTCTTGCATATGATGTGCCGGTTGCCAGAGCCCTAAAATATGCACAACTGGAGTTGTTCAAAGGGTGGAAGTCAGGGAGCCAGCCTGCAAAACGAATGCGTGGATCACTCTCCCAGGTAATGATCCCTCACGAAGCCACGACCGAAGCTTCCCCCAGACCAGAAGCTCAGGTCGCACCTTTCACGATCCATCTTCAAGGAGTTCAAGCTCGGGATGTGGTACAACCCGCTCCATTCGCCCCTCCACTACCTACCGATGTAGAGTTTGCATCTATGTCCACCTTCACAGAGGATCCAAACTTTGATTTTGAAAGATTCCTACAGACGGTCCACCTATCAGACAGTGAAGGTTCCCCTGACAATGTTGATCCGGGAGCATCAGTCCAAAGAGAACAGCCACGGGGCGAGACAATCAGAGTACATGGGGAAGAGGTGGCACAACATCCTCATGACCCAAACACACAAGTTCAGGAAGGTGCACAAAGAAATGAACCAGAAGACAGTGAAGAGGAAGCCCTTGCCTATACCGCACAACTCAAAAGACTATACCGGACAATCAAGCAGGTGCAGAGGAGACACAAGATGTCAGAAGAAGCAAATCGAGCCCTAGTAAACCACATGTTGCAATCGGAGAACATCGACCCACATTTTGTAGAATCGTTGAACCTTTTGGCGGACACCTGTGGCATCGGGGAAGCCATAAGAACATTGGTCTATCAGGCGAACCATACTTATGATCAAAGAAGGATAGATACAAGGCCACGGCGGGGAAAGATGATTCAAATGGAGGTATCTACCGTATTGCCTACTTCAATGACAGAAGATGTTCAGATGGTTAGCCCTAGTCCCAGTGACGAACCAGATGTAAATACACATTCACCACCTCCGCCATCACCTCCCAGCCAGCCTTCAGAACCCTTTTCCACGAGTCTTTCCGAACAACCGATTCCACCCATGGTGAAACCAATGTACACACCTCCTTTTCTACCGCCTTCCCTTTACCCACAGCCATCACTTCTACCCAAATTTTTGAACCCCACACAGGTCATCCTGCCACCGATCAAACCATAATAGGTCACCCCTCTTATCTCCCCGCCCTGGGACAACCACTTGCCACTAGCCAAACCTTATCCCAACCTTTTCCATTCACCCACACAGTTCCTTCCTCCCAACCCCTACCCATTGTACCCCTGTTAACCCCCTCAGAATCAACCCAAATCACCCAACCATCATTCTGGACAAACCTTGTAAATATACTCCAACAAGTTGAGAATTATAATAAAAAGTCCCTTCCCCAACCCCACTCCCCCACATTCACTGCCACCACTAACACACCACCTATCGTTCCCGTATTCACAATTCACACTTCACACACTATCACATCCGATCCCATGGATATTTCACCATCCACAGGAGCACCCACCGCCACGTCTGTTCCACCATCATCACATCTCACTTCACTCATAGGCACATCATCCACTTTTCCCTTCCCCATTTCCCGACCCTTTGCATGTTCCACCTCTACCCATGCATCCACATCATTTAGTAATGCACTAGACATCATGGTTGAAGCGGCCACTCAGCTTAAGCAAGAGTATAAGCTATTAGAAGAAAATAACACAGAGCTGTGCAATCTCTCGGCTCAACTCCAGGCACGAGTCGATGCCTTGGAACTAGGTAATACAGCACTACAACACCAGGTGACTGACCTCCAACAATCGAAGACACAACTTGAAGCTAAGTATGCAGAGACAGGCAAAGCTATGGACAAACAACTCAGAGAACAAATGGGCCGCAATGCGAGACTTCAACGCAATATGGCCCTACTACGTCGTCATCTAGCAGCGGCTCAAGAAGAGAACCGAAGGCTACAACAACAAAACCAGGAGAACCTAGAAGCGGCCATGGAAAACACCCCGGGAGCACCTATAGACCCTGCAAAATTCCAAGTTGTCCCCTCAGAGCATATTCAACAGATTTTAGAAGGTTATGCAACCCTCTTGGAAGCCCATGATCAGTTGGCAGATCAGATAAAGGAATTACAAGGATCCAAAGTACCGACAACACACCCACCCACACCTAAAGAGACGGTCGATGCTGCTACTTCGCCAGAACCTGAACCTTCAACGAACAGTGAGGTACTTGAGCTACGGCAACAGATTGCAGAGTTGAAAATCAAGTTGTTACAATATGAACAACCTCCTTCCCCACCTGAGCAACCCATAGAAGAAGAAGCAGTTATTATTCCAGTGGAGGAAGCATTTGAAGAGAACTATGAGCCTCAACCACTTCCAAGAGGACGAATCACGGAGGAAGGGCAAGATACCTATGAGGAACCCCCATCAGCCTGGATGAAACAAGTAGAAGAAATGGGGAAAACTCATCAGGAACGTGTCTCCACTCAGATGCTAGCAATGAAGGCCATTGAGGAAACCATACTTCAATCTGAGTATTTCAGGCACCTTGCTCCTAGACGACTCATCACGAGCTCAGAATTACAATATAAACCATATTTTGTATTGTTGGCCGACTACAACGCAGAGATCAAAAGAGTCACCAACAAGTGCCCTACTTTCACCACCCAGTTCGAACCAGAACATATACCAGAGGCAGCCAGAAAAGGGGCGATATTCCAACCTACTTGGAGGCAAAGATTACTTGAAACATACCCGGAAATGCTTAGAACATGGGATCACGCTCCCATGCATTTGAAGTATAACCCTTGTTATGGGCCAGTACAAAGAAGAAGATCATGGAAAGCCTTCGCCATCAAGGTTCAGAACAATGTAAACTGTAGAGAATGGCTCAATTACCCCGCCATTGCACCCCCAACCGGCACCCCCACAGTATCATACATGATAGCAACCATCAGACATTGGATGCCACGCCTCCACCCCATGCCAGATGTAGCTGCCCAGATGATGCTCAAGATATTCGATATGATGCAGGTTGTGCTCAAAACTTTCCGCAATGTATGCCATATCCAGCCTCCGATTCCCGGGTTTGTTAATGGTAATTATGACCTGCTATATGATATGAGCACCACCCCGAGCATACGCGTTGCTTATGCATGGCACGCACGCATCAGATATCTCCCTACCTGCTATAAGCAAACTTTCGATGATATGTTCACCACAGGGTTCTGGGAAGCACACTCAGAGGTGTTCGCGCCAAGGCCCACCCATTTGTTACACCTCTTTGCATGCGAACAAACGATGCACTCAGAACTCTACACAATGCCATAACCGGACATACCGGGTGCAGTCAATTGGGATACCCTTCAGAGAGACCTGATCCGAGGGCTGCGAATCAAAGAACATGATGTGGCAGCTGACATTCTCCAGGACTATATTGACCAAACCGCAGATCAAAGGTCTGTCAGAGGCGACAGACGCTAGGGGGGGGAGAGTGTTGGCAGTATACGAGAAGAGGCAAGCACGAGCATACAAGCAGATCTAGCACTAAGGCAACCCTTTATTTTTTTTCAAAACCCTTACACCATTTAAAAGTGATTCTCATCACTAAAAACCCCTGTAAATACCATTTTCACCTTTTTGTAGCTCCATTTTGTACAAGCCGAGGAGTCCTTGAGCTTGAGGAGCCTTAGAAGTAGTTGCCTACCGATTTTCGTATTTTTTAGACCTCGTTTGAGCCCTCAAATAAGCCCTGGAACCTAATTTTTAACTAAGCCGGACACTAGGTCTGGACAGGGCCAAAGCTAGTCAAAAACTATAAATAGAGCTAGAGAGCTCATTTTTGGGCTAGCTTCTTGTAGTTTTGAGCTTGTATGAGAACTTGGTTGCAATAGAAGTGATTCCATTGTCTTACTCTCTTTGTTCTTGCCGTGTGTGCGCGTGTGTGTGTATGTGTGTGCATGTTAGTGTGCTTCTCACTCACACATTTGTGCCTTCACTTGCTCGAGGTCTTCATACCATCCTCATGTCTTCCCGGATTGACATTAAAGGAGGTGCTACTCATCACTGAGCTACACCTACAATTTTGCAAAAGGTTGCATACCTAGTTCGGAGTTCTAGATTGTCAAAAATTCAAAAAACACAAACTGATATAGAAGATGGATCTACAATCACATGGACAGTAGGTTAGTGTTCTGGCTATAAATTGAGTTTTACCTATCTAAATGAGATGGTTCAACTTGATATGCATAGCCTGGAATAGATCTATAACTTTGTAGAAGAACATAGACCCAAATTTTGAAGGAACGGTCGTCGAAATTACAGAATACAGAGCAGTAGTGTTGCAGGTGAAGGTGAAATTGATAGCAGTGCTTGTTTTGTGCATATGTTGAGCTAGGCACCTCCGATTGAGGTGTTTTATATCTCGTTACATAGCCAAGAAAAAGTTCTTGAAATTTCTTGAAGAGCAAAAGTTGAGATTCAGAGGTTATCACCTCTGGCATAGCAAAACACAGAGCGGCCTATTTTCGCCAAAACAACCCTAGTTGCTTTTGGGAGTTTCATTGTGGTTTGGAACTTCTTCGAGAGAGATTTTTTGGTGTGCGAGCTCTTATTTTCAGAGCTTCAAGGCATTGTCCATGTATGATCACTGTGATAACTCCTCCATATGAGAGTAGAGCATGATCTTGTCATGTGTTTGACATGTGAGATGAAATTCCGGTATACCTTCTTTTCAAGGTTTATGTCATCATGATTTCCATCGTGGATGTGTATTGGCATTGTGGTTTATATCTTGCTTATGCCACTTGGTTATGGATTTAATTATCGGTTGCACACAATTGTATGAGAGTTGATTGTGGATCTTGGTTGGTACTTATATCTATGTTTTCTTTGAAGGTACATGATCCAGATTGGAGCCTCAGTTACACATTTGTTTGTCACCGTTATTAGCATTTGATCATTGATTGATATGTATTTGCCAGTCTGATTCTTGGCATATGTGGATGGTGATTCCCACATAGTTTATTTGGTTCATAGTCCATTTTATAGAGGAGATGTTGCCAAACTTTTTTCAGCTTTTATGCTAGATAGATAATCTAGTAGATTCTTTATGCTTGTGAGATAGCTTTGGATCACTGCTTATCTCCATTCACTTGGACTTGGTCACAGGTTGTTCGTGATAGGTTGGACCATCTAGCAGGATTCATTCTTGAGTGGGAGTTGTATTGCCATTGTATTGACATGTATTGCTATTAGTTTTTTGGCATGTGTATTTGCCATTATCTTTGATTGGATTAGTGACAGGTGGTGATAGGTTACCATTATTCTTTTGCTATTGGTTATCTTGTTTGATTGCTCAGTTTACAGGGGATACTCTGTCGAATTTTTTCCAGGATTCTTTCATATCTACTTGATTAGTTTGGAGATTTGGTGAGTAGGCTTATGCTCATGGTTTTATGTGCATGCTAGAGCATCATTATGTGACTGGTGGTTCACATGGCTCCCTCTCCATCGAGACATTTGTGATGTGAGTTATGCATATGGATATACAGGTGTGATTCTATTGAGGATAGAGTATTGTTTCTAGTTTCTTGTTATATTTATAGTCTCTTGGATTGCCAGCATGGTGTCTTCTTGATTTGATGGCACTAACTTTCCGAGATGGAAAGATCAGATGTGGCATACATTGGTTCGTGTAGAGTTACACATGTATATGCATAGAGATGCACAGAGGCCTCGTGACATGCCCAACCATGTATGGATGGATATGGATGCATTGGTCAGCTCCACTATCTGGTTACAACTTCTAGATTCTATATATGAGTCTATGATGTATGAGGAGACGAGTAGTGCATTATGGCAGAGACTACATGATATGTATGTGAGTCCATTGACTCATGTGAGATGTAGATCACATCGACAGCTTCATTGTTGGTATTGTGTTCATGAGGGCGATATTTGCCGATGTTGCTTCAGGCAGATGGGAGGATGACGTTAGAGATACGCACGTGATGCAGGTCAGGTAGTGGTTTCAGGAGAGTCTATGATAGTTGATTATGCTAGTGATGATGATATCACTTTCTCATATGGTTCATCTCAGGATTCCTCTTGTTCATTGAATAGCACACATATTGCTTGGTTGCTTGATGCATTAGCCACTTTTCATGTTACTCCACACTGCGAGTGGTTTTGTTGATTCTCAGGTGAGAGTCGTGGATGTGTGCACTTGTCTGATGGTACGACATATGACATTGAGGGTGCTAAAGATGTATGCCTTATGCTACCTAGTGGAGCATTGTTAAACGATAATACTTCTATCCAGCTTTCGGAAGAGTATTATCGGGTCCTCGGGTTCTTGGGAGTGGTAGGGGTCTGTTAGACAGAGGCCCTGTACTATTTTCCCAATTCTTCACACAATCATAAATACCCCATCACGTCTTAGCACAGTGGGTGAGTCTGAATACTGACCACTCTTCGGCACGGTAAATATTAGGACTTTTAGACTGAATCTGCTATGGTAATGGAGCAGAGGTCCTGTTGTGACTTATAAATAATAGAATACGCACTTTTCAGTAATTGGATACTACTGACAATTCCATGTGATAGGTAAGTACACCGAACAATAATACACAGACAACTATAATCGGGATTACGCCAAACTTATCGTATACTGACTCAAGTCACAAATTCCTACCGCAATTGACAAACTTACCAATACTTCTATTCACATACAGATCTTTACCGAATTCTCAGTGAACGCAGACTATTGTATCGAATCTGGTCACTTAACCGAAAAGATACTAAATGTAGATGATTAACTTTGACCTTACACAGTCTCTCGCAGGATGACAAACATACTATTTCACGATAGAAAAGATCCAAAATCGTATATAGCTGATCATCAAACAAGCTCACAACACAAGACTACCGAATGGAAATCGGTTCAACAAGGAGAATAGCAGAATATTTAGATACGAATAGAATAGAACAGAACTCAATGTACTCATCAATATCTCATACATAGTTTCAAAATATGATGCTCGCAATCTCCCAAATTGATTCAATATAACAGACAGACAGAATACAATACGATACTTGCAATTTCCAAACACTTCAATTCGAGATGTGATCAACCCTACTCGCTATGAATAGTTAGATACGAATAGAATAGAACAGAACTCAATGTACTCATCAATATCTCATACATAGTTTCAAAATATGATGCTCGCAATCTCCCAAATTGATTAAATATAACAGACAGACAGAATACAATACGATACTTGCAATTTCCAAACACTTCAATTCGAGATGTGATCAACCCTACTCGCTATAATGCCCAACAAAACAGAGACTCCTTCCGAAAAACTACTACTACTCATCTTTACCGCTTTCCTTTATGCGCTTTAAATAGAAATCTGCTACAATGTTTCCGCGAATCCACTTTTTACGGCACCTGTCCGGGTTCATCCGTCCTGGTTCGGCGGCCCTCTAACACTGGCACGCACGGTGGACTCGAACCCGCAGGTGCAGTACTGTTAGTAATATCCTTTTGCCTGGGCTATCCCAATGTTCCCTTCCTTTACATGCATCCAGAAAGGCTCTGCCTAAACGTTCAGCATGCCAATGTCCTGCTGGTGATTCAGCAAATATAAGCAGGCTCATTCCCCTATGCCCTTGAGGACCATATGCGTGCCTGGCCCTTCAACCCCGAATGTGTCACCGTACGTGATAGGTCTTCTCTTTCTCCAGAACTTCCTCAAACTCGTATAGCTGGTCTAGTTGCCTCTTCATGAAGTCCCGCTTTCTTATATGCTGTTGCCTCAAAAGCTCACGCTTTTTATACTCGTATTCTTCAGTTTCTCTCAGGCTCAGTTTAAAAGCGATCAATGTCTTCTTGCATTTTCGCCTGTTTTGGCTGTTGTTCTTCTTTACCCAGCTTTTTCTCAAGTTGTTCGCAGCGCTCTATATGCCCAAGTTGCAGCTCTTCCTTTTTGACTTGAATAGCTTCTTGAACATCTAAGCCATCCTGAAAAGCATGTCCATATATTCATACAATAGGAGGCCAGACAATGATATGATTGTTAGCTACCTCGAGATCAAAAGAAGCTGTTCGTGAGTTAGCACAAACAACTTGACCTTGTGAATTGGCCTTGTCATGTGCTTTAATCGCTTCGTCTATGGAATCAAAGTACCCTCTGTGCTGTTGAATCCTCTTCTTCTTGAAAGTTTGTGCGTGTTTGTACCGCTTTAGTTCCCATTTCAACTTGGATATGCCTGTGCTATGCTTGTTGAAAATATCCATGTCTTCTGCAGAAGCCATGTACCCATACAGTATCCTATCACCACCTGGCTGAAATATCCTTTTGCAGTGCCTGTCGGTCCATACCAGGGTTTGACTCCCCCATCCTTTCTGATCGCACTTGTTCTAGTGGCGGAACAAGTATAGCCAGCCATCTCCTGTGAAAAAGTGTCCAGCTATTTTGAACACGGCTATCCAACTGTTGTTTTAATAAATCTATGTCCACATTTGTCATCAATGTGGCATTTAGTTCTACACCCTCATCCTTTAATATCTGCTTTTCGAACTCCTTCAATACTTGTATTCTTGACTGCAAAAGTTCATTTTCGGCTTGCAGGTGAGCATTCAGGGTAGAAAAACTGGACATTTCGGTTTGAATTTGTGTTTGGATAGCTTGCTGCCACTGATTAAAGTCTTGGACATACTTTTTTGCGGTGATCAATTCGGCCGTAATATGCTGGTTGTTTTGTTGTAACACCTGTATTAACGCTTCTTTGTCATCCAATTCTTTTTGCATCTATGTCATTAGTGAGTTGGACTTAGTCATCGTGGCTAATAATAACTCGTTTTTGTGCTGAATCGCTTGTTCTTGTTGCCGTAAATATTGGGAAACCTCTTGGAGTTGGTTTTGCATCCTTATAACAAAATCGGGTTGGGGGACATCCGGTGCTTGCTCTGGGCTGGCAATTGGCAAGTTGTCTGCCATTCGTCTTCTAATGGACAGCCGAAATGGCGTTCCTACTATCTGATTCTGTGCACTGTTACTTGTGTGGAATAAAGATGCAGACGAGGTGGAGGGTTGGGCTTCTTCCTGAGGCTCTGTGTGGTGTTCTGAATTTATTTGATCATATTCACCGGGGTAAAAAGGGGGGAACTAGTGTAACTGTTTATCCTTTACAGATTGGACAAAATTAAATATAGCAGCTAAATAGGCTGCTAGTCTGCTATTGGTGTGGGATCTTCTCTTATCCCCAACAATGATTTGTGCGTAGAGGTGGTCATAGAGCCAATGTGTCCAGCTAACCGGACCTCCGGCTTCGGCATGCAATAGGGGGGAAAAATTTTCTTTCGACATTAAGTCGAATTTTACTAGTAAACAAAGTTTTTCTAAATACCATTTAAATTGTTCTCGTCGGTGATAGGTGGCGTTTTTCAACATGTAATACCGTCGGGGGCTTTCACAGTTGCCAAATTCCTTCTTCAGATCCTCATTTGAACATTTAAGATATCGGGCACCATCATAGATTGGTAGTTTAAATACGGCTGAGACGAGCTGGGGCAAAAATCGTACCTGATTGAGAATGAAACCGCTGGTTTGTCGCATGCTATGTAATTGGTCCTCTGCATCATCATTAGCAATCCACTGTTCCCACGATAATTGGGCAAACTCGAGGAGCCCTATCTTCTGTAGCCAATCTTCATTCTTTTGCGATTTGATGTCGAGCTCGATTTTAAATTCGGTGGAGAATTTATGCTGAGTCTTTTCTGATGCAGAAGTTACTACATCATCTGGTTCATCTTGTAGAGTGGTATCTGTTGTTGTTACCACATAGGTCTGCGTATGGGCGCGCTTTCTGAATTGCCAGCGGAGAGTGTCAGATTCCGACATGCTTGGTTAAGGTTTGCTGAGAAAAATATGCTAGAAGTTGCTAACAGGTGTTGAATCTTGAAGAATGCTAATTTAGAAAGCTATACTCTGTAAACGCATTTTATAGACACCGGTGCTTGAACGGCCATTTGCTCTACTGATTGTAGGTCAGTATGACATGACTCTTCCCTCCCTTGATAATATTTGTATCCGAATAAAAATCATTATGCCGCATGTTACATTGTCGATTGGTGCTAGACTGAACAAGACTTGTCATGTGCGAAAATGTGAGAAATCCAAAATTTGATTATCATATTCATACATTATGAATTTGGATGGGCGAATATACTCATTCATCGATAAGACCTTCGAGGTACATACTCCTAGCCGATCTAAATGTTCGAGCTATCTTTTTCTTAAGGGTTTCTAATAGCTGTTTTAGCGTATCAGGCTCTAGAAGCTGGGCATCTATTCTAGCAGAGCTAAGTGCGATGGCTTCGGTGAGTACATTCTCGGCCTGGGTCTGCACAAAAGCTTCCTGTAGATAAAAATCATTGGCTAGTGCGGCGTCCTTGGAAGTCTTCATTTCGTCTAGTTTGGTCTTTAGCTCTGCAATATACTCCTTTTGGTTGCGTATTTGGTTGTCTTGGCGTTCAAACTGCTGGGTTTGGAAATCCAGAGTTTTCTTCAGTGAATCTCGTTCTCTGCGCGTCCTGTCGATATCCTTGAGGTATTGTCCTTCCCATATCAGCTGGCGTTTTAGGATACTATTTACTTCATTTGCGCATTCTTCGGCTCTCTGTAACTGTTCTTGGATTTGTTCGGTTTCTTTCTGCTGCTCCTGATTCTTCTGGATTGCTTCCTGCAATTGAATCTTTGTCTCTGCGATCAGTTCTTCGAGGGAGGCGTTGATATCTTCATTTTCGTGGAGGGTGGCCTTCAGGGCGCGGATTTCTTCATGCGCGGCATGTAGGAGTCGATCTTTGGCTGCAAGTTGCTCGAGGGCTGCATCTCGTTGCTCTACTAAGGTCTGTTCTGCCGAAAATTTGGCTTGGAGTTCCGCTAACTGCGTCTGGAGCTGATGGTTCTCAATCTTTGTGGCTTCGATTTCTTCTTGGAGGGGGGTGATGTCTGCTTCCAGTACGTCGACCTTGTATTGATATTCGGCCTTCAGGTTGTCCGTGACTTCGTTAAATTGTATGGGCAGTTGGTGTGATAACTGCATGAGAAACTGACCCATGGAGGCTAGTTCTGAAAATACGGTGGGTGGTGGTGGTGGTTGATGAGGCTGAGAGGAGGTATCAGTGAGTAGGTTTTGGGAGTTTGGCGGAGAGTAGTTAGGGGAGGAAGAGGAGGAAGGTGTAGGTTCAGAATCGAGTCGGCGGGATGGTTCCGGTGGGAGGTCAGGGTTGACAGGTGGGATGGGTAGAGCAGAGTCAATGGTGGTTACCTTTGCAACATTCTGTCGTTCGGCTTCTGTATGATTGATGGCCTCAATAAGTTCATCCAATGCTTTTGTGGCAGTTTTCGGTTCTTCCTGTTGATGCTCAAACTCCTTTTTGGTGGACAGTATCTCTGTATCTGCTCGGTTTTGTTGGTCTTGTTGCTCTGTCGAAGTGTCGTTGTGTATTGAAGTGGCGGTGTCGTGGTAAGTTTCTTCTTGCTGATCTTCTTCGGCGTCGTGTTTCTTTCCGGCGGATCCTTGGACTTCACTTTCTGAAGAGCTGATCCTGATTCGCTTCGTGCGAAAGAGTTGATTGATCTCTTCGTCGTCTTCTTCAGTTTCCTCGAGTGGTTGTGCTGATTCTTCGTGCCTAAGCGCTGGGCCTGTGGGTGGGGGTTGTGCAGCGAGAATGGTTGGGAAGAGAAAGGAGATGATGTGGGGAAGGCGAGAGCGCGGAGAGCTGCCTTTCTGGAGTTGTTTCACTATAGCGACGGATTCTTTATGGATTCGTTGGAAGAAATAAGAGGCAAAGTTTACAGGTTCACGGGTGGCTAATTCTAGAGCGGAGTAGAAGGGGCGAGAGATACCGTAGGTTCGTTTTTGCAAGTTGAGGATTGCTACAAGAAACTGTAGGGCGGATCGTTCGGGTTCTGGGCGGCAGAGAATGGCATATTCGTTGGATGAGGAGCGGGGAAAGAGTGCGGTCATGCGAGCGATAGGGATGCTAGGGCCATTTTCGCGTCCTTGTGGGGTGAGGCGGTAGGCTGCAGAGAAGGCTTGGAAGGTGATGACGGTTCTATATGGGAGAGAAGGGAAGACCCACTGTCATTCGGTGACGGGGAATTGGGCGATGGCGTGGATGATTTGTGCGGAGAAGGGATGGGCTTCCACTGAGTGCCAAGGCAACTCAGCGAAGTTGGACAATCCTCTACAACGCAGGTATTCGCCGACGTCTGTCGGGATACCATCACGGAAAGCAGCGTAGTTGGCTAGCGCTTCCATGGTGTTTACAAGCACTCTTACAGATAACACAGAAGACAAGGGAATACGTATAGTCTCGAGAATACAATAGTGTTTAGGCGCAATCGAGGGGGTTAAATAAGGAGAACACGGTGAGGAAGGGAAGGGGAATAGGTATCATTGTTCGGTGCGTGAAAGGTACTATTTGCATGCTGGCGTGTGTGCTTGAGTGACCGGTAGGGAGAGGCGGCTAGTAACATAAAGATTCATACAAAACACTACTAAAAAGGAAGAAAATAAAAAAAAAAAAGTAAAACACAAAAATTTATACAAAACGCGGTTCGCTGCCGAATAATTTAATGCGTATTAGTACTGGGATAATACGGCCGCAGCTTCGACCCATTGATTACCTTTGGCAATGGATTTCCGGTCAACGTAGTCAACCGAAAAGTTGCCGGACCAACTTGTTCTGAAATCTTAAATGGACCGAACCAACGTAACTTGAATTTTCCTGCTGATCTGTTGGACTTCGCATTGTAGAAAAGAACAAGCTGTCCTACCAAAAATACTGAGGTCTTTAAATTGCGGTCATGTGTCCTTGCCTGTCTTAGTTGGATTTCTTTCATAGTTAAGAAACTGAGCCATCTGTGCTCATCTAATTCTCTAAGTGTTTCCAACCGAAATACCAATGACTCTTCGGGTAGAAGCTTCTGAGACATTGCTACTCTTAAACTTGGTATTACAATTTCCATCGGGGCTATTGCTTCTAGTCCATAGGCTAATTTGAATGGTGTCAAGCCGGTGGTTACCTTATATGTTGTGCGATAGGCCCATAAGACTGCAGGTAGCAACTGATCCCATCTTTCCGATATTTCTCTAGTCAATTTCTGAAGCATGTTCAGCAAAGATTTGTTGGTACTTTCTGCCAATCCATTTGCACGAGGATAAAAAGGTGAGCTGAATTTATGACTGATCTGGAACGACTGTGTTAATGCTTTCATCAAATTGTTCATAAAATGGATGCCCTGATCTGAAACAAGCTCTAGTGGCAATCCAAATCTTGGAAAGACATCTGATAATAGACATTTTGCTACTTCAACTGCTGTAGCCGAACGTAAAGGCCATGCTTCTGCCCACCTGGTTGCGTAGTCTGTGCAAGTCAATATATACCGGTTATTACTGAATACCGCGGGAGGTGTGATTGGACCAATAAAATCTAGACCCCATTTCTGAAATGGTTCTAAAGGAAGTACTGGATGAAGTGGAAAGTAATGGCGTTGTAGTGGTTGTCCAGTTCTTTGACAGCTATCACAAGTTTTGATAAATTCCAATACATCTCTGTACATAGTTGGCCACCAAAGTCCACTTTGCAGAATTTTTTGGTGAGTAAGATCTGCTGCAAAATGTCCTCCTGTTGGACTTGAGTGAGCTAAATTGATGACTGAATTTACTTCATGTGTAGGGATACATCGGAGTAAGGTTCCTGTATGATCTGCATAATAGAGTTCTCCAGCAACTAACCGGAACCTTCGACTAAAAACTGCAATTTTTCGGCGTGTAGCTGTAGGGACTTCAGAAGGTAGACATCCATCCAAAAGGAAGGTCAATAACTGATCATAATACGTAGTTGGTACTGGTTGGGTTGACAATTCCTCAGTAGTTGGTTCTGAAGTATAGATGGCTGGCGTTGTATCATTTATACCAACCGGAGGTTCACCTGAATCTAAGCGTGACAAAAAGTCTGCTAAAGCATGTGAACTACAAGGCCGATGAATGACATCATAGTCGAATTCCTGCAATAGTAGGACCCATCGTGCTAGGCGGCCACCTATATGTTGCTGCCGAACCAAGTAAACAAGTGCAGCGTGATCGACATGAAATGTAAATTTTCGGCCCAGCAAATAATGTCTGAATTTTTTTACCGAATACACTAGTCCTAAGCATTCCCTCTCAGTTACCGAGTAGTTCTTCTCTACAGGTGCTAATCTTTTGCTAGCATAGTATATTGGTCTAAACCATTTATCTGTTTGTTGCATCAGTACACTTCCTATTGCTATATCAGATGCATCAACAAATACGTGAAATAGGTGATCCCAATCTGGTGGCTGTAAAATGGGAACCTGTGTTAATAACTGTTTCAGCCGATCAAATGCTATCTGATATTCCTGAGTCCATTCGAATTGCCGTGGAGTCTTGGAAATTAATTTGTTCAGTGGTATTGCCACGTGAGCAAGCCACCGTAATGCCTTCCATGCCATCTCACTTGACCCATAAACCGCATTACTTCCTTAGGTGTATTAGGCACCGGAGCTTCTAATACTGCTGAAATTTTATCAGGATCGACTTGAATACCCTGTGCCGATATGATGTGACCAAGTAACTTACCACATGAAACCGCAAACACAGATTTGTTTGGGTTTAAACACAATCTATATTCTCTACATCTCTGAAAGCAACATCGTAAATGTACCAGATGTGCGATCATCTTACCGAAAATTGAAAAATCGTCAAGGTATACTTGCATAAATGAGGTGAGATAAGGAGAAAATATCTCCTGCATACATCTTTGAAATGTGCTTGGTGCATTCCTCAATCCAAACCACATTACTGTACAAGCAAAGACACCCCAGTTTGTAATAAATGCAGTTTTTGGTATATCCTCTTCAGCCATTCTTACTTGATTATATCCACTGTATCCATCTAGAAATGAATACATCTCATGACCTGCTACTTTGTCAAGCATAGTATCCAAAAAAGGAATCGAAAAAGGATCTGGTACTGTTGCAGCATTTAATTTCTGATAGTCTACGCAGATTCTCAATTGCTTGTTTTTCTTTGGTACAATCACAATCGGTGAAATCCATTCCGCATGTTCTATTGGTACTATGAATCCAACTTTTAATAACCTATCAAGTTCAGCCTTTACCTGTGATGCATAATGTGGGTTCATCCGGTAGCTGGTTTGCTTTATCGGTTTTGCTTCTGGTTTTAGCATAACTCTGTGTTGATAAATACGAGGATCCAAGCCCTTCATGTCTTTGTAATCCCATGCAAAGACGTCAGTAAATTCTTGGAGTAACTGAATTAAATCTGCTTGAAAGGCTTCAGGTAAGTTTTGCTTTATCTTTACAGGACGAGGGTGATCTTCATCTCCAAGATTATAAGTAATTAACTGGTCTTCTGGAACATAAAATTGTTGATATTTCTCTGTATTAGCTGATGGTTCGAGAAGTTGTTGTAGTTCATTACCATGAATCGAAATGGTATCTTCCTCCTTAGTTTCTTCGGTAATGGGTATTACTGTACATACTGAAGCATTCCAGGTATCTACCACAGACTGTAGATCAATAGTTCCTAATGTCATTAAATCAACATTATTCTTCAGAAATTCTTCTTCTTCGTCATCAGACAACCCATCTAACATATGGACTGGTTCGGCAAAATATGGTCGAGCATGTAACTCACAGGGTTGTATCGCATCTAACTTTACAACACATTTGCGATTTTTATCTTTGAACGTAAGTTCCTGGGCTGACCAGTCTTGAATTACCTTGGCTTGTTTCAACCAAGGACGGCCGAAAAGTAGATTGTAATCTAGGGTGGATTCCGGCAATTCTAGAACAACAAAAGTCATCTTGAATGTTGTGTCTTGCACAGTTATGGGTATATCTCGGACCAGTCCTACTGGATGAACTCTAGATTGATCAGCCATCCTAACAAAGAATTGAACTGGTTCTATCTTAGTCCATCCTAACTTCTTACAAAGTGACGCAGTGGCAATATTCACGCCAGACCCCCCATCAATTAAAACTTGTGGGATTTGATGTTTATGAAACCATACCGTAATCAGAGGAACTGAGTGATCTACCGTAGAGTCTGGCTCTGGTTGTACTGTTGCGGTAGCCGGAATGCAAGCAGATTTTGTAGTAAACTGTTGTTGAAATTGTTGGCGTATTCCTGGTACTAATGCCAGTAATTGCCCGAAAGGCAGTGTGATGGATGCTTTTGACAATATATCCCATGCTGGTTGCAATTGATTTGCATCTTCCTTAACTGTTGAAGATGAAGTTTGGTCTGAAGATGGTAATTCTACTACAGATGATGTACCTGCTTCTGTATTGTCAGCACGAGCTTGTGTCGTATCCGGGGACTGGATTACTGGAGTAGGTTCTGGAAAAACAGGTGGTTCTACGGTGGTCCACTGGCTAGCTTTATGATACATTCTGTGTTGTTCACGTATCCCTGGTTCAAATAATTCTGCTGCTGGTTGCAATTGTTTACCGGAACGAGTTTGAACTGCTGCTACCTGCGTCTCTACAGGTGTGATTGTTACCATATTGGCCATTGGGTTTTGACGTTCCTTTTTCCTTTGATCATATTCCGCTGCATCTCTACAGAATCTTCTAATATGGCCCAATTGTCCACAGAAATGACATCGAGGTGGTGGTAAATTATGATTTTCCGGTGGTGGTCCATTCTGCCAGTGCGGTGTATTATAGTTGTTGTTCCTCTGTCCTCGATAATGTCGATAACCTTGTTGTTGATTGTTTCTCAAATGTGGGGGTACATATTGATTGGCTGGCTGCCCTTGTTCCTGAATAATTGCATTAACTGTTGCTGTTCCTTGTCTTCTGGCATTGTATGCACAATTCTCAGTGGTATGTCCAACAATGTTACAGATGGCGCAATAGGTTTGATTTAACGCACACTGGGCACTAGTATGTCCTGAATTCTTGCAGGTGGTGCAATATACTTGCTTAGTTATATCTTCAGCCACATGTTTGTTTGTTTTTATCCATTCCAAATCCTCTAAAAATCCACCAACTTTGTTTTCCAGCTGAAGGGTCATTGCGATCACTGCATCGAGGGTCATGGCTCCTACACATCTTATAATCATGATTTGCCTAAGTTGAGGAAGTAAGCCATTGATAAACCACTGTGTGATAACATCGTCTGGTAAATTAGCATGAGCCTGGGGTAACTGTCTTAAATGTGTTCTGAAAAGGGTAGCATACTCTTGTACAGTTTGATTTGGTTTCTGTCTGTTGTTCTGTAAATACTCAAAGATCTCTGTAGGATTCTTTTTCAGCCTGAATCGCTGCAAAAAAGCGTCTCGTACTGCTTCATAAGTACCGAAATGATTAATATCGTATTCAGTAAGCCATCTTGCTGCTTCATTCACAAGTGTAGATTGAAAAACAAATGCTTTGTATGCCGGATCCGGTGGATGGTTGAGGACAGCGTAACTGATTTCAAAGGTGCGTACGTGAGCATCTGGATCATCTCCTGGAAATCCACTAAACTTTGTGTATGTTACTCCCGTTGGAGCCGATCTGGGTTGACCTAACTGTCGTTGCGGTTGTTCATTCATCGTAATTGTATTATACACTCCTTCTGTATTTCTGTTTTGAGTTTCTGAACTACCGGAATTTGTTTCACCAAATGGCACACTTTCCGGTGCAATTAGCTTACTTACTATATTGCGAATTTCTATTTCAAATAGTCTTCCTTCCTCCTTGATATCCAGAGTAGGAGGACTTGCTTCCAAACGTTGTAGTTGAGCGAAAGATTCAGCCGAAACTGCTGAATCGTCACCGAAAAACTGTGTTTTTCTTATCGAAATTCCACCGGAAGGATTCGAAATTGTGACTGGATACAGTGTTGATTCGCCTGTGTTAATTTCCTTCCCTAAAGTGTTTCTAATCGTATCTGAATCTATTCCGAAAACTTTTAGACTAGATTCCAACTGCGTCTTGGTAGGTTCCAAAATTGCTGTATTTTCGACAGTCTGCACCGTAGTGATACCAGACAGTTCTAGAGATGTACTACGTTCTACCGTAATCTCATCGGAATCAGTGTTATCGTTCGTCACTTTTTCGACAACTGGGTCAGGTCTAATTGCACTAGTACCTCCCAGAGTTGTTCTTAATACCCCTAACTAGTGATTCTTGGGATACTTTTCACCTGATCGAGTAATCGGCATGTAGCATTTCCGTACTAATCATATAGTATTACGAACAGAACAGTCTTGCAACAATCTGATTCTGTTGCTATTGTCTATCCAACAAAATTTAATTCGATCAAAATACCAGGCAGTCTTAATGCCACATCCCCAATAGGATCACCAATGTTAAACGATAATACTTCTATCCAACTTTCGGAAGAGTATTATCGGGTCCTCGGGTTCTTGGGAGTGGTAGGGGTCTGTTAGACAGAGGCCCTGTACTATTTTCCCAATTCTTCACACAATCATAAATACCCCATCACGTCTTAGCACAGTGGGTGAGTCTGAATACTGACCACTCTTCGGCACGGTAAATATTAGGACTTTTAGACTGAATCTGCTATGGTAATGGAGCAGAGGTCCTGTTGTGACTTATAAATAATAGAATACGCACTTTTCAGTAATTGGATACTACTGACGATTCCATGTGACAGTAAGTACACCGAACAATAATACACAGACAACTATAATCGGGATTACGCCAAACTTATCGTATACTGACTCAAGTCACAAATTCCTACCGCAATTGACAAACTTACCAATACTTCTATTCACATACAGATCTTTACCGAATTCTCAGTGAACGCAGACTATTGTATCGAATCTGGTCACTTAACCGAAAAGATACTAAATGTAGATGATTAACTTTGACCTTACACAGTCTCTCGCAGGATGACAAACATACTATTTCACGACAGAAAAGATCAAGAAATCGTATATAGCTGATCATCAAACAAGCTCACAACACAAGACTACCGAATGGAAATCGGTTCAACAAGGAGAATAGCAGAATAGTTAGATACGAATAGAATAGAACAGAACTCAATGTACTCATCAATATCTCATACATAGTTTCAAAATATGATGCTCGCAATCTCCCAAATTGATTCAATATAACAGACAGACAGAATACAATACGATACTACTCGCTATAATGCCCAACAGAACAGAGACTCCTTCCGAAAAACTACTACTACTCATCTTTACCGCTTTCCTTTATGCGCTTTAAATAGAAATCTGCTACAATGTTTCCGCGAATCCACTTTTTACGGCACCTGTCCGGGTTCATCCGTCCTGGTTCGGCGGCCCTCTAACAAGCATCACTTATGCTCAGACATGTACGCTATGTGCCTTCATTCCCTATGAGCTTGATTTCAGTTAGCCAGTTACAAGAGAGCAGATGTTATGCATTCCTTGGTGAGCATCATTTTCAGTTATAGTTGGGACAGCTTATGCTTGTCAGAGGTGCTAGGATTGGGCACATGTATGGACTGTAGGTACTTCATCTGAGAGACAGTCTCGTCTCAGTGGGAGTTCAGACTTATGTGCGATGTGAGACTCATCATGTCTCATTTTGTCTACCTACACATAGGTCTATTGATATTCATGATGCACATGTATGGCAGGATTCAGATGCTCAGATGGATGCACATGTAGAGCATGTTTTGGATGCTCATGATGCTTATATAGAGCATGGTTTTGTTGATCATATGGATGCTTATGTGGAGCACACTTCAGATGATCATTTGGATGCTTTAGAGCATGATGTAGATACTCATGTAGAGCATTGTGATGATACTCAGTTAGAGTATGATCATCACTTTGACCTTGGTGTTGATGTTGTGTAGTTAGCTCATGTGGAGCATGATGATACATAGTGTGATATAGAGCAGTTTAGCTCTCAGGATGCACAGCTAGATATATCCTTGGTTGAGAGCATGGCTGATTTGGATGCTAAGGAGTAAGTAGTTATGCAGTCATTCTTGGATTCACTCATGCAAGATGTTGACATAGATATGTCAGGACATGTTAGTCTTGATGATGGAGCTTTGGATGCCTAGGATATATGCATGGCTAATATGCTTAGGTTACCCAGGATAGCATAGGTTTCGTCAGCATTCGAGAGTCTAATGTATGAGTTGTTATGCTCGAGACCAGACATTGCAGTTTCTATTAGAGCATTTGCACTTGGAGTTGTCAATCGTTCGATGATTGAAATAGGCATAGAGCAGGTGGGAGCTTTGTACGAAGTTCATCAGTTCTTGCATCAATCTAATGTGAGCTCGACTCTTATTGATATGAGTCTAGAGCAGTTTGAGGTGCATGGATACACCTTGTTTGAGGCAGTTGGTGTAGGCTGATCCGTATGGGTTGAGATCCGGACTCTTCGTGTACATTATTGTATAGTCCAACATCATTCTTTGTATATTTTTCCACTTACGGTCACATTGACCCTTAAGTGGGAGATTGTTGGGGATGTAAGTATCATGTGACCTTACCCCATATTCATATATATACATCATATATAGAGCATTGCCTCAAGAGAGATCATTATGTGGGTTTGAAGCTCCCATGCATATGTGCGCATCTATCCTCTCCCCTCTCTCTCGTTCCACCTCCTCCTTGCTCCTCTTGTTCTACACACCAAACCCCTTCAGTAGGTGCAGCAAAAATCATAGCATGAACAAGAATTTGAAGAATATTAGCATCTTCAGTGCCATCTACATGAGCTTGAATACCTGTATTTGCAGGTGTAATAGGTCGTTTTTCAACACTCTACACAATGTTCCACAGTCCTTTTGCAACCAATACATATCACATCATATAAGCCCACACTGGGTAATTCGTACCATCCAACTTATCCTCAACAACCAACATACAGAGTACATCATTGCTTTCAACCATGGTCACCCACTAAAATACCCTGATGCAAGAAGATGATTGTATCTGAAAAAGTTGAATAGAACTACCGTGATGAGTTTTGCTAGACATGTAGCAAACTTTGAGACGCTTATACTGGTGAACCAAAACCTATATATATCTTTGGTACAAAAAGGCAAAATAGCCTGTAAAAGTACTATGAATGTGTGTTCGGAGGCCGAAACGAGCTCAGATCGTGATGTTGGCACCACAAAGTGAAGCTATTTTGATCTCCTAATCACATTAAGTATGCTCACCAAATTTCATGTGATTTTGAGACTGTGATCCGAGGGGTGTTTAGGATGCCCTAGATGAAACGGCGACCTGCTTTGATACCAATTGTTGGAGTTAGATGTTTGCAAAAGCACGCGAACAGCACAAGGAAGAAGAAGAGGCTTGGACCACAGCACACAATACTTAATGTATTACCAGTCGAATGTACAAAGATAAGAACCCGTTAGGGCTATAGATGTATATACAAGCCGGGGGAAAAAACCTCCTAAAGAGGGGAAAGGTGCCCCGGTAGTCCTAGTGTACCTAAATATATCAACAAAATCCTCTAGAGCTCCCTTGGCTTCCTAATCCCACTTGAAGGCCAACTTCAAATTACTCTAAAGCTCAAAAAGTGGACTTTGGATGAGAAAATTATGTCAATTTAAGCTTTTGGGGGTCAAACAGACAAAAAGAACCTCTCGGGATATTTATGTACTTGTTTAGGCAGATTGGAAAATGCCAAAATTTAGCTCCAATTCTAAAAAATTAACAACCCTATCTTTTCAACCAAAGTTATCTATCTATCATGATAGACGGTGTCTGTCATGATAGATGGGTGTCTATCGCAATAGATGGTCTCCATCATAAACTACCTATCATGACAGATTGGTGTCTATCGTGATAGATGGGTGTCGATCGCAATAAATGCTATCTATCATTTTTCGTGGTCTTCTATCTATCATGATAGATGGTGTCTATCATGGGGGGTTGTCTATCATGATAGACAAGTGTCTATCGTGATAGATGCATCTATTGCAATAGATGGTGTCTATTGCAATAGATGGTGTCTATTGCAATAGATGGTGTCTATTGCAATAGATGGTGTCTATTGCAATAGAAGGGTGTCTATCATGATAGGTGGTTGTCTATCATGAATTCTATCTATCGTGATAGATGGGTTTTATCACGATAGATGGTGTTCGTCATCTATCATTTACCATCTATCGTATAAAATCCTAAAAAATGCCATTTTTCAAGATGTTTCTAGTGATTTGGGATGCTCTAGTGGTGTGCACTATCGTTCCTAGCATGCAATCAAAGAATACTACACTTTTTTGTATGTCACAATAGATAGAGGTCATCATCTTGGTCTACACGTAGAGGTTGGACGTACTTGATGCTACTGGAGATGGTGGTATTGCTGGAACCTGCAACAGAAGCTCATAAAGTAAAAACAACTAAACGAAAGTAAAGAAATTACCTAATTACTTACCATCCAACATTGATTCTCTACGTCTTACCATCACATGCTCATCCTCAAAGCTCGTTCCCTAGCAACAGTGCCAATTCGGTTTCACTCTAGCACAATGGCAAGCACCAATGTGAGGATATCCACCTCATAATTGTCAATCCAGGAAGACAAGAGGGTGGTATGATGACCATGAGAAAGTGGAGTGCACAAGTGAGTGAGTGAGAAGCACACAAGCATGCATACACACACACACACACATACACACAAGCTAAGTCAAAGAGTGGAACAATGGAATGCTCTATTAGAAGACTCCAAGAACGTATACAAGGATCAAAATTATGTTCACTCTCCAACTAGCTAACCCCAAAAATGAGCTTTCTAGCTATTTTTATAGACTTAGCTTTGGCCATGTCCAAACCTAGTGTTTGGCCTAGTTCTAAGGCTTATTCAGGGGCTCAAACAAAGCCTAAAAGTCATGAAAATTGGTATGTAGATTCTTTTAATACTCCTCAAGCTCAAGGACTCCTTGATTTGAACAAAATGGAGTTCGAGTAATCAAAAAGGGATTTACAAAGTGGTGGAGTGATGAAAACCACTATTGGATTGTTGTTTCAATTAAAAAACAAAACCTTTGGCCTATTTGTGAGATCATCATTGCTTCCATTGTTTGCTTCTTCTTCATTGTTCCCTTCTTTATCCTTGTCTTTGTTCATTGGATCCTTGCCCTTGGTAACCAACACTTGGTTTGGGGCGAATGCCTACCCAAACTTGCAATGTGAGCTTGTGTAATAAGATCCCACTTTTCATCTTCATCCACACAATAAGATAAAATTCTTTTTTCATCTTTTCTATAGATGCTTCTAGCAATTATATGAAGATCCTTCACTTTTATAATTTCTTTCTTGTATGATGGAAGCTAGTGGTGCAAGGACCATATGTAAGAATAAGAATAAGGGGTTCCACCCATTTTGGCACAACCTGTAGGATGAACAAACATGTTGATGTGGTGTGATGGTGAAGCACCACAATGGATTCCACTTTACAAGATCTGAATGCTCTCAAAATACCAAAACAAGCTCTCATGCAATACACAAAATACTTTGCATAGACCTATAGAATATGAAGAAACTAAACAATACACAAAGACCCCAAACAAAAATTTCTCATATTTCACAAATTGAGCCAAACTTACAGCCTGTGTGGCTGACCAGAACACTATATCTTTTATTAAAGAACATATACAAAAGTGTTTGATGGCCATTTGACCTTTCACATGGACATTAACACGTAACAATCTCCCACTAAAGGCAAATATGGACAAAGTGAATTGTGAAGAAAAAATAAAGAATAATAAAGGATAATTGAGGTAAGTGTACAAACTATACTTACCACTTGATGGGCATGTTACAAACTATGCAAGATCTTGAATCAAATAACCCCTGTCAAGTGACAAAAATGTTAAAAGCTATCCTCTAGTAGAACTTTAGTAAAAATATCTACAACATTATCTCGAATATGAACCTTCTCATGAATAATAAACTCACAAGCAAGACAAGAAAGCCACAATGCTGACTTGCATGCCTCATTAGTTGAAACTTGCTCTACTTACGTAGTGGAAAGAACTTGTACATTCTTGAAGATGAGATCTCCAAGAGATAGGACCTTCAACAAAGTGAAAAATGTACCCTGATGTACACGTTTGATTGTCTACACAACCAACATAATTAGAATCTATGTAACCACAATGGATGCCTCTAATCTACCCAAGCATAGAAACTTGTCCTTAGTGCTACATATATTTCAAAATCATCTTGATCATTCCCGAATACTTCTTGCTAAGGTTAGACATATATATACTCACGATTCCCACAACAAATGCAATGCCATTGCAATATGAAATCCCATTCAATTTTGTCATAAGCCTAATCAAAATCAACTTTGAAGAAGTAGTAATCTATATTCCCCTCTTTTGCAAAGTCAAGCCCTTCCCAGATAGCAATGATGGCCTCAAGAATGTATCTCCCTTTAATGAAACCCTTTTGCATATGCAACACAATTTTGTCCATAAGGGGCTAAGTCTTCTAGCAAGAATGGAAGCAAAAATCTTATGTGTAGAGTTGAGACAAGTAACAGGTTTCCGATTAGTTAGGTCCTACATTGGACCTTTTTTATGAGTAAGTCTAATGACACCCATGTTGATGTGATATGAGAGAGCACCTGTCCTGGTAGCCTCTTCCCAAATCATTGTTGGAGATCGAGGTCTATGAAAGTACACAAACAACACAAGGGAGAAGAAGAAGCTTGGAGCACAACAGACAATACTGAATTTATTACCAATAGAATGTACAAAGATAGGTAACCCGTTAGGGCTATAGACATATATACAAGCTAGGGAAAAAACCCTCCTAAAGAGGGAAAAAAGTGCCCCAACAGTCCTAGAGTGTTCACACACATCACTACCTAAATATATCAACAAATCCCCACCTGGGCGGGATGCGGTGAACAAGGAGCTACCACTCATATATAAGGAAGTGCCAAGCTATGTGGAATCAATCCACAAAAGGAACTAAGCCCAAAGCTTTGTGGAAAGCTTCAAACTTTTCCCTAGGCAGAGCCTTCATGAAAAGGTATGCAATGTTCTCCTACGTGGGCACATATGCCAAGCTGATCTCTCCAACAGAGAACCTCTCCCTAACATAATGATAATGCACCTCAATGTGCTTAGTGTGAGCATGGAACACAGGGTTCCTCACAATTTCCAATGCACTCCAACTATCAGTAAAGATGGTGGTGGCAAAAGACTGACAACCATCCAAATTAGCCATAAGGCATCTCAACCACACACATTCAAGAGTTGTTGTGAAAGTTGCCCTATACTTAGCCTCACAATTGGAAGTGGCCATAGTAGGCTGCTTCTTGCTCAACAAAGATATACATGAACTACCAAGCATGAAGCAAAAGCCACTAGTGGACACACGAGTGTCATAGCAACTAGCCCAGTCAGAGTAAGAAAAAGCATGTAAATCTAGTGGATTGTTTTATCCCCACGTGGGATAAAACAATCCAAGTAGACAAGTACCACTCAAGTAGCAAAAGATGTTCTTAACCACTGCCAATGTTTAACACCTAGGCAATGCATAAACTTGCTCATCTGTGAGACAACAAGCTGAATATTTGGCCAAGTAATGCATAAGTAAATCAAGCATCCAATAGCCTGCTGATAGACAACAACATCAAATGCATCTCCAACATCATGAAGACTCAATCATAAACCTGTCTCCATAGGAGTGGCAATAGGTTTACAGACTTCAAGGCCAAAATGCTGCAATAATGTGTCAATATGTTTCATTTGACACAAAGCCATTCCACCATCAACTTGCATAGATTGAATGCCCAAATAGTGATGCAAGTGGCCCAAATCAGACATCTCAAATGAGACATGCAAATCAGCCTCAAAATCAGCAATATGCTTGTCATGAGGACCAGTGAGAAGCATATCATCAACATACACAACAATGATCAAAAGCACATCATTAGCACACTTAACATATAAGGTGCTTTCAGTTGGACTGTTCAGAAAACCATGTGCAATCAGATAGGCATGTATCTTTTCATACCGAGCACGTGATGCTTGCTTTAAACCATATAATGCCTTCTTTAACCTACACACTTGGTTTTCATGCCCTTTCTACAAAAAGCCATGGGTCTGATAAACATACATCAAGAAGTGCATAATGTAAATCTGCATAAGAAATGGAATGATGTGCATCATCACATGAAAGCTACAAAGGCTGAAAAGTGGCCTCACTAGGACCAGCACTAGACTCTCCACCTATAAAGAGAGGCAGCAAAGTATCATACATGTTGGAGCTAACAGATGTCTCCTTCATACATGAAAGTAAAGACTGAATAACATCTTCCACAAAAACAACATCATGGCTAACCAAAATTCTTTTAGTCTCTGGATGATATAGATGATAGCCTTTGCTTTCAGAACTGTACCCAACAAAATTACATTTTATTGCTTTATTATCCAATTTCCTGTGATGTTGTTCAGGCACCAATGCATATGCCAAACAACCAAAAACATGTAGATGAACAACAAATGGATTACGACCATGCCAAGCCTCATGTGGAGTGCTAGACTACAATGCTTTAGTGGGACACATGTTAAGTACGTATGCTGCACACATAACTGCCTCAAGCCAAAAACTATGTGGTAAAGCCTGACTCTTGACCATACACCTAGCCATCTCCATGAGTGACCTATTCTTCCGTTCAACAACTCCATTCTATTGAGGTGTATGCGTCACTGTACACTGATGTTTTATCCCACATTCAACCAAAAATGCATTAAAGTCAGAAGACATATATTCCCCCCTTTGATTAGAATGGAGGGTGCCCAATTTACATGTTGATAGATTTTCAGCCACAACCAGAAACTGTTTGAAGCACATAAACACTTTGGACTTTGCTTTCAATGGATTACCCATGCATGCTTGGAAAAATCATTAATCAAAGTCACAAAGTAAAGATAGTTTACAAAAGAAGGTGTCTACATAGGACCACAGACATCATAATGTACAAGCTGCAATTTCTAAGTAGCTCGAACTTAACCATATTTTGGGAAGGATGAACACTGCATTTTGTCCAAAATACAACCTTCACAAACATGTTTACTGGGTGCCTCAAGTTTGGGCAAAGAGGACACCATTTCAATTTTCTGCAGGCATAGCAAACTAGCAAAATTTAGATGACCAAAGCATGCATGCCAAAGCTTTGGATGTGATATAGCCTGAGAATCATGTAATACATGATTCTCAGATGTTTCATAGCCTATTAGATTATATATCCCATGACATAGATGCCAAAAGTAATAATCACATCGCCATATGATAGTTCATGAATTGTACATCTGTCATCAATAATTTCACAACCAAGTCAATCTTGGCTAAAGGTGAAACTGATAATAGATTCTTCTTGATCCGTGGCACAAATAGAGCATCTAACAATGTGAAAGAACTACCATCAATAGTAGTCAGAATGATCTTAACAACTCCCATGATATGATAAGAGGAGTTATTGGTGCATGTGACAGTATTCCCTGTAGGGACAGGCTCAAGTGAAGTGAAGAAACTGTGCTGCAAGGTAATATGTTTGGTTGCCCCACTATCAAAGTACCAGACATCTGAGTCTACTGCAGACATACACTATTCAAGAGAGGATGGGTCAAAAGTGCAAACAATAGTAAATACCCATTCTTCATTCTGCACTAGATTAACAAACTCTATTTTTGGTGTAGAGGCCTCTGCAACAACCATTCCAACCTCTTTTTTCTTTGCCTCTTTTGCAGCCAGTTTTGGACAATTCTTTATGACATGATCATTTGCTTTATAGTACTTGCAAAAGAATTTTTGCTTTTTTGTTTTCTTCTCTTCTCTATCTTCCTTCTATTGTGCAGAATTAGCATATTTGAGCTTACTAGTAGAAGAGTTCCATTTACCTTTGCCCTTTTGACTAGCCACGAAAGCTTGATTTACAACACGCATAATGGACCTGTTTTGCCTAGACTGATCTTCTTGCAACAAAAAATAGATTAAGTCCTCAAATGTTAAGGCATTTGGATTGCCTTTCATCATCAAACGAAGAGTAGAAGCAAAACTCTGGTATGAATTGGGAAGACCATTTAGAACAGTTTGCACAAGTGAACTAGTAGAAAAGACTTCATCAGCAAAAATTAAATGTTCCTTCAAATCTTTGATCTTTGTGAGAAAACTATCCATAGAATCACCTTTATTCATATGCTCATTCTCTAAGCGTTTTCGGAGGTAAGCAACACGAGCCTCATTCCTAGCCTGGTACAATGTGGTAAGTGTATCCCAAGTATCCTAAGCTTTTCTGTAAGAGAAAATGTGAAGAATAATGGCACATTTGATAGACAAGGCTATCAATGCATGTCCTTGAGCATCTCTGCCATCCCAATGAATTTCCTCAACAGTAGGTGTAATAGAAACTACAACATGAACAAGAACATTAAGAATATCATCATCTTCAACACTATCTGCATCAACTTCAGTACCTGTATTTGCAAGTGTAATAGGATGTTTTTCAACACCTTGCACAATATTCTAGAGTCCTTTTGCAACCAATACATGATGCACCATATAAGCCCACAATGGGTAATTGGTACCGTCCAACTTATCCTCAACAACCAACATACGGAATACATCACTACTTTTAGCCATGGCCACTAACTAAAATATCTTGATGTACAAAAATGAATGTATCTAGAAAATTTGAACAAAACTACCCTGACGAGTTATGCTAAACCTATAGCAGACTTTGAGATGCTTATATTGGCGAACCAAAACCTATATATATCTTTGGCACAAAAAAAACAAAATAGCCTACACAAGCGCTATGATAGTGCATTTGAAGGCTGAAAGGAGCTCAGATCGCATCTTTGGCACCACAAGGTGAAGCTTTTCACCTTGAGTATGCTCACCGAATTTCGTGCGATTCTAACACTAAAACAGGAGGGGTGTCAACGACGCCCTAGATGAAGCAGCGACCTGCTCTGATACCACTTATTGGAGATAGAGATCTGCGGAGTCACACGAACAACACAAGAAAGAAGAAGAAGCTTGGAGCACAACACATAATACTAAATGTATTACCACTAGAATGTAAAGATAGGTAACCCATTAGGGCTATAGGCATATATACAAGTCGGGGGGAGAAAACCTCTTAAAGAGGGAAAAAAGTTCCCCTGTGGTCCTAGAGTGTTCACACACATCACTACCTAAATATATCAACAATCACCAGAAGGTAAGGGGTTAGGAAATCCTTGAGTTCCAAGAAAAATTCATTAGGAATCCCATAAATACCAGGAGATTTTCAGGGTGTCAATATATCGATGGTTTCTTTAATCTCACTGACAAAGAGGGGCAGGTCCAAAATAGAGGCCACACCCTGAAGGAGATTTTTCACCCTTTTCAAAGTAATGGAGGCTCTGGCCCTCTAGATATCCTCCCCCCGAACTGGAGAAAACATCCATAAAGAAGATAATAGCCTCCTATAAGCTCTCCTCCATGTTGATATTAGTCCCACCATTTTTCTCAGAGATCAAAGGAATAAAGTCCTTGTTCTTTTTTTGTTCATCAAGTCATACATGCTTTTAACAGGTCTATCCGCTTTCCCAAGACAATACTCTCTGGAGTTGGTTAAAGCCCACCTAGCTTCTAGATACTCTTCACATCTAAGTTGGTGTTGAAGCTCAAGAAGATCCTTCGAAGGATTATTATGGTCGAAGTTCTTCAAAATTTCAAGGATTTTCTATTTCCTATGGGCCCTAATGATTTTGATCTTGTTCCTATAAAAGGTGAAAATTATTTGAATCTCTTTCGCAACATTATCTTAACAAATTAAGGCTGAATCCTTTTGGGAGAAATGCCACCTAATAGCCTTCTTAACATGATTGACAATCGTGGGTAGCTTGAGTAATCTAGCATCAAGGTGGGGCCAACTAGCTTTGAAGGAATGAGAGTTCTTCTTAAAGATAATACAAATAGGTTTGTGGTCCGAGAGCATAAGAGTAGGATCTAAGATAGCTTTAATTTCCCAAAAATCTTGAGCATAAGAAGAGTTGTTCTAACATTTGTCTAGTATAGCACCTAGAGAATTCTCATTAGGCTGATTATTATGCCAAGTTAAACCAGTGAGCTCAGAGTGGTCTATCAGATCATGATGATGACAAAGAGAAAACCAAATAGATTTTTTAGCACCAAAAACACAAGAGCCTTTACCATTAAGTCTATCAGAGGTATTATTGATCATGTTAAAATCTCCAACTAAACAAATGTTGGAGTTAGACGTCTTTGGAAGCACGCGAACAACACAAGGAAGAAGAAGAAGCTTGGAGCACAACACACAATACTGAATGTATTACCACTAGAATGTACAAAGATAAGTGGCTCGTTAGGGCAATAGGCATATATACAAGCCGGGGGAGAAAAACCTCCTAAAGAGGGGAAAAAGTGCCTCGACGGTCCTAGAGTGTTCACACACATCACGACCTAAATATATCAACAAATCCCCGTGAGAGTGATGCGGTGAACAATGAGCTAGAACTCATGTATAAGGAAGTGCCAAGCTATGTGGAAATCACTCCACAAAAGGAAGTAAGCCCGAAGCTTTGCAGAAAGCTTCAAACTTCTCCCTAGGCAGAGCCTTCGTGAAAAGGTCTGCAATGTTCTCCTGTGGGCACATATGCCAAGATGATCTCCCTAGTAGAGAACCTCTTACTGACATAATGATAATGCACCTCAATGTGCTTAGTGCGAGCATGGAACACAAGGTTCCTCGCAATTGTCCATGTGCTCTGACTATCAGTGACATAATGATAAGAAGTACATATTAGCACACTTAACACATAAGGTGCTCTCAATTGGACTATTCTCAAAACCATGTGCAATCAAATAGGCATGTATCTTTTCATACCAATCACGTGGTGCTTGCCTTAAACCATATAATGCCTTCTTTAACCTGCACACCTGGTTTTCATGCCTTTTCTGCACAAAGCCACGGTGCTAAAAAATATACACTTCTTCATGCAAGTCACCATTCAAAAATGTAGTTTTAATGTGAAACTGACGTACATTCCAACCATCATGAGCTCCAAGTGCATAGATGCTACGAACAATAGTCATACAGCATGTAGGTGCAAAGGTCTCATCAAAATCAATGCCTCTTTCCTATGCATAACCCTTTGCAACAAGCCTGGCCTTATACCTGGCAACTGTTCCATCAGGCTTATGCTTGAGCTTGTATACCCACTTTGTGCCAATAGCCTTCTTGCCACGAGGCAAGTCACATAAAGAACAAGTACCATTCTTTATTATAGCATCATATTGAGATTGCATAGCTGTTGCTCTAGCACAATGGTGAGAACCACGTTAAGAAGCTCCACCTCCTTAATGTCAATCCGCGGAAGAGATAGGAGTGATATGAAGATCGTGAATGTGAGATGAAGTGAGAGTGAAGGTGAGAAGCATAGAGATGCACACACACATACACACACACTACGAAGAGACAAGCAAGACACAATGGAAAGTGAGAAATCAACTCTATTGCTCAAGAACACTCTTACAAGCTCAAAATAGCTCTGGGCTCACACTAACCAACAAGCTAACCTCAAAAATGAGCTCTCTAGCTCTTTTTATAGATTCTAGACTAGTTTTGACCGGTTTCACATCTAGTGACCAGCATAATTAAAAAATAGGTCCTATGCGCTATTTGAGAGGGTAAATGGTGTCTAAAAATAACCAAAATTGATATGCTCATTCTACCTAAGCTCCTCAAGCTCGAGGACTCCTCAGCTTGCACAAAATGGAGCTATGGATTACAAAAAGGGTTTTTTTCTATGTTACATATGTTACAATAGTGATGAAAATCACTGTTGGAGGTTTTGAAGAATATTTATAAAACATAAATCTTTGAAAAATTGATTCGACTGGCTCCCTGCTCTGTCTTTACATGCTTCCACATCTTCTATGCCTATGGCTGCTGCCAACACCCCCCTCCCTCTCGCTTATGTCATTCTTGACAGAACCTTGTTGTGTGGTCTATCGGATATAGTTCTGTAGTAGTTCCTAAGCGAGGGTGTGTTCAGATATCTGAATGCCTCGGACCAAATCTGCCTCGAGTTTCTACCAATCAATTGGTTGTGGTTCATCGGGTGGTGGGAGTCGATAATGTGTGGAATAAACCATCTGTTCACAGGCAAATAATTGAAGCAAGTGGGTGGACCTGCTGATGAACACTTCTGAATGCTATTCTCCAGAAACCGGTTGTGAACATTTCTTCGAAGGTTTGCTTGTAGCACGCCAGTAAGTATTTGATTCTGCAATGCCAGGCGTAACACACCCGAAGCGATGGTGTTGTACTCATGTCATATGCAAGATCTAGATTGCCATGCTCGAAGCCCAGGGTGTTTACATGAGGTGCCTTAACGTGTCTGAAGACTTTAAAAACCATCTGCATCATGTCAAATATCTTGACAGTCATGTGTGCTGCTATATCGTCCATGTGTTTCAAGCGAGGGAGCCAGTGATGAATCGTGGCCATCATGTATCCGATTGTAGGTGGTCTGGTAGGTGGTCTGAAGTATGGGTAGTTTAACCAGTCCTGGCATTGTTTGTTGTTCTGTATTTTAATAGGGAATGCCTTCCAAGAGCGGCAACGTGGCACTGGTCCCCAACATGGGTTATACTTTAAGTGTAAAGGTGCCTTAACCCAAGTACTCATCATTTCAGGATATTTCTGTAAGAGATCCTTGCGCCATTCTGGTTGATAGATCTCGCCTTGCTGCACATCTAATGGCAAATCTTCCGGCTCAAATTAAGTTGCGTGGGAGGGCTTTTTGCCTGTTTCTTTCTCTATGGCTAACTAATATTCTGCCATTAACATGAAATAAGGTTTATACTGTAGCTCGTGCCCTGATATGTATCTGCGTGGGGCTAAGTGAGCAAAGTAGGGGGATTGTAAAATGCGTTCTTCAATCATCGCCATTGCGTGCAACTGCGCCTCTACTCGTGCTGAGTGGGTTGTTCCAAGCTCTTCAATTGTCTTCATCCATGTGGGAGTTGGAAGTTCGAAAGTCGTCTGGCCTTTAGCCGTGACACGTCCACCTGGGATGGGTTGGGGTTCATACGCTTCCTCAAAAGTTTCCTCCACCGGAATAGTGACTGTTTCTTCCTCTGTTGGTAGGTCAGGTGGGGAGTCTGGTCTGGGTGGTGCTTCATATACTTCTATCCGTGATTGAAGAGTAGATACCTAGGCCCGTAAAGCGTTGAGTTCCTCTAGGATGTCAGGAGATGGGTCCGCAGGAGCTGGTAGTCCTTGTGGTATTGGTGCTCTTAACTGCAATATCTTGTTTTCATCTTTGAGTTTCTGAAACTCCTCGTTCATGCTGTCGTACTCATCTAACAATCTGATATGATCATCTAATAACATTTTCATTGATTCTGAGGGCACGGCCTTAAAGCAACTGGGGCTTAGCGGTTGGTCTGGCTGATCTAAGGCAGCTTCTAGATTCTCTCTATTTTGCTCTTGTAAGCGCTGGTTTTCTTCTTTCGCGGCTGCCAAGTGTCGTCTAAGTAATCCCATATTTCGTGTTAACGTTGCGTTGCGAATGGTCTGTTCCCATAACAAATTATCAAGATCAGCAGTGGTCTCTTTGGTTTTCTCTTCACTTTCTAGTTCTAGTTTGTGGTATGCCTCTCAGAGTTCTTGGTATCTGGTGTTTAGGGAGGCATTCTCGATGGTCAGTGAATTTAGATGCGACTGTAAATCATTGGTTGTCCTCTACAGCTGTTGATAATTATTTCCCAGAGATGTGAACTCATCTCTTACTTGAGTCATACACGTGAACATTTGTCGAAATGCAGTATCTACAGTGGGTGATAATATTAACGATGTGCTAAGCGAAGATGCAGTAGGTGTAGATGCAAAGGGAATGGGGAATGGGGGTGGGAAAGTGGATGTTGTGGTGATTGTGGAAAATTGTGGTGTGCTTAAATATTGTGGTGCCACAAATGAAGTGAGGGGAGGTGCAGTGGGTGGTGATATATCCATATCGCTGGATGTGGTGTCGAGTGCAGTGACTGTGAATAGTGGTGTGATCGTGGGTAAGTGTGTAGGTGTAAATACGGGATTTACAAAGGTTGACGAGTAATTTACAGAGGGGTTGTCTTGGACGGCTTGGTGGAAAGGGGAAAGAGGAGTTACGGTGGGTCGGGGAGGTGAGAATGGGGAGAAGGTTAATGGAGGTGGGAATGGGAAAAGGGGTCTTGGAGGTGTGGGGAAGGTCAGAAAGGATGGTGGGAAAATTGGATTTGATAGAAAGGTGGGTGTGCTAGGGGGTAGACTAGGTTGAGTGGGTGCGGGAATTGTGGGATGAATGGGAGTAAGGACGACTTCTGCTACTCTGCCGGAGAAGGAGGATGTTGTTCTCGGGGAAGGAGGCTGTATGGGGGAGACTGGATGGATGGGAGGTGAAGGAGGAGCAGTTGGGGTGGTAGGTACTTCAACAACTGTGGTGGTATGTACATCAGTAGTACGGGGTGGGGAGTTGACGATAATGGTGTCTTCTGCCAATGAGCCTTCAGGGACGAGACGTGCTTCCCTGGCCTGTTCTGAAGATTGTCCGCCGGTGGGTACCCGAATATATTCACCAAGTTTGGTTAGTAGACGGATTCTACGAGGGTCATACTACGGTAACGGTTTCCTATGCAAATATCGTAAGGCTTCTGTGGATCCCACTGATTTGACAAGTTCTCGGAAGCCTCTGATGTATACTTCTTCGAATCCGCCTGAGACAAGTTCCTATTCTATAAGTGCTTGACTCTCTTCCTCGGTCAATTTCTTGCGCGCCCAAACTTTTTCCATCATACGATACAACGTTTTGATGGCCAACGTATAAGCTGCTGCTTCAAAGGTTTCATCTTCATGCGTACTGGTGTCTCCCTTCGTCGGTTTCCGTTCTTTCTTCCTCGGAACTAGACACTATTTGTCCTTGTGGTTGGTCTCGGGGCGTGGTCGGGTATTTTGGCCGCTCATATTCCTGAGAGAAGATCTGACCTTCTAAAAACTGAAATTCATTCGAGAAGGCATCCTGCATTTCAAAATCAAAGGTTGTATCTATAGGTTCTGCTTCAAGGTTGGGTATTGGAAAAGAAAAA
The DNA here is from genome assembly GCA_020310875.1 of Ceratopteris richardii. Taxonomy (NCBI): domain Eukaryota; kingdom Viridiplantae; phylum Streptophyta; class Polypodiopsida; order Polypodiales; family Pteridaceae; genus Ceratopteris; species Ceratopteris richardii. The sequence continues at coordinate 7,778,839 of CM035426.1, forward strand.
GCTTCCGCACCAATAGTGGTGGGAGCTTCTGCTGTAGTGGTGGGAGGTCCTCGGATGGTGGCTGCTTGAGGAGCAACTGTGCTGGTGGTGGCCTCCGTTATAATCGGTCTTGATAACCGTATGCGAATAGGTTGTACAGATGGAGTGGCTTATGTCGGGGACTCCTCTGGAGAGGGTTGTGGTGAGGGTGATTCTGGCACCTGAAGGCAGGGGATAGTTCCTCTCATTCGCTTTCCTGCTCGTCCTTTGCTAGGCTTTCTAGCTTTCTTTGTTGTTCCCTTGAAGGCTTTCAGCTCCTCACTTGTCATTGCTCGCTCGATAGGTAAATCGTAAGCCAAACACATATATACGATGCGCGTGAGAGCGCAACATCCATTGATGACCTTCTTTCTTTCCCATCTGTGTTGTGCTAAGTAGAGTTGATCAATGATCCAGCTTGCGAGATCAACTATCTGGGGTCCAGTACATGCTAAATACAAACCAAACCATATGCGTTTGTGAGGCATTGTGAATCTCTCCTGAGCTAGAAATGCAAAATGTTGCATACATATCCGCAGTGGTTTCGAAAGCTCAGGTGTGATTGCCGAAATCTCTTTCCACTAAGTAACGTCTCCACGTTTCACTGGCTCTGGAACCAGCCGTTCTCGTTCCGTTGGAGTGTGGGTTCCATGAATCTTGATGGCAGCTTGAATCAAATCTTTAGAAAGATAAAACCGCTTATATGGCGGATCATTCACTAAGGATGGCAAAATAAAAGTGCCGGGCAGATCCTTGTTCTTCGAAGCTATCAAAGTGGTGATTAAGTAATAGCATCTGTAGAAGTCGGGTTTAGGCAAAGGGTCACTGAAATACTCTATAAACCTTGCTCTTGCCCAAACGTGCGTTAGATCTTCCGTGTTCTGTAATCCTTCAAACTCTCGTGAGAAAAACTGATATTTGCCCCAGGTACGATCATCAAAAGTCAAATTAGCCTCAAATATAAACTCAGCATCCGCCAATGGTCTTGCTAGCCCTTGAAACCAGTGAGAATTACGATGAATCTTCTCAATATACCCTCTAGGAGGATCATCAATAGGCATGGGTCCTGGAAATCCCTGGAATTCTGGGGGCTGAGCCGTAGGATGGGGATCTGCTAGTAGTTCACTAATATTAGCCCTGGGTACACTGGGTCCAGCTTCCGATGGTCCTTCTTCCTGCATGATGAATGGTGCGAATGCGTAGTAGATCTGCTACATAAGATTAACACATTAGTAAGGAAATTAATCATGATCCCATGAAAGTGAGACCGTAATCCCTTTCCATAGCCGATGTGTAACCCGTGTAGCCAGGTGTTGTGATGTGATTGATGCAATGCTTCTTGCAGAACTAGTGCAGGTCTCTAGACACCTATATGTTTTCAGATACTGCATGCAGTGCTTTGATGAGATGATATTACAGGTGATGTTGGGTTATAGTGTGTGGATTTGTACAAGGTTCAGTCATGAATGAGTTATTACAAGGTTGTAGATTAATCGAGGTGGGAGTTATGTTAGATAAGGGAGTCGTAGAAGGCGTCTGGATACGTTTCGGTACCCACTTTCTAAGAGTTTGTGAGCGGGTGATAGGTTTCTTCTGAGGGATAAAAGATGAGATTGGATTTGGTGGGGTTGAAGGGTAAAGAAATTTCTGAGGGTTATATATTACATGGCTTGAGGGTTGAGCTATAATACACTGTTTGGGTACCCAAATCTACGTGGGTGTGGGTCGGTTTGTAAGGTACTTCTTGGCGATCCAAATTTGTCGAGTGTTCGTACTCGTAGAAGAAGGTCGAGTAGGCTTTGAATACTGACTCTGATTTGTCTTTAACTTCTTCGTATCAATGTCTACGTTGTTGAAATCAGTCAGTGCTTTCTGTCCTTTTGGCACCCATATCTGTCTCATGCCACTTGCTTTGTAATAGTGATATTGCTGCTTTCTTTGTGTTGTCTGATATTGTCGTCGGTCTGGGTTCCTTCGTCGTGGTTGACTCCTTTGTGGTTGAGGTTGAGAGGTCCGATGGACACTCTGCTTTGGAAAAGAAGGGAGGTCCAACACTTGCGAAACCTGCCCATTAGGAGGTGCTCTGTTTTGTACTATTAATCTAGGCCAATCCGTAGTAAGTGTGGAAGGATGGGCACCGCAGGTTGTTTTGCCCATGTGGACGCTGATGAAGTCCTCCTGACCTGTAATGGTCCCCATTTGTTCGCTGATAGTGCCCATTTGGCCGCTGATGGTGTCCATTTGATCAAGCGGTTGGATGGTTGACCCTTCTAATTTGCAGGATGCCCTAGGGAAAATCTCCTGACGTCCTTCTGATTGACAACTGTCTATAGCCAAGCCCGCGTGGGTTGGTGTAGACGTAACGTGACTGATCTGACCAAAGATCTTTCGGTCGTCCGTCGCATGTTGTTCATAGGGTCTAGGGTCACGTACCTCAGGCGGAAAGTTGTTAGGGAAGTCAAGCGGTATCACTCGCTTCTGATCTAAGGTTCCAATTTTTAAGGAGCCTTGTCTAAGATTTAGGTCCATTGAATGATCGTATAGCCAATCTTGGCCAAGGATTAGGGGTTCTATCAGGTCCTCGTCATGGCACACTAGTAGCTTCACTATCAAGGTCACTTCGTTTATGAGGATAGGAAGGTCCACCTCACCCATGCAAGGGGTTTCCATGCCTCCTAGCCCTATGAGGTATGCCTCAATTGGCCGCATTTCTATTCCTGAATCCTTATAGTGGGACCATCTAATCGCACTAATTGCAGCACCTAAATCAATTAAAGCCCTGAGCTCTTGGCAAGGGTTGCCCTGCTCTAGCCTGACTGTAATGAATGGTCTCCTGTCCACTATGCTAGGGTGTGTACTTGACTTTTCTTGACACATGGCCATGGGGTATCTGGGTGATGTTTCCAGATGGTTATACTGTTCTCTCCCTAGTCCTTGTCTTCTTAACTTCATGCGCTTAATGCGTTCTATAGCTTCTGCCTGAGCTTCATCTCGTATTCTATCTTCTTCCTCCTTACGCTTCTTTGCCAACGTGAGTCGTCTAAGCATATCCTCAGTAAGAGGTTCCTAATATAACTTGACTCTACAGCCACTAATGTAATTAGGCACTATGTCTCCTTCTAAGGTGGCTAATTGTATTGCTCCACTTGTTGAGAGTCTGTTAATGATCATAGGTCCATAACCTCGCTTTTCTAACTTCCGTGCGTGTTGTTTCAGCGAATATATACTAGAACTAAATCTCCTTCTTTCAAGCCTTTATCTTTCACATGTGCATCAAAATATGCTTTTTGTCGCTTCTTTGCCGCATATATCCCTGCTGTTGCTCTCAGCCTGGTTTCTCCTAATCGCTCCAAGTCCATTATTCTTGCTGATAATTCATGGCCGGTCCACTGATGTTCTTGTGCAACCTTAAGGGTCGGTATCAAGAAGTCCAAAGGAAGCACAGCATTCTGACCAAAAACCATCTGAAAGGGAGTTGCATTGAGTACAGTCTTGTAGTCCACTCGATATGCCCAAACAGCATGGTGTAACTGTTTGTCCCAATCTGAACGTTTGTTGTTCACGAGTTTCGTCAGTACGTTACATAGGATCTTGTTAGTGCTTTCAGCCTGACCATTGGCCTGAGGATGATATGGTGCGGATTTCTTGTGAATCACCATAAAACCCTATAACAAATATTCAATGACTTGGTTTAGAAAGTGAGTTCCTCGATCGCTCACTAACTCTATAGGCAATCCATATCTTGTAAAGACATTTTCAAATAAGAATTTTGCAGTCGTGTGTGCATCATTCTTTTTTGTGGCTTTTGCCTCTACCCATTTGGTAAGATAATCTGTCGCAACAATAATATATTCAGCATGTGTACCTTTTGCAGGGGGATTAATGGGTCCTAAAAAGTCTATACCCCACTTAGAAAATGCACGTCCGCCCATCATGGGTTTCAATGGCATTTCATCTCTGCGAGTAGGAAACTGAGTTCTTTGGCACACATCACATCTCTTTACATAGGTATGTGCATCCATGTGAAGAGTGGGCCACCATAATCCTGCAAAGAGGATGGCTTTAATTATCCTATCTGGTCCAAAGTGACCTCCTGCAACACCTTGGTGTGCAGTCTCTAGTACGCTCAAGTAATCGCTTTCATGAACACACTGTCTTAAGTATCCATCTCGTCCTCGTTTGTATAGATTATTGCCAATAAGTGAATAGTCTTGAGCTTCCTGCTCTAGACTTCGTTGTCGCGCTAAAGTCATTCCTTGAGGGAATGTGTTCGTCCTCAAGTACGTCACTAAAGGTTCACTCCAGTCTGGTGTGAGAGACACGTGATATAATGTAGCATGTTCTACCGGTGGTCTTTCACAACAGACAGGGCATTCTTTACACAACTTGTAGACATCTGCTTCCATGGAAGGCCAATATACTCCTAGTCTATGCAGAGTCTGCAATGTACGATGTTTTGAGTGATGTTGCATCAATGCACCTACATGTGCTAATTGCAACCAATTTGCATGTTCTGATTCATCTACGCAACAAGCAAGAATCTTTTGATTGTCTTGTTTATATATACTTCCTGCTATGATTTGATATCTTTGAGATTTGGTAATCTCTCCTTCCTTGATCCTCATCCTAGGATTCTTGGGTCCATATGTGAGAATAGGGACTATCGACTTAGCCCATTCTGGTGCTATCTCAAGGTTAAACAAGTATGCATCGGGTAATTCATCCACTATTCCTTGAGGAGCTTCTCCTGTGGTTAATCTTGAAAGGTGGTCAGCTCTAAGATGTGTCTTTCCTTTCCTGACTACTACTTCAAAATCATACTCCATGAGTAATAGAAACCAAAGTATCAGTCGTCCTGTGTTACATGGTTTGTTGACTAAGTACAGTAGGGTTTGATGATCTGTAAAGAACTTGAACTTGTTTGCCAACAAATAATGTCTGAATTTCTTTACCGCGTAGATCATCCCTAATCCTTCTCGTTCCGTAGTGGTGTAATTTCTTTCTACTGCGTTCAACTGTCTGCTCGCGTAAGCTATGGGGAGATCTATATTACCTTCATTCGTGGGTTGTGCTAACACACATCCTATGGCGTAGTTGGATGCATCCACATGTACATGGAATGGCTTACTCCAATTTGGGGTTGTCAATATAGGTGTTCAGCACAAACGTCATTTGAGTTCATTGAATGAATTCTCGCATTCGTCTGTCCATTCAAAATTGGTCAAAAGAGAGTACAGAGGCTTGGCTATGATTGCATACATGTGTATGAATCGTCTATAATAACCGCAATGGCCCATAAATGCCTGTACTTCCTTCACGTTAGTTGGTCTAGGTAGATCGGCAATTACTTTCACTTTTTCTTCATCCGTAGAGATTCCATTTCTTTGACACAATGTGTCCTAGAATTTTTCCTTGTCTGACCATGAAAATGCATTTTTCTGGGTTCAAACAAACCTGATATTCGTGACATTTGTAAAATACTTGCCTTAATTCTGCTATATGTATCTATCTTATATTCGAGTGTGCACATAAGTCATCGACATAGACTTCCAAATTCTTGCGTAAGAATTCCTTGAAAACATGACACATGAGTCGTTGGAAAGTAGCGGGTGCATTTGTTAAGCCAAATGGCATCACACGAAATGCAAATATGCCCCATTCTGTGGCAAAAGCCTTCTTGTGTTGGTCTTCTGGAGCAATGGCTACTTGATTATAGCCTGAGAAACCATCAAGAAAGTTGTAAACTTCCTTGCCCGCAACTCTTTCCAATAAATGTTCCGTGATAGGAAGAGGATAACTGTCTCTAATCATGGCGGCATTAACTTTTTTAAGGTTAATACACATGCGCAATTTTCCATTCTTCTTGGGCACAACCACAATGGGGGATACCCATTCGGTATGCTCAATTTCATAAATAAATCCTGCTTCTATCAAACGATCTATCTCCTCTTTAATCTTCGCAACGTAGTTATCATTGTACGTGTATGGTTTTTGTTTTGTCGGTTTTGCATCTGGAGTCATAGGGATTCTATGAGAACATATGTCTGGATCTACTCCTTTCAGGTCTTTGAAACTCCATGCGAACACATCTCTATATTCGCGCAGTAGGGCAACTAATTCTTCTTCTTCTTCATTCTTCAAATCATGCCCTATGTAGGTACACTTTTCTTCTTCTCCTTCTATGGCTACTATGATTTTTTTGGTTTTCTCTCGAGTATCATACACTTCTCCAACTTCAGCTTTTCTGTTAGGCATTCGTACCATGATTCGTCTGTCTTCTATTTTTCATATTTCTTGAAATTGTCAGGGACTTCAAATAGAGACTCTTCTTCCTCTTACATGGCTTCTTTCTTCTTTATTTTCTTGCCTTCACTCTTGCTAGTCACTTGTGTGGCTATTCTCACATCATTTGTAATTCCTTCATGTTTCTGAGGATGAGCTTCTACTTCGTAGAAGTATTCTTCTTTTGATGCAAAGGGTGGGTCCATAATAATTGATTCTAAATCAAAATCACTCGCATCCTCAAATGCATCAACGTTCGGTTTGCATTCTTCTAAAATTGAATCACACATGATTGGCTCTATCGTGAAAACTGAAATGTCATAGCCATCCTCGTCACAGTGGGGTGTCCATTGTTCTTCATTGATGGCTACATCCATGGTTGCTAGGATTTCTTCCCAACCATGGGGTTCGAATTCTTCATCTGGGAATACTACAGGTGCGTACGCTTGGTCCTGAAGGGTTCGTGGATGCTGTTCTGCACCTAAGGTCCTTGCTTCTAACCATTCTTCCTCTTGTTTGGCCACTTTACACATCCATAAATGAGTATCCTCGTGCAACCATGAGGGATCCGACTCTAATGAGTGTACTGATTCTGTTTCTACTGGTGTCTTATGGATGGTGTTTCATTGTATTGGGGGTACGTCTCTATGGGAATAGTCTTTAAGATTGACTTTAGTAGTCACTCCTAAATGTTGCAAGTACAAAGAATTAGTTCCCCAATCTTGTACAATTTGCAACTCACGCATGAATGGTCGTCCCAATATCATCTCATAAGCATGATTTTTTGCAAAGTCACAAATGGCGAAGGTATGCTCAAATTCTACACCACAAGTGGTGAGAGATATGCCTTCTAGTAAGCCTAATGGTTTTTCTATGTGTCCATCAGCCATTTGTATCTTCATCCTGGTAGGTCGTAGTGCTGGCTTACCCCAACGTTTCCATAAAGCGGTGGTAGCGATGGCTACTCCGGCTCTTGAATCTAAGATGGCTTTCGTGGTGTAGCCCTGATGGGTTATGGGAAGATAAGTGTTACCTTCCTCTCCTTCGCTTACATCTCCGATCTTTTCTACAGGTATCTCTGGTACCTTCTTGTGTGTTCCTATCTGTGAGGGAGTAGTAGCAAGCTCGGGGAATTGATTTGCTACATGTTTCCACAGTTCTGGTTTTACCTTCAACAATTCCTCAAGCGTGAGGTGACACTGAACTTTAGCGTTCTTGACCACTTCCGTGTTTCTAGGGATTACTGATTCTTCATTCCTCACTATTATCGTGGGTGCTCTCATGCTAATAAACTTGTCTTCCCAAGGTCCTGTGAACGGGGGTAATTCTTGTAAAGAATTAGATTCGAAACATGTGTGTTCACTCAGTTGTTCTTCCTCTACATCATCGTAAATAGAGGGAGTGTCTTGGGGAAATTGCTCCTGCAAGTTGTCTATTTCTTGAATAGGAGGATGGGTTCCTTGTTCTTTTCTCCACTTATCTTCTTGGATTTCTCTCAAAAATTCATGTGAGTACCTATGTATGGAAGACATGTTGTCTTGACTTTCTGTATTGGGTACTTGAGACAGGGATGGTGCATTCTTTTCCGATGTCTCTAGAACAATAGGGTTCCTATGCTGATCCTTTTTCTCTTTGCTATCGATCAAGTATTCTAGCCTCTCCAACAGTCCTTGAAAGTGTAATTCCGGTTTTGCCATGTTATTCCAATTTAGATATCTAGAGGCTTCAAACATAGCTTGCGCTAATTCTACCATCTTCATGCAAAGTTTAGTTCGCTCAATTTCTAAGTCTGCTCGAGGGTAGTTTTTACTCATTTTAGCTATTTGGGGTCCTTCTTTTATCCTAGCCTGATATGCACGAAACATCATGTCTAGGTTTTCTAGTATGAGTTCTGCTAAAATTGATCCTGATTTCTGAGCTAGGTTCTCTTGATTCAACTCCTGTGAAGTCAAATCTAGGATTTTAGCTCTAGATTCCTTCAAACTTCCTTCCAATTTCGTTATTTTTTTACTCCATTTTCTCTTAATTCTTTCTTTAGAATCTTTCCAAGATTTTGTCTTTTTATTGCTAGACTCTCCAACTTCACTAGTTCCGGATACTTTTTCTTGATTAAGCTGTTGGTTCTGTAAGAGCGCCTGGGCTCTTGTTATAGCTTGGATAGGCACATATGTTGGGTTGGATCCATCTGCATTGTGCACAATACCTATCACATTGATGGGTGTCACATTTGAAGTATTAGCAAGATTCTTAGGGCAATCTTTTATGATGTGCTCTTTGCCACAGTCGGCACAAAAGCCCTGTATGTTATAGTACTGCGACTGTCCTGCTATTGGAGGATGTGGACAATCCTTTATGAAATGATCTCCTTGGCCCCTAAAGCATCGTCCTCTAGGGCCCTGTGGTCTTTGTTGTCTCAATTGGGGCCGCAGATGTGTACATCACATTAGGATAGTCGGGCTCCCAACTAGGTTCCACTGGTGGACTATCATATTGATATGTCTCTACGTGTTCTGGTGACTCTGTGTAATACGCGGGTGGACTATCTACATGAGTAGAGTCAAAACTGTTAGAGTTCGGATCACTCTCTATGATCAGGGGTGAAGAAGGTACTAAAGCCCTACTTAGGTTTTCTTCTACAGTAGTGTATTTCACTGAGATGACATTCGCTGGTGGGGGTGGCTGCTGAGCTAAGACAGGTTGAGGTCTTTGTTGAGCCTGATATGGATAATTTTGAGGAGGCCAATAGTAATAAGGTTGAGCATTGTATTGGCCTTGATACCTACCTGGCTGCGGGTATGCTTGCGGGTAGTTCTGTCTCACTGCCTGTTTGTTGTATGGGCAGTCCTGAGCCGTATGATTCGTGTGTCTTCTCTCAATAGTACGGTATTGGCCACTAGGGTTGGCTTGTGGTTGTGTCACATTGGGGCACACATTTTCCAAATGATTTCCACCACAGGTGTAACAACGTACGTTAATTGTTAACTTGGGCATCTGTTTACTAGAAACTCCTAGTTTCTGGGCCACCTTTTCTGCTAGGTCCTCTATCGAGCTAGACAATTTCGTGGATGCTAGAGATGAACAATCTGAGTCCTTATGGACCTTTGAGAGTTCCAACTCGTCTCCTAAGTTGTCCTCAATGTCTATGCAAATTCTTACACACTGCTCTAGCGTTCTGGGTTCCTTCAAGTATACATAGGAGCATAGTTTAGAGCTCAACAAGCCGTCTAGAAACAATGACACTTGTTTGGCTTGTGAGGGGAGCTCTTGCATTGGACATCTTTCAACATATTGTCTAAACCTACGTCCTGCGAGTCTAACTGTTTCCTGAGGGGTCTGTTTGAAACTATGAATCAACGAAGACGTATCATGTCTAATCCCACTTTTAGAGAGTTAAGTGATGAACGACTCTAAAAAGTGATGGATGTCTCTAAATTGCCTTTGTTGCAATGGTTGGAACCAAGTTAAAGTTGTATTCTTTAACGTTAGTCCAAATGCGTTATATTGCCTGAACATGTCTTCAACTTGCTCTGCCCTCAGCACTTGCTTAAATTCTGCGACATGGTCATAGGGATCTCCTGTCCCATCAAAATAGTTTTTCATGGACTTAACTAACTGAGTGGGTCTTAATATTCTTGCGTGTTCACGTGGTCTAGGTAGAGGTGTTCACGTGGTCTAGGTAGAGGAAAATCATCTCTACCACCTAGTATTCCATGTTCCCTTTGTCTATCCGCTCTATTAGTGTTCGTGGTTGTTCTATTTCTCCCTATAGGATGATTGAAACTTACTTCAGGTCTATCTTTGTTTTTCTCTCTTTGATTAGCATGGGCGGAGGATGTTCCTACCCCTTGTTGGCTCGCGTTTACATTTGCTTGAGATGGAGGGAATACTAAATCACCTCTCCATGTGTAGGTATTTCTAGCGTGGTCAGGTACCACAAATACTCTTTCTGAAGTTTCATCCAGGTATACAACCTTTCCAGGTGTATCTGGGTCCTTGAATTCATAGATTATGATGGAGCCTACCTCACTAGGTTGTTCCGTTCTGTACCTCCAAAATGCTTCGTCAGTTTCTTTATTTACAAACAACTCTATGCTTCTGTTGTCCTGAGGGGTCCAATTTGGAACTAGTACTCGTGTCAGTACAGATCTCCCTCTAGGTGTCCTAGGTTCTTCTAATGGTTCTTTTCCTTGGGATTTTGCTTCCGCCTCTAACTGAATTACGCCAAACTCATTGGTATTGTTTGGCTGAGTACTTATGATGTACATCGTTCCTTCTTTGTCTATGTATGCATCTCTTTCGAATTTCACCACTGGACGTTCCAATCCAATGGGTTGATCAGGATTGTGCATTTGCACCACTTGTCTTCGCAAACCGTCCTCATAGATGCGAGCACCTAATCGGTTGGTTCGGAGAAATTCTAACTGAGTCCTATAGGGTCCTTCAGGTCTTTCTAAATATGCAACGTTTGACCCTCCTTCTGGTCTTTCTGCGCTAAATGCCATTTCTGATTCACTCGTGTCTGAGCTCTCGTAGGGGTAATTACTATTCAATTGTTGAGCCCACGATCGAGCAATAGTGCCTACACTTGCTTCTGATGATCTAAGGCTTCGTCGGTCAGACTTACCTATATGTTTGCCCGATCTAAGGTTCATGAATTTACTTCCTTGCACACTCAGTACACGCTCAGATCATCAATGATTCTTTGTTCTTACTTTCTTGATTCTTTTTAAATCCCTTTAGATTCTTGTCCAATTGTATGCGTCAGGAATCAACTTTCCGTGGTACTTTTGAGTTCTCGTTCTGTCATACTTATGTTCTTTCCCTTAAGTTTTTGTATCACACACCTTTATCTTTAGTCTTGGACTTAATAATGTTAAATATCTTGAACTTGAGGTGTTCCTATCGTCGTTAATCCACAATGCTAACATTTAGCTTAAGCTAAGAATTGACTGAGGGGGTTGAGTAATCTTCCAACCTTGAGTCAGCTTTGTTGGTTGCTTTGATTGCCCAAGAAGCCGCGCTTCCCAAGCTTTATGCCCTTCACTGCCTTGCCTTGAATGCCCTTGATTGCCTTGCTAGACGTGCCGAAATTCAATGTTTAGACCAATTCAAAATGGATGATCAAGCACCTGAATATATACACTTTTAAATTTCCTTTCCCTTTTGCCCAAAATTTTTATGTTGCCCCCTGACTTTCTAGTCCCACACTAGGTCAACCTCAAACTAGCTTATCTAAAAATCAACGGACTTCGGAAAAAAAGATATGACCGTTCAGGCCCTCGGGGGTAAAAACTGATAGATAGGTTTCTCTTCAATTATGAGCTAAGGGGTCTCCTATGAGTCTAATGACCCAAAAACTTGCCAAAAATAGCCCCAAAATTGGTCAAAAAATCAAACCCTGAAATTTGCGTTTGGGGTGGACAATCGCGATGGTCTGAGATAATCGCGATGGTCCAGGTGAACCGTCGCGATGGTCCAGGTGAACCGTCGCGATGGTCCAGGTGAACCGTCGCTATGGCGTGGCACAATCGCGATGGTCCGAAAGTGCGAACTGTCACGATGGCGTGAATGTGAACCGTCGCGATGGTCACAGATGCGATGGCGTGAGCCAATCACGATGGTCCAGGCGCGATGGTGTGGCCCAATCGCGATGTTCGATTTTCGAGGTGTCACGATGGTCTAGCTTGCCACGTGGTAGCGTCGGCGCGATGGCATGAGCCAATCGCGATGGCATGGGGTCGACGGGATCGTCGTGATGGTCCGAGTGAACCGTCACGATGGCTCAAGTGAGCCGTCGCGATGGTGCGAGACCGTCGCAATGGTCCGGCCGCGCCGTCGCGATGGCGTGAGCCAATCGTGATGGTGTGACATAATCGCGATGGTCTGAGCCAATCACGATGGTCCACCAAAATGTGAATTTTGCAAATGCAACAATGGATTCCTAGATGCGCAAGGGTCGCCTACACGCTGGTGTGGTCGCCTACCTCAAATTCCGAACTTTGCAGACCATCGCGATGGTCTGACACAGTCGGAAATTTCTGACAGAGAGTACATTTCTTACCTTTCTGCACCTTTCTTGATGCTCTGGAGCTCTGTACCTGCAAGAAAACTCAAAAACACACAAGTACATGTTGATATATTTAGGTAGTGATGTGTGTGAACACTCTAGGACCGCCGGGGCACTTTTTTCCCTCTTTAGGAGGTTTCTTTCCCCCGGCTTGTATATATGCCTATTGCCCTAATGGGCTACTTATCTTTGTACATTCTCTAGTAATACATTCAGTCTTGTGCGTTGTGCTCCAAGCTTCTTCTTCTTCCTTATGTTGTTCGCGTGCTTCCGCAGACGTCTAACTCCAACAATTGGTATCAGAGCAGGTTGTCGCTTCTTCTAGGGCACCGTCGACACTCCTCCGTTTGCAGTCTCAGATTCGCACGAAATTTGGTGAGCATACTCAGGGTGTTTCCGAGATCAAAACAGCTTCGTTGTGTGGTGCCGAAATCGCGATCTGAGCGTAAGCGTCTCGAAGTCTGTTACAGGTCTAGCAGAACTCGTCTGGGCAGTTCTGTTCAACTTTTTGAGATACAGTCAATTTTTTGCATCAAGGTATTTTAGTCACCGGCCATGGCTGAAAGCAGTGATGTATTCCGTATGTTGGTTGTTGAGGATAAGTTGGATGGTACCAACTACCCATTATGGGATTATATGATGCGACATGTATTGGTTGCAAAAGGACTGTGGAACATTGTGCAGGGTGTTGAAAGACGTCCTGTTACACCTGCGACTACAGGTACTACAAATACAGGTGCTGGAGCTGATGAAGATGGTGTCGAAGATGATATTGTACAGATTCCTGTTCGTGCTGTTGTTTCTGTTGCACCTACTGCAGAGCAGATTCGTTGGGATGGCAGAGATGCCCAGGCACATGCATTGATAGCTTTGTCTGTCAAACGTGCCATTATTCCTCACATACGCTCTTGTAGAATAGCTAGGGATGCTTGGGATACACTTACCACATTGTACCAAGCTAGGAATGAGGCTCGTGTTGCTTATCTCCAAAAACAGTTGGAGAGTGAGCACATGAATGAAGGTGATTCTATGGACAGTTTCCTAACAAAGATCAAAGATTTGAAGGAACAGTTGATTTCTGCTGATGAGGTTATACCAGATAGCTCACTTGTGCAGACCGTTTTGAATGGTCTTCCTGACTCATATCAGAGTTTTGCTTCTACTCTTCGGTTGATGATGAAAGGCAATCCGAATGCCTTATCATTTGAGGAGTTAGTCTCTATTCTGTTGCAGGAAGATCAGTCCAGGCAGAACAGTTTCATTATGCGAGTTGCAGATCAAGCTTTCCTGGCTAGTCAGAAGGGAAAAGGAAAATGGAGCTCTTCTACTAGTAAGCAGAAATCTGCAAATGCTGCACATTCAAAGAACCAAGACAAAGATGAGAAAAAATCAGAAAAGTAGAAATTGTTTTGTAAGTACTGTAAAGGCAATGATCATATCATAAAGAACTGCCCAAAATTGGCTGCTAAAGAGGCAAAGAAGAAAGAGGCTGGAATGGTTGTTGCAGAGGCCTCTACACCAAAAACAGAGTCTGCAAATCTTGTGCAGGAAGAAGAATGGGCGTTTACTACTGTCTGCAGTTTTGAGACATCTTCTCATGATCAGTGCATGTCTGCAGTAGACTCAGATGTTTCGTACTTTGACAGTGGGGCGACCAAACATATTACCTCGCAGCGCAATTTCTTCTCTTAACTCGAGCCTGCCCCTACAAGGAATACTGTCACATGCACCAATAACTCCTCTTATCCTGTTATGGGAGTTGGTAAGATCATTCTGACTACTGCAGATGGTAGTTCTTTCACTTTGTCACATTCTCTATTTGTGTCAGGGATCAAAAAGAATCTATTATCAGTTTCTGCATTAGCCAAGATTGGCTTGGTTGTGAAATTTGTTGATGACAGTTGTACAGTCCATGATCTCTCAAATGGCGATGTGATTATTGCTTCTGGCATTTTATGTCATGGGTTGTATAAGCTCATAGACTATGAAAGATCTGTGAATGATTCGGCATGTGCAGTTCATGATTCTCAGGCTGTGTCAGATGCAAAGCTTTGGCATGCACGCTTTCCTCATGTGAATTTTGCTAGTTTGTTACGCCTGCAGAAATCTGAAATGGTGTCCTCTTTGCCCAAACTTGAGGCACCTGGAAAACATGTTTGTGAAGGCTGTATTTTGGGCAAAATGCAGCGTTCTTCCTTTCCAAAAGATGGTTCAGTTCGGGCTACCCAGAAATTGCAGCTTGTATATAGTGATGTCTGTGGTCCTATGCAGACACCCTCTTTTGGAAATTACCTTTACTTCGTGACTTTCATTGATGATTTTTCCAGGCATGCATGGGTATATCCACTCAAAGCAAAGTCCGAAGTGTTCATGTGCTTCAAACAGTTTTTGGTTTTGGCTGAAAATCTGTCAGCATGTAAAATGGGCACCCTTCGTTCTGATCGAGGGGGGGAATATATGTCTTCAGATTTTAATGCATTTCTGGCTGAACGTGGGATAAAACACCAGTGTACAGTGCCGTATACACCTCAACAGAATGGAGTTGCTGAACGGAAGAACAGATCTCTCATGGAGATGGCGAGGTGTATGGTCAAGAGTCAGGCTTTACCTCATAGTCTCTGGCTTGAGGTTGTCATGTGTGCAGCATATGTACTGAACAGGTGTCCCACTAAAGTGTTGCAGTCTATCACTCCATATGAGGCTTGGCATGACCGCAAGCCATCTGTTGCTCATCTGCGTGTTTTTGGTTGTTTGGCATTTGCATTAGTGCCTGAACAACATCACAGAAAATTGGATGATAAGGCAGTAAAATGTATTTTTGTTGGGTACAGTTCTGAAAGTAAAGGCTATTGTCTGTATCATCCATAGACTAAACGCATTCTGGTTAGCCGTGATGTTGTCTTTGTGGAAGATGATATTCAGCCATTGCTTTCATGTACTAAGGAGACATCTGTTAGCTCCAAAGACATGTATGATACTTTGATGCCTCTTTTTACAGGTGGACAGTCTAGTGCTGGTCCTAATGAGGCAACTTCTCAGCCTTTGCAGGTTTCATATGATGATGCAGATCATTCCATTTCTGATGCAGATTTACATGATGCACTTGTTGATGAGAGAGCTGATATTGAGCAGGCAAAAACTATGCCAAAATGGCTGGTGCAGACTTTGCGTGACAGCAAATTAGATGCACCTTTGTCATATCGTACTCGTTCAGGCTCTCATAGTGCCTCCTTTGCATCAGATTGCTATGCTATGGCTGCATCTAGTCTCTGTGATGAGAATGAGCCTGTTTCTTTTCATGGTTCTGAGAACAGTCCAACTGAAAGCACCTTATATGTTAAGCGTGCTAATGATGTGCTTCTGATCATTGTTGTCTATGTAGACGACATGCTGTTCACTAGTCCTATTGAGAAGCATATTGCTGATTTCAAGGCTGATTTGTATGCCTCATTTGAGATGTCTGATTTGGGGCATTCGCATCACTATTTGGGCATTCAGTTTATGCAAGTTGATGGTGGAATGGCTTTGTGTCAAACGAAATATATTGACACATTATTGCACCGTTTTGGCCTTGAAGACTGTAAGCCTATTGCCACTCCTATGGAGACAGGTTTACGATTGAGTCTTCATGATGCTGGAGATGCATTTGATGTTGTTCTCTATCAGCAGGCTGTTGGATGCTTGATTTACTTATGCATTACTCGGCCAGATATTCAGTTTGTTGTCTCACAGATGAGCAGGTTTATGCATTGCCCAGGAGTCACACATTGGAAGGCGGTTAAGCGCATCTTTCGCTACTTGAGTGGTACTCGGCTACTTGGGTTGTTTTATCCCAAGGGGGGATCACTACCGCCAGATTTGCATGCTTTTTCTGACTCAGATTGGGCTGGTTGCTATGACACTCGTGTGTCCACCAGTGGTTTTTGCTTCATGCTTGGTAGCTCATGTATATCTTGGTTGAGAAAGAAGCAGCCTATTGTGGCCACTTCCAGTTGTGAGGCTGAGTATAGGGCAGCTTTCACAACGACTGTTGAGTGTGTGTGGCTCAGACGCCTTATGGCTTATTTGGGTGTTGGCCAGTCTTCTGCCACCACCATCTTCACTGACAGTCAGAGCGCATTGGCAGTTGCGAGGAACCCTGTGTTCCATGCTCGCACTAAGCACATTGAGGTGCATTATCACTATGTCAGGGAGAGGTTCTCTGCTGGGGAGATCAGCTTGGCATATGTGCCCACGCAGGAGAACATTGCAGACCTTTTCACGAAGGCTTTGCCTAGGGAGAAGTTTGAAGCTTTCCACATAGCTTGGCACTTCCTTATACATGAGTGCCAGCTCCTTGTTCATCGCATCTCTCTCAGGGGGGATTTGTTGATATATTTAGGTAGTGATGTGTGTTAACACTCTAGGACCGTCGGGGCACTTTTTTCCCTCTTTAGGAGGTTTTTTTCCCCCGGCTTGTATATATGCCTATTGCCCTAATGGGCTACTTATCTTTGTACATTCTCTAGTAATACATTCAGTCTTGTGCGTTGTGCTCCAAGCTTTTTCTTCTTCCTTGTGCTATTCGCGTGCTTCCGCAGACGTCTAACTCCAACAATACACGCAAGCACAAAAGCTCTCTCTCTCTCTCGCACATGCACAAATGAGGGGAAATGAGGAGAATGGGTGGATATAGTGAATTTTTTGATTTTTTTGGAGATGAAGATGATGATGCGGTGATGAAGATGGAGTGTGGGGGAGGTGAAAAACACTAAAAACTAAGTAAAAACAACAACAAAAACTGAAATTTTTACCTTCCAACGCCACTTCTTGCTATACTCTTACCATCACACATTCGTCCTAGACTCGATCCCCGGCAACGGCGCCAAATTTGGTGTTGCTCTAGCACAATGGTGAGAACCACATTAAGAAGCTCCACCTCCTTAATGTCAATCCGCGGAAGAGATAGGAGTGATATGAAGATCGTGAATGTGAGATGAAGTGAGAGTGAAGGTGAGAAGCATAGAGATGCACACACACATACACACACACTACGAAGAGACAAGCAAGACACAATGGAAGGTGAGAAATCAACTCTATTGCTCAAGAATACTCTTACAAGCTCAAAATAGCTCTAGGCTCACACTAACCAACAAGCTAACCTCAAAAATGAGCTCTCTAGCTCTTTTTATAGATTCTAGACTAGTTTTGACCGGTTTTACATCTAGTGATCGGCATAGTTAGAAAATAGGTCCTATGCGCTATTTGAGAGGGTAAACGGTGTCTAAAAATAACCAAAATTGGTATGCTCATTCTACCTAAGCTCCTCTTCCATCTAAGTCACCAGATGGAACCACTCCATATGAAGTGTGGAGTGGAAGAAGACCTAGTCTGGAGCATTGTAAAATATTTGGATGCTTAGCCTATGCTCACATTCCTTCTCAAGTAAGAGGGAAATTGGATCCCAAGGCAAAGAATTGCATATTTATTGGTTATGAACAAAACCAAAAATGATATAGATTGTACAATCCAACTAATAAAGGATTTTTTGTGAGTAGAGATAATTTTTTATGAGAACAAATCATGGATGATGACAGGAAAGTGAAGCTGTCTTATGACTTGGATGAAGATTTTCCATCACTTCAACCAAAGGAGCTAAAGCAAATTGATGTTGGAAACAATGTCATATAGTACATTGTGCATGGTCCATAGTAAAGGAGCATAAGAGGAGAGCCCCAAAATTTTCAAAATGATGGGCATATTTTTTCTTCTTCGAGGTCTTCAAGAATTCCCTCAAACCATGTAAATGCACTAGAGGAGTCCTCTAGTTGCATAATCCCAATTTGTTGTAAAATATCCCTTGTAAATCCCCACCGTCCCCCCCACCCACCCCCACCGTTCCCCCCCCCCCCCACCCACCCCCCATTCTCCCCACCCATCCCCCACCGTTCCCCCACCCACCCCCCACCATCCCCCCCCCACCCCCCATCGTTCCCCCCCACCGTTCCCCCCCCCCCCCCTTATTTTCCTATAAATATAACCTTAACAAAGTACTTCCCCCTGCCTCGCGTGGAAATTTTCAGGTATGTTTTTCTTTCTTGTTCTTTCATTTGTTTGTTTAATTATTTTTATATTTTTTAATTATTTATTTAATTATGAATTTTTATTATTCATTTTGTTACTTTTCATATTTTCATCATTCCCTCTGCTAAGGATCTCTGTTTTTTGCGATTTTTAGGTCGTTTTTAGGGTTTTTCACAGTGTAGATTCTGATTTTTGAGTCATTTTTGCAGAATTTTGGCCTTTTCTAATGTTTCAAGCATGCCGTCTATGCATTCATGCATTTTCAATCTTCATTGCATTCTTTCTCATCCAACATTCTCTTTCCCAACTTCTCCTTTTCCCTATCCCTCCTTTTGATTGTTGCCTATACGTACTTGCAGTGTTAGCTCATAGTGCCATTCGCATCCGAGTAGCAGCATGGCTTCCTCCGTCCCCCAACAGGCTTCCTCCAAGGCTATCGAGGAGTATTCGGAACTACCGCCCTCTACCCTAGGTCTTCCTCAGTCAAATTCCCGGGTATTTCATACCCACCCTGGTCCACACTCATGTCTTCCAGCCCCGACGATATCGCCCATTGCCCCCCCACGTCTCATTGCCCCAGCCTTTCCCAGCCACTCACTCCTCCTTGTATAGCCCTTCACGTCCCCCGCATGGTCTTCCATACCCCACGCCCCCCCACGGTTCGCCCTAACGTTCCGCCTTTCCTTTCTATGCCTGATATGAGTGAATCAGGCTCGGCATCCTCCCATCAGGCTTTGTTCATGACTTTAGATTTCCCGATTCCATCTACATCCCTTCACCTCCGCCTTCACCTCGCACTTCCCGAGTCCTCCCTATTCGATCTCTTCACTAAGGATTACTTACTACTGGAGGGTATTCATCGTCTGGCTTCGATCATGTGGTCGGCACCAGAGGGTCAGGAAATCTATTCGGCCCTCACTTCATTCCCCCATTTCCCTTCTGGTACTCTATCCCCACAGTCCATTGCAGCCGGTATTGGTTCTTCATTGACCACATATCGGCCACCCCCATTCCTTTATTCCAGTCTCTCTAAAGAAGAGACTATCGCCTTTTGCACTCGCATGTTTAGCTTACCCACAGCATCCTTTAGGATGATCCTGCTGCTGCGTGCTTTCACATTTCATTTCCTTTTCCGTAGCCCTAATTCCCACCAGCCCATTAGCGACATCCGTATAGCTGATCCAATATACTGCTTTGTCCATGGGCGTCCCTATCCCTATGCATTCCTCATGTATGCTTCTTTCCAGCTACAATGCCGGCACTTCCATGAAGCCCTACCCCGCGGTTCTAGATCTTTTTCAGTCTACTCCGCCCCCATCCTAGCTTGGCTCTTTCACTTTCCCGGTCAGGTCACCCCAGCCCCCTCTGCCCCCCTCACGTCAGCCCCCCTCCTCTGCATGGGCTCGACATCGCCTCACCCTCGCCCACTAGCCTTCCTCCTCCTACTTCCTCCACCCCGTTGTTGCAGAGCAAAGAGGCACGAAAGGGGAGCCCCAAAAATTCCAAATAAATGGGCATATTTTTTCTTCTTCAAAGTCTTAGGAAATTCCCTCAAGCCATGTAAATGCACTAGAGGAGTCCTCTAGATGCATAATCCCAACTCATTGTAATATATTCCTTGTGAATTAGTAGGGAATTCACCTTTTAATTAATAAAGTGCCGGTCTCTTGTGTGAAAGGACCATTTTTAGGGCACATGTATATAAGTCACTTTGTGACTCTTTGTAGAGACTTGTTGCCATTGTGAAGAAGGAGAGCTCCTCATTTTCAAAATTGCTTCTTCCTTGAAGATTTTCATCTTCTGTTTGGTCTTCTATGTGTGTGTAATGCTTGGAATGTATGTGTCGGAATGTTGTATATCCCTCCCCACTATTTTTGAGCTACTGTAGTGTGTGTGTGAGCTAGTACAAGTTGTGGAGTGAGTGTGTGTGCTTCCCGCCATTCACTGTTTTGGTCATAACTTGAAGTACGGTTGTCAAAATCAAGTTACCTCCAATAGATGCGTCTCATCGAGAGCTTCGAAATAAACCCACTATTGGCCCTATTCGGAGTTCGGAGCTGAGAGAAATCCTCGATTTTGTGAAAACTGTTGTAAGTGGTATCGCGACAGACACTTTCTATAGTTAAGTGACTTGGAGAGGTAGATTAGTCTTTTCTCATGCATGTGAGCTGAGCCACTTCATTTCCCATCACGTGAGCACAAGTCCTCATACACTTGGTTAGGTCTGTTCTTAGGATTAACAAATAAGCATGTGTCAATTCCCCACTATATGTACTTGTGTGGCAAATGAGATTTAGTCTCTCTGGCACAAGTCCCTAGGACTTCTTGACTTAGGTACACACATTTTTGGCCCCGTTGACGGGGACTCACTCAGCCAAGGTTCCTTCGTGATGGTTATAGCTCGAGAGTGACGAAATCGTACTTGTAGAAGTGAATTCATCAGTGGCAAGTAGTCAACCACTTCAGCACTTGTTACTTCACATCTCGGAGGTGTGTGTAATGAGTTCTTAGGTTTAGGGTTAGTAGGAAGGGAGAGAAGGAAGAGTTAGGGTTAGGTTAGGAGAAGAGGAGAAGAGGAGTGAAGTAGGAGTAAGCCAAGATCACCGAAAAAATCCCAAAAATTTTGCCAAAATAGTGTAATGAAGTTCAGTCTCCAAAAAAGTATAAAAACCAAAAATTTTAGATCATTTCTCATTTGTTCAGAAAGCAGTATCGTCTGAGCGCAGCGATCAGTATTTCGAGTAGTATCGCACTCTCCAAGCTTTCAAGGCTAGTTAGTGAGCTCAAGGCAAAAGCAAGACATCACTGAGGTAAGATTCCATAAGATTTCATTGGCAAAAACACATTAGAAGTGCATCAACACGTGATCACATGCACATCTGATATTGCGGGGCGGGACAGAGTGTTTTTTTGGACTTCTTTGAGTGACACAGTAGGCTAGGAGTGAAGAGGGGTAAGAGAAGAGCAAGGGGGAAGAAAAATTTTTGAATTTGGAGGTATTTTGGCTTGAGTATCGCGATCGGTTGAGTTTCTGGTATCGCAATACCAAAAATTCCCTTGTATCGCGATAGTATCGTATCATCGATTACCAACTTTGATATCGTGATACCACTTGTGGTATCATATCGCTTGGTTGGTATCGTGATCGCACCTTACCAAAGTGGTATCGTATCGCAGTCCACTTTTGGTATCGTATCGTGTCTCTTCTCTGTATCATATCGCGATACCATTTTAGTATCGTATCATGCAAGTTGGTGGTATCGTATCACCACTTGCAGTCGTATCGTATCGCGTGAGAAGCCCAGTATCATATCGCCCAGGTTTCTAGTTACGTATCGTGCAAAACTCAGGTGTCCTATCGTGCTAAAATTTCAGTATCGTATCGTGGCTGATTTTGGTATCGTATCGCCCACAGAGTTGGTATCGTATCGCCAACTGCACTGGTATCGTATCCCCAACTGCACTGGTATCGTATCGTGAGAAATCCAGTATTGTATCAGGCTCTGTGATAGTATCGTATCGTCTGTAAAAGTGATATCATATCGTCAGAAACCATAGTATCGTATCACCCAATTTTTTGGTATCGTATCGTGGACTCCATAGGTATCGTATCGTGATTGGAACTCGTATCGTATCATCCAGACGTGAGGTATCGTATCACCAGGGTAGCCAGTATCGTATTGTGCTCAACATTGGTATCGTATCGCCTGTTGATCTAAGTATCGTATCGTCTAGTCTTCAGGTATCATATCGTGAGCTTATGTGGTATCATATTGTGGACAGCTTGGTTTCGCCTAAAGCAGTATTGCCTGGTGCAGTATCGCCAAAAGTGGTATCGCCAAAACATTTGGAGCATTTTCCAGGAAAAATTTAAGGCATTTGAGGAGCCATTCAGGGAGAGTTTTAGAGACCTAGAGAGCCCCAGGAGGGTGAATGAACTTGAGGTCAGGAAGGGTGCTAAGTAGCCAAAGAAGTGTCATATCTTCTGTTGGGAGTGCTGCTCAGGTCACTCACCGCTCTGTCTATTTAGACACCTCTAGTGACACAGAGGAGGAGATACTCATGGCTTTGGAAGACATGCAAGGTCCCACTCCCGGAAGAAACTTCATGACCACTGTTGAAGGAGAATATCGCACTTCTTTATAGTATGCTTCTACTAATGCCCAGGAGATCCCCATCTACCTGGATGGATTGAACAGATCTGTGGCAAGGATGGTGACTTCCATGGATGCAACAATTGTGCCCAGACCGGCTGTTAAGTATGAAGGAGGAGCATACATGGACAAGATGGGTCACATCTACTTAGTGACTGAATTTCCTGATTTGATCAATGAGAGGGGAGAGCTAGTGGGACAAGAAAACTCAGGGAGACCAAACCCGGAGGAGTTAGTGACCACCCCTAGAGGAAAGTCCCAAGTGACGCGAGTCTTGAGAGGGGACTCGATACCTCAGGACGACTATTTACTGGAAGTCTATTTGATCCATGGAACTGACTTGTTACTTCAAACTGACTCACCGACCCAAGGAAGAGAAGAAAGTCCTATGACTTTTTATGAGTTGAAGGATCCGGAAGACGAGTCTAGAGTTACATACCTAGACAGGAACCAGAGAAGGTATTGGCTGGTAGATGCCATAGACAGGGCTCAACTGAAATACATGGGATTGCCTGTATTCCCTCAGAGAGAGCAGGCAACCACCTCACAGAACCTCGTTGGAACACAACAAGAGGCAAAGCACACAATGTCGGGACAAACAAGCCAGTGGAGTGTTCCAAACCAAACTTATGTAGAATTCGCTACTCCAGGAGTGCAACCACACAATCAAACCCACCCAGGAGTAGGAAATCAATACCGACCACCAGTAAGGCCACGACCAGCAATAGGAGGGCAGCAAGGAATAACCCCAATTAGACAAGCAGTTCTCGCTTTCCCTGTCATGCCTAGACAACCAGAATCAATGAGAAGATTGAGACCTATTCAGGTGGCCAAATGTGTGAGGAATCATTATGACGGATTGGGAGAACCTTATGATCACATTGTTGAATTTAAACAAGTCCTTAGGGCTGAACAAGTAGATGACTTCTTCGTGCAGTATGAGTCTTTCGGACTCACCCTCATAGGAACGGCTCCGACTTGGTTCCAGCCATTAGACCCCAAGCAATTTGGAGATATGGAGCAATTCTTTCAAGAATTCATTGGCGAATTCACTAAGAGAGGGATTAAACACAATTCTGCGTCTTTAATCCATAGCTTTAAACAGAACCCTAATGAAACTGTGAAAACAACCGCCTGAAGATTCAATCAATATGTTGATAGATGTCCAGCAGCAGAGAGACCCACTCAGCAAAAAATGATTTCATTATTCTTGGATGGATTAACAAACGGAACATTAAGAACTCTAGTATACGTAAAGAGGCTGCAGACATTGAGCGCATGCCTACAGGAATGTATTGACTTAGAGGACAACCTAGTGGATGATCTGAAGAGTACGCCCAGCCCCACTAAATCAGAAGACTCTCAGAGTACAATTACGTCCAATTCCAGTAATGTGGAGGAATTAGCGGAGCTGGTAGAAAAAAATTTGGGAGTCCAAGGACAGAGAAATTACCAACACCCAGCCTTAAGAGTGACTATGCTACGGAGATGTAGTCTATGTGGAGGAGATCACCCCACGCACCTCTGTGTATGAGGAGGAACTGGTGTACCTTAGACATATCCTTACAACAAACAGCCCCATCAAGGAGCTCCCTTATATTGCCACATAGAACAAAAATACACCAATCACACCACGGAAAATTGCCCATTCAATAGGAAGACATGGCCTTTACAACCACCTCAGTATCGACCTTATGGATATCCACCTAGAGAGCCAGGTAGAGATATGCCCAAATACAATTCCTACCCAACACCAGCAAGAGCTCCCAGGCCATATGAACCAGCACAATTTGGAAACCCTCAACCGGTGTTAGGACCACAACCTCCACTTCCTCAATATGTGGTGCCGGTCAAGTACACTCAACCAGAGGAAAACCTAGAAAGAGCCATTGTACCAGCATCACCTATAACCAGTGTGGAGTCTACAAAATCAGGCTACGAGCAATCTCAGGGAGAGTACTACCCTTATGACACTAACATGTCTGAGTCAACAAACCTATGATCCACAATACTACGGATATGAAGGATACGAATATGCCTATGGACCAGAAGTGGCAACATTAATGTACACCGCACCTAAAGCGCAGCCACCCGTGAGACCACCCATTAGACCACCTGTGCCGAGAGGACCATGTTATAGATGCGGAGGAGATCATTTTATTAGAGAATGTACTCGACCTTACAATCCACCAACTCCTAGGACTTGGGAAGGATATTGCAGTGATTGTGGAAAGGAACATCTCTTTCATGATTGCCCAAAAAATCCCAACAAGGCTCAAGACACTGCACCTCTTAATGTAATTGAAGTGATAGAAGCACCTAGAGGTGATAAGGAATACACCGTGCCCTTAAAGGCCATTACACGAGCTCAAATGAAGGAACAAAAAGAAAAACAACCAGATCGGGAACAAGAAAACAATAGAAAAGTAAACCCCAAAAGCCAAATAGTAGAACATTCAGAGGACCCACGTGAGAATACCCAGAACATAAAAGCGCAAAAATGGAAGGAAAGAAGAGAGAAGATCAAAGATAAATGGATGAAAAACAAAAGTCAAGACAATAAGAAACAAACAAGAAGTAGTAAGGACCATAAAGAACCTGAGATTCGGGAAGCAGTTCCCAATCCACCGTTTACCCGTGAAGCAGAGAAACCAGGATCAATTCTAGCTGACCCAAAACCGGATGATTTGGACATGTGTTTGAAAGCGTACCAAGCTAGAATTAAGACTGGACCAAATGTGGAACAACACGAAAAGCTTTACCCACAAGGAGAATTAGAAAAGGAGAGGCTTGCTTTATGCAGGAAACTCATAGAGGTAGCCCAAGCAACCCTAGAAAAGACTATCCCAGCCCTTCGAGAGACAAGGATAGCAGAGAAGCAATACAAGGAGTGTGTTAAAGCCAAGGATAAAGAACCTAAAGAGAAGAATGACAAATGTGAGCGAGTGAAAAACCAGGACGAACCTATGTCAACAATACCTGATTTAGAGGCTGACTGGCCAAAAGAATTATGGAATAGAATCCGAGAAGAACAATGGAAGAGAAATGGAGTGACTAAGCCTCCCTTTGAGGAATTAGATGTGGAAGCTTATCAACCAAATCCCAACATGGAAAAAGTATATGAGGAAGTATCAAGACTATACCGAAATAGAGAAGAAGCTCATAGCATTTCAACCCTACCAAATTACATGGGAGAATACGAAAAGGAATCTATGATAATCCGAGCACCCACAGTATAGGGAAAAGGAAAAGGAAATTCATATCAGAATTCACACAATCTAACAGAACTTAAAAAGACAAAAGTACAATGCAGACTGACTGTGGAAGAACTACTCTGTATTAAATTGCAGTTATGGAAACAACTAGGAGGTCAATTGGAGTTAGGACAAGAGAAGGATGGAAAGGGAAACAAGTGAAAAGAAAACACATCGAAGATACAAATCCCAGTTGATAAGGTGGGAGAATTTAGTGAAGGAGACGAAGGTAATACATGTCTACCTGTCACTTACAATGGGTTTTGGGAGAAATGGGGAAAGCCTGCCTTACGACCCACACGCATGAAGCTCCAATTAGTAGACGGTCATGTGGAGAAACCCTTAGGAATATTAGAAAAGATCAAATTAACCACCTGTGGAGTCGAATTCAAACACACACTAGCCATCTGTAAATTTGAGAAGGCTAACAATTACGAAATGATATTAGGACGACCTTTTATGAGACAAATGCGGATAGTGCAAGACTGGGGACGAGATTCATTATATCTGCAACATCAAGGAAATACCACCAAGATAAACTTGTATACGTTTGCATATCGAGATGTCCCGCCACTACAATGGAATCCTATACACAAGGAGGAAGATGATCTATCCATTCATAGCGCTGGAACAAGCGATCAATCATGGATGCACGAGGACGCTCAATTATGGATGTGCAAAGAAGCCAAGAAGGAGGACAATAAGAGGCAATTGTGGCCAATAGGACATCCTAACTACCAACCTGTAGAGGACCCAATGTATATGCCTCAAATCTTTCTTGATGAAACCTTTGAACCGCATGGATGGATGGAAATCTTAGCTACCTTGGATGTATGTGTGAATGAGGAAGTTCTAACTATGAACGAATGCATAGACGACGAAGGCTATGATGTAAATCTGTATATGTTGATATATTTAGGTAGTGATGTGTGTGAACACACTAGGACCGCCGGGGCACTTTTTTCCCTCTTTAGGAGGTTTTTTTCCCCCGGCTTGTATATACGCCTATTGCCCTAATGGGCTACTTATCTTTGTACATTCTCTAGTAATACATTCAGTATTGTGTGTTTGTAATCCAAGCTTCTTCTTCTTCCTTGTGATGTTCGTGTGCTTCCGAAGACGTCTATCTCCAACAATTGGTATCAGAGCAGGTTGTCGATTCTTCTAGGGCGCCGTCGACACTCCTCCGTTTGCAGTCTCAGATTCGCACGAAATTTGGTGAGCATACTCAGGGTGTTTCCGAGATCAAAACAGCTTTGCTATGTGGTGCCGAAATCGCGATCTAAGCTAGTTTCGGCCTCCAAACGCACTATCGTAGCGCTTGTGTAGGCTATTTCATCCTTTTGTGCCAAAGGTATATACCAGTTTCTGTTCGCCAGTTTAAGGGTCTCGAAGTCTGCTACAGGTCTAGCAGAACTCGTCTCGGCAGTTCCATTCAACTTTTTGAGATACAGTCAATTTTCTGCATCAAGGTATTTTAGTCACCGGCCATGGCTGAAAGCAGTGATGTATTCCGTATGTTGGCTGTTGAGGATAAGTTGGATGGTACCAACTACCCATTATGGGCTTATATGATGCGACATGTATTGGTTGCAAAAGGATTGTGGAACATTGTGCAGGGTGTTGAAAGACGTCTTGTTACACCTATAACGACAGGTACTGCAAAAACATGTGCTCGAGCTGATGAAGATGGTGTCAAAGATGATATTCCGCAGATTCCTGTTCGTGCTGATGTTTCTGTTGCACCTACTGCAGAGCAGATTCGTTGGGATGGCAGAGATGCCCAGGCACATGCATTGATATCTTTGTCTGTCAAACGTGCCATTATTCCTCACATACGCTCTTGCAGAACAGCTAGGGATGCTTGGGATACACGTACCACATTGTACCAAGCTAGGAATGAGGCTCGTGTTGCTTATCTCCAAAAACAGTTGGAGAGTGAGCACATGAATGAAGGTGATTCTATGGATAGTTTCCTAACGAAGATCAAAGATTTGAAGGAACAGTTGATTTCTGCTGATGAGGTTATACCAGATAGCTCACTTGTGCAGACCGTTCTAAATGGTCTTCCTGATTCATATCAGAGTTTTGCCTCTACCCTTCGGTTGATGATGAAAGGCAATCCAAATGCCTTGTGATTTGAGGAATTAGTCTTTGTTCTGTTGCACGAAGATCAGTCCAAGCAGAACAGGCCCATTATGTGAGTTGCAGATCAAGCTTTCCTAGCTAGTCAGAAGGGCAAAGGAAAATGGAGCTCTTCTACTAGTAAGGAGAAATCTACAAATGTTGCACATTCAAAGAACCAAGACAAAGATGAGAAAAAAATCAGAAAAGCAGAAATTGTTTTGTAAGTACTGTAAAGGCAATGATCATATCATAAAGAACTGTCCAAAACTGGCTGCTAAAGAGGCAAAGAAGAAAGAGGCTAGAATGGTTGTTGCAGATGCCTCTACACCAAAAACAGAGTCTGCAAATCTTGTGCAGGAAGAAGAATGGGCGTTTACTACTGTCTGCAGTTTTGACCCATCTTCTCATGATCAGTGCATGTCTACAGTAGACTCAGATGTTTGGTACTTTAACAGTGGGGCGACCAAACATATTACCTCGCAGTGCAGTTTCTTCTCTTCACTCGAGCCTGCCCCTACAGGGAATACTGTCACATGCGCCAATAACTCCTCTTATCCTGTTATGGGAGTTGGTAAGATCATTCTGACTACTGCTGATGGTAGTTCTTTCACTTTGTCAGATGCTTTATTTGTGCCAGGGATCAAAAAGAATCTGTTATCACTTTCTACATTAGCCAAGATTGGCTTGGTTGTGAAATTCGTTGATGACACGTGTACAGTCCATGATCTCTCAAATGGCGATGTGATTATTGCTTCTCGCATTTTATGTCGTGGGCTGTACAAGCTCATAGACTATGAAAGATCTGTGAATGATTCGGCATGTGCAGTTCATGATTCTCAGGCTATGTCAGATGCAAAGCTTTGGCATGCACGCTTTGGTCATCTGAATTTTGCTAGTTTGTTACGCCTGCAGAAATCTGAAATGGTGTCCTCTTTGCCCAAACTTGAGGCACCTGGAAAACATGTTTGTGAAGGCTGTATTTTGGGCAAAATGCAGCGTTCTTCCTTTCCAAAAGATGGTTCAGTTCGGGCTACGTAGAAATTGCAGCTTGTACATAGTGATGTCTGTGGTCCTATGCAGACACCCTCTTTTGGAAATTACCTTTACTTCGTGACTTTCATTGATGATTTTTCCAGGCATGCATGGGTATATCCACTCAAACCAAAGACGGAAGTGTTCATGTGCTTCAAACAGTTTTTGGTTTTGGCTGAAAATCTGTCAGCATGTAAAATGGGCACCCTCCGTTCTGATCGAGGGGGGGAATATATGTCTTCAGATTTTAATGCATTTCTGGCTGAACGTGGGATAAAACACCAGTGTACAGTGCCGTATACACCTCAATAGAATGGAGTTGCTGAACGAAAGAACAGGTCACTCATGGAGATGGCGAGGTGCATGGTCAAAAGTCAGACTTTACCACATAGTTTCTGGCTTGAGGCTGTCATGTGTGCAGCATATGTACTGAACAGGTATCCCACTAAAGCATTGCAGTCTATCACTCCATATGAGGCTTGGCATGACCTCAAGCCATCTGTTGCTCATCTGCGTGTTTTTGGTTGTTTGGCATATGCATTAGTGCCTGAACAACATCGCAGAAAATTGGATGATAAGGCAGTAAAATGTATTTTTGTTGGGTACAATTCTGAAAGTAAAGGCTATCGTCTGTATCATCCACAGACTAAACACATTTTGGTTAGCCGTGATGTTGTCTTTGTGGAAGATGATATTCAGCCATTGCTTTCATGTACTACGGAGACATCTGTTAGCTCCAAAGACATGTATGATACTTTGATGCCTCTTTTTACAGGTGGACAGTCTAGTGCTGGTCCTAATGAGGCAACTTCTCAGCCTTTGCAGGTTTCATATGATGATGCAGATCATTCCATTTCTGATGCAGATTTCCATGATGCACTTGTTGATGAGAGAGCTGATATTGAGCATGCAAAAACTATGCCAAAATGGCTGGTGCAGACTTTGCGTGATAGCAAATTAGATGCACCTTTGTCATATCGTACTCGTTCAGGCTCTCATAGTGCTTCCTTTGCATCAGATTGCTATGCTATGGCTACATCTAGTCTCTGTGATGAGAATGAGCCTATTTCTTTTGATGAAGCACAGAATTCAGAAAATTGGATGGCTGCTATGCAATCTGAATATGATGCTATAATGAAGAATGGTACATGGTCTTTATGTGACTTGCCTCCTGGCAAGAAGGCCATTGGCACTAAGTGGGTATACAAGCTGAAGTGTAAACCTGATGGTACAGTTGACAGGTATAAGGCTAGGCTTGTTGCAAAGGGTTATGCGCAGGAAAGAGGCATTGATTTCGATGAGACCTTTGCACCTACATGCCGTATGACTACTGTTCGGAGCATTTGTGCACTTGCAGCCCATCATGGTTGGAATGTACATCAGTTGGACATTAAAACAGCATTTCTGAATGGTGACTTACATGAAGAAGTGTATGTTTTTCAGCCCCGTGGCTTTCTTCAAAAAGGGCATGAAAACCAGGTGTGCAGGTTAAAGAAGGCATTATATGGTTTAAAGCAAGCACCACGTGCTTGGTATGAGAAGATACATGCCTATCTGGTTGCACATGGTTTTGTGAACAGTCCAACTGAAAGCACCTTATATGTTAAGCGTGCTAATGATGTGCTTCTGATCATTGTTGTCTATGTTGATGACATGCTGCTCACTGGTCCTATTGAGAAGCATATTGCTGATTTCAAGGCTGATTTGCATGCCTCATTTTAGATGTCTGATTTGGGGCATTTGCATCACTATTTGGGCATTCAGTTTATGCAAGTTGATGGTGGAATGGCTTTGTGTCAAACGAAATATATTGACACATTATTGCAGCGTTTTGGCCTTGAAGACTGTAAGCCTATTGCCACTCCTATGGAGACAGGTTTACGATTGAGTCTTCATGATACTGGAGATGCATTTGATGTTGTTCTCTATCAGCAGGCTGTTGGATGCTTGATTTACTTATGCATTACTCGGCCAGATATTCAGTTTGTTGTCTCATAGATGAGCAGGTTTATGCATTGCCCAGGAGTCACGCATTGGAAGGCAGTTAAGCGCATCTTTCGCTACTTGAGTGGTACTCGGCTACTTGGGTTGTTTTATCCCAAGGGGGGATCACTACCGCTAGATTTCCATGCTTTTTCTTACTCAGATTGGGCTGGTTGCTATGACACTCGTGTGTCCACCAGTGGTTTTTGCTTCATGCTTGCTAGCTCATGTATATCTTGGTTGAGCAAGAAGCAGCCTACTGTGGCCACTTCCAGTTGTGAGGCTAAGTATAGGGCAGCTTTCACAGCGACTGTTGAGTGTGTGTGGCTCAGATGCCTTATGGCTGATTTGGGTGTTGGCCAGTCTTCTGCCACCACCATCTTCACTGACAGTCAGAGCGCATTGGCAGTTGCGAGGAACCCTGTGTTCCATGCTCGCACTAAGCACATTGAGGTGCATTATCACTATGTCAGGGAGAGGTTCTCTGTTGGGGAGATCAGCTTGGCATATGTGCCCACGCAGGAGAACATTGCAGACCTTTTCACGAAGGCTCTTCCTAGGGAGAAGTTTGAAGCTTTTCGCAAAGCTTTGGGCTTACTTCCTTTTGTGGAGTGATTTCCACATAGCTTGGCACTTCCTTATACATGAGTGCCAGCTCCTTGTTCACCGCATCACTCCCAAGGGGGATTTGTTGATATATTTAGGTAGTGATGTATGTGAACACACTAGGACCGCCGGGGCACTTTTTTCCCTCTTTCGGAGGTTTTTTTCCCCCTGCTTGTATATACGCCTATTGCCCTAATGGGCTACTTATCTTTGTACATTCTCTAGTAATACATTCAGTATTGTGTGTTTGTACTCCAAGCTTCTTCTTCTTCCTTGTGTTGTTCGCGTGCTTCCGAAGACGTCTATCTCCAATAGTATATGGTTGTCCTACAAGAGGTGGAAGAAGGAGAACTCTTAGAAAAGGAGTGGAAAGAGGAATACGAGAGCATAGAGATGGAACCGGAGTTTGACTCTGAAGAATGTTACCTAGAAGCTATTCATACCGAAGACAAGTGTGGAGTGACCAAAATATTAGCAATTGAAGCAGCCCCCATAGTACAGAAGCAAGAGGAAAGCGTGAGTAAAATCGGACCAAATCTAGATCTTTTTGAGGTTCCGGAGCATTTTAAAAGGTACAAAGTAGAAGAGAGAAAGATAGCCATCCAGATGCCGAAGAGAGAAGCTAGAGAAGGAGAAGCATATGATAACAAAGAGCAAACAAATACAATCACGGTAACAGTGGAAGATGGAGAAGAAAGATGTACTTACATAGGTAAAGATGTGTCAATTGAGGAGGAAGAAGAATTAATACAATTGATCTGAGAATATCGAGATGTATTCGCGTGGACATATAAGGATCTCAAGGGTGTGGAACCCTCGATTTGCTCTCATAGAATACCAATGACGGCAGAGGCAAAACCATCGAAACAACGTCCTTACACATACAATGAGGTCTATGCTGCTAAAATTGAAGAAGAAATAGACAAGCTACTAGCGGCAAGATTCATATATGAAATAGAGCATACCGAGTGGGTATCGCCATTAGTAGTTGTGCCTAAGAAGAACGGAAAATTAAGAGTTTGCATTAACTTGAAAAAGGTCAATGCAGCTACTATACGTGACAGCTACCCATTACCCATCACTAACCATCTACTGGAAAGAGTAGCAAAAAAAGAAGTCTATAGCTTTTTAGACGGATTCTCTGGATACAACCAAGTAGCTATTGCTACTGAGGATCAACATAAGACCGCATTCGCGACTGAATGGGGAGTCTATGCTTTCCGAGTGATGCCTTTTGGACTCACCAATGCACCTGCTACTTTCCAACGATGGATGTGTCATGTTTTCAAAGAATTCCTAAAGAAGAGCATGGAAGTGTATGTGGATGATCTATGTACATACTCAAATAAAAGACAAGACCACATTCCTGAATTAAGGAAGATATTTAATAAATGCCGACAATATAGAGTCTGCTTGAACCCTGAGAAGTGTGTCTTCATGGTAAGACAAGGGAAGATCTTAGGACACATAGTCTCTAGAAATCGAATATCCACCGATGAGGACAAGATTAAGGTCATATTGGAGCTTCCTAGACCTAAGAATGCGAAGAGGTGCAAGCATTTATGGGACATTATGGATACTATCATCGATTTATCCACATGTATGCCATAATCGCCAAACCCTTGTATGGACTCTTGACTCAATTCACACGGACAGAGGAATGCGAGAAGGCATTCAATGAGTTAAAGAAGCGGCTTAGCACAGCTCCAATTCTGAAAACACCAAATTGGAACAAGCCTTTCCATATTCATGTGGATGCTTCTAATTACGCAATAGGATGTATCTTAGCCCAACCAGCAGACGAAGGGAAGTTAGATCACCCAATTGCCTATGCGAATAGACAACTGAATCAAGCTGAGAGGAACTCTACAACTACAGAGCGAGAGGGATTAGCAATGGTCTATGCAGTGAAAAAATTTAGACACTATCTCTTAGCCAACAAGTTCAAGTTCTTCATAGACCATCAGGCTTTATGGTACTTAGTCAATAAGCCCTGCAATATGGAAAGACTGGTAAGATGGTTTCTACTATTGATGGAGTTCGACTTCAAAGTAATAGTGAAAAAGGGAAATACTCATGTGAGAGCAGATCACCTCTCCAGATTAACACATGGAGAACCACCACGTGGAGTACCCGACGACCTGCCAGACACTTATTTGTTCAATCTGGAAGTGTGTCCAAAGTGGGCAGAGAAACTAATTCCTATACTCACTCATGGCCCACAACACTCAATCAATAAAGAGAGTAAGAAGGAAATTCTACAGTCAAGGAACTTGTACATTCTTACGGGAAGTGTGTACTATAAGGAACCTAACGGTGTACTATTAAGATGTGTTGAGGAGGACGAACAATTGAAGCTGATGGAACAAGCTCATGTGAACAAATGGAGGACACACAAAGGAACTCATGGAACTATTAGGGAGTTAAAACTATTAGGAGTATACTGGCCTGACATGCCTAAGGATGTCCATGACTATGTGAGTAACTGTGCAGAATGTCAAGAGACTATCCCCGAGGATCATACATCCATACCCTTCTCCACAATAGCCCCCAATTGGAGCAAGACATTAGTAAAATTCCTAAAGAAAAGATAACATGAGGAAGGAGTTAGCTTGGCGAGAAAACGATCCCTAGAAGAGATGAGCAAAGATTATGTGCTCATGGGAAGAAACCTGTTTAGTAGAGGTAAGGACAACCAATTACGGCTATGTGTGCATGAAGGCGAATATTTACCCATATTAGAGATGGCACACGCAGGTGCAGCAGGAGGTCATTTCTCAGCCAAGAGAGCCGTGAGAATGATCCTTTTTGCAGGCTTGTGGTGCCCAACTTTACATATGGATGCGGAGACCTATGTGCGAAGCTACGAGACATGCCAAAGGGCTAAATACCCAACTCGAAGAAATGACATGCCATTGAGACCTATCCAGAGCCTTCTATAAATGGGGCAGTGATTTCATAGGACCCATTAACCCACCGGTCAAAGGGTCACATGCCGAATATATCATAGTAGCCACCGATTACTTGACAAAATGGGTAGAGGCAAAGGCTACTAGAAAAAATGATGCTCAAACCACCGCTAAGTTTCTTTTTGAGCATATATTCACTCGTTTCGGATTACCAATTGAAATTGTGAGTGACCGAAGAACGCACTTCATTAATGAGGTAATAGAATCTCTAATGAATGAGTTTTTAGTGATCCATAAAAAATCAGCCCCATACCACCCTCAAGCCAATGGTCAAGCAGAAAGTTCCAATAAAGTGTTATGCACAGTATTGACAAAGATTGTCAATAATGGGAGGTCTGACTGGGACAAACAATTGCATCATGCAATTTGGGCCTTTCGAGTCGCATACAAGACTTCCATTGGAGCTACCCCATTCAATCTAGTATATGGACAGAACGCAATTCTACCAATTGATTTTTTGATACCCACCTTGAGAGTAGCCCAACAGCATGAATGGACCGGACATGAATTATCCCAACAACTAGACCAAATCAAGAAGCTGCATGAAACTCGGGTGCAGGCTCTCGTAGGAATCTATGCGGCCAAGAGAAAGCAAAAGGCATATTATGATGCACACATAAAAGACAAAGGACTAAAAGAAGGAGACCTAGTCCTGGTTTACACATTGAAGCAACATGCCAAGAAGTTACAAAAACGTGGATATGGACCTCTAATCATTAATAGGATCTCTACGAGTGGAGCAGTTAATCTAGCCACTCTGGATGGAGATATTCTTCCTAACTACATAAATGGATGTAGAGTGAAACAGTTAATGGAGCCTTTGACGGACCAAATGTTAGCACATCTCGTAGGTGCGCAAAATAGGAAGAAAGAGGAAGAATGGATTAGAGAAGAGGCACGGTAAGAAGCCTTGGAACATATTAAGAAATAGAAAGAGTGGATTAGGCAAAGAGACGAACGGTATCTCCAAGGCGAAGAACCTATCCCCATGGCGAATTACCAAGTCCATAAGTCTGACACGACTAATGCCTACATGTCACAGCCCTATCTAAACCTAGGAATTGGAACAATGGAGTATTGGTTGATAGATGTCTTGATCTACATACGCATACTTGCGTCTACTACATCTCTCATATATCTAAGCACTCTCTCAACTCTCTTATATACATTTTTGATCCGAGATTCAAAAACTCGTAATTCTGGAAGTTTCTATGTTGTATATTACAGGCGTGAATTTGTCCCTTCACTACGGCTTTGATTTTTCTGAATGCTTTGTTTCTGCTTTTCTTTGTCTTTCTTTATCCTTCATACATCTTCAGGTCTTTATGTCTAATTAGTGAGTGAATCTTCAACATTCAGGTAGAAGAGTGAAGATTTTCAAATGAAGATAGAAAGAAGAGTTTTAGATTTGTTGATATATTTAGGTAGTGATGTGTGTGAACGCACTAGGACCGCCGGGGCACTTTTTTCCCTCTTTAGGAGGTTTTTTTCCCTCGGCTTGTATATACGCCTATTGCCCTAATGGGCTACTTATCTTTGTACATTCTCTAGTAATACATTCACTAATGTGTGTTTGTGCTCCAAGATTCTTCTTCTTCCATGTGCTGTTCGCGTGCTTCCGCAGACATCTATCTCCAACAATTGGTATCAGAGCAGGTCGTCGCTTCATCTAGGGTGCCGTCGACACTCCTCCGTTTGCAGTCTCAGAATTGCACGAATTTTGGTGAGCATACTCAGCGTGTTTCGGAGATCAAAACTGCTTCGCTTTGTGTGCCAAAATCGCGATCTGAGCTCGTTTTGGCCTCCGAACGCACTATCACAGTGCTTGTGCAGGCTATTTCGTCTTTTTGTGCCAAAAATATATACCAGTTTCTGTTCGCCAGTTTAAGCATCTCGAAGTCTACTACAGGTCTAGCAGAACTCGTCTGGGCAGTTCTGTTCAACTTTTTGAGATACAGTCAATTTTTTGAATCAAGGTATTTTAGTCACCGGCCATGGCTGAAAGCAGTGATGTATTCCGTATGTTGGTTGTTGAGGATAAGTTGGATGGTACCAAATACCCATTATGGGCTTATATGATGCGACATGTATTGGTTGCAAAAGGACTGTGGAACATTGTGCAGGGTGTTGAAAGACGTCCTGTTACACCTGTAACTACAGGTACTGCAAATACAGGTGCTCGAGCTGATGAAGATGGTGTCGAAGATGATATTCCGCCTGTTCGTGCTGTTGTTTCTGTTGCACCTACTGCAGAGCGAATTCGTTGGGATGGCAGAGATGCCCAAGCACATGCATTGATAGCCTTGTCTGTCAAACGTGCCATTATTCCTCATATTTGCTCTTGCAGAACAGCTCGGGATGCTTGGGATACACTAACCACATTGTACCAAGCTAGGAATGAGGCTCGTGTTGCTTACCTCCGAAAACAGTTAGAGAGTGAGCACATGAATGAAGGTGATTCTATGGACAGTTTCCTAACAAAGATCAAAGAATTGAAGGAACAATTGATTTTTGCTGATGAGGTTATACCAGATAGCTCACTTGTGCAGACCATTCTGAATGGTCTTCCTGATTCATATCAGAGTTTTGCTTCTACTCTTCGGTTGATGATGAAAGGCAATCCAAATGCCTTATCATTTGAGGAGTTAGTCTTTGTTCTATTGCAGGAAGATCAGTCCAGGCAGAATAGGTCCATTATGCGTGTTGCAAATCAAGCTTTCCTGGCTAGTCAGAAGGGCAAAGGAAAATGTAGCTCTTCTACTAGTAAGCAGAAATCTACAAATGCTGCACATTCGAAGAACCAAGATAAAGATGAGAAGAAATCAGAAAACCAGAAATTGTTTTGCAAGTATTGTAAAGGGAATGATCATATCATAAAGAACTGTCCAAAACTGGCTGCAAAAGAGGCAAAGAAGAAAGAGGCTAGAATGGTTGTTGCAGAGGCCTCTACACCAAAAACAGAGTCTACAAATCTTGTGCAGGAAGAAGAATGGGTGTTTACTACTGTTTGCAGTTTTGACCCATCTTCTCATGAGCAGTGCATGTATGCAGTGGACTCAGATGTTTGGTACTTTGACAGTGGGGCGACCAAACATATTACCTCGCAGCTCAGTTTCTTCTCTTCACTCGAGCCTACCCCTACAGGGAATACTGTCACATGCGCCAACAACTCCTCTTATCCTGTTATGGGAGTTGGTAAGATCATTCTGACTACTGCTGATGGTAGTTCTTTCACCTTGTCAGATGCTTTATTTGTGCCACGGATCAAGAAGAATCTGTTATCAGTTTCTGCATTAGCCAAGATTGGCTTGGTTGTGAAATTTGTTGATGGCAGATGTACAGTTCATGATCTGTCAAATGGCGATGTTATTATTGCTTCTCGCATTTTATGTCGTGGGCTGTATAAGCTCATAGACTATGAAAGATCTGTGAATGATTCGGCATGTGCAGTTCATGAATCTCAGGCTATCTCAGATGCAAAGCTTTGGCATGCAGGCTTTGGTCATCTGAACTTTGCTAGTTTGCTACGCCTGCAGAAATCTGATATGGTGTCTTCTTTGCCCAAGCTTGAGGCACCTGGAAAACATGTATGTGAAGGCTGTATTTTGGGCAAAATGCAGCGTTCCTCCTTTCCAAAAGATGGTTCAGTTCGGGCTACGCAGAAATTGCAGCTTGTACATAGTGATGTCTGTGGTCCTATGCAGACACCTTCTTTTGGAAACTATCTTTACTTCGTGACTTTCATTGATGATTTTTCCAGGCATGCATGGGTATATCCATTAAAGGCAAAGTCCAAAGTGTTTTTGTGCTTCAAACAGTTTTTGGTTTTGGCTAAAAATCTGTCAGCATGTAAAATGGGCACCCTCCGTACTGATCGAGGGGGGGAATATATGTCTTCTGATTTTAATGCATTTCTGGCTGAACGTGAGATAAAACACCAGTGTATAGTGCCGTATACACCTCAGTAGAATGGAGTTGCTGAACGGAAGAACAGGTCACTCATGGAGATGGCGAGGTGTATGGTCAAGAGTCAGGCTTTACCACATAGTTTCTGGCTTGAGGCTGTCATGTGTGCAGCATATGTACTTAACAGGTGTCCCACTAAAGCGCTACAGTCTATCACTCCATATGAGGCTTGGCATGATCGCAAGCCATCTGTTGCTCATCTGTGGGTTTTTGGTTGTTTGGCATATGCACTAGTGCCTGAACAACAACGCAGAAAATTGGATGATAAGGCAGTAAAATGTATTTTTGTTGGGTACAGTTCTGAAAGTAAAGGCTATCGTCTGTATCATCCACAGACTAAACGCATTCTGGTTAGCCGTGATGTTGTCTTTGTGGAAGATGCTATTCAACCATTGCTTTCATGTACTAAGGAGACATCTATTAGCTCCAAAGACATGTATGATACGTTGATGCCTCTTTTTACAGGTGGATAGTCTAGTGCTGGTCCTAATGAGGCAACTTCTCAGCCTTTGCAGGTTTCATATGATGATGCAGATCATTCCATTTCTGATGCAGATTTACATG
Organism: Ceratopteris richardii; assembly: GCA_020310875.1. Lineage (NCBI taxonomy): Eukaryota > Viridiplantae > Streptophyta > Polypodiopsida > Polypodiales > Pteridaceae > Ceratopteris > Ceratopteris richardii. Next base: position 7,817,924 of record CM035426.1, read on the forward strand.
ATGCACTTGTTGATGAGAGAGCTGATATTGAGCAAGCAAAAATTATGCCAAAATGGCTGGTGCAGACTTTGCGTGACAGCAAATTAGATGCACCTTTGTCATATCGTACTCATTCAGGCTCTCATAGTGCCTCCTTTGCATCAGATTGCTATGCTATGGCTGCGTTTAGCCTCTATGATGAGAATGAGCCTGTTTCTTTTGATGAAGCACAAAATTCAGAAAATTGGATGGCTGCTATGCAATCTAAATATGATGATATAATGAAGAATGGTTCATGGTCTTTATGTGACTTGCCTCCTGGCAAGAAGGCCATTGGCACTAAGTGGGTATACAAGCTGAAGTGTAAACCGGATGGTACAGTTGATAGGTATAAGGCTAGGCTTGTTGCAAAGGTTTATGTGCAGGAAAGAGGCATTGATTTTGATGAGACCTTTGCACCTACATGCCGTATGACTACTGTTCGGAGCATTTGTGCACTTGCAGCCCATCATGGTTGGAATGTACATCAGTTGGACATTAAAACAACATTTCTGAATGGTGACTTGCATGAAGAAGTGTATGTTTTTCAGCCCCGTGGCATTGTGCAGAAAGGGCATGAAAACCAGGTGTGCAGGTTAAAGAAGGCGTTATATGGTTTAAAGCAAGCACCACGTGCTTGGTATGAGAAGATACATGCCTATCTAATTGCACATGGTTTTGAGAACAGTCCAATTGAAAGCACCTTATATGTTAAGCGTGCTAATGATGTGCTTCTGATCATTGTTGTCTATGTTGATGACATGCTGCTCACTGGTCCTATTGAGAAGCATATTGCTGATTTTAAGGCTGATTTGCATGCCTCATTTGAGATGTCTGATTTGGGGCATTTGCATCACTATTTGGGCATTCAGTTTATGCAAGTTGATGGTGGAATGGCTTTGTGTCAAACGAAATATATTGACACATTATTGCAGCGTTTTGGCGTGGAAGACTGTAAGCCTATTGCCACTCCTATGGAGACAGGTTTACGATTGAGTCTTCATGATGCTGGAGATGCATTTGATGTTGTTCTCTATCAGCAGGCTGTTGGATGCTTGATTTACTTATGCATTACTCGGCCAGATATTCAGTTTGCTGTCTCACAGATGAGCAGGTTTATGCATTTCCTAGGAGTCACGCATTGGAAGGCAGTTAAGCGCATCTTTCGCTACTTGAGTGGTACTCGGCTACTTGGGTTGTTTTATCCCAAGGGGGGATCACTACCGCCAGATTTGCATGCTTTTTCTGACTCAGATTGGGCTGGTTTCTATGACACTCATGTGTCCACCAGTTGTTTTTGCTTCATGCTTGGTAGCTCATGTATATCTTGGTTGAACAAGAAGCAGCCTACTGTGGCCACTTCCAGTTGTGAGGCTGAGTATAGGGCAGCTTTCACAGCGACTGTTGAGTGTGTGTGGCTCAGATGCCTTATGGTTGATTTGGGTGTTGGCCAGTCTTCTGTCACCACCATCTTCACTGACAGTCAGAGCGCATTGGCAGTTGCGAGGAACCCTGTGTTCCATGCTCGCACTAAGCACATTGAGGTGCATTATCACTATGTCAGGGAGAGGTTCTCTGCTGGGGAGATCAGCTTGGCATATGTGCCCATGCAGGAGAACATAGCAGACCTTTTCACAAAGGCTCTGCCTAGGGAGAAGTTTGAAGCTTTCCGCAAAGCTTTGGGCTTACTTCCTTTTGTGGAGTGATTTCCACATAGCTTGGCACTTCCTTATACATGAGTGCCAGCTCCTTGTTCACCGCATCACTCCCAGGGGGGATTTGTTGATATATTTAGGTAGTGATGTGTGTGAACACACTAGGACCACCGGGGCACTTTTTTCCCTCTTTAGGAGGTTTTTTTCCCTCGGCTTGTATATACGCCTATTGCCCTAATGGGCTACTTATCTTTGTACATTCTCTAGTAATACATTCACTATTGTGTGTTTGTGCTCCAAGCTTCTTCTTCTTCCTTGTGTTGTTCACGTGCTTCCGCAGACATCTATCTCCAACAAGATTGACAACAAGATGCTCGAAGGGTGAAATCAGTTATGTTCTACTTATATTTACTTCTATTTTTGTTATGTTTCATTGCATTTCATGGCTTGCCTTTAATTACATGATGGTCTGGCATAAGAATGTTTCAAATTATGAAAAGTTAGAATTGCATCTTTAGTTATGAATACATATGCTTGAGCAATGAGTTTAGAATCCTTATTACTAACCAAATGAACTAGATAGGACTATTTGGAGGAGGGGTTAAGCCTTTCCCCTTTGTTGATTCATAGCATAGGGTGCATTCACACACTTCTAGTTTGTCGATTTGCAAAGAGTATACCTCAATCTAGTTGCAATTGTCCATCACATGATCCTAGCAAGAGATGGTTGAACCACATCCTAAGAGGGAGGATTAGGAAGTAATTCTCAACCATGGCTTTTGGGGTAAGTGGTTAGCCAATCTCACTCATAGCTAGGAGTCCATGAGTTCAATTCACCACATACACCTCCATTATTTATGGGAGATTTGTTCTCCATCTTCCTAGGAATGAATGTAATGAGGGATTACACACTAATTTAAGGAAGAGAGGAGCAAATAAATTCATAAATCTCTCTTACAAGGAAAGGAGAAAGTGGGAATTAGCTCAGAGATTGAGGAGAGATATCACTTTAGCTCTTGTTCTTTGAAAGAGAAAAAACGAAAGGAAACATGATTTCTTCATAGGAGAAGAATAGAGTATAATCTCCAATAGTGAGAAGAGGTGTTCAAAAAACATCTTTTAGTATGTTTTAGAAGGAATTCATTTACTCTACTTTTCAATGTAATTTTCTTTCACCTGGGAGTTTCATTCTCCACTATTTTGGAAGGAAAAACATGGAGAACTTATGTACATGTTCTCATTGTTGGATGAGTAGACAAAATGGATTCAATTGAATCTCTTCAAAGAGAAAGCAAAAAGTTTAATTCCACCACTAGAGCTCTTTTCCTTAGATGCGATTAAAGAGAGAGTTTCAATTTCTCTAGATTAGATTGTCTATATAGGAGTGACACTCTTCTATCAAAGACAAGAGGGAGGTCAATTAATCATACTAGTTAGATTGAGTTTCACATGGAGACTCCTGAGAGAAGTAGTTATGATTATTTCTAGTGATAGTGCTTGAGATGACCTAGCTATTGACATTAGAGATATTGGGAGTAGAGTATTGAATCTTCTCTTTAGGGTTTTTAGGAGATGTGGATAGATCTAATTGATTGGGTTACAAAACTCTTAATTGGTGTTTCATCATGAGGATGGTGTGTGAGCATCAGTTACTAGGATGGGTACTTAGGGATTATCTGAATCTCAAAGGGAATGCTTTTTGCATTCATATGAAAAACTAAAGGGAAGAGAAAATTTTAGAGTTTGCATTAGTGTCAATAGATGCTCCTCCAATAGAACTAAGTCCAAAGGAAATGGATGAAAAACCAAACATTTCTTCAGATCGTTGGAATGTGGAGATTGCATTTTACTACCAAGAAATTCTTATATATGATGTAGATTATGGAATGGCATAGTTCACAAGGTACTTTAGATTAATTTTTTACTTGTCAGCACACTTAAGGTTAGGAAGACCTAGAGTGCAATGAGGGCAAGTCCATCATCTTAGGTCCAGAAGGGTTTGGATTCAGTTTTCTTATGAGACTTTTTTCTATAATTAGAGGATTTCATGGTTTATTATCTCCATTAAGGTATGATCAAAGCTTATATAGTTTGGCACTTGTGCCTATATTTCATATTATTGTTACATAAGAACAAGCTCTAAAGTATTATTGTTTAGGCTTATGCATTTTATTATTTATGATAAATAACATGTGGAGGTGCTGACATCTCAAAATTTAGAGTAAAAGTAGATAAAAGTAGATAAAAGTAAGAAGGAAAGGAGAGGTGTCTATTTTTAGACAAGGAAGGCACTTCTGTTGATAGCCTCTCAACAAAAAGAGTGGTTCTCTTAGTGTAGGTCGCCAAATTGAGTAATTCTTATTGTGTTGTGAAGCTTACAACTAGTACAAAAATGGCTACTCACGTGGATTTTTTTCATTGAAGTTTGTACAGAACTACAAACTTCAATGAAAAAAATCTGCGCAAGTAGGCGTTTTTGTAGAGATAGTTTCTTGTGTGTATCCAGTGTCTCATCATAGACATACCTCTCTTCAAACTTCCATATCTCTGTTGTTATGGGGTCTTTTTGAGTTAGTCATACCTTCCTGTTCTAGGCCTCCACATACCTTTACTTCAAACTATTCGTTTAGGAGCTATACTCCACTTTTTTGACGTTTTTTCTTTGTAAAGCATGCTATGCAAAGTCTACTTTCAGAATATATGATTATTTTTGACAAATTTTGCTCAAAGAGTTTCTCGTGGTTATTTTGCTACAGTCACCCATTTCTGTTTTTCTTGAAAGTTTGGAGGAAAGTTTGATTTCTGAAGTTTCGAAATATTTGTTTGATCTTTTGAAGATCTTGGGAGGTCTCATCATGTTTCGTTGTGTACTTTGATATTTACAAGTTTGTAAACATTACATTGTGGTATCAGAGCTTTTGTTTTTTTATCAGATCTTTCATAAAGCTTATTGAATTTTCTTCTTTGTTTATAACAATTCAACATGGCATATTTGAGTGCATCGATTGAGAAGTTATCAGATGGGAGAAACTATCCCATGTGGCAATTTAGAATGGAGTCTTATCTCATGTCTAAAGGTCTTTGGGATTGATAACATGTATAGATGTGAAGCAGTTATTGCTAGAAGCTCCTACACAAGCAGATCGAGCAAGAGAGCAAGAATGGATCAAAAGCGATAAAAGATTTCTATTATATCACAAACAATTTTAAATACTCTAGTTGGACATATAAGAGGTTTGAATACTAGCAGAGAAGCCTGGGAGTCTCTAGAAAGGTTATTTGCAACTACCAATAGAGCAAGGCAAACACAACTTATTGGTGAGTTGACAAGAGTAAAAAAGAAGCCACAACAATCAGTTAATGAAGTTCAATAGCATGTTAAATGGCTTGAGAGAAGATGAAAGATGAAGTCTTTCATTACATCTATCATGACTCGAGAGAATCTGTCATCCTTTGAAGATTTACAAATGCTCATGATGACTGAAGAAATCAACATAGAAAATGGGAACTCTTATCATTTGCAAAGAGGTAGTCAAGGACAAGCTCTTTATACTTCATCAAATAGAGCAAGAGGTAGAGGAAATTGGAGAGGAGGAGGAAGATTCAACAACAATGCAAGAGGAAGAGGAAGCTTTAATGCTACTAGAGGAGGAAGAACAATACAACAGTCAACAAACTCAATCAAATCAACAAGGTAATTTTACCTGTAATTATTGTGGTAAATTTGGTCATTATGCAAGGGATTGCTTCTCCAACCCAAATAGAAGAGGTGGTTTTAGAGGAAGACAAAGAGGAAGAGGTCAAGATCACATGCATCAAAACAACAACATAGTGCAAGAGGAGGCTCAAACACAAAAGGAAAACATTCTTATGGCTATGCATACAAAGACACATAAGAGGAAGGTAAACAACAAAACTTGGTATATAGATAGTGGTTGTTCAAACCACATGAGTCATAACATGAATATATTTGTGAACTTACACAAGCCAGATTCAAGAGTCACAGTTGCTATAGGAGATAGTACTGAGCATGAAGTAGTTTACATTGGTGATTATCCACTTAATGGACATGTAACTCTCAGAGATGTTTTGTTTCCTCCTATTACAAGAAATTTGATTTCAGTTGGATAGATGGAGGATAATGGAGTGAAGGTCAATTTTGACAATAATCAGTGGCAGGCTTATCAGAAGAAGAATGGGAATTTTGTTATAAAAGGACAAAAGGTAAACAGATTATATGCTTATGAAGTTGAAGTTCTAGATTATGTAGGTTATACAATGGTCAATGGGACTTAAGTAAGTCAGTTGGATTTATGGCATAAAAGATTAGGACACATCAGTGTTGGCAAGTTAAAGAATATTGCAAAGAAATCATTGATTGAAGGTTTACCACAACTACCTAAGCAAGATTTTGATTTTTTTTGTGAGGCATGTCAGTTTGGAAAGCAGGTATGAAGTCCTTTTTCAAAAGAAGAATTGCAAAGCAGAGGTATTTTGGACTTGATTCATACTGATGTATGGGGTCCATCTCAAGAAGAGTCCATGGTAGGTAGCAAGTACTTTGTAACATTTATTGATGACTTCTCAAAGTTTACATTCATTTATTTTATGAAATACAAATGCGAAGTGTTTGATATGTTCAAGAAATTTAAATCATTGGTTAAAAAGCAAACAGGTTGAAGCATAAGAAGGTTGAGATCAGATGGAGGAGGTGAGTACTTTTCTATTCAGTTTCTTGCATTTTTGGAGGAAGAAGGAATTAAAAAGGAGACTACAAACAGATACACACCTCAACAAACTGGTGTGGTTGAAAGAAGAAACAGGTCTATCTTGGAGATGGGTAGGTGCATGTTAAATGAAAAGGGCTTACCACTTACTTTTTGGGTTGAAGCATGCAATATGGTAGTTTATGTGATGAACAGGTTCCCACCTACTCAAAGTCATGTACAAAAAGCACCTTATGAATTGTTTTATGGATACAAACCAGATATTTCTAATTGTAAAATTTTTGGAAGCATATGTTTTGTTCATGTTCCACAACAGTTAAGGTCAAAGTTGGATCCAAGGTCACAAAAAATGATTTTCATTGGTATGGTAGAAGGGCAACCAAGATATAGATGTGTGAACCCAGATACAGGAGAGGTAATTGTTTCAAGAGATGTTATTTTTCATGAAGATAAATCTTGGTATAAACATGAAGTGCAGGTAGATGAAGAAGAAACTACAAGAAGTCATGAAGAAGAGCCAAGTTCTCCGAGCTCACCAGAAAGCCAAATTACACATGAAGAGATAACTCCCCCAATAAAAGTTGAAGAAAATTTTTGATTTGATTTCAAAGGAAATTGAGTCACAGGAAGAAGAAAGTGAAGGTTCTACATCAAGAAGAACTCAAAATCGAAGGCAAGAAAAGCATGTTAAGACAAGAAGCCAATCAAGGTATCCAGTAAGAGAAAGAAGGCAACCGCAAAGATTTTCTCATGAAGCTTATATGGCAAAACTTCTTGAGGAGCAGGAGCCAACAACTTTTAAAGAAGCATCAAAGGTAAAGAAATGGGTTAAATCAATGGATGAAGAAATGACAGCTTTGTATGAGAACAATACATGGAGTTTAGTTCCAAGGCAACCTAACATGAAGGTAATCGGTAACAAATGGGTATACAAGATAAAGAGAAACAGTGATGGTTCAATAAGTAGATACAAAGCAAGGCTTGTTTGTAAAGGTTATGCACAGAGTTATGGCATCGATTATGAGGAGACATTTTCTCGTGTTGCCAAGATATCAACAATAAGGACACTAATAAGTGTTGCTGCAAGCAAGGTATGGAATCTTTATCAATTAGATATCAAAAATGCATTTCTCAATGGTGATTTAAAAGAAGATGTGTACATGGAGCAACCAGCAGGTTATGAAGATCCCAAGAAGCCTACACATGTATGTAAACTCTTGAAAGCATTGTGTGTTCTTAAGCAGACTCCAAGGGCTTGGAATTTTAGATTGGTAAAGTTTCTTGAAAAGCAGGTATACAGGTGTTCAAATGCAGATACTTCATTGTATGTTAAGGTTGAAGGATCATTGATTGTTTATATCTCAATTTATGTGGATGACTTGACAATGACAAGAAACGATGAAGGTGAGATAGCTAGAATCAATGCAGAGCTTGGATCTGAATTTAAAATTTCGGATTTAGGAGAATTGATGCACATTCTTAGAATCAAAGTTATGAAGAAGGAAGATGGTGTATATCTTCTACAAAGGAAGTATATTTTAGATTTGTTAAAAAAATATGGCGTGGAGCATTGCAAGAGTATCAGTAATCCGATGGAACCCTGAAGAATAGTGTTGAAGATGGTGAACTTTTAGAAGATCCACTTACCTACAGGTCTTTGATTGGTTCTCTTATATATGCAACTTTAACAAGGCCGGATATTACATTTAGCGTAAGTACATTGTCTCAATTCATGAACAAACCCACAAATGTACATATGCAAGCAGCTAAAAGACTTGAGATATTTGAAGGGTACATTAAATGAAGGTTTGGGCTATGAATATCATGAAGGTATGGATTTGAAAGCATACAGTGATGCAGATTGGGCTACAAATAAGGATGACAGAAGGAGTACAGGTGGATATCTGATATTTGTAGGTAATAATTTGGTTTCATGGAGTTCTAAAAAATAGCCTACAGTAGCACTTTCAAGCACAGAAGCTGATATATAGAAGCCTTGGAAGTTTAGTGTATATGGGAGATAGTAGACACCAATAAGATGGTTTCCCACCTTTGAGAAGACCTCTTATGAGACTTCTTAAGGGGAAGGATATGGGGAAACAACACACAAAGATGACCATGTACATGGAGTACATAGAGTACATGGGGTTCAAGGGAGTCCGAGCACTTTCTTCTACCTTTACGTACATTTCATCTACATTTTTTAGGACGAAAATACTTTTCAAGGGGAAAGAAATGTCACATCATGGATGTTGCATGGGAACACCTCTTAGATGAGGTCACATGCTTTGCCACATGGAATCATGTAGATGCATTCCCTCAGTGGGAAGGTAGGAGAAGAGGAGAGAGTATTGATCACATATGAGACTCATGCATGAAGAAAAGGGAGCTCAATGGTATGTTGAAAATGAGCACTATCTCCGTGTTTGCTTCTCGTAGTTGACACAACTGAAAAGATGGATGGTTTGTGATGGAAAAGATAGCAAGCGGTGACACCATGTAATATGAGTTGCATAAGCAGATGTGATAGAGTTGTGTCAAGTAGAGTGTGAAAAGTATCTCCCCTCATTAGCCTCCTACAAGATCCACAAGAGTGTTCATGCATGCTATCAACAAGACTGAATCACCAAAATGCTTGTAACTCCCTCAACACTTTTCCTTTCATGGCTTAGCTCATTTTGAAGATCTTTCCTTCTCCTCAAGCCTTAGTCACCTAAAATAAGAGTTTAGTCACGTTTAATCACTTAAAAATTATTCAAACAAGATAGATGATACTTCCATAATTCATAAGAAAGTAAGACACACCCACAATCACTCACTAAGATCACTCAAAATGCACAGAGAAGCACAAATACAGATTTGCAAGAAGAGATCTCAGAACATCATTCGACCAAAATGTATTTCTACAAGTGAGGTTTTGGCCTTTATATAGGCCTATCTTAAGACCCTTCCTTTCTTAATTGAAATAAGGTCTTAAAAAATAAAATGAAAAACTCTCTTCTTTCTTGCAAGATTTTTGAGGTAAGACTCTTCTCTACGATTACAAAAAATATGCCAACAAAGCTTTGAATATATACAAATCTTCTTTGCTACAAAATTTAAAGGGTTTTTTGTAACGGTGAATGAAGATACAAAAGTTATCTATCTAAAAGTGGCTAAACTCGAAAGTAAATTCGAATATTTTGAGAATTTATGGGCCTTACCATAGTTGTGTAACTATCCCCCCTCCTAAATCTTGTTGTTCTCGACAAGCTTGCTATTGAGTCTAGGTAGGCGGTCCTATCAAGTCGAGTAGTTCATGCATTGATCATCATGTGGATTATGTGAAGCATCAAAAACCATGTGGGATTCGCTATCAAATAGATGTTTCTTTGTGGTCTTTGTCTACTACAAAATGTCTTCAAGGTCCTCCATCTTGGATGTCCTAGAGTAGTGCATGTGCATGGATGATAGAAAATATGTGCCTTGTGCATGGTAATGGGATGTGGACCTTTGCATGCATACTTATGGGATGCAAAATCACATGCTAATGCAAAAGATGGGTTGAGCAACCTGATGGTATGTAAATAATTTAAACATATTTGCAAGCACATAGTTTCTAAATTTACTGACTACATATACCATGCCTAACCCTTCTCTTTCGGTAGTCATGTAATCCTTTCTTCCACATTTAACTACCTACTTGCATATGCTATGGGGAGATCTATGTTCCCTTCCCCTGTTGATTGTGTTGGCATGCATCCAATGGCCAAATTGGAAGCATCCACATGCACATGGAATGGCTTGTTCTTGTTGGAGTTTGAGGTCTATAGAAGCAAACCAACACAAGGAAGAAGAAGAAGAAGCTTGGAGCATGACACACAATACTGAATGTATTAGCAAGTGAATGTACAAAGATAAGTGACCTGTTAAGGTTATAGGTGTATATGCAATTCGAGGGAAAAAAACATCCTAAATAGGGAAAAAGGTGCCTTGGCAATCCTTATTGTGTTCACACACATCACTACCAAAAATATATCAACAAATCCCCCTTGGATTGATGCGGTGAACACTCGACAATCACTATGAAAGCTTCCCTATACTCAGCCTCACAACTAGAAGTGGCCATAACAGGCTAATTCTTGCTCAACCAAGATATGCATTAGCTACCAAGCATGAAGAAAAAACAACTAGTGGACACATAAGTGTCATAGCAACTAATCCAGTCACATTAAAAAAAACATGTAAATCTCACGGTAGTGATCCCCCCTTGGGATAAAACAATCCAAGTAGTCAGTGTTGGAGTTAGACGTCTATGGAAGCACATGAACAACACAAGGAAGAAGACAAAGCTTGGAGCACAACACACAATACTGAATGAATTACCACTAGAATGTACAAAGAAAAGTAACACGCTAGGGCTATAGGCGTATATACAAGCCGGGGGAAAAAACCTCCTAAAGAGGGAAAAAAGTGCCCCGATGGTCCTAGTGTGTTCACACACATCACTACCTAAATATATCAACAAATCCCCCCTCAGAGTGATGCGGTGAAAAAGGAGCTAGCACTCATGTATAAGGAAGTGCTAAGCTATGTGGAATCAATCCACAAAAGGAAGTAAGTCTAAAGCTTTGCGAAAAGCTTCAAACTTCTTCCTAGGCAGAGCCTTCGTGAAAAGGTCTACAATATTCTCTTGTGTGGGCACATATGCCAAGTTGATCTCCCCACCAGAGAACCTCTCCCTGACATAATGATAGTGCACCTCAATGTGCTTAGTGCGAGCATGGAACACAGGGTTCTTTGCAAGTACCAATGCGCTCTGACTGTCAGTGAAGATGGTGATGGCAGAAGACTGACCAACACCCAAATCAGCCATAAGGCATCTGAGCCACACTCACTCAACACTCACTATGAAAGCTACCCTATACTCAGCCTCAGAGCTGGAAGTGGCCACAATAGGCTGCTTCTTGCTCAACCAAGATATGCATGAGCTACCAAGCATGAAGCAAAAACCACTAGTGGACACATTAGTGTCATAGCAACTAGCCCAATCACAGTCAAAAAAAGCATGCAAATCTGGTGGTAGTGATCCCCTCTTGGGACAAAACAATCCAAGTAGCTGGGTACCACTCAAGCAACAAAAGATTCGCTTAACCGCTTGTCAATGCTTGACACCTGGGCAATGCATAAACATGCTCATCTGTGAGACAGCAAACTGAATATCTGGTCAAGTAATACATTAGTAAATCAAGCATCCAATAGCCTGTTGATAGAGACATCTCCAGTATTATGAAGACTCAATCGTAAACCTGTCTCCATAGGAGTCACAATAGGTTTGCAATCTTCAAGGCCAAAATGCTGCAATAATGTGTAAATATATTCTGTTCGACACAACTTGCACACTTGGTTTTCATGTCCTTTTTGCACAAAGCCACGGGGCTAAAAAATATACACTTCTTCATGCAGGTCACCATTCACAAATGCAATTTTAATGTCCAAGTGATGTACATTCCAATCATGATGAGCTACAAGTGTAGAGATGCCACGAACATTAGTCATTCGGCATGTAGGTGCAAAGGTTTCATCAAAATCAATGCCTTTTTCCTATGCATAACCCTTTGCAACAAGCCTAGCCTTATACGTGTCAAATGTTCCATCAGGTTTATGCTTCAACTTGTATACCCACTTAGTGCCAATGGCGTTCTTGCCAAGAGGCAAGTCACATAAAGACCACGTACCATTTTTCATGATAGCATCATATTGAGATTGCATTACAGCCATCCAATGTTCAAAATTTTATGCTTCATCAAATGAAACAGGCTGAGTCTCATCACCGAGATTAGAGGCAACCATAGCATAGCAATCTAATGCAAAAGAGGCACTATGAGAGCCTGAACGAGTATGGTATGATAGAGGTGCATCTAATTTGTTGTCATGCAAAGTCTGCGCCAACCATTTTGGCATAGTTTTTGCCTCTTCAATATCAACTCTCTCATCAACAAGTGCATCATGTAAATATGCATCTAAGATGGAATGGTCTACATCATCACATGAAATCTATAAAGGCTAAGAAGTTGCCTCATTAGGACAAGCACTAGACTGTCCACCTGTAAAAAGAGGCATCAAAGTATCATACATGTCTTTGGAGGTAAGAGATGTCTCTTTTGTACATGAAAGTAAAGGCTGAATAGCATCTTCCACAAAAACAACATCATGGCTAACCAAAATGCATTTAGTCTATGGATGATATAGACAATAGCCTTTGTTTTCAAAACCATACCCGACAAAAATACATTTTACTGCTTTATCATCCAATTTCCTGTGATGTTGTTTAGGCACTAATGCATATGCCAGAAACCAAAAACATGCAGATGAGCAACAGATGGCTTGCGACCATGCCAAGCCTCATATGGAGTAATAGACTGGAGTGCTTTAGTGGACACTTGTTAAGTACATATGCTACATACATGATAGCCTACAGCTAGAAACTATGTGGTAAAGACTGACTCTTGACCATACACCTTGCCATCTCCATGAGTGGCATGTTCTTGTGTTCAACAACTCCATTTTGTTGATGTGTATATGGCATTGTACACTGATGTTTTATTCCACGTTGAGCCAGAAATGCATTAAATTCAAAAGACATATATTCCCCCCCTCGATCAGAACGGAGGGTGCCCATTTTACATGCTGACAAATTTTCAGCCAAAACCAAAAACTATTTGAAGCATATAAACACTTCGGACTTTGCTTTGAGTGGATATACCCATGCATGCCTGGAAAAATCACCAATGAAAGTCACGAAGTAAAGATAGTTTCCAAAAGAAGGTGTCTGCATACGACCACAGACATCAATATGTACAAGATGTAATTTTTGAGTAGCCCGAACTGAACCATCTTTTGGAAAGGAGGAATGCTGCATTTTTCCCAAAATACAGCCTTCATAGACATGTTTTTTGGGTGCCTCAAGTTCGGGCAAAGAGGACACCATTTTAGATTTCTCCAGGCATAGCAAACTAGCAAAATTCAGATGACCAAAGTGTGCATGCCAACGCTTTGCATTTGACATAGCCTAAGAATCATGCACTGCACATGTTGAATCATTCACAGATTTTTCATAATCTATGAGCTTATACAGCCCACGAGATAAAATGCTAGAAGCAATAATCACATTACCATTTGACATATCATGAAATGTACATCTATCATCAACAAAATTCACAACCAAACCAATCTTGGCTAAAGGCGAAACTGATAACAGATTCTTCTTGATCCCTAGCACAAATAAAGCATCTGACAATGTAAAAGAACTACCATCAGTAGTAGTCATAATGATCTTACCAACTCCCATAATCAGATAAGAGGAGTTTTTGGCACATGTAACAATATTCCTTGTAGGGGCAGGCTCAAGTGAAGAGAAGAAATTGCACTGCAAGGTAATATGTTTGGTCGCCCCACTATCAAAGTACCAAACATCTGAGTCTACTGCAAACATGCATTGCTCATGAGAAGATGGGTCAAAATTACAAACAGTCGTAAATGCCCATTCTTCATCCTGCACAAGATGAGCCGACTCTTTTTTTGGTGTAGATGCCTCTGCAACAACCATTCCGGCCTCTTTCTTATTTGCCTCTTTAGCAACCAGTTTTGGACAGTTCTTAATGACATGATCATTTGCTTTACCGTACTTGCAAAACAATTTCTATTTTTTTTATTTCTTCTCATCTTCGTCGTCCTTCTTCGACTGTGCAAAATCAACAGATTTATGCTTACTACCAGAGGAGCTCCATTTTCCTTTGCCCTTCTGACTAGCCAAGAAAGCTTGATTTGCAACATGCATAATCGACCTGTTCTGCTTGGAATGATCTTCCTGCATTATAACAGAAACTAATCCTTCAAATGTTAAGGCATTTGGATTTCCTTTCATCATCAAGCAAAGAGTAGAAGCAAAACTCTGATATGAGTCAGGAAGACTATTCAGAACAGTCTGCACAAGTGAACTATCAAGAAGGACTTCATCAATAAAAATCAATTGTTGATATATTTAGGTAATGATGTGTGTGAACACTTTAGGACTACGGGGCACTTTTCTCCCTCTTTAGGAGGTTTTTTTCCCTCGGCTTGTATATATGCTTATTGCTCTAACGGGCTACTTATCTTTGTACATTCTAGTGGTAATACATTCGGTATTGTGTGTTGTGCTCCAAGCTTCTTCTTCTTCTTCTTCCTTGTGTTGTTTGCGTGCTTCCGCAGACTCCTAACTCCAACAATTGGTATCAGAGCAGGTCACCGTTTCATCTAGGGTGTTGTGTCCACACCTCTTCGATTGCAGTCTTAAAATCGCACGAATTTTGGTGAGCATACTCAAGGCGTTTCTGAGATCAAAACAGCTTCGCATTCTGGTTTCGAAATCGCAATCTGAGCTCGTTTCGGCCTCCAAACACACTATCAGAGTGCTTGTGGAGGCTGTTTCATCTTTTTGTGCCAAAGGTATATACCAGTTTTGGTTCGCCAATATAAGCATCTCGAAGTCTCCTACAAGTTTAGTAGAATTTGTCTAGGTAGTTCCGTTCAACTTTTTGAGATACAGTCAATTTTCTGCATCAAGGTATTTTAGTCACTGGCCATGGCTGAAAACAATGATGTATTCCGTATGTTGGTTGTTGAGGATAAGTTGGATGGTACCAACTACCCGTTATGGGCTTATATGAAGCGACGTGTATTGGTTGCAAAAGGACTATGGAACATTGTGCAAGTTGTTGAAAGACATCGTGTTACACCTACAAATACAGGTACTGCAAATACAGGTACTGGAGCTGATGGAGATGGTGTGGAAGATGATTCTGTAGATTCTTGTTCATGCTGCGGTTTCTGTTGCACCTACTGTAGAGCAAATTTGTTGGGACAGGCACATGCATTGATAGCTTTGTCGATCAAACATGCCATTATTCCTCACATTAAATTCAAACAAAAGAAGAATAAAACCAAAACTATTTCACTTTCACATCTATCTCTTTCTCTCTCTCTCTCTCTATCCCTGATTCTCTCTCTCTCACACACACACACACTTTGACCATCTCTCTTTCTCTCCCAAACTGTTTCTAACAGAAAAACTAGTAGCACATTTCTCTCTCCCTCTCTCTCTCTTGTGTTCTCTCTCTCTCTCTCAATCTCCCTCTCACTCTCTGAACATCTCAATTTCATAACCTTTCTCTCTCTCTCTATCATACTTCTCTTTGCTCTCTTCCCTCCCCGAATCTCTCTCTCTCTCTCATACTTCTCTTTGCTCTCTTCCCTCCCCGAATCTCTCTCTCTCTCTCATACTTCTCTTTGCTCTCTTCCCTCCCCGAATCTCTCTCTCTCTCTCTCTCTCTCTCTCTCTCTCTCTCTCTCTCTCTCTCTCTCTCTCTCTCTCTCTCTCTCTCTCTCTCTCTCTCTCTCTCTCTCTCTCTCCCACATTCCCTCTATTTCTCTCTCACACCTTACTCTCTATCTCCTTGTCTTTCTCTCTCACTCTCTCTCACTCTCACTCACTCTCTCTTGCTCTCTCTTCTAACTCTCTCTCTCTCCCCTTCTCTCTCTCTCCACAAATTGTACACGTAAAAAAAACGCACACGAATACACACATATATGTACACATGAACAGATTGTGACATGCGCATCTCCTTCTATGGTTACCGCACACAAAACACCAATAAATTTCATGCACATACACAAAAAAACAGATGCAAACACACACACACACACATGGCACACATGTCAAACACAACATGCACACACTAATACAAGCACACAGATTTCGACACTTATCATCCATACAACAAATACAAATCAAGCACAACATAATCATGCTTCACGTGCACTTTTTTCATTTTTACTTTTTTATTTAATTCTTTTATTTTTATTTCTTTTGAGTGCTTTAGTATTTTCTTTAGGGGTTACTACAATTATATACACACATTCACATTGATGCACACATACACACACATATGCACATGCATGTAATGACACACATATGCACATGCATGTAATGACACACATACATTCACACATACATGTGGAGACACACATGGATGTATGGTCTCACATATAAGTACACAATCACATTCTCACCATTAATATACATACGCACAAACAGATATCCACATAACAAACATATGCACACATAAACATGATTCGACACATACATATGCACATTCATACATACTCACAAACACACAATACATTCACATGCATGCACACTTGTACACACATGCACGTGTACATAGTTATACACATACATTCTCATACATACATATGGTCTCACTCCTCATATACACAAGCCAATTATACACATACATTCACAAGCATTCACACAAATATGTAGGCATACATTTTAACACATTCGCACATAGATTCTCATGTAGGCACATAGACATTCATAATTATACATATGCATAGGCACACATAAAGACAAACATAGAAGCACACTTGTTTTCTCTTAAGTAGCAAAGCACATTCATTGTTAATCTTCCTTCTGGTAACAGATCATCATCAAATGTTAAAAAAAAAACATTATTATTATTACTATTATAAAAAAAAAGAGCATTCCAATAAATTTTTAATTTTAGCATCTACTTCAAGATGTTGAAATCCTCTCAACAGTGTGATCATATATCCAATCCTCGTTCAATATTAAAGGTTTTTTCATATCTTCATAATGGAAAACAAAGAACTTGATTGTCAATGGGACATCATGTAAGAGGATAGGAACTTCTACCCCACCCAAGGGAGGGCTTTCCATACCTCCTAATCCAGTGAGATAGGCTTCCATTGGATTCACGTGTACGCCCATATCTTGACAATGAGAATACCTAATGGCACTTATGGCTGCTCCTGGATCAATCATGGTTCTGATTATCTTGATTGTAGTGCTCAATCATAACTCAAATGAAGTGAAGGGTCTTCTACCTATAATGCTAGGGCTTGTATTCATACATATTTAGCACATCTCCATGTGATAAGGAGGGGCATTGGAATTGTGTAGCAAGCCTTATCACCTTACACAACACACAATACTAAATGTATTACCACTAGAATGTACAAAGATAAGTGGCCCATTAGGGCAATAGGCGTATATACAAGCAAGGGAAAAAAACCTCCTAAAGAGTGAAAAAAGTGCCCCGACTGTCCTAGTGTGTTCACACATATCACTACCTAAATATGTCAACAAGGGCAATAGGCGCATATACAAGTTGGGGGGAAAAACCTCCTAACGAGGGAGAAAAGTGCCCCAATGGTCTTAGTGTGTCCACACACATCACTACCTAAATATATCAATAGATGAGAGAGCTGATATTCAGGAGGCAAAAACTATGCGAAAATGGTTTGTGTAGACTTTGCATGACAACAAATTAGATGCACCTTTGTAGCTCAGTGATGAGTAGCACCTCCTTTAATGTCGATCCGGGAAGACATGAGGATGGTATGAAGACCTCGAGCAAGTGATGGCACAAATGTGTGAGTGAGAAGCACACTACCATGCACACACATACACACACGCACACACACGGCAAGAACAAAAAGAGTAAGACAATGGAATCACTTCTATTATAACCAAGTTCTCATACAAGCTCAAAACTACCAGAAGCTAGCCCAAAAATGAGCTCTCTAGCTCTATTTATAGTTTTTGACTAGCTTTGGCCCTGTCCAGACCTAGTGTCCGGCCTAGTTAAAAATTAGGTTCCAGGGCTTATTCGAGGGCTCAAACGAGATCTAAAAAATATGAAAATTGGCAGGCAACTACTTCTAAGGCTCCTCAAGCTTGAGGACTCCTCGGCTTGTACAAAATGGAGCTACAAAAAGGTGAAACGATATTTACAAGTGTTTTTAGTGATGAGAATCACTTTTAAAATGATGTAAGGTTTGGAAAAATTTAATGGGTTGCCTTAGTGCTAGATCTGCATGTATGCCGTACTTGCTTCTCCCCATATGATGCCAACACTCTCCCCCCCTAGCGTCTGTCGTCTCTGACAGACCTCTGCTCCACGGTTTGATCAATGTATTGTTGTAATACGTCGGTTGCCAATTCTTGTTCTTTAATTCGTAGTCCCCGGACCAAATCTCTTTGCAAGGCATCCCAATTTACTGCTCCAGGCATGTCAGGTTGTGGCGTGGTGTAGAGCTCTGAGTGCATTGTTTGTTCACATGCGAATAGTTGTAGTAGGTGGGTTGGGCGTGGCGCGAACACTTCTGAGTGTGCTTCCCAGAACCCCGTGGTGAACATGTCATCAAACGTTTGCTTGTAGCAAGCAGGGAGATACCTGATTCTTGCGTGCCATGCATAAGCGACTCGTATGCTCGGGGTTGTGCTCATATCATAAAGTAGGTCATAGTTATCGTTGATGAAGCCCGGAATTGGCGGCTGGATATTACGTACATTTCGAAAAGTCTTTAGCACCACTTGCATCATGTCCAAAATTTTGAGCATCATCTGTGCAGCAACATCTGGCATGGGGTGGAGGCGTGGCATCCAATGTCTGATGGTAGCTATCATATATGCTACTGTAGGTGTGCCTGTTGGTGGTGCGATCAAGGGGTAATTCAGCCATTGTTTGCAATTTGTGTTGTTCCGAACCTTTATAGCAAATGCTTTCCATGATCGTCTCCTTTGTACTGGTCCAAAGCAAGGGTTATACTTCAAATGCATGGGAGCGTGGTCCCATGTTCTAAGCATTTCCGGATAGGTTTTGAGTAACTTTTGCCTCCAGATGGGTTGGAATATGGCCCCTTTTTTGGCTGCCTCTGGAATATCCTCTGGTTCGAATTGTGTTGCGAACGTGGGGTACCTGTTAGTGAATCTTTTGATTTCTGCATTGTAGTCGGCCAATAATACAAAATAGGGTTTATATTGTAATTCAGAACTAGTTATCAGTCTTCTAGGGGCCAGGTGTCTGAAATACTCTGATTGAAGTATGGTTTCTTCAATGGTCCTCATTGCCAGCATCTGAGTGGAGATACGTTCCTCCTGAATTGTCCCCATTTCTTCTACCTATTTCATCCATGCCGAAGGGGGCTCTTCATAAGTGTCTTGTCCTTCCTCTGTGATTCTGCCTCCTAGAAGGGATTGAGGCTCATAGTTGTCTTCAAATGTTTCCTCCACTGGAATGATTACTGCTTCTTCTTCTAGTGGTTGATCAGGTGGAGAAGGGGGTCGTTCATACTGTAACAACTTGATCTTTAATTCTGCCACTTGTCGTCGTAGCTCAAGTACCTCATTGGTTGTTGAAGATTCAGGCTTTGGAGAAGTGGCTGCATGGACCATCTTTTTAGCTTTTGGTGGTTGTGGTGTAGGCACTTGTGATCTCTGTAGCTCTTTTACTTGGTCAACCAGCTGATCATGTGCTTCTAAGAGGTTGGCATAGGTTTCCAAGATTTGTTGTATGCTTTCTGAAGGGACGGCCCGGAAGCTAGCAGGGTCAATGGGTGCCCCTGGAGTACTTTCTATGGTGGCTTCGAGGTTGTCTTGATTTTGTTGTTGTAATCTCCTATTTTCTTCTTGTGTAGCTGCTAGGTGGCGTCAGAGTAGAGCCATGTTTCGTTGTAGTCTAGCATTACGGGCTAGCTGATCTCTGAGTTGTTCTTCTGCTGCCCTAGTCTCCTCTGTATGTTTGGCTTCGAGCTCCACCTGAGATTGTTGGAGGGTGGTCACCTCATGTTGTAGTGATGTATTACTTAGCTCCAAGGCATTGACACGTGCCTGGAGTTGAGCCGAGAGATTGCACAGCTCTGTGTTATTTTCTTCCAGTAATCTATACTCTTGCTTAAGTTGAGTGGCCGCTTCGAACATGGTGTCTAGTGCATGACTAAATGATGTGGATGCAATGGTAGAGGTGGAAAATGCAAAGGGTTGGGAAATGGGGAAGGGAAAAGTGGATGATGTGCCTATAAGTAAGTGAAATGTGAGGATGTGGGAACAATTGTGGTGGTGGGTGCTCCTGTGGATGGTGAAATGTCCATGGGATCGGACGTGATTGTGTGTGTTGTGTGAATCGTGAATACGGGAATGGTGGGCGGTGTGTTAGTGGTGGGTGTGAATGTGGGTGAGGTGTGCTGGGAAAGGGAATTTCTCTTATAATCATCAAGTTGTCGCATCATATTTACAAGGTTTGCCAACAATGGAGTTAGGGTGGCTTGTGTTGGTTCTGAGGGGGTGAAGAGGGGCTCAATGGTCTGAGGTTGGGAAAGAGGAAATGTATCAGTGACTGGAATTGGGTGTGTTAAGGTTTGGCTAGTGGCAAGTGGTTGTCCGAGGGCTGGGAGATATGAAGTGTGACCTATTATAGTTTGATCGGTGGCAGGGTGACCTATATGGGGTTCAGAAAATTGGCTGGAACTAGTGGAAGGAGGTAAAGGGGTGGATGGGGAAATGGTAGTGTGTGGTATAGTTTCACTAAGGGTTAATGCTGATTGTTTAGGAATACTGGTGGTGAGGGTTTCGGAGGGCTGGATGGGAGGTGATGGTGGAGATGGTACCTGTGTATTTACATCTGGTTCCTCACTGTTGGTTGGGCTGGCCATGTGGACATCTTCTTGAGTGGTGGTAGGGAGGGCGGTAGAAACTTCCATTTGAATCATCTTCCCCCTTCGTGGTCGTGTATCGATCCTTTGTTGATGATATTGAGGAGGGTTGCGATGTAACATGATCCTCATAGCTTCTATAATCCCATATGTCTCCGCCAAAAGGTTCAATGATTCGACAAAATGGGGGTCCCCGTTCTCTGCTTGAAGCATTTGATTCACCATTGCTCTATTTGCCTCCTCTGATAGCTTATGCCTCTTTTGTACCTGCTTGATCGTTTTGTAGAGTCGTTTAAGTTGTGCGGTGTAAGCAGGGGCATCCTCCTCACTCTCCTCCGATTCATTCCTCTGCATCTCCACTTGTTCATGTGTGCCTCCCACCTGCGTGCGTTGTGCCTCATCCTCCCAATGTACTCTTCGTGCTTCACCATGTGGTCGTGCTCTCTGGGATGAAGATTCAGGGCCGTCGGTCTTAGAGAAACACTCACTCTCAGATAAGTGGGTTGTCTGCAGGAAGCTTTCAAAGTCAAAATCTGGATCCTCTGCCAAAGTAGCCATGGATGCAAACTCAGCATCTGTGGGTAGTGGAGGGGCTGATGGAGTGGGCTGTACCATACCCCCTGATTGTGGTCCTTGGAGATGGATAGTGAAAGGGGCTACTTGTTCCTCTTCTCTGAGGGAAGCTTCTGTGGTGGCCTCACGAGGGATTAGAACCTGTGAAAGCGAACCACGCATTCTTTTTGCAAGTTGCACCCCTGACTTCCGCCCTTTGAAGAATTCCAGTTGTGAGTACTTAAGGGCCCTTGCGATCGGTACATCATAGGCAAGGCATCTGTAGATAATTCTTGTAATGGCACAGCAGCCATTCAAAGTAGGCTTTCGTACTCCTCGCTTGCCTGCTTCATATAACTGGTCCAGGATCCACACGGGCATTTTAATTGGTAAGCTCCCAGTCTCTGCTAGGTATAATCCATACCATATCTTCTTATGAGGCTGGGTGAACCGGTCTTGCGCCGGAAATGCGAAGTGTTGAAGGCACATCCGTAATGGTATGGCGATGTTGTGGGTGAGAGCACACATTTCCTTCAACTTCTTGATTTTATTGTTCTTCATAGACTCCGGTATCAAAGGGTCTCGATCGGAAGGTACATGGGTGCCATGCATCTGAAGGGCTTCCCTGATTAAAGTAATATTCAATTCAAACTTCTTCATTTCCTCCTGGTTTGATAGAGAGGGCACCAGGAATGTGCCTGAATGATCTTTATCTCCCGTCGCCTTCAATGTGGCAATCAAGTAGTAGCACCTAAGAAAATCAGGTCTAGGCAAAGCTGCACTGAAATAATCTTGCAATCCCGCTTTTAGCCAAATATCCTGAAGAGGAGCTGCATTCTGTAAGGTTTCAAATTCTCTTGAGAAGAATTGAAATGTCCACCAAACTCCACCGAATTCCAACTTGGACTCCCAGATGTGGTCCGCGTCTCCCAAATCTCCTGGCATCTCATTGAACCAGTGAGAATGCCCCTTAACTCTTTCTGTTAGGCCACTTGGTGGATCTGAGATGGGAATTCTTCTCACATTCAAAAGCTCTTCAGGCCTTGCTGTCAGTGGAGCTTCCACAGGCATGGTATCCCAATTGCTTTGAGTACTAGTGCCCGCCTGGGAGCTTGTTCCTGCTACTGCTGCCATGACACTTCTGATGCTTATCTGCTAGAAGAAGAAAGGCACATTAGTGTTGCATAGGAAACAGGATGTAGTGGTGTTCCCTCCACAATACTAACATGACAATCCAGATGGTTAGTGGTTAGAGGTGAAGTGTTTGTGATAGATGTGAGTGATGATTAGAGGTTAGTGTCATCCTATATGCATACTTTGGTTATGCAATGGACTCAGAATGCACCTATATCAGAGTGGATGGATTTACAAAATTGGGTCAGGGGTTTGATACAGGGTTTAGTTCGCCAAACTTTAATCAGGGATTCGTAGTTCTTAGAGCTAAAGACAGGTAAAGATTTATGAGCGAGATTGTGCTGGATTTGGGACCTTTTGGGTACCCATTTCCAGACAGTCCTAGGTTTGACTGAGTGTGTGTTAGTGTGGGGTTTAGGTAGAGTTCCTGAGTTGTTTTTCAAGAGGACTTGTGAGTGTTGAATTATGCCCGTGATTGGAGTTGGAGCTATTTGTGCTCGTAAACAGGCCTTGGGCACCCATATCTGTCTAGCATTGGGGCTAGCCTTCATTGACCGCTGTGGAGGTGATCGCAATCCGGGTGGATCGGGTCCGGTACACACACAGGGTGTATGAAGCTAATGAATGTTGGAAGGTTTAAGGACATGAAAGTGAAATTAATTTTGAGTATGGAGAAGAGAGAGATGTTGAAATGTTTATGGGAATGGGAATGTAGGAGTGCAAGTTAGATTTATGAACATGAATGATAAGAATGAAAGAGAACCATACACACGAATCAAATTTGGAAGGAAGAATGGTCCATTGAAGGAGTTTCTAATCCATATGCATAGTCTTCTTTGGATGATATGTATGCATGACGTGAATAGATGGAATCCTTACACATAAATCAGTTTCGAAAGGAAGAATGGTCCAATATTGGAGCTTCTTATACACTTTCGGAAACTAATAAATATGTATGGATATGTATGGATTATATGAATGCAAGTGAATCATGATGGTAGAGTTTACTCACAAGCTCAATGAGACATCCTCACTGGTTCAACGCAATCGTGCGGAGCCTTCTCACACATAGAAGAAAATAGAAGACATTTAAAAATACTTAAGAGACTGAGAGACATGCGAGAAGAGATAAGTGACAAGTGACATGAATTAAAAGAATTTGAATTAAGTTACATGTAAAATATTGTCGTGGTACGTCATTCTAAGCAGTCTACTGATCAAAGGTGGTTCCGACCCTCAAACCATGACAGTTCAACTGAATGTCACACATAAGAAGGTGAGTTCCACTCCAGTGACCCTATGTCTGTCTAGGCTCGTAACGTCTAACTAAAGAAGTCTAAGACTCATTAAAATCAGCTCTAACTCACTCACACGCTCCACCGAGGGTGAGTCAAGATAGAGATGCTGGTTTCAAGAGCCTATCCTAGATTGGAGTTCTAACTTAAATTTGAAACTAGGTACTATACTCATACTAGCCCACCTTGGATCCTCACTCGCTCAACCGAGGGTGATCGTCTCAAGGAAACCGTAAGCTAGCATGAGCCCTATGGATGCTTAACAACGATGCTCTAAGAGTTTGGAGGGGGGTTCATATAGTTTTTTGAATGAATTTGGGCCCTTGGATCTAGAGAAATCAACTCTCAACTCTAGGATCACTACTTTCGATTACAACCACTTGATTAATCAAATCAATGGCTTGGAATTGTTCTTTCTATCAAATCTAGTGTAAAGGAGTGAAATTTAGGCGCCTTCATTCTCCACCATTGGATCTGGGGATGATCTGGACCGTCGGATCAGTGTTGACATCAGTTTGGATAAGATAAGCCACTATTTTTGGAGAAAAGCTGCATTATTGATCTTTGATTGTCAAAAATTATCTTCTTTTATGGAAAAACTCGTGGATCCTCCTTGCTTTAAGCATAAGTGCATCTCCACCCTTGAATATGAGCTCATCTTGATCGTACAACATGGCTCAATCAGCTTTCGCCATGTGGTGGCCCTTCAACCCTTCAATTTGCTTAAACTAGAAAACTACGGTGATCCTGAAAACTTGACTTTGTGCTCTTTGACCCTCCAAATAGGCTTTGATGAAGATGAAACTTTATAGGACTATGTTTCCAAAGATCTCCTTCAGGAATATGCAGAAATAACTCCCATCTGAATCTCCCTTATACAAGTTTGACTACATTTGGAAGCTTGCAAGGTGGCATTAAGGTCTCTAGGAAGCTCTGATAGCCTTGAAAATTTGTACAAATATGTAGCCACATATGATCTTTATACATGCCAAACCATATGGCTAACATAAATTTCTATACAAGAATTTGTAGGGTCAAACTAGAAAAATTATATTTTTACAAAATGAACATAGCATATCAATGTGCTACAAAATCCATTTTCTACTGAAATTTGGGCTACAGACTGCCTTTGACAATCTTTACAAGTATATGGATTTTCATCTAATTTGGTGACAATGAAATTTTTGCCCTAATTTCCCAACTTTGACCAGCTTTGACCGCTACCATGGACTTTCTTGATTTCTTTGAAACTTTGTATGTGAGCTTCCTTTGACATCCTTGATGCATCCTGGACTTCTTGGGGAATTCCGGCTACCTTCACCAAATATGTTTTTTGTAGGCCTTCAGAAGTGAGAGAGGAGAGAAAATCTTGACGACATTCGCCCCCACTAAACCTGCAATTCCTCCGGAAGCGCCACTCTAGCATCTGTGAAAAACAAAATGTTCCAGGCATCAAATTCTTTTATAGGCAACATAAGAAACATGGAAGGAAAATTGATTATATGCATGAATCAGTAGGTAACGTGACATGAAGCAAAATTTGCATGAAAGAAAGAATTGAAACAGGCAACATGAATATGCATGAACAAATAGGCAACATATATGCAAGTGAACAAGCAACATTGGCAACAAGAAAGAAAAAAAAGAAGCATCAATATGAAGTGGAAGTGGATGTATTGAGTCGTTTTAAGCATCAGTTCCTCTCATCTTGAAGAAAATTTTGTACCTTTTTCATAAAGCAATCTACCTTAAATATGATTATAAACAAAGATTTAGGATTTTCAAGAGACATCTTTCATCTTTAGCTTATTTTAGATCAACTCCTTTCCTACATAAATATGAATATGCTCTTTCTCTAATAACATGCAAGGAAATCTAACTAAACTCCACTAATGCATAAATCTGCCTATATAGCCCGTGATTTATTCTACTATGCCTCTTTTATCCTCCTTTGGCTTGCTCTTTTTTTTTTTTTTTTTTTGATGATGATGATGATTCGGCAACTTTATGGTTACGATCACTTTTTTGGGGTGGAAGAAAGTGTAAACTTCTTGGTAACATGTAGCAACTTTTTTTTTTTATGACGGGGAAAAATTAAACCCCGATACAAGGTACAACCATTTTTGATGACGGAGAACAGTCGTTTAAACTCCGATACAAGTGCTATGAGATGGACTAAGGATGTAGAAACATGCAGTAGCAGGAGCTAGGATTTCAACAATTATGCTTTCGATACAGGATACATATACATGTTTATATATGAAATTCATATCACCAAAATAAACGTCTAAATCTACATGTCCTA
Source organism: Ceratopteris richardii (assembly GCA_020310875.1). Lineage (NCBI taxonomy): Eukaryota > Viridiplantae > Streptophyta > Polypodiopsida > Polypodiales > Pteridaceae > Ceratopteris > Ceratopteris richardii. Next base: position 7,844,148 of record CM035426.1, read on the forward strand.
TCTTTCCATAATCCTAGATTATAACCGATTTCTTAGTAGATAAATTACTACTCAAGATACCATTTTACACAAGCAGAGAATCATCATTTGCTCTTTTTTTGACTCAAGTGATGTGGATATGCAATGCAATGCAAAGACTGAAAAAAACATGCATGAAACAAGCATGGAAAAAAAATAGAATGAACTTGAAAAATTAATGATATTTTTATATGTTTTTTTTATTTTTTTTCCTTTTTTTATTTATATTTTTATTTTTTATAACATGGATACTCCTGTTTATGAATCGGCCTCATTGTTGTCATCTTCTTCAATGTCCTCATCCAAAATGTACTCGTCATTATCACGTTTCTTGAATAGCTTTATCCTTTTACCTGCAATCAAAGTTTTTAGTGCAACACCATTTAATTCACAAAGAGCATACGTACCATTGTTGTTGACTTTTGATACAATGTATGGCCCAAACCACCGTTGAGTGAGCTTTTTGCGTGCATCATATTGAGAGTCAAATGTACTATCATAAATGAGCACCCAATCTCCTACTTCAATTGGCTTAGGACGCAATCGATGAGTTTTATCAAAATAATGCTTGTTCTTCATTCTAGATTCTCTTAATTTTTCAACAGCATCGCAAATTCAAAAAATCATCAGTAGACATGTTTTCAGACCAAGGCAAATTTGACCATGCAGAAATATGAGACTGAATTGGAAATAATGGTTTTTGACACTACATGAGTTCAGCAGGCATATATCCAGTAGTACGTGTGCATGTCATTCTATCTGCCCAAAGTGCAAAAGGTAAGAATTTAGGCCATTGTTTGATGTCACCATTACATGCTTTAGATATGGCTTTCACAATAGGTGGATGCCCTCTCTCTATTTTACCATTGGCCTCTGGGTTATATGCAGTAGTGAGAGACAAACGAATACCGTGACGCTCAAAGAACTCTTTAGCTTCTCTCGCATTTAACTCTCCACGATCGGCAACTACTTTCTCTATGTACCCAAAGCGACTTATGACATCTTCAAGCAAGAATTTGCAAACATTGTAAGTGGTCTTAGATCGTAGTGCACGTCCCTCTACATGATTAGTTAAGTCTTCTCTTGCAACTACAATGTAACGCATTTTGTCGATACCTTTAGGCATAGTTACAAGATCTACTACCCACTTGTAGTGAATACAAGGTGGATAAGTAGGATGCAACGGATCTCTATGTTTGACTGATGAATGAAGTTGACAAGTAGAACATGTAGAAACATAGCTACTAATGTCAACATACATCCTAGGCCAATAATAGGTACTTCTAATTTTTTCATATGTTCCAAAAAATCCTTTATGACCGGCCCATAATGTCTCATGCATTTCCTTCATTACTTGCAATTGAAGACCTCGTTTTCCTAGGACTTGTTGTGGATTCTTAACCTTACCCTTAGCATGTCTCCAAAGATAACCATTACATAGGAAAAAGTTATAAGCTCGTTTCCTAATGTTACAGAATCTATTCGTAGTCCAGCTAGGTAATGGTTGTAGTGTACTGAGATACTTTCCTATGTCTCTCCATTCATCTTCGTTTTCAGACTCATGAAATTTCTCATACTCATATATATGTGGGACATAGTCAACTAAACTCGCATTCTTTATTAGATCACTTTCAAGATCATCATCAAATCTAGCTCTCGATAACATATCAGCAACTGAGTTTGACTTACCTGAAATATGAACTAACTCAGGATTTATGAACTTAATATATGAGATCCATCTAAGCATGGCTATATCAGGAGATGAACAATTGGCTATCATTCCAATGAGAGGCAAACAATCAGTCTCAACTTTGACATGTGCACCAATGAAATATTCTTTGTCTGTTTTCAAAGCTGCTACCATACCCCATAGTTCTCGTTTGATTTGTGGACATTTTCGTTGTGTTTCATGTAGAATTTTGGCACCAAACCTAATTGCATATATATTCCCTTCACTATCATCTTGACTTATGACCCAACCTATACCAATAGGACTAGTATCAACAGTCAATATAATAGGTTTGTTAGCAGAATAGTCTACACGCTTAAGGATGGGAGCTTCAAGCAATAATTTCTTCAATTTACGCATAGCTTGAGTGTGTTTGTCAGTCCAAATAAATTTTCGTTTCTTCCTCAACAAGTCATAAAGCCAATCAGCAACATGAGCAAAGTGTGGGATCCAAATAACATAAAAGATGCAAGCACCAAGAAATCTACGTACCTCACTCACATTGTTACATGTTTAGAAATCTTGCTAATGGCATCAACTTTTTGTGGGTATGGCTTTCGACCATAATGGCCACATAAATGTCCAACAATAAGCACTTCGTTGACACCAAAAACAGATTTCTCTATGGAAAATGTGAGACCTACCTCTTCAAATCGTTGAAATATTCTTTCACAATCAGAGATATGGTCAAGAACAAATTTATGACATCCAGATGAATCTAAAGTAATGTCCTTTACACGTTCCTCACTCCCTTTAATTGGAATATCATCAATGAATGGCATAGTTATATGAGGGATAAAATCATTAAGACCATATTCATAGCACTCATCATATGAGCCACAGAATTAGTCGCTCCTTGAGGTAAAGTACACATTCGCACTAAGCCTAAAGGAGTTTTCATTGTGGTTATGTCACGACTGTCAATTGCTAACTAGAATTGGTCATATCCAGAATATAAATCACCCATTGAATAGATAGAATGTCCTGAAAATGATTCAGCAAACTCATCTACAATGGGTCCTGTTCCTACATTCCTTATGGTGACTTTATTGACGGGTTGGAGATCTTGAATAAAACGTAGTTTCCCATTCTTTTTAGGCACAGTGAACCATCTGTTTGAGTAAGGTGCAAAAGATGGCTCTAAAATTCTCATGTTTATCTTCTCCTTAAGTAGTTTCATTAGCTCAGGTAAGTGAGCCTTTGGAACAGGTATAGGACGAAGATTCCATGGAATATGTGGAATAGTAAAGATTATCATGGGTGCAACTAGCTTAGGATCTACACAACCAATCTCATGAGGATACATAGTAAAGGCTTTTCCATGGCTACGTATGACTCTCTCAAATTTATCTCTCTCTACTGGCAAAAGAAAATCATCATCTCTACCAATTTTCACCTGTTTGATTGTCTCATCCGTGAATTTATGTCCTATGTTTTTCTTATCCCGAAGAATTGGATCATTTTTCACATCAATAATTTTTTCATTACTTCCTTGAGGTAATGGTTGAGCTATGGGTTTGATTTTTTTGTCTACAGTTTTGTACTTTGTTTCAACTAAGGCATCATGTGTTTGGTTAAATTTTGAGCACTTGTGACACAACATTGAGAGCATACTCTTGGATTAGAGCATACTCATCAAGGGAAGAAAGAAGAATAATATGGGAATTAGAATTTTGTTGAAGACATAACTCTAACTCCTCAAGAGTAGAGAAACAATGAGATGTTTCAATCACATGCTCAATGTTCTCATCATGTTCCATGATTTTGTTGTTTTTATAAATTTTTTGGGTTTTTTGGATAAAAGACTTGGACAATTGACTCTTATGAAGAAAATCTAATCTAGAATGTGGAAAACAAAGTGACAAACTATTGTACATGTTGGTTGGATGCGAGATGTCAAACCAATATCCACTGTTGTCCCGCTCAACAATGGATTCTATCTGAAATTTTGATCATATGTAGCTCCAAACATGAATCGAGGTGCAAAATCACTACAAGCATGCTCATGACCCTGAGTAACAATAGGTTTCTTTCTAATTGACAATCGATTCCTAGGATGATTCACTCCTACCGTCATGACTTGAAGTGATTGCATTCCATCCTTAGACTTAAATCTAGCATAGGTAGACCCATCATCCATGGCTTTAGTTTCCATACGACTCTCACAAATAAAGGGTTGACCTAAGAGAACTTCATAGGAGCAATTATCTTGAATAAAAAAGTGAAACTCTTCTGTGATTCCTCCTATGGATATGGGCACACTAGCACAAGCTCCATACAGGGTACCTACACCATTATCTGCAGTTCTCATACGCCATCCATGTTGGAGTTAGACGTCTGCGGAAGCACGCGAACAGCACAAGGAAGAAGAAGAAGCTTGGAGCACAACACACAAGACTGAATGTATTACTAGAGAATGTACAAAGATAAGTAGCCCATTAGGGCAATAGGCGTATATACAAGCCGGGGGAAAAAAACCTCCTAAAGAGGGAAAAAAGTGCCCTGGCGGTCCTAGAGTGTTCACACACATCACTACCTAAATATATCAACAAATCCCCCCTGGGAGTGATGCGGTGAACAAGGAGTTGGCACTCATGTATAAGGAAGTGCCGAGCTATGTGGAAATCACTCCACAAAAGGAAGTAAGCCCAAAGCTTTGCGGAAAGCTTCAAACTTCTCCCTAGGCAGAGCCTTCGTGAAAAGGTCTGCAATGTTCTCCTGTGTGGGCACATATGCCAAGCTGATCTCCCCAGCAGAGAACCTCTCCCTGACATAGTGATAATGCACCTCAATGTGCTTAGTGCGAGCATGGAACACAGGGTTCCTCGCAACTGCCAATGCGCTCTGACTGTCAGTGAAGATGGTCGTGGCAGAAGACTGGCCAACACCCAAATCAGCCATAAGGCGTCTGAGCCACACACACTCAACAGTCGCTGTGAAAGCTGCCCTATACTCAGCCTCACAACTGGAAGTGGCCACAGTAGGCTGCTTCTTGCTCAACCAAGATATACATGAGCTACCAAGCATGAAGCAAAAACCACTGGTGGACACCCGAGTGTCATAGCAACCAGCCCAATCTGAGTCAGAAAAAGCATGCAAATCTGGCGGTAGTGATCCCCCCTTGGGATAAAACAACCCAAGTAGCCGAGTACCACTCAAGTAGCGAAAGATGCGCTTAACCGCTTTCCAATGCATGACTCCTGGGCAATGCATAAACCTGCTCATCTGTGAGACAGCAAACTGAATATCTGGCCGAGTAATGCATAAGTAAATCAAGCATCCAACAGCCTCCTGATAGAGAACAGCATCAAATGCATCTCCAGCATCATGAAGACTCAATCGTAAACCTGTCTCCATAGGAGTGGCAATAGGCTTACAGTCTTCAAGGCCAAAACGCTGCAATAATGTGTCAATATATTTCGTTTGACACAAAGCCATTCCACCATCAACTTGCATAAACTGAATGCCCAAATAGTGATGCAAATGCCCCAAATCAGACATCTCAAATGAGGCATGCAAATCAGCCTTGAAATCAGCAATATGCTTCTCAAGAGGACCAGTGAGCAGCATGTCGTCTACATAGACAACAATGATCAAAAGCACATCATTAGCACGCTTAACATATAAGGTGCTTTCAGTTGGACTGTTCTCAAAACCATGTGCAATCAGATAGGCATGTATTTTCTCATACCAAGCACGTGGTGCTTGCTTTAAACCATATAACGCCTTCTTTAACCTGCACACCTGGTTTTCATGCCCTTTCTGCACAAAGCCACGGGGCTGAAAAACATACACTTCTTCATGCAAGTCACCATTCAGAAATGTTGTTTTAATGTCCAACTGATGTACATTCCAACCATGATGGGCTGCAAGTGCACAAATGCTCCGAACAGTAGTCATACGGCATGTAGGTGCAAAGGTCTCATCAAAATCAATGCCTCTTTCCTGCGCATAACCCTTTGCAACAAGCCTAGCCTTATACCTGTCAACTGTACCATCAGGTTTACGCTTCAGCTTGTATACCCACTTAGTGCCAATGGCCTTCTTGCCAGGAGGCAAGTCACATAAAGACCATGTACCATTCTTCATTATAGCATCATATTCAGATTGCATAGCAGCCATCCAATTTTCTGAATTTTGTGCTTCATCAAAAGAAACAGGCTCATTCTCATCACAGAGACTAGATGCAGCCATAGCATAGCAATCTGATGCAAAGGAGGTACTATGAGAGCCTGAACGAGTACGATATGACAAAGGTGCATCTAATTTGTTGTCATGCAAAGTCTGCACCAGCCATTTTGGCATAGTTTTTGCCTGTTCAATATCAGCTCTCTCATCAACAAGTGCATCATGTAAATCTGCATCAGAAATGGAATGATCTACATCATCATATGAAACCTGCAAAGGCTGAGAGGTTGCCTCATTAGGACCAGCGCTAGCCTGTCCACCTGTAAAAAGAGGCATCAAAGTATCATACATGTCTTTGGAGCTAACAGATGTCTCCTTAGTACATGAAAGCAATGGCTGAATAGCATCTTCCACAAAGACAACATCACGGCTAACCAGAATCCGTTTAGTCTGTGGATGATACAGACGATAGCCTTTACTTTCAGAACTGTACCCAACAAAAATACATTTTACTGCCTTATCATCCAATTTTCTGCGATGTTGTTCAGGCACTAATGCATATGCCAAACAACCAAAAACACGCAGATGAGCAACAGATGGCTTGCGGTCATGCCAAGCCTCATATGGAGTGATAGACTGCAACGCTTTCGTGGGACACCTGTTCAGTACATATGCTGCACACATGACAGCCTCAAGCGAGAAACTATGTAGTAAAGCCTGACTTTTGACCATGCACCTCGCCATCTCCATGAGTGACCTGTTCTTTCGTTCAGCAACTCCATTCTGTTGAGATGTATACGGCACTGTACACTGGTGTTTTATCCCACGTTCAGCCAGAAATGCATTAAAATCTGAAGACATATATTCCCCCCCTCGATCAGAACGAAGGGTGCCCATTTTACATGCTGACAGATTTTCAGCCAAAACCAAAAACTGTTTGAAGCACATGAACACTTCGGACTTTGCTTTGAGTGGATATACCCATGCATGCCTGGAAAAATCATCAATGAAAGTCACGAAGTAAAGGTAATTTCCAAAAGAGGGTGTCTGCATAGGACCACAGACATCACTATGTACAAGCTGCAATTTCTGCATAGCCCGAACTGAACCATCTTTTGGAAAGGAAGAACGCTGCATTTTGCCCAAAATACAGCCTTCACAAACATGTTTTCCAAGTGCCTCAAGTTTGGGCAAAGAGGACACCATTTCAGATTTCTGCAGGCGTAACAAACTAGCAAAATTCAGATGACCAAAGCGTGCATGCCAAAGCTTTGCATCTGACATAGCCTGAGAATCATGAACTGCACATGCCGAATCATTCACAGATTTTTCATAGTCTATGAGCTTATACAGCCCACGACATAAAATGCCAGAAGCAATAATCACATCGCCATTTGAGAGATCATGGACTGTACACCTGTCATCAACGAATTTCATAACCAAGCCAATCTTGGCTAATGCAGAAACTGATAACAGGTTCTTTTTGATCCCTGGCACAAATAAAGCATCTGACAAAGTGAAAGAACTACCATCAGCAGTAGTCAGAATGATCTTACCAACTCCCATAACAGGATAAGAGGAGTTATTGGCGCATGTGACAGTATTCCCTGTAGGGGCAGGCTCGAGTGAAGAGAAGAAACTGCGCTGCGAGGTAATATGTTTGGTCGCCCCACTGTCAAAGTACCAAACATCTGAGTCTACTGCAGTCATGCACTGATCATGAGAAGATGGGTCAAAACTGCAGACAGTAGTAAACGCCCATTCTTCTTCCTGCACAAGATTTGCAGACTCTGTTTTTGGTGTAGAGGCCTCTGCAACAACCATTCAAGCCTCTTTCTTCTTTGCCTCTTTAGCAGCCAGTTTTGGACAGTTCTTTATAATATGATCATTTCCTTTACAGTACTTGCAGAACAATTTCTGCTTTTCTGATTTCTTCTCATCTTTATCCTGGTTCTTCGATTGTGCAACATTTGAATATTTCTGCTTACTAGTAGAAGAGCTCCATTTTCCTTTGCCCTTCTGACTAGCCAGGAAAGCTTGATCTGCAACACGCATAATGGACCTGTTCTGCCTGGACTGATCTTCCTGCAACAGAACAGAGACTAATTCCTCAAATGACAAGGCATTCGGATTGCCTTTCATCATCAATCGAAGAGTAGAGGCAAAACTCTGATATGAATCAGGAAGGTCATTCAGAACGGTCTGCACAAGTGAGCTATCTGGTATAACCTCATCAGCAGAAATCAATTGTTCCTTCAGGTCTTTGATCTTTGTAAGAAAACTATCCATCGAATCACCTTCATTCATGTGCTCATTCTCCAACTGTTTTCGGAGGTAAGCAACACGAGCCTCATTCCTAGCCTGGTACAAAGTGGTAAGTGTATCCCAAGCATCCTTTGCTGTTCTACAAGAGCGAATGTGAGGAATAATGGCACGTTTGACAGACAAAGCTATCAATGCATGTGCCTGGGCATCTCTGCCATCCCAACGAATCTGCTCTGCAGTAGGTGCAACAGAAACAGCAGCACGAACAGGAATCTGCGGAATATCATCTTCGACACCATCTTCATCAGCTCCAACACCTGTATTTTCAGTACCTGTCGTTACAGGTGTAACAGGACGTCTTTCAACACCCTGCACAATGTTCCACAATCCTTTTGCAACCAGTACATGTCGCATCATATAAGCCCATAATGGGTAGTTGGTACCATCCAACTTATCCTCAAAAGCCAACATACGGAATACATCACTGCTTTCAGCCATGGCCGGTGACTAAAATACCTTGATGCAGAAAATTGACTGTATCTCAAAAAGTTGAACAGAACTGCCCAGACGAGTTCTGCTAGACCTGTAGCAGACTTCGAGACGCTTAAACTGGCGAACAGAAACTAGTATATACCTTTGGCACAAAAGGACAAAATAGCCTGCACAAGCACTGCGATAGTGCGTTCGGAGGCCGAAACGAGCTCAGATCGCGATTTCGGCACCACAAAGCGAAGCAGTTTTGATCTCGGAAACACCCTGAGTATGCTCACCAAATTTTGTGCGAATCTGAGACTTCAAACGGAGGAGTGTCGACGGCGCCCTAGAAGAAGCAACGACCTGCTCTGATACCAATTGTTGGAGTTAGACGTCTGCGGAAGCACGCGAACAGCACAAGGAAGAAGAAGAAGCTTGGAGCACAACACACAAGACTGAATGTATTACTAGAGAATGTACAAAGATAAGTAGCCCATTAGGGCAATAGGCGTATATACAAGCCGGGGGAAAAAAACCTCCTAAAGAGGGAAAAAAGTGCCCTGGCGGTCCTAGAGTGTTCACACACATCACTACCTAAATATATCAACAATCCACAATCTTTATCTATGGGCCATCGAAACTTATCATAGACTTCTCTTGAAATCACATTGATTTCAGAGCCGGAATCTACTAATGCATTTACAGTGATAGTGTTCTTATCATTTCCTATTTTAACATGCATCTCTGATGTACCTCTAGACCAAAATGTTCTTTTAAAGTGACTTTCAGGATTGTTTTCATGATTTTCATGGTCAGGTTGAATAGGTCCTAAGAAATTTTTAGTAACATTTACTTCATCATCATCAAAGTCCTCTTCATTAGATTCATCAAAGTTTAAGGCTTCATTCATAGCTTGATCTTGATCTAGAGAATCTTGCATCTCAGTATCTAGATTAAGCGGAAACCTCTTCCTTTTAATTAGGCCGATAAAGTTATCTTTAAAAACAGGCTTTGCAATAGAGAAAACTTATTCTAAAGACATAGTCACTTGACTCTTAAGAAAAATGTCATCTAAAATCTCCATAGGATCTATTTTTCTCTCAATTTCTGAAATCAAGATGGCTTTAGGTTTTCTCTTTGGTTTCTTTTGTTTTTGCTCAGGGTCTTGTTTTTGTTCATGTTCTCGTGTTTGGTCTTCAGTTTGTTTTGATTGTTCTTGTTTATCTAAAGGCTTTGGTTCTGTTTTTCTTTACTTTGTCTTCTTCCCTTTTTGTTTCTCCTCTTGTTTTTGTTCATTGGGTTCTGATTCTTGTTTCTTATCTTTGGATTGTGATGTTTCTCCTTGCTCTATGATTGTTTCTATTCCCTCTGAGGTTTGTTTTCGAGTCACTCTTCTTTCACTAGGCTCAGCTTCATCTCTTTTTTGTTTTTCTAAGGATATGTGAGAAATAAGAGATTGATCTTCTATCGGTGACTCCCAAGCCGTTATTCTCCTAATCTCATCCCGTGCTCTTACTAAAGCCTCTATGGAAAAATCACCTTCCTTTGTGGGTTTACTTGATTCTACTTGTTGTTCATCAAGAGCTTCTAGTTTCACTCCTCTAGTTCCTACGTCCATTATGGTTATATTTTCATAATGTTTTTTCATTCCTCCCTTACCATAATTTCCTTGCAAAGGTAGCCTAGATCGATAGTCACAGATTTTCTTGTCTATGTCTATTACTAGTCGTTGCTCCTTAGCAGCCTTCAATAATTCACAATCTCTCAAAAAGTGCTCTAACGAATCACACCAAGGACACCTACGAGGGCCACGCACAAAACCATTTTGATTTTGAGGATTTTGATTAACTTATGGTGGGAAATTTTGAAATTGAGGATTTTGTTGATAACGTATTGCTTGAACAGGATAATTAGGATTTTGAAAATGCAATTGATGTATTTGAGGAGCTTGGGGAGCAACATGTGGTACTTGAGGTGCAAGAGGAGCTTCCATATTATACGGTTGATGATTTTGAAAATTTTGATTTTGAGGATTTTGAAAAGCTATTTGAGAAGCTTGAGGATACAGGTTTTGATACATTTGAGGATTTTGCACATGAGGATGAGGATTTTGCATTGAAGGATTATGCATTGGAGGAACTTGATATGCTTGAGTAGGAGCTACTTGTGGATTTTGATTGGTAGCTATAACATGTTGATTAGGCTCTTGAAAAGTCATTGGGTTCATTTGATTTTGGAAAGTTTTGGTGTAATTAGATTGTAAAGCATCTATAGTCTTGGCCAAATTGGATTGTGTAGCAATAAGACTTTCCATTTGCTTAGTGAGAATATCCACTTGAGATTGTTCAACTACACTTTTATTTGGCTCTACTTTAAAACCTTGATTAGGCTCCATCATTTGAAGAATAGGAGTAGAGTCAAAAAGCATAGCATGGGATTGTTCTCTAACTTGCTCCTTAGTTTGTGGAAGGCTAGCTTGAGGAAGACTAGTTTGCTCATAAAGCATGGATTGTCTTTGATGTCTATGGGCTACAGCCTCTACTACTTTACGCACTTTTTGCCAATTGTCAGTAAGACCATAGCGCTTATCTGGTTCTTCTAATCGCCGTTCAACTTCCCTACGAGTTTCAGGATGAAGAAGCTTAAGAAAATTGATCACAAGATCAGGTTCCAAAGTTATCTTATCCTCATCAGGAAGTTGTTCATAGCGTCTAATATACTCATTTTGTAAGTGAGTAATAGAGCTACTAGGCTTTGGAGAATTGACCCATCGTAAGAATCCATCTCGATTATGTTGGCTATAATCTTCAAGATAGAATTCTTTGAGCATCTCCTTTCTAAAATCACTCCAAGGAAGACTATCATATTGAGTGACACGGTTTATGATAGAGCTATCAACAATTCGTTCAAAGAATGATATCAAAAGATCTTCGGGAAGACCAAAAATCATAGCTTGCTCTTCAAACAAATCTAAGTAGCTTGTGATGTTGATGCCATTGAATTTTCCCTTCTCTCTCAACATAGAAGAGACTATTCTTTGGCCTTGTTTCTCAACAATAAGGGATTTGAATCCTTCCTCCATCTTATGTGAATAAGCAAGTGATGCACGATGCTCTAGATCTCTCACAAATGCGTTTACTTCACGACGAAGATGTGCACAATACTGTGAGAAATCCAGTGCAACACTCAAGACTCATGATGATGATAAGATGAGGATGAAAAATATGAAACAAAGGATATGGATCACAACCTCCCAACAAGATCAGAAGCAAATGCCACGAAGCGTTTCACGTCGGGTTCAAATGTGGAGGTGATCGCAATCCGTGTGGATCGGGTCCGGTCGTGGCACACACAGGGTGTATGAAGCTAATGAATGTTGGAAGGTTTAAGGACATGAAAGTGAAATTAATTTTGAGTATGGAGAAGAGAGAGATGTTGAAATGTTTATGGGAATGGGAATGTAGGAGTGCAAGTTAGATTTATGAACATGAATGATAAGAATGAAAGAGAACCATACACACGAATCAAATTTGGAAGGAAGAATGGTCCATTGAAGGAGCTTCTTAAACACTTCCTAATTCTAATCCATATGCATAGTCTTCTTTGGATGATATGTATGCATGACGTGAATAGATGGAATCCTTACACATAAATCAGTTTCGAAAGGAAGAATGGTCTAATATTGGAGCTTCTTATACACTTTCAGAAACTAATAAATATGTATGGATATGTATGGATTATATGCATGCAAGTGAATCATGATGGTAGAGTTTACTCACAAGCTCAATGAGACATCCTCACTGGTTCAACGCAATCGTGCGGAGCCTTCTCACACATAGAAGAAAATAGAAGACATTTAAAAATACTTAAGAGACTGAGAGACATGCGAGAAGAGATAAGTGACAAGTGACATGAATTAAAAGAATTTGAATTAAGTTACATGTAAAATATCGTCGTGGTATGTCATGCTAAGCAGTCTACTGATCAAAGGTGGTTCCGACCCTCAAACTATGACAGTTCAACCGAATGTCACACGTAAGAAGGTGAGTTCCACTCCAGTGACCCTATGTCTGTCTAGGCTCGTAACGTCTAACTAAAGAAGTCTAAGACTCATTAAAATCAGCTCTAACTCACTCACACGCTCCACCGAGGGTGAGTCAAGATAGAGATGCTGGTTTCAAGAGCCTATCCTAGATTGGAGTTCTAACTTAAATTTGAAACTAGGTACTATACTCATACTAGCCCACCTTGGATCCTCACTCGCTCAACCGAGGGTGATCGTCTCAAGGAAACCGTAAGCTAGCATGAGCCCTATGGATGCCTAACAACTTCTCTAGGAGTTTGGAGGGGGGTTTATATAGTTTTTTGAATGAATTTGGGCCCTTGGATCTAGAGAAATCAACTCTCAACTCTAGGATCACTACTTTCGATTACAACCACTTGATTAATCAAATCAATGGCTTGGAATTGTTCTTTCTATCAAATCTAGTGTAAAGGAGTGAAATTTAGGCGCCTTCATTCTCCACCATTGGATCTGGGGATGATCTGGATCGTCGGATCAGTGTTGACATCAGTTTGGATAAGATAAGCCACTATTTTTGGAGAAAAGCTGCATTATTGATCTTTGATTGTCAAAAATTATCTTCTTTTATGGAAAAACTCGTGGATCCTCCTTGCTTTAAGCATAAGTGCATCTCCACCCTTGAATATGAGCTCATCTTGATCGTACAACATGGCTCAATCAGCTTTCGCCATGTGGTGGCCCTTCAACCCTTCAATTTGCTTAAACTAGAAAACTGCGGTGATCCTGAAAACTGGACTTTGTGCTCTTTGACCCTCCAAATAGGCTTAGATGAAGATGAAACTTTGTAGGACTATGTTTCCAAAGATCTCCTTCAGGAATATGCAGAAATAACTCCCATCTGAATCTCCCTTGTACAAGTTTGACTACATTTGGAAGCTTGCAAGGTGGCATTAAGGTCTCTAGGAAGCTCTGATGGCCTTGAAAATTTGTACAAATATGTAGCCACATATGATCTTTATACATGCCAAACCATATGGCTAACATAAATTTCTATACAAGAATTTGTAGGGTCAAACTAGAAAAATTACATTTTTACAAAATGAACATAGCATATCAATGTGCTACAAAATCCATTTTCTGCTGAAATTTGGGCTATAGACTGCCTTTGACAATCTTTACAAGTATATGGATTTTCATCTAATTTGGTGACAATGAAATTTTTGCCCTAATTTCCCAACTTTAACGAGCTTTGACAGCTACCATGGACTTTCTTGATTTCTTTGAAACTTTGTATGTGAGCTTCCTTTGACATCCTTGAAGCATCCTGGACTTCTCGGGGAATTCCGGCTACCTTCACCAAATATGTTTTTTGTAGGCCTTCACAAGTGAGAGAGGAGAGAAAATCTCGACGACACCGCTTAGGGACCCAAATAGACGTGGTATGCCTAGGAGGTTGCCTAGGGTACTCCTTCACTTGTATCCTTGCTGGTGTGGCTTGTGTTGTGCCTCCTCGAGAACCTGTTACTAGAGCCGTGGGTTTTCCATCCTTGTGTATCCAGATCTGCTTCGCGCCACGAGTTACTCCTTGTTGCACTGGTTGGCGCTCCTGCCTCTTGATCAGTGGCCTCCTTCGTGTCGTGTGATGTTTGGTCTGCATGTTTAGAATCTTCTTTGTAACAGCTTGGAATTCTTCATTGACTCCTGTACCTTCGGTAAGATTGACAATCCTCTGCACCATAGAACTCTGGACAAGAACATCATCGTTATCTTCATGTGGATTCCTGGAGAGACCAGGAGTTGATGCCTTTCCTAATGGGTTGAGTGCTTGATTTTCCAATTGAATCGTGAGATAGCTTTGGCCTGCCCAAGCCTGAAGAAGTCCATTTCTTAGGTTGAGGTTGACTGCATGATCATAGATCCAGTCTTGGCCCAATACAAGAGGTTCGGTAAGATCCTCATCTTCACATACTAGCACTTTTGCTGGCATGAGGACCTTTTGAATGTAGAGGGGATGCTCCACCTCTCCCATGCAAGCGGTTTCGACACCTCCTAATCCTATGAGATATGCTTCTAGGGGTTTTACCTCCAATTGCAATTGTTGGCAGTAAGAAAGGCGAACTGCACTAGTGGCGGCTCCTGAATCAATTAAAGCTCTCACGCTCCTTGTATTGTTTCCTTGTCCTACTTCTAGGGTCACAAAAGGTCGTCGATCAACTATCGTATGGGTCCGCTTACCTGAAGCCTCACACATCGAAATGTGATAACCATGAGCTTCAAGATTGTCAGTCATCGCCTGATCTCTACCTTGTCTTCGTAGTTTCATTCGTCGAATGCGTTCTAACGCTTCGGCCTGTGCTTCTTCTCGAATTCGCTTTTCCTCTTCCTTACGTTTTTTTGCAGTAGTGAGTCGATTAAGCATTTCTTCGGTTAGTGGTTCTTGATATAGCTTGACTCTGCATCTGCTTATGTAACTTGGTAGTATGTCACCTTCTAGAGTGGCTAGTTGTACTGCTCCACTTGTGGAGATCCTAATGATTATCATAGGTCCGTAGCCTCTTTTCTCCAATTTTCGTGCATGTTGCTTCAATGTGTAGACTAGGACTAGGTCTCCTGCCTTCAAGCCTTTATCCTTCACATGTGTATCAAAATACGCCTTTTGCCTCTTCTTGGTTGCATAGATCCCTGCTGCAGCTCTCAATCGTGTCTCACCTAAACGTTCGAGATCAAAGATTCTAGAGGAGAGTTCATGGCCAATCCAATCATGCTCCTGTGCTACCTTCAATGTAGGTATCAAAAAATCCAATGGTAGCACCGCGTTCTAGCCAAACACCATCTGAAAGGGTGTGGCTTGGAGTACCATTTTATAAGCAACTCGGTATGCCCAAACAGCGTGGTGTAGCTGTTTGTCCCAATCAGAGCGTTTGTTATTCACCAATTTAGTCAGCACATTGCATAAGATCTTATTTGTGCTCTCAGCATGACCATTAGCTTATGGATGATAGGGAGTAGACTTCTTATGTATCACCAAGAATTCTTGGAGAAGGTTTTCTATGACTTCATTCAAGAAGTGTGTGCCTCTATCACTTACTAATTCTATTGGCAATCCGTATCTAGTGAACACATTTTCAAATAAGAACTTTGCTGTTGTTTAAACATCATTCTTTGTAGTGGCTTTCACTTCTACCCACTTGGTCAGATAGTCCGTGGCCACAATGATGTACTCAGCATGTGAACCCTTAGCTGGGGGATTAATAGGACCAACAAAGTCTATTCCCCACTTAGAGAATGCACGTCCACCCATCATAGGTTTCAATGGCATCTCATCCTTGCGTATGGGATACTGAGTTCATTGACAAACCTCACACCTCTTCACATAGGTATGTCCGTCCATGTGAAGAGTTGGCCACCAAAGACCTGCAAACAAAATTGCTTTGAACACCTGATCTGGACCAAAGTGTCCTGCTACACCTTGGTGAGCAGTCTCTAATATCTTCAGATATTCGCTCTCGTGGACACACAATCTAAGATACCCATCTTTTCCTCGTCTGTATAGATTATCTCTAATGAGAGCATAGTCTAGCGCCTCTTGTTCTAAGCTCCTTTGTCTAATCAGAGTCATTTCTTGAGGGAATGTTTTCGTCCTCAGAAAGGCCACTAATGGCTCGCTCCAATCTGGCACTAGAGACACGCGATAAAGGGTGGCGTGTTCCACTGGTGGCTTAGTGCAGCAAATTGGGCATTCCTTGCACATCCTATGAACATCTGCTTCCATAGTTGGCCAGTATACTCCAAGTCTCCTCAATGTTTGTAGGGTTCGTTGTTTTGAGTATTGTTGCTCTAATGCACCTACATGTCTAATCGGAGTTCGTATGGTAAAGTTATGACCATTCAGGCACTTAGGGGTCAAAACAGGCTCTCAGGGTTCAGGAAATTCCTCCCTGGTTTCTAGGTCTTTTGCCCACTCCTAAGGCTCTAATGTTATCCCAATGTGTCCAAAATTAAGCCCAAATATACCTCAATTCACTCAATTAATTCACTCTAAAATTTTATGTGTTAAGCCCATGTATTGCGATAGGTCGGGTCGAGGTGTCGCGATACTCGGGGGTGTCGCGATAGGTTGAGGTGTCGCGATACCTGGGAGTGTCACGATAGGTCGAGGTGTCACGATACCTGGGAGTGTCGCGATAGGTCGAGGTGTCATGATACCTGGGAGTGTCGTGATAGGTTGGGAGTGTCGCGATACTTGGGAGTGTCATGATACCTGGGAGTGTCGCGATACCTGGGAGTGTCGCGATAGGTCGAGGTGTCGCGATACCTGAGAGTGTCGCAATAGGTCGAGGTGTCGCGATACCTGGGAGTGTCACGATAGGTCGAGGTGTCGTGATACCCCGAGGTGTTGCGATACGTCAAGATATGGTGAATTTTTCTGTTCTGTCTAGTGATCCTAGGAGCTCTAGGGCTGCGCAGTGTCATGGTGCACTCAGAATCGTGATTGGGGCAACTTTTCAGTGTGTCGTGATAGCTCGAGCTCGATGCCTTGGAGTTTGCACAGACAGAATCTGTACCTGCTGAGCTTGTTGGAGATGATGATGAAGCTAAAACCTGCAAGAAACATGCAAAAACACACACAAACAAGAACACACACTCGCTCTCTCTCAAACTCGCACAAAGAAAATGAGGGAAATGATTTGGAAGTGGGAATATAAGGTGGAGAAGGAGATGAGGATGGAGATGAAGATGGAGATGGAGATGGAGATGGAGATGGAGATGGAGAAAAATCAGAAATTTACCTACTACTTACCATTCCAACGCGTCCTCTCTACGTCTTACCATCACACGCTCGTCCTCAAAGCTCGAATCCCCGGCAACGGCGCCAAAATTTGATGTAGCTCAGTGATGAGTAGCACCTCCTTTAATGTCAATCCGGGAAGACATGAGGATGGTATGAAGACCTCGAGCAAGTGATGGCACAAATGTGTGAGTGAGAAGCACACTAACATGCACACACATACACACACGCGCACACACGGCAAGAACAAAAAGAGTAAGACAATGGAATCACTTCTATTATAACCAAGTTCTCATACAAGCTCAAAACTACCTTTGGCCTAGTTAAAAATTAGGTTCCAGGGCTTATTCGAGGGCTCAAATGAGATCTAAAAAATATGAAAATTGGCAGGCAACTACTTCTAAGGCTCCTCAAGCTCGAGGACTCCTCGGCTTGTACAAAATGGAACTACAAAAAGGTGAAACGATATTTACAAGTGTTTTTAGTGATGAGAATCACTTTTAAAATGATGTAAGGTTTGGAAAATTTTAATGGGTTGCCTTAGTGCTAGATCTGCATGTATGTCGTACTTGCTTCTCCCCATCTGATGCCAACAACCTTTGTCATAACATACTCGTTTAGGCTCTCATAGTGCTTCTTTTGCATTAGATTGCTATACTATGGCTACCTCTAGTCTCTATGATGAGAATGAGGCTGTTTCATTTGATGAAACCCAAAATTCAAAAAATTGGATGGCTGCTATGCAATTTGAATATGATGCTATAATGAAAAATGGTACCTAGTCTTTATGTGACTTGCCTCTTGGCAAGAAGGGCATTGGCACTAAGTGGGTATACAAACCTAAGCGTAAGCCTGATGGAACAATTGAAAGGTATAAGGCTAGGCTTGTTGCAAAGGGTTATGCTCAGGAACGAGGCATTGATTTTGATGAGACCTTTGCTCTTACTTGCCGAATGACTATTGTTCATAGCATTTATGCACTTGCAGCTCATCATGGTTGGAATGTACATTAGTTGGACATTAAAATTGAATTTCTAAAATGTGATTTGCATGAAGAAGTGTATGTTTTCCAGCCCCATGGCTTTGTGTAGAAAGGGCAAAAAAACCATGTATCCATGTTAAAGAAGGCATTATATGGTTTAAAGTAAGCACCATGTGCTTGGTATGAAAAGATACATGCATATCTGATTGCACATGGTTTTGAGAATAGTCCAACTAAAAGCACCTCATATGTTAAGCATGCTAATGATGTGCTTCTAATCATTGTTGTGTATGTTGATGACATGCTGCTCATTGGTCCTCATGAGAAGCATATTGCTGATTTCAAGGCTGATTTGCATGCCTCATTTGAGATGTCTGATTTGGGGCATTTGCATCATTATTTGGGAATTCAATCTATGCAAATAGATGGCAGAATAGCTTTGTGTCGAATGAAATATATTGACACATTATTATAGCGTTTTCCCCTTGAAGACTGCAAACATTGCCATTCTTATGGAGAAAGGTTTATGATTGAGTCTTCATGATGTTGGAGATGCATTTGATGTTGTTCTCTATCAACAAGTTGTTGGATGCTTGATTTACTTATGCATTACTTGGCTAGATATTCAGTTTTTTGTCTCAGAGATGAGCATATTTATGCATTGCCCAAGTGTCAAGCATTGACAGGTGGCTAAGCGCATCTTTTGCTACTTGAGTGGCACTTGGCTACTTGGATTGTTTTATCCCAAAAGGGGATCACTACTGCTAGATTTACATGTTTTTTTTTGACTTTGATTGGGTTGATTGCTATGACACACGTGTGTCCACTAGTGGATTTTGCTTCATGTTTGGTAGCTCACGTATATCTTGGTTGAGCAGAAGCAGCCTACTATGGCCACTTCTAGTTGCAAGGCTGAGTATAGGGCAACTTTCATAGTGATTGTTGAGTGTGTATGGCTCAGATGCCTTATGGATGATTTGGGTGTTGGTCAATCTTCTACCACCATCATCTTCACTAACAGTCAGAGCACATTGGCACTTGTGAGGAACCCTGTGTTCCATGCTCGCACTAAGCACATTGAGGTGCTTAGTGCGAGCATGGAGAGGTTCTCTACTGGAGAGATCATCTATCACTATGTCAGGGAGAGGTTCTCTACTGGAGAGATCATCTTGGCATATGTGCCCACATAGGAGAACATTGCAGAGCTTTCCACGAAGGCTCTCCCTAGGGAGAAGTTTGAAGCTTTCCATAAAGCTTTGGGCTTACTTCCTTTTGTGGATCGATTCCACATAGCTTGGCACTTCCTTATACATGAGTGTGAGCTCCTTGTTCACTGCATCACTCATAGGGAGTATTTGTTGATATATTTAGGTAGTGATGTGTGTGAACACATTAGGACCATCAGGGCATTTTTTCCCTCTTTAGGAGGTTTTTTTTCCCTGGCTTGTGTATATGCCTATTGCCCTAACTGGTTACTTTTCTTTGTACATTCTAGTGGTAATACATTCAGTATTGTGTGTTATGCTCCAAGCTTCTTCTTCACTTCCTTGTGTTGTTTGCGTGCTTCCGTGGACCTCAAACTCCAATAGTCAAGGCATTCGAATTGCCTTTCATCATCAAATGAAGAGTAGAAGAAAAAATATTGTATGAATCGGGAAGACCATTTAGAACAATCTGCGCAAGTGAACTGTGAGGCAAGACTTCATCAACAGAAATCAACTGTTCCTTCAAATCTTTGATCTTTGTTAGAATAATGTCCATGGAATCTCCTTCATTCATGTGCTCACTCTCCAATTGTTTTCATAGGTAAGCAAGATGAGCCTCATTCCTTGCCTGGTATAAAGTGATAAGTGTATCCCAAGCATCCTTAGTTGTTCTACAAGAGTGAATGTGAGGAATAATGGCACATTTGACAAATAAGGCTATCAATGTGTGTGCCTGAGCATCTCTGCCATCCCAACAAAGTTTTTGTGCAGTAGGTGCAAGAGGAACTGAAGCACGAAGAGGAACATGAAGAATATCATCATCTTCAACTCCATCCACATCACCTTCAACAACTATATTTGCAGGTGTAATAGGATGTTTTTCAACACCCTACACAATATTCCACAGTCCTTTTCCAACCAATACATGATGCATCATATAAGCTCATAATGGGTAATTGGTACCGTCCAACTTATCCTCAATAGACAACATATGGAATACATCACTACTTTCAGCCATGGCCATTGACTAAAATACTCTCATGCAGAAAAATGATTGTATCTCAAAAAGTTGAATAGAACTACCCTACCGAGTTCTGCTAGATTTGTAGCAGACTTCGAGGTGCTTATATTGGCGAACCAAAACTTGTATATATCTTTGGCACAAAAAGATGAAATTGCCTACATAAGCGCTATAGTAGTGCGTTCGGAGGCCAAGATAGGCTCAAATTGCGATTTTGGCACAATAGAGCGAAGCAATTTTGATCTTCTAATTACCTTGAGTATGCTCATAAAATTTCATGCGATTCTAAGACTGTGACTGCAGAGGTGTTCATGATGCCATAGATGAAGCGACAACCTGCTCTGATACCAATTGTTAGAGTTCAAGGTCTACAGAAACATGCGAGCAACACAAGGAAGGAGAAGAAGCTTGGAGCACAACACACAATACTGAATGTATTACCACTAGAATGTACAAAGATAAGTAACCCATTAGGGAAATAGGCGTATATACAAGCCGAGGAAAAAAACTTCATAAAGAGGGAAAAAGTGCCTTGATGGTCCTACTGTGTTCACAAATACCTAAATATATCAACAATGTTGTGGGTTTGGATCTAAAACTAGTGGAACAATCTGAATCCTTATCTAGGTTGCATTTATTTGATTGAATAATTGAAAAATATCGAATATGTTCATTTTATTTGTGGTTATCCGAATAAACAACAAAAAAACGGACACAGATGCGCTTTTGATTGAAAGCACTTTTGATTGAAAATTTTTTGATCGAAAGTGCTTTCGATTGAAAACCTATTTCTAAGAAAAAATATATATAATTTTAGAGTCGATCGAAAAGGTCATTCAAGAATCGGGAAGACCATTTAGAACAACATGCACAAGTAAACTGTCAAGCAAGACTTCATCAACTGTTCCTTCAAATCTTTGATCTTTGTTAGAAAACTGTCCACGGAATCCCCTTCATTCATGTGGTCACTCTCCAACTATTTTTGGAGGTAAGCAACATGAGCCTCATTCCTTGCTTGGTATAAAATGATAAGTGTATCCCAAGCATCCTTAGTTGTTCTGCAAGAGCGAATGTGAGGAATAATAGCATGCTTGACAGACAAGGCTATCAATGCATGTGCATGAGCATCTCTGTCATCCCAACAAATTTGTTGTGCAGTAGGTGCAAGAGGAACCAAAGCACGAAGAGGAACATGAAGAATATCATCATCTTCAACTCCATCTGCATCACCTTTAACAACTATATTTGCAGGTGTAATAAGATGTTTTTCAATACCTTACACAATATTCCACAGTCCTTTTGCAACCAATACATGATGCATCATATAAGCTCATAATGTGTAATTGGTATCGTCCAACTTATCCTCAATAGCCAACATACAAACTACATCATTGCTTTCAGCCATGACCACTGACTAAAATACCCTCATGCAGAAAAATGAATGTATCTCTGTTGGAGTTAGACATCTGCGGAAGCACGCGAACAGCACAAGGAATAAGAAGAAGCTTGGATCACAACACACAATACTGAATGTATTACCACTAGAACGTACAAAGATAAGTAGCCCATTAGGGCAATAGGCATATATACAAGGGGGGGGGGGGGAACCTCCCAAAGAGGGAAAAAAGTGCCCTGGTGATCTTGGAGTGTTCACACACATGACTACCTAAATATATATCCCCCTGGGAGTGATGCGGTGAACAAGTAGCTGGCACTCATGTATCAGGAAGTGCCAAGCTATGTGGAAGTCACTCCACAAAAGGAAGTAAGCCCAAAGCTTTGCGGAAAGCTTCAAACTTCTCCCTAGGCAAAGCCTTCATGAAAAGGTCTACAATGTTCTCCTGCGTGGGCACATATGCCAAGCTGATCTCCCCAAAAAGAACCTCTCCCTGACATAATGATAACACACCTCAATGTGCTTAGTGCGATCATGGAACACAGGGTTCCTCACAACTGCCAATGCACTCTGATTGTTAGTGAAGATGGTGATGGCAAAAGACTGACCAACACCCAAATCAGCCATAAGGCGTCTGAGCCACACACACTCAACCATCGCTGTGAAAGCTGCCCTATACTCAGCCTCACAACTAGAACTGGCCACAATAGGCTGCTTCTTGCTCAACCAAGATATACATGAGCTACCAAGCATGAAGTAAAAGCCACTAGTGGACACACGAGTGTCATAGCAACCAACCTAGTCTGAGTCAAAAAAAGCATGCAAATCTGGTGGTAGTAATCCCCCCTTGGGATAAAACAACCCAAATAGCGGAGTACCACTCAAGTAGCAAAAGATGCGCTTAACTGCCTGCCAATGGTTGACACCTGGGCAATGCATAAACCTACTCATCTGTGAGACAACAAACTGAATATCTAGCCAAGTAATGCATAAGTAAATCAGGCATCCAATAGCCTGTTTATAGAGGACAACATCAAATGCATCTCCAGCATCATGAAGACTCAATCGTAAACCTATCTCCATAGGAGTGGCAATAGGCTTACAGTCTTCAAAGCCAACACGTTGCAATAATGTGTCAATATATTTCGTTTGACACAAAGCCATTCCACCATCAACTTGCATAAACTGAATGCCCAAATAGTGATGCGAATGCCCCAAATCAGACATCTCAAATGAGGCATGCAAATCGGCCTTAAGATTAGCAATATGCTTCTCAATAGGACCAGCGAGCAGCATGTCATCAACGTAGACAAAAATGATCAGAAGCACATCATGAGCACACTTAACATATAAGGTGCTTTTAGTTGGACTGTTCTCAAAACCATGTGCAATTAGATAGGCATGTATGTTCTCATACCAAGCATATGGTGCTTGCTTTAAACCATATAATGCCTTCTTTAACCTGCACACCTCGTTTTCATGCCCTTTCTGCACAAAGCCACAGGGCTGAAAAACATACACGTCTTCATGCAAGTCACCATTCAGAAATGCATTTTTAATGTCCAACTAATGTACATTCTAACCATGATGGGTTGCACGTGCACAAATGCTCCGAACAGTAGTCATACGGCATGTAGGTGCAAAGGTATCATCAAAATCAATGCCTCTTTCCTGTGCATAACCCTTTGTAACAAGCTTGGCTTTATACCTATCAAATGTTCCATTAGGCTTACACTTTAGCTTGTAAAACCACTTAGTGCCAATGGCCTTCTTGCCAGGAGGCAAGTCACATAAAGACCAAGAACCATTCTTCATCATAGCATCATATTCAAATTGCATAGCAGCCATCCAATTTTCTGAATTTTGTGCTTCATCAAAAGAAACAGGCTCATTCTCATCATAGAGGCTAGATGCAGCCATAGCATAGCAATCTAATGCAAAAGAGGCACTATGAGAGCCTGATCCAGTACGATATGAAAGAGGTGCATCTAATTTGTTGTCACACAAAGTCTGCACCAGCCATTTTGGCATAGTTTTTACCTCCTCAATTTTAGCTCTCTCATCCACAAGTGCATCATGTAAATTTGCATCAAAAATGGGATGATCTGCATCATCACATGAAACTTGCAAAGGCTGAGAAGTTGCCTCATTAGGACCAGCACTAAACTGTCCACCTATAAAAAGAGGAAGCAAAGTATCATACATGTCTTTGGAGCAAACAGATGTCTCCTTAGTACATGAAAGAAATGGCTGCATAGCATCTTCCACAAAAACAACATCACGGCTAACCAGAATGTGTTTAGTCTGTGGATAATACAGACGATAGCCTTTACTTTTAGAACTATACCCAACAAAAACACATTTTACTGCTTTATCATCCAATTTTCTACGATGTTGTTTAGGCACTAAGGCATATGATAAACAACCAAAAACATGAAGATGAGCAACAGATGGCTTGCGATCATGCCAAGTCTCATATGGAGTGATAGATTGCAGCACTTTAGTGGGACACCTATTAAGTACATATGCTGCACACATGATAGCCTTAAGCCAAAAACTATGTGGTAAAGCCTGACTCTTGACCATACACCTCGCCATCTTCATGAGTGACCTGTTCTTTTGGTTCAGCAACTCCATTTTGTTGAGGTGTATATGGCATTGTAGACTGGTGTTTTATCCCACGTTCAGCCAGAAATGCATTAAAATCAGAAGACATATATTCCCCCCCTCGATCAGAATGGAGGGTGCCCATTTTACATGCTGACAGATTTTCAGCCAAAACCAAAAATTGTTTGAAGCACATGAACACTTCGGACTTTGCCTTCAATGGATATGCCCATGCATGCCTAGAAAAATCTTCTATGAAAGTCACGAAGTAAAGATAATTTCCAAAAGAAGATGTCTGCATAGGACCACAAACATCACTATGTACAAGCTCCAATTTCTGAGTAGCCCGAACTGAACCATCTTTTGGAAAGGAGGAACACTGCATTTTGCCCAAAATATAGCCTTCATAAACATGTTTTCTAGGTGCCTCAGGTTTGGGCAAAGAGGACACCATTTTAGATTTCTACAGGCATAGAAAACTAGCAAAATTCAGAGACGGAAGCATTCATGCCAAAGCTTTGCATCTGACATAGCCTGAGAATCATGTACTGCACATGCCGGATCACTTACGGATCTTTCATAGTCTATGAGCTTATACAGCCCATGACATAAAATGCCAGAAGCAATAATCACGTTGCCATTTGATAGATCATGAATTGTACATCTATCATTACCAAATTTCACAACCAAGCCAATCTTGGATAATGCAAAAACTGATAACAGATTTTTCTTGATCCCTGGCACAAACAAAGCATTTGATAAAGTGAAAGAACTACCATCAACAGTAGTCAAAATGATCTTACCAACTCCCATAATAGGATAAGAGGAGTTGTTGGCACATGTAACAGTATTCCTTGTAGGGTAGGCTCGAGTGAAGAGAAGAAACTGTGTTGTGAGGTAATATGTTTGGTCTCCCCATTGTCAAAGTACCAAACATCTGAGTCTACTGCAGACATGCACTATTCATGAGAAGATGGATCAAAACTGCAAATAGTAGTAAACGCCCATTCTTCTTCTTGCACAAGATTAGCAGACTCTGTTTTTGGTGTAGAGGCCTCTACAGCAACCATTCCAACCTCTTTCTTCTTTTCCTCTTTAGCAGCCAGTTTTGGACAGTTCTTTATGATATGATCATTTCCTTTACAGTACTTGCAAAATAATTTTTGCTTTTCTATTTTCTTTTCATCTTTGTCTTCCCTCTTTGATTGTGCAGAATTAGCAGATTTCTGTTTACTAGTTAAAGAGCTCTATTTTCCTTTGCCCTTCTGACTAGCCAAGAAAGCTTGATCTGTAACACGCATAATGGACCTGTTCTGCCTGGACTGATCCTCCTGCAACAGAACAGAGACTAACTCCTCAAATGACAAGGCATTTGGATTTCCTTTCATCATCAACCGAAGAGTAGAAGCAAAACTCCTATGAATCAGGAAGACCATTCAGAACAGTCTACACAGTGAGCTATCTATTATAACCTCATCAACATAAATCCACTGCTCCTTCAAGTCTTTGATCTTTGTTAGAAAATTATAAGCGCCTCGAAGTCTGCTACAGATCTAGCAGAACTTGGCAGGGTACTTCTATTCAACTTTTTGAGATATAATCATTTTTTTGCATGAGGGTATTTTAGTTAGTGGCCATGGTTGAAAGCAGTGATTTATTCCATATGTTGGCTATTGAGGATAAGTTGTACGGTACCAATTACCCATTATGAGATTATATGATGCGTCATGTATTGGTTGTAAAAGGACTATGGAATGTTGTGTAAGGTGTTGAAAAATGTCCTATTACACCTGCAAATATAGTTGTTGAAGGTGATGTAGATGGAGTTGAAGATGATGATATTCTTCATGTTCCTCTTTGTGCTTCGATTCATCTTGCACCTACTGCACAACAAATTTGTTGGGATGGCATAGATGCTTAGGCACATGCATTGATAGCCTTGTCTATCAAACGTGCCATTATTCTTCACATTCGCTCTTGCAGAACAACGAAGGATGCTTGGGATACACTTATCACTTTATAATAGGCAAGGAATGAGGCTCATATTGCTTACATTCAAAAATAGTTGGAGAGTGAGCACATGAATGAAGGAGATTCGATGGACAGTTTTCTAACAAAGATCAAAGATTTGAAGGAACAATAAATTTCTATAGATGAAGTCTTTCCTGACAGTTTACTTGTGCAGATTGTTCTAAAATTTTGGTCTCCCCGATTCTGGAATGACCTTTTAGATCGACTCTAGAATGAACTTGAAAAATTAATGATATTTTTATATGTTTTTTTTATTTTTTTTCCTTTTTTTATTTATATTTTTATTTTTTATAACATGGATACTCCTGTTTATGAATCGGCCTCATTGTTGTCATCTTCTTCAATGTCCTCATCCAAAATGTACTCGTCATTATCACGTTTCTTGAATAGCTTTATCCTTTTACCTGCAATCAAAGTTTTTAGTGCAACACCATTTAATTCACAAAGAGCATACGTACCATTGTTGTTGACTTTTGATACAATGTATGGCCCAAACCACCGTTGAGTGAGCTTTTTGCGTGCATCATATTGAGAGTCAAATGTACTATCATAAATGAGCACCCAATCTCCTACTTCAATTGGCTTAGGACGCAATCGATGAGTTTTATCAAAATAATGCTTGTTCTTCATTCTAGATTCTCTTAATTTTTCAACAGCATCGCAAATTCAAAAAATCATCAGTAGACATGTTTTCAGACCAAGGCAAATTTGACCATGCAGAAATATGAGACTGAATTGGAAATAATGGTTTTTGACAGTACATGAGTTCAGCAGGCATATATCCAGTAGTACGTGTGCATGTCATTCTATCTGCCCAAAGTGCAAAAGGTAAGAATTTAGGCCATTGTTTGATGTCACCATTACATGCTTTAGATATGGCTTTCACAATAGGTGGATGCCCTCTCTCTATTTTACCATTGGCCTCTGGGTTATATGCAGTAGTGAGAGACAAACGAATACCGTGACGCTCAAAGAACTCTTTAGCTTCTCTCGCATTTAACTCTCCACGATCGGCAACTACTTTCTCTATGTACCCAAAGCGACTTATGACATCTTCAAGCAAGAATTTGCAAACATTGTAAGTGGTCTTAGATCGTAGTGCACGTCCCTCTACATGATTAGTTAAGTCTTCTCTTGCAACTACAATGTAACGCATTTTGTCGATACCTTTAGGCATAGTTACAAGATCTACTACCCACTTGTAGTGAATACAAGGTGGATAAGTAGGATGCAACGGATCTCTATGTTTGACTGATGAATGAAGTTGACAAGTAGAACATGTAGAAACATAGCTACTAATGTCAACATACATCCTAGGCCAATAATAGGTACTTCTAATTTTTTCATATGTTCCAAAAAATCCTTTATGACCGGCCCATAATGTCTCATGCATTTCCTTCATTACTTGCAATTGAAGACCTCGTTTTCCTAGGACTTGTTGTGGATTCTTAACCTTACCCTTAGCATGTCTCCAAAGATAACCATTACATAGGAAAAAGTTATAAGCTCGTTTCCTAATGTTACAGAATCTATTCGTAGTCAAGCTAGGTAATGGTTGTAGTGTACTGAGATACTTTCCTATGTCTCTCCATTCATCTTCGTACTCAGACTCATGAAATTTCTCATACTCATATATATGTGGGACATAGTCAACTAAACTCACATTCTTTATTAGATCACTTTCAAGATCATCATCAAATCTAGCTCTCGATAACATATCAGCAACTGAGTTTGACTTACCTGAAATATGAACTAACTCAGGATTTATGAACTTAATATATGAGATCCATCTAAGCATGGCTATATCAGGAGATGAACAATTGGCTATCATTCCAATGAGAGGCAAACAATCAGTCTCAACTTTGACATGTGCACCAATGAAATATTCTTTGTCTGTTTTCAAAGCTGCTACCATACCCCATAGTTCTCGTTTGATTTGTGGACATTTTCGTTGTGTTTCATGTAGAATTTTGGCACCAAACCTAATTGCATATATATTCCCTTCACTATCATCTTGACTTATGACCCAACCTATACCAATAGGACTAGTATCAACAGTCAATATAATAGGTTTGTTAGCAGAATAGTCTACACGCTTAAGGATGGGAGCTTCAAGCAATAATTTCTTCAATTTACGCATAGCTTGAGTGTGTTTGTCAGTCCAAATAAATTTTCGTTTCTTCCTCAACAAGTCATAAAGCCAATCAGCAACATGAGCAAAGTGTGGGATCCAAATAACATAAAAGATGCAAGCACCAAGAAATCTACGTACCTCACTCACATTGTTACATGTTTAGAAATCTTGCTAATGGCATCAACTTTTTGTGGGTATGGCTTTCGACCATAATGGCCACATAAATGTCCAACAATAAGCACTTCGTTGACACCAAAAACAGATTTCTCTATGGAAAATGTGAGACCTACCTCTTCAAATCGTTGAAATATTCTTTCACAATCAGAGATATGGTCAAGAACAAATTTATGACATCCAGATGAATCTAAAGTAATGTCCTTTACACGTTCCTCACTCCCTTTAATTGGAATATCATCAATGAATGGCATAGTTATATGAGGGATAAAATCATTAAGACCATATTCATAGCACTCATCATATGAGCCACAGAATTAGTCGCTCCTTGAGGTAAAGTACACATTCGCACTAAGCCTAAAGGAGTTTTCATTGTGGTTATGTCACGACTGTCAATTGCTAACTAGAATTGGTCATATCCAGAATATAAATCACCCATTGAATAGATAGAATGTCCTGAAAATGATTCAGCAAACTCATCTACAATGGGTCCTGTTCCTACATTCCTTATGGTGACTTTATTGACGGGTTGGAGATCTTGAATAAAACGTAGTTTCCCATTCTTTTTAGGCACAGTGAACCATCTGTTTGAGTAAGGTGCAAAAGATGGCTCTAAAATTCTCATGTTTATCTTCTCCTTAAGTAGTTTCATTAGCTCAGGTAAGTGAGCCTTTGGAACAGGTATAGGACGAAGATTCCATGGAATATGTGGAATAGTAAAGATTATCATGGGTGCAACTAGCTTAGGATCTACACAACCAATCTCATGAGGATACATAGTAAAGGCTTTTCCATGGCTACGTATGACTCTCTCAAATTTATCTCTCTCTACTGGCAAAAGAAAATCATCATCTCTACCAATTTTCACCTGTTTGATTGTCTCATCCGTGAATTTATGTCCTATGTTTTTCTTATCCCGAAGAATTGGATCATTTTTCACATCAATAATTTTTTCATTACTTCCTTGAGGTAATGGTTGAGCTATGGGTTTGATTTTTTTGTCTACAGTTTTGTACTTTGTTTCAACTAAGGCATCATGTGTTTGGTTAAATTTTGAGCACTTGTGACACAACATTGAGAGCATACTCTTGGATTAGAGCATACTCATCAAGGGAAGAAAGAAGAATAATATGGGAATTAGAATTTTGTTGAAGACATAACTCTAACTCCTCAAGAGTAGAGAAACAATGAGATGTTTCAATCACATGCTCAATGTTCTCATCATGTTCCATGATTTTGTTGTTTTTATAAATTTTTTGGGTTTTTTGGATAAAAGACTTGGACAATTGACTCTTATGAAGAAAATCTAATCTAGAATGTGGAAAACAAAGTGACAAACTATTGTACATGTTGGTTGGATGCGAGATGTCAAACCAATATCCACTGTTGTCCCGCTCAACAATGGATTCTATCTGAAATTTTGATCATATGTAGCTCCAAACATGAATCGAGGTGCAAAATCACTACAAGCATGCTCATGACCCTGAGTAACAATAGGTTTCTTTCTAATTGACAATCGATTCCTAGGATGATTCACTCCTACCGTCATGACTTGAAGTGATTGCATTCCATCCTTAGACTTAAATCTAGCATAGGTAGACCCATCATCCATGGCTTTAGTTTCCATACGACTCTCACAAATAAAGGGTTGACCTAAGAGAACTTCATAGGAGCAATTATCTTGAATAAAAAAGTGAAACTCTTCTGTGATTCCTCCTATGGATATGGGCACACTAGCACAAGCTCCATACAGGGTACCTACACCATTATCTGCAGTTCTCATACGCCATCCATGTTGGAGTTAGACGTCTGCGGAAGCACGCGAACAGCACAGGAAGAAGAAGAAGCTTGGAGCACAACACACAAGACTGAATGTATTACTAGAGAATGTACAAAGATAAGTAGCCCATTAGGGCAATAGGCGTATATACAAGCCGGGGGAAAAAAACCTCCTAAAGAGGGAAAAAAGTGCCCTGGCGGTCCTAGAGTGTTCACACACATCACTACCTAAATATATCAACAAATCCCCCCTGGGAGTGATGCGGTGAACAAGGAGTTGGCACTCATGTATAAGGAAGTGCCGAGCTATGTGGAAATCACTCCACAAAAGGAAGTAAGCCCAAAGCTTTGCGGAAAGCTTCAAACTTCTCCCTAGGCAGAGCCTTCGTGAAAAGGTCTGCAATGTTCTCCTGTGTGGGCACATATGCCAAGCTGATCTCCCCAGCAGAGAACCTCTCCCTGACATAGTGATAATGCACCTCAATGTGCTTAGTGCGAGCATGGAACACAGGGTTCCTCGCAACTGCCAATGCGCTCTGACTGTCAGTGAAGATGGTCGTGGCAGAAGACTGGCCAACACCCAAATCATCCATAAGGCGTCTGAGCCACACACACTCAACAGTCGCTGTGAAAGCTGCCCTATACTCAGCCTCACAACTGGAAGTGGCCACAGTAGGCTGCTTCTTGCTCAACCAAGATATACATGAGCTACCAAGCATGAAGCAAAAACCACTGGTGGACACCCGAGTGTCATAGCAACCAGCCCAATCTGAGTCAGAAAAAGCATGCAAATCTGGCGGTAGTGATCCCCCCTTGGGATAAAACAACCCAAGTAGCCGAGTACCACTCAAGTAGCGAAAGATGCGCTTAACCGCTTTCCAATGCGTGACTCCTGGGCAATGCATAAACCTGCTCATCTGTGAGACAGCAAACTGAATATCTGGCCGAGTAATGCATAAGTAAATCAAGCATCCAACAGCCTCCTGATAGAGAACAGCATCAAATGCATCTCCAGCATCATGAAGACTCAATCGTAAACCTGTCTCCATAGGAGTGGCAATAGGCTTACAGTCTTCAAGGCCAAAACGCTGCAATAATGTGTCAATATATTTCGTTTGACACAAAGCCATTCCACCATCAACTTGCATAAACTGAATGCCCAAATAGTGATGCAAATGCCCCAAATCAGACATCTCAAATGAGGCATGCAAATCAGCCTTGAAATCAGCAATATGCTTCTCAAGAGGACCAGTGAGCAGCATGTCGTCTACATAGACAACAATGATCAAAAGCACATCATTAGCACGCTTAACATATAAGGTGCTTTCAGTTGGACTGTTCTCAAAACCATGTGCAATCAGATAGGCATGTATTTTCTCATACCAAGCACGTGGTGCTTGCTTTAAACCATATAACGCCTTCTTTAACCTGCACACCTGGTTTTCATGCCCTTTCTGCACAAAGCCACGGGGCTGAAAAACATACACTTCTTCATGCAAGTCACCATTCAGAAATGCTGTTTTAATGTCCAACTGATGTACATTCCAACCATGATGGGCTGCAAGTGCACAAATGCTCCGAACAGTAGTCATACGGCATGTAGGTGCAAAGGTCTCATCAAAATCAATGCCTCTTTCCTGCGCATAACCCTTTGCAACAAGCCTAGCCTTATACCTGTCAACTGTACCATCAGGTTTACGCTTCAGCTTGTATACCCACTTAGTGCCAATGGCCTTCTTGCCAGGAGGCAAGTCACATAAAGACCATGTACCATTCTTCATTATAGCATCATATTCAGATTGCATAGCAGCCATCCAATTTTCTGAATTTTGTGCTTCATCAAAAGAAACAGGCTCATTCTCATCACAGAGACTAGATGCAGCCATAGCATAGCAATCTGATGCAAAGGAGGTACTATGAGAGCCTGAACGAGTACGATATGACAAAGGTGCATCTAATTTGCTGTCATGCAAAGTCTGCACCAGCCATTTTGGCATAGTTTTTGCCTGTTCAATATCAGCTCTCTCATCAACAAGTGCATCATGTAAATCTGCATCAGAAATGGAATGATCTACATCATCATATGAAACCTGCAAAGGCTGAGAGGTTGCCTCATTAGGACCAGCGCTAGCCTGTCCACCTGTAAAAAGAGGCATCAAAGTATCATACATGTCTTTGGAGCTAATAGATGTCTCCTTAGTACATGAAAGCAATGGCTGAATAGCATCTTCCACAAAGACAACATCACGGCTAACCAGAATCCGTTTAGTCTGTGGATGATACAGACGATAGCCTTTACTTTCAGAACTGTACCCAACAAAAATACATTTTACTGCCTTATCATCCAATTTTCTGCGATGTTGTTCAGGCACTAATGCATATGCCAAACAACCAAAAACACGCAGATGAGCAACAGATGGCTTGCGGTCATGCCAAGCCTCATATGGAGTGATAGACTGCAACGCTTTCGTGGGACACCTGTTCAGTACATATGCTGCACACATGACAGCCTCAAGCGAGAAACTATGTAGTAAAGCCTGACTTTTGACCATGCACCTCGCCATCTCCATGAGTGACCTGTTCTTTCGTTCAGCAACTCCATTCTGTTGAGATGTATACGGCACTGTACACTGGTGTTTTATCCCACGTTCAGCCAGAAATGCATTAAAATCTGAAGACATATATTCCCCCCCTCGATCAGAACGAAGGGTGCCCATTTTACATGCTGACAGATTTTCAGCCAAAACCAAAAACTGTTTGAAGCACATGAACACTTCGGACTTTGCTTTGAGTGGATATACCCATGCATGCCTGGAAAAATCATCAATGAAAGTCACGAAGTAAAGGTAATTTCCAAAAGAGGGTGTCTGCATAGGACCACAGACATCACTATGTACAAGCTGCAATTTCTGCATAGCCCGAACTGAACCATCTTTTGGAAAGGAAGAACGCTGCATTTTGCCCAAAATAGCCTTCACAAACATGTTTTCCAGGTGCCTCAAGTTTGGGCAAAGAGGACACCATTTCAGATTTCTGCAGGCGTAACAAACTAGCAAAATTCAGATGACCAAAGCGTGCATGCCAAAGCTTTGCATCTGACATAGCCTGAGAATCATGAACTGCACATGCCGAATCATTCACAGATTTTTCATAGTCTATGAGCTTATACAGCCCACGACATAAAATGCCAGAAGCAATAATCACATCGCCATTTGAGAGATCATGGACTGTACACCTGTCATCAACGAATTTCATAACCAAGCCAATCTTGGCTAATGCAGAAACTGATAACAGGTTCTTTTTGATCCCTGGCACAAATAAAGCATCTGACAAAGTGAAAGAACTACCATCAGCAGTAGTCAGAATGATCTTACCAACTCCCATAACAGGATAAGAGGAGTTATTGGCGCATGTGACAGTATTCCCTGTAGGGGCAGGCTCGAGTGAAGAGAAGAAACTGCGCTGCGAGGTAATATGTTTGGTCGCCCCACTGTCAAAGTACCAAACATCTGAGTCTACTGCAGTCATGCACTGATCATGAGAAGATGGGTCAAAACTGCAGACAGTAGTAAACGCCCATTCTTCTTCCTGCACAAGATTTGCAGACTCTGTTTTTGGTGTAGAGGCCTCTGCAACAACCATTCAAGCCTCTTTCTTCTTTGCCTCTTTAGCAGCCAGTTTTGGACAGTTCTTTATAATATGATCATTTCCTTTACAGTACTTGCAGAACAATTTCTGCTTTTCTGATTTCTTCTCATCTTTATCCTGGTTCTTCGATTGTGCAGCATTTGAATATTTCTGCTTACTAGTAGAAGAGCTCCATTTTCCTTTGCCCTTCTGACTAGCCAGGAAAGCTTGATCTGCAACACGCATAATGGACCTGTTCTGCCTGGACTGATCTTCCTACAACAGAACAGAGACTAATTCCTCAAATGACAAGGCATTCGGATTGCCTTTCATCATCAATCGAAGAGTAGAGGCAAAACTCTGATATGAATCAGGAAGGCCATTTAGAACGGTCTGCACAAGTGAGCTATCTGGTATAACCTCATCAGCAGAAATCAATTGTTCCTTCAGGTCTTTGATCTTTGTAAGAAAACTATCCATCGAATCACCTTCATTCATGTGCTCATTCTCCAACTGTTTTCGGAGGTAAGCAACACGAGCCTCATTCCTAGCCTGGTACAAAGTGGTAAGTGTATCCCAAGCATCCTTTGCTGTTCTGCAAGAGCGAATGTGAGGAATAATGGCACGTTTGACAGACAAAGCTATCAATGCATGTGCCTGGGCATCTCTGCCATCCCAACGAATCTGCTCTGCAGTAGGTGCAACAGAAACAGCAGCACGAACAGGAATCTGCGGAATATCATCTTCGACACCATCTTCATCAGCTCCAACACCTGTATTTTCAGTACCTGTCGTTACAGGTGTAACAGGACGTCTTTCAACACCCTGCACAATGTTCCACAATCCTTTTGCAACCAGTACATGTCGCATCATATAAGCCCATAATGGGTAGTTGGTACCATCCAACTTATCCTCAAAAGCCAACATACGGAATACATCACTGCTTTCAGCCATGGCCGGTGACTAAAATACCTTGATGCAGAAAATTGACTGTATCTCAAAAAGTTGAACAGAACTGCCCAGACGAGTTCTGCTAGACCTGTAGCAGACTTCGAGACGCTTAAACTGGCGAACAGAAACTAGTATATACCTTTGGCACAAAAGGACGAAATAGCCTGCACAAGCACTGCGATAGTGCGTTCGGAGGCCGAAACGAGCTCAGATCGCGATTTCGGCACCACAAAGCGAAGCTGTTTTGATCTCGGAAACACCCTGAGTATGCTCACCAAATTTTGTGCGAATCTGAGACTTCAAACGGAGGAGTGTCGACGGCGCCCTAGAAGAAGCAACGACCTGCTCTGATACCAATTGTTGGAGTTAGACGTCTGCGGAAGCACGCGAACAGCACAAGGAAGAAGAAGAAGCTTGGAGCACAACACACAAGACTGAATGTATTACTAGAGAATGTACAAAGATAAGTAGCCCATTAGGGCAATAGGCGTATATACAAGCCGGGGGAAAAAAACCTCCTAAAGAGGGAAAAAAGTGCCCTGGCGGTCCTAGAGTGTTCACACACATCACTACCTAAATATATCAACAATCCACAATCTTTATCTATGGGCCATCGAAACTTATCATAGACTTCTCTTGAAATCACATTGATTTCAGAGCCGGAATCTACTAATGCATTTACAGTGATAGTGTTCTTATCATTTCCTATTTTAACATGCATCTCTGATGTACCTCTAGACCAAAATGTTCTTTTAAAGTGACTTTCAGGATTGTTTTCATGATTTTCATGGTCAGGTTGAATAGGTCCTAAGAAATTTTTATTAACATTTACTTCATCATCATCAAAGTCCTCTTCATTAGATTCATCAAAGTTTAAGGCTTCATTCATAGCTTGATCTTGATCTAGAGAATCTTGCATCTCAGTATCTAGATTAAGCGGAAACCTCTTCCTTTTAATTAGGCCGATAAAGTTATCTTTAAAAACAGGCTTTGCAATAGAGAAAACTTATTCTAAAGACATAGTCACTTGACTCTTAAGAAAAATGTCATCTAAAATCTCCATAGGATCTATTTTTCTCTCAATTTCTGAAATCAAGATGGCTTTAGGTTTTCTCTTTGGTTTCTTTTGTTTTTGCTCAGGTTCTTGTTTTTGTTCATGTTCTCGTGTTTGGTCTTCAGTTTGTTTTGATTGTTCTTGTTTATCTAAAGGCTTTGGTTCTGTTTTTCTTTACTTTGTCTTCTTCCCTTTTTGTTTCTCCTCTTGTTTTTGTTCATTGGGTTCTGATTCTTGTTTCTTATCTTTGGATTGTGATGTTTCTCCTTGCTCTATGATTGTTTCTATTCCCTCTGAGGTTTGTTTTCGAGTCACTCTTCTTTCACTAGGCTCAGCTTCATCTCTTTTTTGTTTTTCTAAGGATATGTGAGAAATAAGAGATTGATCTTCTATCGGTGACTCCCAAGCCGTTATTCTCCTAATCTCATCCCGTGCTCTTACTAAAGCCTCTATGGAAAAATCACCTTCCTTTGTGGGTTTACTTGATTCTACTTGTTGTTCATCAAGAGCTTCTAGTTTCACTCCTCTAGTTCCTACGTCCATTATGGTTATATTTTCATAATGTTTTTTCATTCCTCCCTTACCATAATTTCCTTGCAAAGGTAGCCTAGATCGATAGTCACAGATTTTCTTGTCTATGTCTATTACTAGTCGTTGCTCCTTAGCAGCCTTCAATAATTCACAATCTCTCAAAAAGTGCTCTAACGAATCACACCAAGGACACCTACGAGGGCCACGCACAAAACCATTTTGATTTTGAGGATTTTGATTAACTTATGGTGGGAAATTTTGAAATTGAGGATTTTGTTGATAACGTATTGCTTGAACAGGATAATTAGGATTTTGAAAATGCAATTGATGTATTTGAGGATCTTGGGGAGCAACATGTGGTACTTGAGGTGCAAGAGGAGCTTCCATATTATACGGTTGATGATTTTGAAAATTTTGATTTTGAGGATTTTGAAAAGCTATTTGAGAAGCTTGAGGATACAGGTTTTGATACATTTGAGGATTTTGCACATGAGGATGAGGATTTTGCATTGAAGGATTATGCATTGGAGGAACTTGATATGCTTGAGTAGGAGCTACTTGTGGATTTTGATTGGTAGCTATAACATGTTGATTAGGCTCTTGAAAAGTCATTGGGTTCATTTGATTTTGGAAAGTTTTGGTGTAATTAGATTGTAAAGCATCTATAGTCTTGGCCAAATTGGATTGTGTAGCAATAAGACTTTCCATTTGCTTAGTGAGAATATCCACTTGAGATTGTTCAACTACACTTTTATTTGGCTCTACTTTAAAACCTTGATTAGGCTCCATCATTTGAAGAATAGGAGTAGAGTCAAAAAGCATAGCATGGGATTGTTCTCTAACTTGCTCCTTAGTTTGTGGAAGGCTAGCTTGAGGAAGACTAGTTTGCTCATAAAGCATGGATTGTCTTTGATGTCTATGGGCTACAGCCTCTACTACTTTATGCACTTTTTGCCAATTGTCAGTAAGACCATAGCGCTTATTTGGTTCTTCTAATCGCCGTTCAACTTCCCTACGAGTTTCAGGATGAAGAAGCTTAAGAAAATTGATCACAAGATCAGGTTCCAAAGTTATCTTATCCTCATCAGGAAGTTGTTCATAGCGTCTAATATACTCATTTTGTAAGTGAGTAATAGAGCTACTAGGCTTTGGAGAATTGACCCATCGTAAGAATCCATCTCGATTATGTTGGCTATAATCTTCAAGATAGAATTCTTTGAGCATCTCCTTTCTAAAATCACTCCAAGGAAGACTATCATATTGAGTGACACGGTTTATGATAGAGCTATCAACAATTCGTTCAAAGAATGATATCAAAAGATCTTCGGGAAGACCAAAAATCATAGCTTGCTCTTCAAACAAATCTAAGTAGCTTGTGATGTTGATGCCATTGAATTTTCCCTTCTCTCTCAACATAGAAGAGACTATTCTTTGGCCTTGTTTCTCAACAATAAGGGATTTGAATCCTTCCTCCATCTTATGTGAATAAGCAAGTGATGCACGATGCTCTAGATCTCTCACAAATGCGTTTACTTCACGACGAAGATGTGCACAATACTGTGAGAAATCCAGTGCAACACTCAAGACTCATGATGATGATAAGATGAGGATGAAAAATATGAAACAAAGGATATGGATCACAACCTCCCAACAAGATCAGAAGCAAATGCCACGAAGCGTTTCACGTCGGGTTCAAATGTGGAGGTGATCGCAATCCGTGTGGATCGGGTCCGGTCGTGGCACACACAGGGTGTATGAAGCTAATGAATGTTGGAAGGTTTAAGGACATGAAAGTGAAATTAATTTTGAGTATGGAGAAGAGAGAGATGTTGAAATGTTTATGGGAATGGGAATGTAGGAGTGCAAGTTAGATTTATGAACATGAATGATAAGAATGAAAGAGAACCATACACACGAATCAAATTTGGAAGGAAGAATGGTCCATTGAAGGAGCTTCTTAAACACTTCCTAATTCTAATCCATATGCATAGTCTTCTTTGGATGATATGTATGCATGACGTGAATAGATGGAATCCTTACACATAAATCAGTTTCGAAAGGAAGAATGATCCAATATTGGAGCTTCTTATACACTTTCAGAAACTAATAAATATGTATGGATATGTATGGATTATATGCATGCAAGTGAATCATGATGGTAGAGTTTACTCACAAGCTCAATGAGACATCCTCACTGGTTCAACGCAATCGTGCGGAGCCTTCTCACACATAGAAGAAAATAGAAGACATTTAAAAATACTTAAGAGACTGAGAGACATGCGAGAAGAGATAAGTGACAAGTGACATGAATTAAAAGAATTTGAATTAAGTTACATGTAAAATATCGTCGTGGTATGTCATGCTAAGCAGTCTACTGATCAAAGGTGGTTCCGACCCTCAAACTATGACAGTTCAACCGAATGTCACACGTAAGAAGGTGAGTTCCACTCCAGTGACCCTATGTCTGTCTAGGCTCGTAACGTCTAACTAAAGAAGTCTAAGACTCATTAAAATCAGCTCTAACTCACTCACACGCTCCACCGAGGGTGAGTCAAGATAGAGATGCTGGTTTCAAGAGCCTATCCTAGATTGGAGTTCTAACTTAAATTTGAAACTAGGTACTATACTCATACTAGCCCACCTTGGATCCTCACTCGCTCAACCGAGGGTGATCGTCTCAAGGAAACCGTAAGCTAGCATGAGCCCTATGGATGCCTAACAACTTCTCTAGGAGTTTGGAGGGGGGTTTATATAGTTTTTTGAATGAATTTGGGCCCTTGGATCTAGAGAAATCAACTCTCAACTCTAGGATCACTACTTTCGATTACAACCACTTGATTAATCAAATCAATGGCTTGGAATTGTTCTTTCTATCAAATCTAGTGTAAAGGAGTGAAATTTAGGCGCCTTCATTCTCCACCATTGGATCTGGGGATGATCTGGATCGTCGGATCAGTGTTGACATCAGTTTGGATAAGATAAGCCACTATTTTTGGAGAAAAGCTGCATTATTGATCTTTGATTGTCAAAAATTATCTTCTTTTATGGAAAAACTCGTGGATCCTCCTTGCTTTAAGCATAAGTGCATCTCCACCCTTGAATATGAGCTCATCTTGATCGTACAACATGGCTCAATCAGCTTTCGCCATGTGGTGGCCCTTCAACCCTTCAATTTGCTTAAACTAGAAAACTGCGGTGATCCTGAAAACTGGACTTTGTGCTCTTTGACCCTCCAAATAGGCTTAGATGAAGATGAAACTTTGTAGGACTATGTTTCCAAAGATCTCCTTCAGGAATATGCAGAAATAACTCCCATCTGAATCTCCCTTGTACAAGTTTGACTACATTTGGAAGCTTGCAAGGTGGCATTAAGGTCTCTAGGAAGCTCTGATGGCCTTGAAAATTTGTACAAATATGTAGCCACATATGATCTTTATACATGCCAAACCATATGGCTAACATAAATTTCTATACAAGAATTTGTAGGGTCAAACTAGAAAAATTACATTTTTACAAAATGAACATAGCATATCAATGTGCTACAAAATCCATTTTCTGCTGAAATTTGGGCTATAGACTGCCTTTGACAATCTTTACAAGTATATGGATTTTCATCTAATTTGGTGACAATGAAATTTTTGCCCTAATTTCCCAACTTTAACGAGCTTTGACAGCTACCATGGACTTTCTTGATTTCTTTGAAACTTTGTATGTGAGCTTCCTTTGACATCCTTGAAGCATCCTGGACTTCTCGGGGAATTCCGGCTACCTTCACCAAATATGTTTTTTGTAGGCCTTCACAAGTGAGAGAGGAGAGAAAATCTCGACGACACCGCTTAGGGACCCAAATAGACATGGTATGCCTAGGAGGTTGCCTAGGGTACTCCTTCACTTGTATCCTTGCTGGTGTGGCTTGTGTTGTGCCTCCTCGAGAACCTGTTACTAGAGCCGTGGGTTTTCCATCCTTGTGTATCCAGATCTGCTTCGCGCCACGAGTTACTCCTTGTTGCACTGGTTGGCGCTCCTGCCTCTTGATCAGTGGCCTCCTTCGTGTCGTGTGATGTTTGGTCTGCATGTTTAGAATCTTCTTTGTAACAGCTTGGAATTCCTCATTGACTCCTGTACCTTCGGTAAGATTGACAATCCTCTGCACCATAGAACTCTGGACAAGAACATCATCGTTATCTTCATGTGGATTCCTGGAGAGACCAGGAGTTGATGCCTTTCCTAATGGGTTGAGTGCTTGATTTTCCAATTGAATCGTGAGATAGCTTTGGCCTGCCCAAGCCTGAAGAAGTCCACTTCTTAGGTTGAGGTTGACTGCATGATCATAGATCCAGTCTTGGCCCAATACAAGAGGTTCGGTAAGATCCTCATCTTCACATACTAGCACTTTTGCTGGCATGAGGACCTTTTGAATGTAGAGGGGATGCTCCACCTCTCCCATGCAAGCGGTTTCGACACCTCCTAATCCTATGAGATATGCTTCTAGGGGTTTTACCTCCAATTGCAATTGTTGGCAGTAAGAAAGGCGAACTGCACTAGTGGCGGCTCTTGAATCAATTAAAGCTCTCACGCTCCTTGTATTGTTTCCTTGTCCTACTTCTAGGGTCACAAAAGGTCGTCGATCAACTATCGTATGGGTCCGCTTACCTGAAGCCTCACACATCGAAATGTGATAACCATGAGCTTCAAGATTGTCAGTCATCGCCTGATCTCTACCTTGTCTTCGTAGTTTCATTCGTCGAATGCGTTCTAACGCTTCGGCCTGTGCTTCTTCTCGAATTCGCTTTTCCTCTTCCTTACGTTTTTTTGCAGTAGTGAGTCAATTAAGCATTTCTTCGGTTAGTGGTTCTTGATATAGCTTGACTCTGCATCCGCTTATGTAACTTGGTAGTATGTCACCTTCTAGAGTGGCTAGTTGTACTGCTCCACTTGTGGAGATCCTAATGATTATCATAGGTCCGTAGCCTCTTTTCTCCAATTTTCGTGCATGTTGCTTCAATGTGTAGACTAGGACTAGGTCTCCTGCCTTCAAGCCTTTATCCTTCACATGTGTATCAAAATACGCCTTTTGCCTCTTCTTGGTTGCATAGATCCCTGCTGCAGCTCTCAATCGTGTCTCACCTAAACGTTCGAGATCAAAGATTCTAGAGGAGAGTTCATGGCCAATCCAATCATGCTCCTGTGCTACCTTCAATGTAGGTATCAAAAAATCCAATGGTAGCACCGCGTTCTAGCCAAACACCATCTGAAAGGGTGTGGCTTGGAGTACCATTTTATAAGCAACTCGGTATGCCCAAACAGCGTGGTGTAGCTGTTTGTCCCAATCAGAGCGTTTGTTATTCACCAATTTAGTCAGCACATTGCATAAGATCTTATTTGTGCTCTCAGCATGACCATTAGCTTATGGATGATAGGGAGTAGACTTCTTATGTATCACCAAGAATTCTTGGAGAAGGTTTTCTATGACTTCATTCAAGAAGTGTGTGCCTCTATCACTTACTAATTCTATTGGCAATCCGTATCTAGTGAACACATTTTCAAATAAGAACTTTGCTGTTGTTTAAACATCATTCTTTGTAGTGGCTTTCACTTCTACCCACTTGGTCAGATAGTCCGTGGCCACAATGATGTACTCAGCATGTGAACCCTTAGCTGGGGGATTAATAGGACCAACAAAGTCTATTCCCCACTTAGAGAATGCACGTCCA
This sequence comes from Ceratopteris richardii, assembly GCA_020310875.1. NCBI lineage: Eukaryota > Viridiplantae > Streptophyta > Polypodiopsida > Polypodiales > Pteridaceae > Ceratopteris > Ceratopteris richardii. Next base: position 7,886,781 of record CM035426.1, read on the forward strand.
CCCATCATAGGTTTCAATGGCATCTCATCCTTGCGTATGGGATACTGAGTTCATTGACAAACCTCACACCTCTTCACATAGGTATGTCCGTCCATGTGAAGAGTTGGCCACCAAAGACCTGCAAACAAAATTGCTTTGAACACCTGATCTGGACCAAAGTGTCCTGCTACACCTTGGTGAGCAGTCTCTAATATCTTCAGATATTCGCTCTCGTGGACACACAATCTAAGATACCCATCTTTTCCTCGTCTGTATAGATTATCTCTAATGAGAGCATAGTCTAGCGCCTCTTGTTCTAAGCTCCTTTGTCTAATTAGAGTCATTTCTTGAGGGAATGTTTTCGTCCTCAGAAAGGCCACTAATGGCTCGCTCCAATCTGGCACTAGAGACACGCGATAAAGGGTGGCGTGTTCCACTGGTGGCTTAGTGCAGCAAATTGGGCATTCCTTGCACATCCTATGAACATCTGCTTCCATAGTTGGCCAGTATACTCCAAGTCTCCTCAATGTTTGTAGGGTTCGTTGTTTTGAGTATTGTTGCTCTAATGCACCTACATGTGCTAATCGGAGTTCGTATGGTAAAGTTATGACCATTCAGGCACTTAGGGGTCAAAACAGGCTCTCAGGGTTCAGGAAATTCCTCCCTGGTTTCTAGGTCTTTTGCCCACTCCTAAGGCTCTAATGTTATCCCAATGTGTCCAAAATTAAGCCCAAATATACCTCAATTCACTCAATTAATTCACTCTAAAATTTTATGTGTTAAGCCCATGTATTGCGATAGGTCGGGTCGAGGTGTCGCGATACTCGGGGGTGTCGCGATAGGTTGAGGTGTCGCGATACCTGGGAGTGTCACGATAGGTCGAGGTGTCACGATACCTGGGAGTGTCGCGATAGGTCGAGGTGTCATGATACCTGGGAGTGTCGTGATAGGTTGGGAGTGTCGCGATACTTGGGAGTGTCATGATACCTGGGAGTGTCGCGATACCTGGGAGTGTCGCGATAGGTCGAGGTGTCGCGATACCTGAGAGTGTCGCAATAGGTCGAGGTGTCGCGATACCTGGGAGTGTCACGATAGGTCGAGGTGTCGTGATACCCCGAGGTGTTGCGATACGTCAAGATATGGTGAATTTTTCTGTTCTGTCTAGTGATCCTAGGAGCTCTAGGGCTGCGCAGTGTCGTGGTGCACTCAGAATCGTGATTGGGGCAACTTTTCAGTGTGTCGTGATAGCTCGAGCTCGACGCCTTGGAGTTTGCGCAGACAGAATCTGTACCTGCTGAGCTTGCTGGAGATGATGATGAAGCTAAAACCTGCAAGAAACATGCAAAAACACACACAAACAAGAACACACACTCGCTCTCTCTCAAACTCGCACAAAGAAAATGAGGGAAATGATTTGGAAGTGGGAATATAAGGTGGAGAAGGAGATGAGGATGGAGATGAAGATGGAGATGGAGATGGAGATGGAGATGGAGATGGAGAAAAATCAGAAATTTACCTACTACTTACCATTCCAACGCGTCCTCTCTACGTCTTACCATCACACGCTCGTCCTCAAAGCTCGAATCCCCGGCAAGGGCGCCAAAATTTGATGTAGCTCAGTGATGAGTAGCACCTCCTTTAATGTCAATCCGGGAAGACATGAGGATGGTATGAAGACCTCGAGCAAGTGATGGCACAAATGTGTGAGTGAGAAGCACACTAACATGCACACACATACACACACGCGCACACACGGCAAGAACAAAAAGAGTAAGACAATGGAATCACTTCTATTATAACCAAGTTCTCATACAAGCTCAAAACTACCTTTGGCCTAGTTAAAAATTAGGTTCCAGGGCTTATTCGAGGGCTCAAACGAGATCTAAAAAATATGAAAATTGGCAGGCAACTACTTCTAAGGCTCCTCAAGCTCGAGGACTCCTCGGCTTGTACAAAATGGAACTACAAAAAGGTGAAACGATATTTACAAGTGTTTTTAGTGATGAGAATCACTTTTAAAATGATGTAAGGTTTGGAAAATTTTAATGGGTTGCCTTAGTGCTAGATCTGCATGTATGTCGTACTTGCTTCTCCCCATCTGATGCCAACAACCTTTGTCATAACATACTCGTTTAGGCTCTCATAGTGCTTCTTTTGCATTAGATTGCTATACTATGGCTACCTCTAGTCTCTATGATGAGAATGAGGCTGTTTCATTTGATGAAACCCAAAATTCAAAAAATTGGATGGCTGCTATGCAATTTGAATATGATGCTATAATGAAAAATGGTACCTAGTCTTTATGTGACTTGCCTCTTGGCAAGAAGGGCATTGGCACTAAGTGGGTATACAAACCTAAGCGTAAGCCTGATGGAACAATTGAAAGGTATAAGGCTAGGCTTGTTGCAAAGGGTTATGCTCAGGAACGAGGCATTGATTTTGATGAGACCTTTGCTCTTACTTGCCGAATGACTATTGTTCATAGCATTTATGCACTTGCAGCTCATCATGGTTGGAATGTACATTAGTTGGACATTAAAATTGAATTTCTAAAATGTGATTTGCATGAAGAAGTGTATGTTTTCCAGCCCCATGGCTTTGTGTAGAAAGGGCAAAAAAACCATGTATCCATGTTAAAGAAGGCATTATATGGTTTAAAGTAAGCACCATGTGCTTGGTATGAAAAGATACATGCATATCTGATTGCACATGGTTTTGAGAATAGTCCAACTAAAAGCACCTCATATGTTAAGCATGCTAATGATGTGCTTCTAATCATTGTTGTGTATGTTGATGACATGCTGCTCATTGGTCCTCATGAGAAGCATATTGCTGATTTCAAGGCTGATTTGCATGCCTCATTTGAGATGTCTGATTTGGGGCATTTGCATCATTATTTGGGAATTCAATCTATGCAAATAGATGGCAGAATAGCTTTGTGTCGAATGAAATATATTGACACATTATTATAGCGTTTTCCCCTTGAAGACTGCAAACATTGCCATTCTTATGGAGAAAGGTTTATGATTGAGTCTTCATGATGTTGGAGATGCATTTGATGTTGTTCTCTATCAACAAGTTGTTGGATGCTTGATTTACTTATGCATTACTTGGCTAGATATTCAGTTTTTTGTCTCAGAGATGAGCATATTTATGCATTGCCCAAGTGTCAAGCATTGACAGGCGGCTAAGCGCATCTTTTGCTACTTGAGTGGCACTTGGCTACTTGGATTGTTTTATCCCAAAAGGGGATCACTACTGCTAGATTTACATGTTTTTTTTGACTTTGATTGGGTTGATTGCTATGACACACGTGTGTCCACTAGTGGATTTTGCTTCATGTTTGGTAGCTCACGTATATCTTGGTTGAGCAGAAGCAGCCTACTATGGCCACTTCCAGTTGCAAGGCTGAGTATAGGGCAACTTTCATAGTGATTGTTGAGTGTGTATGGCTCAGATGCCTTATGGATGATTTGGGTGTTGGTCAATCTTCTACCACCATCATCTTCACTAACAGTCAGAGCACATTGGCACTTGTGAGGAACCCTGTGTTCCATGCTCGCACTAAGCACATTGAGGTGCTTAGTGCGAGCATGGAGAGGTTCTCTACTGGAGAGATCATCTATCACTATGTCAGGGAGAGGTTCTCTACTGGAGAGATCATCTTGGCATATGTGCCCACATAGGAGAACATTGCAGAGCTTTCCATGAAGGCTCTCCCTAGGGAGAAGTTTGAAGCTTTCCATAAAGCTTTGGGCTTACTTCCTTTTGTGGATCGATTCCACATAGCTTGCCACTTCCTTATACATGAGTGTGAGCTCCTTGTTCACTGCATCACTCATAGGGAGTATTTGTTGATATATTTAGGTAGTGATGTGTGTGAACACATTAGGACCATCAGGGCATTTTTTCCCTCTTTAGGAGGTTTTTTTTCCCCGGCTTGTGTATATGCCTATTGCCCTAACTGGTTACTTTTCTTTGTACATTCTAGTGGTAATACATTCAGTATTGTGTGTTATGCTCCAAGCTTCTTCTTCTTCTTCCTTGTGTTGTTTGCGTGCTTCCGTGGACCTCAAACTCCAATAGTCAAGGCATTCGAATTGCCTTTCATCATCAAATGAAGAGTAGAAGAAAAAATATTGTATGAATCGGGAAGACCATTTAGAACAATCTGCGCAAGTGAACTGTGAGGCAAGACTTCATCAACAGAAATCAACTGTTCCTTCAAATCTTTGATCTTTGTTAGAATAATGTCCATGGAATCTCCTTCATTCATGTGCTCACTCTCCAATTGTTTTCATAGGTAAGCAAGATGAGCCTCATTCCTTGCCTGGTATAAAGTGATAAGTGTATCCCAAGCATCCTTAGTTGTTCTACAAGAGTGAATGTGAGGAATAATGGCACATTTGACAAATAAGGCTATCAATGTGTGTGCCTGAGCATCTCTGCCATCCCAACAAAGTTTTTGTGCAGTAGGTGCAAGAGGAACTGAAGCACGAAGAGGAACATGAAGAATATCATCATCTTCAACTCCATCCACATCACCTTCAACAACTATATTTGCAGGTGTAATAGGACGTTTTTCAACACCCTACACAATATTCCACAGTCCTTTTCCAACCAATACATGATGCATCATATAAGCTCATAATGGGTAATTGGTACCGTCCAACTTATCCTCAATAGACAACATATGGAATACATCACTACTTTCAGCCATGGCCATTGACTAAAATACTCTCATGCAGAAAAATGATTGTATCTCAAAAAGTTGAATAGAACTACCCTACCGAGTTCTGCTAGATTTGTAGCAGACTTCGAGGTGCTTATATTGGCGAACCAAAACTTGTATATATCTATGGCACAAAAAGATGAAATTGCCTACATAAGCGCTATAGTAGTGCGTTCGGAGGCCAAGATAGGCTCAAATTGCGATTTTGGCACAATAGAGCGAAGCAATTTTGATCTTCTAATTACCTTGAGTATGCTCATAAAATTTCATGCGATTCTAAAACTGTGACTGCAGAGGTGTTCATGATGCCATAGATGAAGCGACAACCTGCTCTGATACCAATTGTTAGAGTTCAAGGTCTACAGAAACATGCGAGCAACACAAGGAAGGAGAAGAAGCTTGGAGCACAACACACAATACTGAATGTATTACCACTAGAATGTACAAAGATAAGTAACCCATTAGGGAAATAGGCGTATATACAAGCCGAGGAAAAAAACTTCATAAAGAGGGAAAAAGTGCCTTGATGGTCCTACTGTGTTCACAAATACCTAAATATATCAACAATGTCGTGGGTTTGGATCTAAAACTAGTGGAACAATCTGAATCCTTATCTAGGTTGCATTTATTTGATTGAATAATTGAAAAATATCGAATATGTTCATTTTATTTGTGGTTATCCGAATAAACAAAAAAAAACGGACACAGATGCGCTTTTGATTGAAAGCACTTTTGATTGAAAATTTTTTGATCGAAAGTGCTTTCGATTGAAAACCTATTTCTAAGAAAAAATATATATAATTTTAGAGTCGATCGAAAAGGTCATTCAAGAATCGGGAAGACCATTTAGAACAACATGCACAAGTAAACTGTCAAGCAAGACTTCATCAACTGTTCCTTCAAATCTTTGATCTTTGTTAGAAAACTGTCCACGGAATCCCCTTCATTCATGTGGTCACTCTCCAACTATTTTTGGAGGTAAGCAACATGAGCCTCATTCCTTGCTTGGTATAAAATGATAAGTGTATCCCAAGCATCCTTAGTTGTTCTGCAAGAGCGAATGTGAGGAATAATAGCATGCTTGACAGACAAGGCTATCAATGCATGTGCATGAGCATCTCTGTCATCCCAACAAATTTGTTGTGCAGTAGGTGCAAGAGGAACCAAAGCACGAAGAGGAACATGAAGAATATCATCATCTTCAACTCCATCTGCATCACCTTTAACAACTATATTTGCAGGTGTAATAAGATGTTTTTCAATACCTTACACAATATTCCACAGTCCTTTTGCAACCAATACATGATGCATCATATAAGCTCATAATGTGTAATTGGTATCGTCCAACTTATCCTCAATAGCCAACATACAAACTACATCATTGCTTTCAGCCATGACCACTGACTAAAATACCCTCATGCAGAAAAATGAATGTATCTCTGTTGGAGTTAGACATCTGCGGAAGCACGCGAACAGCACAAGGAATAAGAAGAAGCTTGGATCACAACACACAATACTGAATGTATTACCACTAGAACGTACAAAGATAAGTAGCCCATTAGGGCAATAGGCATATATACAAGGGGGGGGGGGGAACCTCCCAAAGAGGGAAAAAAGTGCCCTGGTGATCTTGGAGTGTTCACACACATGACTACCTAAATATATATCCCCTTGGGAGTGATGCGGTGAACAAGTAGCTGGCACTCATGTATCAGGAAGTGCCAAGCTATGTGGAAGTCACTCCACAAAAGGAAGTAAGCCCAAAGCTTTGCGGAAAGCTTCAAACTTCTCCCTAGGCAAAGCCTTCATGAAAAGGTCTACAATGTTCTCCTGCGTGGGCACATATGCCAAGCTGATCTCCCCAAAAAGAACCTCTCCCTGACATAATGATAACACACCTCAATGTGCTTAGTGCGATCATGGAACACAGGGTTCCTCACAACTGCCAATGCACTCTGATTGTTAGTGAAGATGGTGGTGGCAAAAGACTGACCAACACCCAAATCAGCCATAAGGCGTCTGAGCCACACACACTCAACCATCGCTGTGAAAGCTGCCCTATACTCAGCCTCACAACTAGAACTGGCCACAATAGGCTGCTTCTTGCTCAACCAAGATATACATGAGCTACCAAGCATGAAGTAAAAGCCACTAGTGGACACACGAGTGTCATAGCAACCAACCTAGTCTGAGTCAAAAAAAGCATGCAAATCTGGTGGTAGTAATCCCCCCTTGGGATAAAACAACCCAAATAGCGGAGTACCACTCAAGTAGCAAAAGATGCGCTTAACTGCCTGCCAATGGTTGACACCTGGGCAATGCATAAACCTACTCATCTATGAGACAACAAACTGAATATCTAGCCAAGTAATGCATAAGTAAATCAGGCATCCAATAGCCTGTTTATAGAGGACAACATCAAATGCATCTCCAGCATCATGAAGACTCAATCGTAAACCTATCTCCATAGGAGTGGCAATAGGCTTACAGTCTTCAAAGCCAACACGTTGCAATAATGTGTCAATATATTTCGTTTGACACAAAGCCATTCCACCATCAACTTGCATAAACTGAATGCCCAAATAGTGATGTGAATGCCCCAAATCAGACATCTCAAATGAGGCATGCAAATCGGCCTTAAGATTAGCAATATGCTTCTCAATAGGACCAGCGAGCAGCATGTCATCAACGTAGACAAAAATGATCAGAAGCACATCATGAGCACACTTAACATATAAGGTGCTTTTAGTTGGACTGTTCTCAAAACCATGTGCAATTAGATAGGCATGTATGTTCTCATACCAAGCATATGGTGCTTGCTTTAAACCATATAATGCCTTCTTTAACCTGCACACCTCGTTTTCATGCCCTTTCTGCACAAAGCCACAGGGCTGAAAAACATACACGTCTTCATGCAAGTCACCATTCAGAAATGCATTTTTAATGTCCAACTAATGTACATTCTAACCATGATGGGTTGCACGTGCACAAATGCTCCGAACAGTAGTCATACGGCATGTAGGTGCAAAGGTATCATCAAAATCAATGCCTCTTTCCTGTGCATAACCCTTTGTAACAAGCTTGGCTTTATACCTATCAAATGTTCCATTAGGCTTACACTTTAGCTTGTAAAACCACTTAGTGCCAATGGCCTTCTTGCCAGGAGGCAAGTCACATAAAGACCAAGAACCATTCTTCATCATAGCATCATATTCAAATTGCATAGCAGCCATCCAATTTTCTGAATTTTGTGCTTCATCAAAAGAAACAGGCTCATTCTCATCATAGAGGCTAGATGCAGCCATAGCATAGCAATCTAATGCAAAAGAGGCACTATGAGAGCCTGATCCAGTACGATATGAAAGAGGTGCATCTAATTTGTTGTCACACAAAGTCTGCACCAGCCATTTTGGCATAGTTTTTACCTCCTCAATTTTAGCTCTCTCATCCACAAGTGCATCATGTAAATTTGCATCAAAAATGGGATGATCTGCATCATCACATGAAACTTGCAAAGGCTGAGAAGTTGCCTCATTAGGACCAGCACTAAACTGTCCACCTATAAAAAGAGGAAGCAAAGTATCATACATGTCTTTGGAGCAAACAGATGTCTCCTTAGTACATGAAAGAAATGGCTGCATAGCATCTTCCACAAAAACAACATCACGGCTAACCAGAATGTGTTTAGTCTGTGGATAATACAGACGATAGCCTTTACTTTTAGAACTATACCCAACAAAAACACATTTTACTGCTTTATCATCCAATTTTCTACGATGTTGTTTAGGCACTAAGGCATATGATAAACAACCAAAAACATGAAGATGAGCAACAGATGGCTTGCGATCATGCCAAGTCTCATATGGAGTGATAGATTGCAGCACTTTAGTGGGACACCTATTAAGTACATATGCTGCACACATGATAGCCTTAAGCCAAAAACTATGTGGTAAAGCCTGACTCTTGACCATACACCTCGCCATCTTCATGAGTGACCTGTTCTTTTGGTTCAGCAACTCCATTTTGTTGAGGTGTATATGGCATTGTAGACTGGTGTTTTATCCCACGTTCAGCCAGAAATGCATTAAAATCAGAAGACATATATTCCCCCCCTCGATCAGAATGGAGGGTGCCCATTTTACATGCTGACAGATTTTCAGCCAAAACCAAAAATTGTTTGAAGCACATGAACACTTCGGACTTTGCCTTCAATGGATATGCCCATGCATGCCTAGAAAAATCTTCTATGAAAGTCACGAAGTAAAGATAATTTCCAAAAGAAGATGTCTGCATAGGACCACAAACATCACTATGTACAAGCTCCAATTTCTGAGTAGCCCGAACTGAGCCATCTTTTGGAAAGGAGGAACACTGCATTTTGCCCAAAATATAGCCTTCATAAACATGTTTTCTAGGTGCCTCAGGTTTGGGCAAAGAGGACACCATTTTAGATTTCTACAGGCATAGAAAACTAGCAAAATTCAGAGACGGAAGCATTCATGCCAAAGCTTTGCATCTGACATAGCCTGAGAATCATGTACTGCACATGCCGGATCACTTACGGATCTTTCATAGTCTATGAGCTTATACAGCCCATGACATAAAATGCCAGAAGCAATAATCACGTTGCCATTTGATAGATCATGAATTGTACATCTATCATTACCAAATTTCACAACCAAGCCAATCTTGGATAATGCAAAAACTGATAACAGATTTTTCTTGATCCCTGGCACAAACAAAGCATTTGATAAAGTGAAAGAACTACCATCAACAGTAGTCAAAATGATCTTACCAACTCCCATAATAGGATAAGAGGAGTTGTTGGCACATGTAACAGTATTCCTTGTAGGGTAGGCTCGAGTGAAGAGAAGAAACTGTGTTGTGAGGTAATATGTTTGGTCTCCCCATTGTCAAAGTACCAAACATCTGAGTCTACTGCAGACATGCACTATTCATGAGAAGATGGATCAAAACTGCAAATAGTAGTAAACGCCCATTCTTCTTCTTGCACAAGATTAGCAGACTCTGTTTTTGGTGTAGAGGCCTCTACAGCAACCATTCCAACCTCTTTCTTCTTTTCCTCTTTAGCAGCCAGTTTTGGACAGTTCTTTATGATATGATCATTTCCTTTACAGTACTTGCAAAATAATTTTTGCTTTTCTATTTTCTTTTCATCTTTGTCTTCCCTCTTTGATTGTGCAGAATTAGCAGATTTCTGTTTACTAGTTAAAGAGCTCTATTTTCCTTTGCCCTTCTGACTAGCCAAGAAAGCTTGATCTGTAACACGCATAATGGACCTGTTCTGCCTGGACTGATCCTCCTGCAACAGAACAGAGACTAACTCCTCAAATGACAAGGCATTTGGATTTCCTTTCATCATCAACCGAAGAGTAGAAGCAAAACTCCTATGAATCAGGAAGACCATTCAGAACAGTCTACACAGTGAGCTATCTATTATAACCTCATCAACATAAATCCACTGCTCCTTCAAGTCTTTGATCTTTGTTAGAAAATTATAAGCGCCTCGAAGTCTGCTACAGATCTAGCAGAACTTGGCAGGGTACTTCTATTCAACTTTTTGAGATATAATCATTTTTTTGCATGAGGGTATTTTAGTTAGTGGCCATGGTTGAAAGCAGTGATTTATTCCATATGTTGGCTATTGAGGATAAGTTGTACGGTACCAATTACCCATTATGAGATTATATGATGCGTCATGTATTGGTTGTAAAAGGACTATGGAATGTTGTGTAAGGTGTTGAAAAATGTCCTATTACACCTGCAAATATAGTTGTTGAAGGTGATGTAGATGGAGTTGAAGATGATGATATTCTTCATGTTCCTCTTTGTGCTTCGATTCATCTTGCACCTACTGCACAACAAATTTGTTGGGATGGCATAGATGCTTAGGCACATGCATTGATAGCCTTGTCTATCAAACGTGCCATTATTCTTCACATTCGCTCTTGCAGAACAACGAAGGATGCTTGGGATACACTTATCACTTTATAATAGGCAAGGAATGAGGCTCATATTGCTTACATTCAAAAATAGTTGGAGAGTGAGCACATGAATGAAGGAGATTCGATGGACAGTTTTCTAACAAAGATCAAAGATTTGAAGGAACAATAAATTTCTATAGATGAAGTCTTTCCTGACAGTTTACTTGTGCAGATTGTTCTAAAATTTTGGTCTCCCCGATTCTGGAATGACCTTTTATCGGAAACACCCTGAGTATGCTCACCAAATTTTGTGCGAATCTGAGACTTCAAACGGAGGAGTGTCGACGGCGCCCTAGAAGAAGCAACGACCTGCTCTGATACCAATTGTTGGAGTTAGACGTCTGCGGAAGCACGCGAACAGCACAAGGAAGAAGAAGAAGCTTGGAGCACAACACACAAGACTGAATGTATTACTAGAGAATGTACAAAGATAAGTAGCCCATTAGGGCAATAGGCGTATATACAAGCCGGGGGAAAAAAACCTCCTAAAGAGGGAAAAAAGTGCCCTGGCGGTCCTAGAGTGTTCACACACATCACTACCTAAATATATCAACAATCCACAATCTTTATCTATGGGCCATCGAAACTTATCATAGACTTCTCTTGAAATCACATTGATTTCAGAGCCGGAATCTACTAATGCATTTACAGTGATAGTGTTCTTATCATTTCCTATTTTAACATGCATCTCTGATGTACCTCTAGACCAAAATGTTCTTTTAAAGTGACTTTCAGGATTGTTTTCATGATTTTCATGGTCAGGTTGAATAGGTCCTAAGAAATTTTTATTAACATTTACTTCATCATCATCAAAGTCCTCTTCATTAGATTCATCAAAGTTTAAGGCTTCATTCATAGCTTGATCTTGATCTAGAGAATCTTGCATCTCAGTATCTAGATTAAGCGGAAACCTCTTCCTTTTAATTAGGCCGATAAAGTTATCTTTAAAAACAGGCTTTGCAATAGAGAAAACTTATTCTAAAGACATAGTCACTTGACTCTTAAGAAAAATGTCATCTAAAATCTCCATAGGATCTATTTTTCTCTCAATTTCTGAAATCAAGATGGCTTTAGGTTTTCTCTTTGGTTTCTTTTGTTTTTGCTCAGGGTCTTGTTTTTGTTCATGTTCTCGTGTTTGGTCTTCAGTTTGTTTTGATTGTTCTTGTTTATCTAAAGGCTTTGGTTCTGTTTTTCTTTACTTTGTCTTCTTCCCTTTTTGTTTTCTCCCTTGTTTTTGTTCATTGGGTTCTGATTCTTGTTTCTTATCTTTGGATTGTGATGTTTCTCCTTGCTCTATGATTGTTTCTATTCCCTCTGAGGTTTGTTTTCGAGTCACTCTTCTTTCACTAGGCTCAGCTTCATCTCTTTTTTGTTTTCTAAGGATATGTGAGAAATAAGAGATTGATCTTCTATCGGTGACTCCCAAGCCGTTATTCTCCTAATCTCATCCCGTGCTCTTACTAAAGCCTCTATGGAAAAATCACCTTCCTTTGTGGGTTTACTTGATTCTACTTGTTGTTCATCAAGAGCTTCTAGTTTCACTCCTCTAGTTCCTACGTCCATTATGGTTATATTTTCATAATGTTTTTCATTCCTCCCTTACCATAATTTCCTTGCAAAGGTAGCCTAGATCGATAGTCACAGATTTTCTTGTCTATGTCTATTACTAGTCGTTGCTCCTTAGCAGCCTTCAATAATTCACAATCTCTCAAAAAGTGCTCTAACGAATCACACCAAGGACACCTACGAGGGCCACGCACAAACCATTTTGATTTTGAGGATTTTGATTAACTTATGGTGGGAAATTTTGAAATTGAGGATTTTGTTGATAACGTATTGCTTGAACAGGATAATTAGGATTTTGAAAATGCAATTGATGTATTTGAGGAGCTTGGGGAGCAACATGTGGTACTTGAGGTGCAAGAGGAGCTTCCATATTATACGGTTGATGATTTTGAAAATTTTGATTTTGAGGATTTTGAAAAGCTATTTGAGAAGCTTGAGGATACAGGTTTTGATACATTTGAGGATTTTGCACATGAGGATGAGGATTTTGCATTGAAGGATTATGCATTGGAGGAACTTGATATGCTTGAGTAGGAGCTACTTGTGGATTTTGATTGGTAGCTATAACATGTTGATTAGGCTCTTGAAAAGTCATTGGGTTCATTTGATTTTGGAAAGTTTTGGTGTAATTAGATTGTAAAGAATCTATAGTCTTGGCCAAATTGGATTGTGTAGCAATAAGACTTTCCATTTGCTTAGTGAGAATATCCACTTGAGATTGTTCAACTACACTTTTATTGGCTCTACTTTAAAACCTTGATTAGGCTCCATCATTTGAAGAATAGGAGTAGAGTCAAAAAGCATAGCATGGGATTGTTCTCTAACTTGCTCCTTAGTTTGTGGAAGGCTAGCTTGAGGAAGACTAGTTTGCTCATAAAGCATGGATTGTCTTTGATGTCTATGGGCTACAGCCTCTACTACTTTACGCACTTTTTGCCAATTGTCAGTAAGACCATAGCGCTTATCTGGTTCTTCTAATCGCCGTTCAACTTCCCTACGAGTTTCAGGATGAAGAAGCTTAAGAAATTGATCACAAGATCAGGTTCCAAAGTTATCTTATCCTCATCAGGAAGTTGTTCATAGCGTCTAATATACTCATTTTGTAAGTGAGTAATAGAGCTACTAGGCTTTGGAGAATTGACCCATCGTAAGAATCCATCTCGATTATGTTGGCTATAATCTTCAAGATAGAATTCTTTGAGCATCTCCTTTCTAAAATCACTCCAAGGAAGACTATCATATTGAGTGACACGGTTTATGATAGAGCTATCAACAATTCGTTCAAGAATGATATCAAAAGATCTTCGGGAAGACCAAAAATCATAGCTTGCTCTTCAAACAAATCTAAGTAGCTTGTGATGTTGATGCCATTGAATTTTCCCTTCTCTCTCAACATAGAAGAGACTATTCTTTGGCCTTGTTTCTCAACAATAAGGGATTTGAATCCTTCCTCCATCTTATGTGAATAAGCAAGTGATGCACGATGCTCTAGATCTCTCACAAATGCGTTTACTTCACGACGAAGATGTGCACAATACTGTGAGAAATCCAGTCTTGGCCCAATACAAGAGGTTTGGTAAGATCCTCATCTTCACATACTAGCACTTTTGCTGGCATGAGGACCTTTTGAATGTAGAGGGGATGCTCCACCTCTCCCATGCAAGCGGTTTCGACACCTCCTAATCCTATGAGATATGCTTCTAGGGGTTTTACCTCCAATTGCAATTGTTGGCAGTAAGAAAGGCGAACTGCACTAGTGGCGGCTCCTGAATCAATTAAAGCTCTCACGCTCCTTGTATTGTTTCCTTGTCCTACTTCTAGGGTCACAAAAGGTCGTCGATCAACTATCGTATGGGTCCGCTTACCTGAAGCCTCACACATCGAAATGTGATAACCATGAGCTTCAAGATTGTCAGTCATCGCCTGATCTCTACCTTGTCTTCATAGTTTCATTCGTCGAATGCGTTCTAACGCTTCGGCCTGTGCTTCTTCTCGAATTCGCTTTTCCTCTTCCTTACGTTTTTTTGCAGTAGTGAGTCGATTAAGCATTTCTTCGGTTAGTGGTTCTTGATATAGCTTGACTCTGCATCCGCTTATGTAACTTGGTAGTATGTCACCTTCTAGAGTGGCTAGTTGTACTGCTCCACTTGTGGAGATCCTAATGATTATCATAGGTCCGTAGCCTCTTTTCTCCAATTTTCGTGCATGTTGCTTCAATGTGTAGACTAGGACTAGGTCTCCTGCCTTCAAGCCTTTATCCTTCACATGTGTATCAAAATACGCCTTTTGCCTCTTCTTGGTTGCATAGATCCCTGCTGCAGCTCTCAATCGTGTCTCACCTAAACGTTCGAGATCAAAGATTCTAGAGGAGAGTTCATGGCCAATCCAATCATGCTCCTGTGCTACCTTCAATGTAGGTATCAAAAAATCCAATGGTAGCACCGCGTTCTAGCCAAACACCATCTGAAAGGGTGTGGCTTGGAGTACCATTTTATAAGCAACTCGGTATGCCCAAACAGCGTGGTGTAGCTGTTTGTCCCAATCAGAGCGTTTGTTATTCACCAATTTAGTCAGCACATTGCATAAGATCTTATTTGTGCTCTCAGCATGACCATTAGCTTATGGATGATAGGGAGTAGACTTCTTATGTATCACCAAGAATTCTTGGAGAAGGTTTTCTATGACTTCATTCAAGAAGTGTGTGCCTCTATCACTTACTAATTCTATTGGCAATCCGTATCTAGTGAACACATTTTCAAATAAGAACTTTGCTATTGTTTAAACATCATTCTTTGTAGTGGCTTTCACTTCTACCCACTTGGTCAGATAGTCCGTGGCCACAATGATGTACTCATCATGTGAACCCTTAGCTGGGGGATTAATAGGACCAACAAAGTCTATTCCCCACTTAGAGAATGCACGTCCACCCATCATAGGTTTCAATGGCATCTCATCCTTGCGTATGGGATACTGAGTTCATTGACAAACCTCACACCTCTTCACATAGGTATGTCCGTCCATGTGAAGAGTTGGCCACCAAAGACCTGCAAACAAAATTGCTTTGAACACCTGATCTGGACCAAAGTGTCCTGCTACACCTTGGTGAGCAGTCTCTAATATCTTCAGATATTCGCTCTCGTGGACACACAATCTAAGATACCCATCTTTTCCTCGTCTGTATAGATTATCTCTAATGAGAGCATAGTCTAGCGCCTCTTGTTCTAAGCTCCTTTGTCTAATCAGAGTCATTTCTTGAGGGAATGTTTTCGTCCTCAGAAAGGCCACTAATGGCTCGCTCCAATCTGGCACTAGAGACACGCGATAAAGGGTGGCGTGTTCCACTGGTGGCTTAGTGCAGCAAATTGGGCATTCCTTGCACATCCTATGAACATCTGCTTCCATAGTTGGCCAGTATACTCCAAGTCTCCTCAATGTTTGTAGGGTTCGTTGTTTTGAGTATTGTTGCTCTAATGCACCTACATGTGCTAATCGGAGTTCGTATGGTAAAGTTATGACCATTCAGGCACTTAGGGGTCAAAACAGGCTCTCAGGGTTCAGGAAATTCCTCCCTGGTTTCTAGGTCTTTTGCCCACTCCTAAGGCTCTAATGTTATCCCAATGTGTCCAAAATTAAGCCCAAATATACCTCAATTCACTCAATTAATTCACTCTAAAATTTTATGTGTTAAGCCCATGTATTGCGATAGGTCGGGTCGAGGTGTAGCGATACTCGGGGGTGTCGCGATAGGTTGAGGTGTCGCGATACCTGGGAGTGTCACGATAGGTCGAGGTGTCACGATACCTGGGAGTGTCGCGATAGGTCGAGGTGTCATGATACCTGGGAGTGTCGTGATAGGTTGGGAGTGTCGCGATACTTGGGAGTGTCATGATACCTGGGAGTGTCGCGATACCTGGGAGTGTCGCGATAGGTCGAGGTGTCGCGATACCTGAGAGTGTCGTAATAGGTCGAGGTGTCGCGATACCTGGGAGTGTCACAATAGGTCGAGGTGTCGTGATACCCTGAGGTGTTGCGATACGTCAAGATATGGTGAATTTTTCTATTCTGTCTAGTGATCCTAGGAGCTCTAGGGCTGCGCAGTATCGTGGTGCACTCAGAATCGTGATTGGGGCAACTTTTCAGTGTGTCGTGATAGCTCGAGCTCGACGCCTTGGAGTTTGCGCAGACAGAATCTGTACCTGCTGAGCTTGCTGGAGATGATGATGAAGCTAAAACCTGCAAGAAACATGCAAAAACACACACAAACAAGAACACACACTCGCTCTCTCTCAAACTCGCACAAAGAAAATGAGGGAAATGATTTGGAAGTGGGAATATAAGGTGGAGAAGGAGATGAGGATGGAGATGAAGATGGAGATGGAGATGGAGATGGAGATGGAGATGGAGATGGAGAAAAATCAGAAATTTACCTACTACTTACCATTCCAACGCGTCCTCTCTACGTCTTACCATCACACGCTCGTCCTCAAAGCTCGAATCCCCGGCAACGGCGCCAAAATTTGATGTAGCTCAGTGATGAGTAGCACCTCCTTTAATGTCAATCCGGGAAGACATGAGGATGGTATGAAGACCTCGAGCAAGTGATGGCACAAATGTGTGAGTGAGAAGCACACTAACATGCACACACATACACACACGCGCACACACGGCAAGAACAAAAAGAGTAAGACAATGGAATCACTTCTATTATAACCAAGTTCTCATACAAGCTCAAAACTACCTTTGGCCTAGTTAAAAATTAGGTTCCAGGGCTTATTCGAGGGCTCAAACGAGATCTAAAAAATATGAAAATTGGCAGGCAACTACTTCTAAGGCTCCTCAAGCTCGAGGACTCCTCGGCTTGTACAAAATGGAACTACAAAAAGGTGAAACGATATTTACAAGTGTTTTTAGTGATGAGAATCACTTTTAAAATGATGTAAGGTTTGGAAAATTTTAATGGGTTGCCTTAGTGCTAGATCTGCATGTATGTCGTACTTGCTTCTCCCCATCTGATGCCAACAACCTTTGTCATAACATACTCGTTTAGGCTCTCATAGTGCTTCTTTTGCATTAGATTGCTATACTATGGCTACCTCTAGTCTCTATGATGAGAATGAGGCTGTTTCATTTGATGAAACCCAAAATTCAAAAAATTGGATGGCTGCTATGCAATTTGAATATGATGCTATAATGAAAAATGGTACCTAGTCTTTATGTGACTTGCCTCTTGGCAAGAAGGGCATTGGCACTAAGTGGGTATACAAACCTAAGCGTAAGCCTGATGGAACAATTGAAAGGTATAAGGCTAGGCTTGTTGCAAAGGGTTATGCTCAGGAACGAGGCATTGATTTTGATGAGACCTTTGCTCTTACTTGCCGAATGACTATTGTTCATAGCATTTATGCACTTGCAGCTCATCATGGTTGGAATGTACATTAGTTGGACATTAAAATTGAATTTCTAAAATGTGATTTGCATGAAGAAGTGTATGTTTTCCAGCCCCATGGCTTTGTGTAGAAAGGGCAAAAAAACCATGTATCCATGTTAAAGAAGGCATTATATGGTTTAAAGTAAGCACCATGTGCTTGGTATGAAAAGATACATGCATATCTGATTGCACATGGTTTTGAGAATAGTCCAACTAAAAGCACCTCATATGTTAAGCATGCTAATGATGTGCTTCTAATCATTGTTGTGTATGTTGATGACATGCTGCTCATTGGTCCTCATGAGAAGCATATTGCTGATTTCAAGGCTGATTTGCATGCCTCATTTGAGATGTCTGATTTGGGGCATTTGCATCATTATTTGGGAATTCAATCTATGCAAATAGATGGCAGAATAGCTTTGTGTCGAATGAAATATATTGACACATTATTATAGCGTTTTCCCCTTGAAGACTGCAAACATTGCCATTCTTATGGAGAAAGGTTTATGATTGAGTCTTCATGATGTTGGAGATGCATTTGATGTTGTTCTCTATCAACAAGTTGTTGGATGCTTGATTTACTTATGCATTACTTGGCTAGATATTCAGTTTTTTGTCTCAGAGATGAGCATATTTATGCATTGCCCAAGTGTCAAGCATTGACAGGCGGCTAAGCGCATCTTTTGCTACTTGAGTGGCACTTGGCTACTTGGATTGTTTTATCCCAAAAGGGGATCACTACTGCTAGATTTACATGTTTTTTTTTACTTTGATTGGGTTGATTGCTATGACACACGTGTGTCCACTAGTGGATTTTGCTTCATGTTTGGTAGCTCACGTATATCTTGGTTGAGCAGAAGCAGCCTACTATGGCCACTTCCAGTTGCAAGGCTGAGTATAGGGCAACTTTCATAGTGATTGTTGAGTGTGTATGGCTCAGATGCCTTATGGATGATTTGGGTGTTGGTCAATCTTCTACCACCATCATCTTCACTAACAGTCAGAGCACATTGGCACTTGTGAGGAACCCTGTGTTCCATGCTCGCACTAAGCACATTGAGGTGCTTAGTGCGAGCATGGAGAGGTTCTCTACTGGAGAGATCATCTATCACTATGTCAGGGAGAGGTTCTCTACTGGAGAGATCATCTTGGCATATGTGCCCACATAGGAGAACATTGCAGAGCTTTCCACGAAGGCTCTCCCTAGGGAGAAGTTTGAAGCTTTCCATAAAGCTTTGGGCTTACTTCCTTTTGTGGATCGATTCCACATAGCTTGGCACTTCCTTATACATGAGTGTGAGCTCCTTGTTCACTGCATCACTCATAGGGAGTATTTGTTGATATATTTAGGTAGTGATGTGTGTGAACACATTAGGACCATCAGGGCATTTTTTCCCTCTTTAGGAGGTTTTTTTTCCCCGGCTTGTGTATATGCCTATTGCCCTAACTGGTTACTTTTCTTTGTACATTCTAGTGGTAATACATTCAGTATTGTGTGTTATGCTCCAAGCTTCTTCTTCTTCTTCCTTGTGTTGTTTGCGTGCTTTCGTGGACCTCAAACTCCAATAGTCAAGGCATTCGAATTGCCTTTCATCATCAAATGAAGAGTAGAAGAAAAAATATTGTATGAATCGGGAAGACCATTTAGAACAATCTGCGCAAGTGAACTGTGAGGCAAGACTTCATCAACAGAAATCAACTGTTCCTTCAAATCTTTGATCTTTGTTAGAATAATGTCCATGGAATCTCCTTCATTCATGTGCTCACTCTCCAATTGTTTTCATAGGTAAGCAAGATGAGCCTCATTCCTTGCCTGGTATAAAGTGATAAGTGTATCCCAAGCATCCTTAGTTGTTCTACAAGAGTGAATGTGAGGAATAATGGCACATTTGACAAATAAGGCTATCAATGTGTGTGCCTGAGCATCTCTGCCATCCCAACAAAGTTTTTGTGCAGTAGGTGCAAGAGGAACTGAAGCACGAAGAGGAACATGAAGAATATCATCATCTTCAACTCCATCCACATCACCTTCAACAACTATATTTGCAGGTGTAATAGGACGTTTTTCAACACCCTACACAATATTCCACAGTCCTTTTCCAACCAATACATGATGCATCATATAAGCTCATAATGGGTAATTGGTACCGTCCAACTTATCCTCAATAGACAACATATGGAATACATCACTACTTTCAGCCATGGCCATTGACTAAAATACTCTCATGCAGAAAAATGATTGTATCTCAAAAAGTTGAATAGAACTACCCTACCGAGTTCTGCTAGATTTGTAGCAGACTTTGAGGTGCTTATATTGGCGAACCAAAACTTGTATATATCTTTGGCACAAAAAGATGAAATTGCCTACATAAGCGCTATAGTAGTGCGTTCGGAGGCCAAGATAGGCTCAAATTGCGATTTTGGCACAATAGAGCGAAGCAATTTTGATCTTCTAATTACCTTGAGTATGCTCATAAAATTTCATGCGATTCTAAGACTGTGACTGCAGAGGTGTTCATGATGCCATAGATGAAGCGACAACCTGCTCTGATACCAATTGTTAGAGTTCAAGGTCTACAGAAACATGCGAGCAACACAAGGAAGGAGAAGAAGCTTGGAGCACAACACACAATACTGAATGTATTACCACTAGAATGTACAAAGATAAGTAACCCATTAGGGAAATAGGCGTATATACAAGCCGAGGAAAAAAACTTCATAAAGAGGGAAAAAGTGCCTTGATGGTCCTACTGTGTTCACAAATACCTAAATATATCAACAATGTCGTGGGTTTGGATCTAAAACTAGTGGAACAATCTGAATCCTTATCTAGGTTGCATTTATTTGATTGAATAATTGAAAAATATCGAATATGTTCATTTTATTTGTGGTTATCCGAATAAACAACAAAAAAACGGACACAGATGCGCTTTTGATTGAAAATTTTTTGATCGAAAGTGCTTTCGATTGAAAACCTATTTCTAAGAAAAAATATATATAATTTTAGAGTCGATCGAAAAGGTCATTCAAGAATCGGGAAGACCATTTAGAACAACATGCACAAGTAAACTGTCAAGCAAGACTTCATCAACTGTTCCTTCAAATCTTTGATCTTTGTTAGAAAACTGTCCACGGAATCCCCTTCATTCATGTGGTCACTCTCCAACTATTTTTGGAGGTAAGCAACATGAGCCTCATTCCTTGCTTGGTATAAAATGATAAGTGTATCCCAAGCATCCTTAGTTGTTCTGCAAGAGCGAATGTGAGGAATAATAGCATGCTTGACAGACAAGGCTATCAATGCATGTGCATGAGCATCTCTGTCATCCCAACAAATTTGTTGTGCAGTAGGTGCAAGAGGAACCAAAGCACGAAGAGGAACATGAAGAATATCATCATCTTCAACTCCATCTGCATCACCTTTAACAACTATATTTGCAGGTGTAATAAGATGTTTTTCAATACCTTACACAATATTCCACAGTCCTTTTGCAACCAATACATGATGCATCATATAAGCTCATAATGTGTAATTGGTATCGTCCAACTTATCCTCAATAGCCAACATACAAACTACATCATTGCTTTCAGCCATGACCACTGACTAAAATACCCTCATGCAGAAAAATGAATGTATCTCTGTTGGAGTTAGACATCTGCGGAAGCACGCGAACAGCACAAGGAATAAGAAGAAGCTTGGATCACAACACACAATACTGAATGTATTACCACTAGAACGTACAAAGATAAGTAGCCCATTAGGGCAATAGGCATATATACAAGGGGGGGGGGGGAAACCTCCCAAAGAGGGGAAAAAGTGCCCTGGTGATCTTGGAGTGTTCACACACATGACTACCTAAATATATATCCCCCTGGGAGTGATGCGGTGAACAAGTAGCTGGCACTCATGTATCAGGAAGTGCCAAGCTATGTGGAAGTCACTCCACAAAAGGAAGTAAGCCCAAAGCTTTGCGGAAAGCTTCAAACTTCTCCCTAGGCAAAGCCTTCATGAAAAGGTCTACAATGTTCTCCTGCGTGGGCACATATGCCAAGCTGATCTCCCCAAAAAGAACCTCTCCCTGACATAATGATAACACACCTCAATGTGCTTAGTGCGATCATGGAACACAGGGTTCCTCACAACTGCCAATGCACTCTGATTGTTAGTGAAGATGGTGGTGGCAAAAGACTGACCAACACCCAAATCAGCCATAAGGCGTCTGAGCCACACACACTCAACCATCGCTGTGAAAGCTGCCCTATACTCAGCCTCACAACTAGAACTGGCCACAATAGGCTGCTTCTTGCTCAACCAAGATATACATGAGCTACCAAGCATGAAGTAAAAGCCACTAGTGGACACACGAGTGTCATAGCAACCAACCTAGTCTGAGTCAAAAAAAGCATGCAAATCTGGTGGTAGTAATCCCCCCTTGGGATAAAACAACCCAAATAGCGGAGTACCACTCAAGTAGCAAAAGATGCGCTTAACTGCCTGCCAATGGTTGACACCTGGGCAATGCATAAACCTACTCATCTGTGAGACAACAAACTGAATATCTAGCCAAGTAATGCATAAGTAAATCAGGCATCCAATAGCCTGTTTATAGAGGACAACATCAAATGCATCTCCAGCATCATGAAGACTCAATCGTAAACCTATCTCCATAGGAGTGGCAATAGGCTTACAGTCTTCAAAGCCAACACGTTGCAATAATGTGTCAATATATTTCGTTTGACACAAAGCCATTCCACCATCAACTTGCATAAACTGAATGCCCAAATAGTGATGCGAATGCCCCAAATCAGACATCTCAAATGAGGCATGCAAATCGGCCTTAAGATTAGCAATATGCTTCTCAATAGGACCAGCGAGCAGCATGTCATCAACGTAGACAAAAATGATCAGAAGCACATCATGAGCACACTTAACATATAAGGTGCTTTTAGTTGGACTGTTCTCAAAACCATGTGCAATTAGATAGGCATGTATGTTCTCATACCAAGCATATGGTGCTTGCTTTAAACCATATAATGCCTTCTTTAACCTGCACACCTCGTTTTCATGCCCTTTCTGCACAAAGCCACAGGGCTGAAAAACATACACGTCTTCATGCAAGTCACCATTCAGAAATGCATTTTTAATGTCCAACTAATGTACATTCTAACCATGATGGGTTGCACGTGCACAAATGCTCCGAACAGTAGTCATACGGCATGTAGGTGCAAAGGTATCATCAAAATCAATGCCTCTTTCCTGTGCATAACCCTTTGTAACAAGCTTGGCTTTATACCTATCAAATGTTCCATTAGGCTTACACTTTAGCTTGTAAAACCACTTAGTGCCAATGGCCTTCTTGCCAGGAGGCAAGTCACATAAAGACCAAGAACCATTCTTCATCATAGCATCATATTCAAATTGCATAGCAGCCATCCAATTTTCTGAATTTTGTGCTTCATCAAAAGAAACAGGCTCATTCTCATCATAGAGGCTAGATGCAGCCATAGCATAGCAATCTAATGCAAAAGAGGCACTATGAGAGCCTGATCCAGTACGATATGAAAGAGGTGCATCTAATTTGTTGTCACACAAAGTCTGCACCAGCCATTTTGGCATAGTTTTTACCTCCTCAATTTTAGCTCTCTCATCCACAAGTGCATCATGTAAATTTGCATCAAAAATGGGATGATCTGCATCATCACATGAAACTTGCAAAGGCTGAGAAGTTGCCTCATTAGGACCAGCACTAAACTGTCCACCTATAAAAAGAGGAAGCAAAGTATCATACATGTCTTTGGAGCAAACAGATGTCTCCTTAGTACATGAAAGAAATGGCTGCATAGCATCTTCCACAAAAACAACATCACGGCTAACCAGAATGTGTTTAGTCTGTGGATAATACAGACGATAGCCTTTACTTTTAGAACTATACCCAACAAAAACACATTTTACTGCTTTATCATCCAATTTTCTACGATGTTGTTTAGGCACTAAGGCATATGATAAACAACCAAAAACATGAAGATGAGCAACAGATGGCTTGCGATCATGCCAAGTCTCATATGGAGTGATAGATTGCAGCACTTTAGTGGGACACCTATTAAGTACATATGCTGCACACATGATAGCCTTAAGCCAAAAACTATGTGGTAAAGCCTGACTCTTGACCATACACCTCGCCATCTTCATGAGTGACCTGTTCTTTTGGTTCAGCAACTCCATTTTGTTGAGGTGTATATGGCATTGTAGACTGGTGTTTTATCCCACGTTCAGCCAGAAATGCATTAAAATCAGAAGACATATATTCCCCCCCTCGATCAGAATGGAGGGTGCCCATTTTACATGCTGACAGATTTTCAGCCAAAACCAAAAATTGTTTGAAGCACATGAACACTTCGGACTTTGCCTTCAATGGATATGCCCATGCATGCCTAGAAAAATCTTCTATGAAAGTCACGAAGTAAAGATAATTTCCAAAAGAAGATGTCTGCATAGGACCACAAACATCACTATGTACAAGCTCCAATTTCTGAGTAGCCCGAACTGAACCATCTTTTGGAAAGGAGGAACACTGCATTTTGCCCAAAATATAGCCTTCATAAACATGTTTTCTAGGTGCCTCAGGTTTGGGCAAAGAGGACACCATTTTAGATTTCTACAGGCATAGAAAACTAGCAAAATTCAGAGACGGAAGCATTCATGCCAAAGCTTTGCATCTGACATAGCCTGAGAATCATGTACTGCACATGCCGGATCACTTACGGATCTTTCATAGTCTATGAGCTTATACAGCCCATGACATAAAATGCCAGAAGCAATAATCACGTTGCCATTTGATAGATCATGAATTGTACATCTATCATTACCAAATTTCACAACCAAGCCAATCTTGGATAATGCAAAAACTGATAACAGATTTTTCTTGATCCCTGGCACAAACAAAGCATTTGATAAAGTGAAAGAACTACCATCAACAGTAGTCAAAATGATCTTACCAACTCCCATAATAGGATAAGAGGAGTTGTTGGCACATGTAACAGTATTCCTTGTAGGGTAGGCTCGAGTGAAGAGAAGAAACTGTGTTGTGAGGTAATATGTTTGGTCTCCCCATTGTCAAAGTACCAAACATCTGAGTCTACTGCAGACATGCACTATTCATGAGAAGATGGATCAAAACTGCAAATAGTAGTAAACGCCCATTCTTCTTCTTGCACAAGATTAGCAGACTCTGTTTTTGGTGTAGAGGCCTCTACAGCAACCATTCCAACCTCTTTCTTCTTTTCCTCTTTAGCAGCCAGTTTTGGACAGTTCTTTATGATATGATCATTTCCTTTACAGTACTTGCAAAATAATTTTTGCTTTTCTATTTTCTTTTCATCTTTGTCTTCCCTCTTTGATTGTGCAGAATTAGCAGATTTCTGTTTACTAGTTAAAGAGCTCTATTTTCCTTTGCCCTTCTGACTAGCCAAGAAAGCTTGATCTGTAACACGCATAATGGACCTGTTCTGCCTGGACTGATCCTCCTGCAACAGAACAGAGACTAACTCCTCAAATGACAAGGCATTTGGATTTCCTTTCATCATCAACCGAAGAGTAGAAGCAAAACTCCTATGAATCAGGAAGACCATTCAGAACAGTCTACACAGTGAGCTATCTATTATAACCTCATCAACATAAATCCACTGCTCCTTCAAGTCTTTGATCTTTGTTAGAAAATTATAAGCGCCTCGAAGTCTGCTACAGATCTAGCAGAACTTGGCAGGGTACTTCTATTCAACTTTTTGAGATATAATCATTTTTTTGCATGAGGGTATTTTAGTTAGTGGCCATGGTTGAAAGCAGTGATTTATTCCATATGTTGGCTATTGAGGATAAGTTGTACGGTACCAATTACCCATTATGAGATTATATGATGCGTCATGTATTGGTTGTAAAAGGACTATGGAATGTTGTGTAAGGTGTTGAAAAATGTCCTATTACACCTGCAAATATAGTTGTTGAAGGTGATGTAGATGGAGTTGAAGATGATGATATTCTTCATGTTCCTCTTTGTGCTTCGATTCATCTTGCACCTACTGCACAACAAATTTGTTGGGATGGCATAGATGCTTAGGCACATGCATTGATAGCCTTGTCTATCAAACGTGCCATTATTCTTCACATTCGCTCTTGCAGAACAACGAAGGATGCTTGGGATACACTTATCACTTTATAATAGGCAAGGAATGAGGCTCATATTGCTTACATTCAAAAATAGTTGGAGAGTGAGCACATGAATGAAGGAGATTCGATGGACAGTTTTCTAACAAAGATCAAAGATTTGAAGGAACAATAAATTTCTATAGATGAAGTCTTTCCTGACAGTTTACTTGTGCAGATTGTTCTAAAATTTTGGTCTCCCCGATTCTGGAATGACCTTTTAGATCGACTATAAAAATATATATTTTTTTGCTTAGAAAAAAATATGTTTCAATTGAAAAGTTTTCAACTGAAAGTGCTTTCGATCAAAAGCGCATCTGTGTCTATTTTTTTGTTGTTTATTTGGATAACCACAAATAAAACGAACATATTCGATATTTTTCAATTATTCAATCAAATAGATGCAACCTAGATAAGGATTCATATTGTTCCACTAGTTTCACATCCAAACCCACGACATTGTTGATATATTTAGGTATGTGTGAACACACTAGGACCGTTAGGGCACTTTTTCCCTCTTTACAAAGGTTTTTTTCTCGGCTTTTATATACGCCTATTGCCCTAATGGGTTACTTATCTTTGTACATTCTAGTGGTAATACATTCAGTATTGTGTGTTGTGCTCCAAGATTCTTCTCCTTCCTTGTGTTGTTCGCATGTTTCCACAAACCTCGAACTCTAACAATTGGTATCAAAGCAGGTCGTCGCTTCATCTACGGCATCATGAACACCTCTATAGTCACAGTCTTAGAATTGCATGAAATTCAATGAGCATACTCAGGGTGATTAGAAGATCAAAACTGCTTCGCTCTATGGTGCCAAAATCGCAATCTGAGTCTGTTTTGGCCTCCGAATGCAGTATTGTAGTGCTTGTGCAGGCAATTTCATCTTTTTGTGCCAAAGATATATACAGGTTTCAGTTCGCAAGTATAAGTGCCTCGAAGTCTACTATAGGTCTAGCAGAACTGAGTAGGATAGTTCTATTCAACTTTTTGAGATTGTTGATATATTTAGGTAGTGATGTGTGTGAACACTCTAGGATCGTCGAGGCACTTTTTTCCCTCTTTAGGAGGTTTTTTTCCCCTGGCTTGTATATATGCCTATAGCCCTAATGGGCTATATATCTTTGTACATTCTAGTGGTAATACATTCAGTATTGTGTGTTGAGCTCCAAGCTTCTTCTTCTTCCTTGTGTTGTTCGCGTGCTTTCGTAGACATCTAACTCCAACAATTGGTATCAGAGCATGTCACCACTTCATCTAGGGCGTCATCGACACCTCTCCAGTTGCAGTCTCAAAATTGCACGAATTTTGGTGAGCATACTCAGCGTGTTTCCAAGATCAAAACAACTTCATTGTGTCGTGCCCATATCGCGATCTGAGCTCGTTTTGACCTCCGAACGCACTATCGCAGCGCTTCTGTAGGCTATTTCATCTTTTTGTGCCAAAGGTATATACCAGTTTCGGTTCACCAGTATAAGCGTCTCGAAGTCTGCTGCAAGTTTAGCAGAATTTGTCTAGGTAGTTCTGTTCAACTTTTTGAGATACAGTCAATTTTTTGCATCAAGGTATTTTAGTCATCAGCCATGGCTGAAAGTAGTGATGTATTTCGTATGTTGGTTGTTGAGGATAAGTTGGATGGTACCAACTACCCGTTGTGGGCTTATATGATGCGACATGTATTGGTTGCAAAAGGACTATGCAACATTGTGCAAGGTGTTGAAAAACGTCCTATCACACCTGCAACTGTTACAATTGCATGTACTGAAGCTGATGCAGAAGGTGTCGAAGATGATGATATTCTGCATATTCCCATTTGTGCTATGGTTTCTACTGTAGCTACTACAGAGCAAATTTGTTGGGATGGCAGAGATGCCGAGTCACATGCATTGATAGCTTTGTCTATCAAGCGTGCCATTATTCCTCACATTCGCTCTTGCAGAATAACTAAGGATGCTTGGGGTACACTTACCACGTTGTACGAACCGAAATCTGTATATATCTTTGGCACAAAAAGATAAAATTGCCTGCACAAGTGCTACAATAGCGCATTCGGAGGCCAGAACAAGATTAGATTGTGATTTTGGAACTATAGAGCGAAGCGGTTTTGATCTTCTGATCACCATGAGTATGCTCATCAAATTTCATGCGGTTCTAAGACTGTGACTGCAGAGGTGTTGGTGCCTAGAATGTACAAAGATAAGTAATCCATTAGGGCAATAGGCGTATATACAAGCCGAGGAAAAAAACTTTGTAAAGAGGGAAAAAGTGCAGTGACGATCTTAGTGTGTTCACACATACCTAAATATATCAACAATGTCATGGGTTTGGATGTGAAACTAGTGGAACAACCTGAATCCTTATCTAGGTTGCATTTATTTGATTGAATAATTGAAAAATATAGAATATGTTCATTTTATTTGTGGTTATCTGAATAAACAACAAAAAAACAAACACAGACGCGCTTTTGATCGAAAGCACTTTCGGTTGAAAACTTTTTTATCGAAAGCACTTTCGATTGAAAACCTATTTGTAAGCAAAAGTATATATATTTTTTCCATCGATCAAAAAGGTCATTCCGCACGTGTTTGTTTTCTAGTCTACAGAGCTTTACTATGACCATTTCTTTCATAGAACCCCTTCTTCACAATACCATTTAGGTTTTGATCTATCTTTTATTTATTGTTTATTTTATGGTTATATTCATTGTATCATGCATATTGTATGATTCACATATGTGTCTCTTACATATCTAATTTGTATTTATATAATTAGTTTTATGTTTTTAAATCATCAATTGCATACATGTTCGACACACAAAAGCATTTCTAACTTTTATACCTCAATGAATAAAATTTAAAATGAGCCAGTACTGTGATTGTTTGACTCACTACATGGGTTCTCATTCTCACACTAGTATAGGACTAAGCAATAGATCTATTGAGATTGTTTGAATTACCACCTTGATTCCTACTCTCTTGATAGTATAAGGAGTGTATAGGGACTATTGTGATTGTCTGATTCTTTGACTCTTACTCTTACAATAGCCTGCTGAAAGAGAACAACATCAAAAACCTGTCTCCATAGGAGTGGCAATAGGCTTACAATCTTCAAGGCCAAAACGCTGCAATAATGTGTCAATATATTTCGTTTGACACAAAGCCATTCCACCATCAACTTGCATAAACTGAATGCCCAAATAGTGATGCAAATGCCCCAAATCAGACATCTCAAATGAGGCATGCACATCAGCCTTGAAATCAGCAATATGCTTCTCAATAGGACTAGTGAGCAACATGTCGTCAACAGATAACAATGATCAGAAGCACATCATTAGCACGCTTAACATATAAGGTGCTTTCAGTTCGATTGTTCCCAAAACCATGTGCAACCACATAAGCATGTATCTTCTCATACCAAGCACGTGACTCCTAGGCAATGCATAAACCTGCTCATCTGTGAGAGAGCAAACTCAATATCTGGCCGAGTAATGCATAAGTAAATCAAGCATCCAACAACCTGCTGAAAGAGAACAACATCAAAAGCCTGTCTCCATAGGAGTGGCAATAGGCTTACAGTCTTCAAGGCCAAAACGCTGCAATAATGTGTCAATATATTTCATTTGACACAAAGCCATTCCACCATCAACTTGCATAAATTGAATGCCCAAATAGTGATGCAAATGCCCCAAATCAGACATCTCAAATGAGGCATGCAAATCAGCCTTGAAATCAGCAATATGCTTCTCAATAGGACCAGTGAGCAGCATGTCGTCAACATAGACAACAATGATCAGAAGCACATCATTAGCATGCTTAACATATAAGGTGCTTTCAGTTGGACTGTTCTCAAAACCATGTGCAACTAGATAGGCATGTATCTTCTCATACCAAGCACGTGGTGCTTGCTTTAAACCATATAATGCCTTCTTTAACCTGCACACTTGGTTTTCATGCCCTTTTTGCACAAAGCCACGGGGCTGAAAAACATACACTTCTTCATGCAAGTCACCATTCAAAAATGTTGTTTTAATGTCCAACTGATGTACATTCCAACCATGATGGGTGCAAGTGCACAAATACTCCTAACAGTAGTCATACGGCATGTAGGTGCAAAGGTCTCATCAAAATCAATGCCTCTTTCCTGTGCATAACCCTTTGCAACAAGCCGAGCCTTATACCTATCAACTGTACCATCAGGTTTATGCTTCAGCTTGTATACCCACTTAGTGCCAATGGCCTTCTTGCCAGGAGGCAAGTCACATAAAGACCATGAACCATTCTTCATTATAGCATCATATTCAGATTGCATAACAACCATCCAATTTTCTAAATTATGTGCTTCATCAAAAGAAACAGGCTCATTCTCATCACAGAGACTAGACGCAGCCATAGCATAGCAATTTGATGCAAAGGAGGCACTATGAGAGCCTGAACGAGTACGATATGACAAAGGTGCATCTAATTTGCTGTCACACAAAGTCTGCACCAGCCATTTTGGCATAGTTTTTGCCTCCTCAATATCAGCTCTCTCATCAACAAGTGCATCATGTAAATCTGCATCAGAAATCGAATGATCTACATCATCATATGAAACCTGCAAAGGCTGAGAAGTTGCCTCATTAGGACCAGCACTAGACTGTCCACCTGTAAAAAGAGGCATCAAAGTATCATACATGTCTTTGGAGCTAGCAGATGTCTCCTTAGTACATGAATGCAATGGATGAATAGCATCTTCCACAAAGACAACATCACGGCCAACCAGAATGTGTTTAGTTTGTGGATGATACAGATGATAGCCTTTACTTTCAGAATTGTACCCAACAGAAATACATTTTACTGCCTTATCATCCAATTTTCTGCGATGTTGTTCAGGCACTAGTGCATATGCCAAACAACCAAAAACACGGAGATGAGCAACAGATGGCTTGCAGTCATGCCAAGCCTCATATGGAGTGATAGACTGTAGCGCTTTAGTGGGACACATGTTCAGTACATATGTTGCACACATGACAGCCTCAAGCCAGAAACTATGAGGTAAAGCCTGACTCTTGACCATATACCTCGTTATCTCCATGAGAGACCTGTTCTTCCGTTCAGCAACTCCATTCTGTTGAGGTGTATATGGCACTGTACACTGGTGTTTTATCCCACGTTCAACCAAAAATGCATTAAAATCAGAAGACATATATTTCCCCCCTCGATCAGAACGGAGGGTGCCCATTTTACGTGCTCATAGATTTTTAGCCAAAACCAAAAACTGTTTGAAGCACATGAACACTTCGGACTTTGCTTTGAGTGGATATACCCATGCATGCCTGAAAAAATCATCAATGAAAGTCACGAAGTAAAGGTAATTTCTGAAAGAGGGTGTCTGCATAGGACCATAGACATCACTATGTACAAGCTGCAATTTCTGTGTAGCCTGAACTGAACCATCTTTTGGAAAGGAGGAACACTGGATTTTGCCCAAAATACAACCTTCACAAACATGTTTTCCAGGTGCCTCAAGTTTGGGCAAAGAGGACACCATTTCAGATTTCTACAGGCGTAGCAAACTAGCAAAATTCAGATGACCAAAGCGTGCATGCCAAAGCTTTGCATCTGACATAGCCTGAGAACCATTTACTGCACATGCCAAATCATTTTCAGATCTTTCATAGTATATGAGCTTATACAGCCCACGACATAAAATGCCAGAAGCAATAATCACATCGCCATTTGACAGATCATGAACTGTACACCTGTCATCAACAAATTTCACAACCAAGCCAATCTTGGCTAATGCAAAAACTGATAACATGTTCTTTTTGATCCCTGACACAAATAAAGCATATGACAAAGTGAAAGAACTACCATCAGCAGTAGTCAAAATGATCTTACCGACTCCCATAACAGGATAAGAGGAGTTGTTGGCGCATGTAACAGTATTCCCTGTAGGGGCAGGCTTGAGTGAAGAGAAGAAACTGCGCTACGAGGTAATATGTTTGGCCACCCCACTGTCAAAATACAAAACATCTGAGTCTACTGCAGTCATGCACTGCTCATGAGAAGATGGGTCAAAATTGCCGATAGTGGTAAACGCCCATTCTTCTTCCTGCACAAGATTTGCAGACTCTGTTTTTGGTGTAGAGGCCTCTGCAACAACCATTCCAGCCTCTTTCTTCTTTGCCTCTTTAGCAGCCAGTTTTGGACAGTTCTTTATGATATGATCATTCCCTTTACAGTACTTACAAAACAATTTCTGCTTTTCTGATTTCTTCTCATCTTTATCTTCCTTCTTCGAATATGCAGAATTAGCAGATTTCTGCTTACTAGTTGAAGAGCTCCATTTTCCTTTGCCCTTCTGACTAGCCAGCAAAGCTTGATCTGCAACTCGCATAATGGACCTGTTTTGCATGGACTGATCTTCCTGCAACAGAACAGAGACTAACTCCTCAAATGATAAGGCACTTGGATTGCCTTTCATCATCAACTGAAGATAGAAGCAAAACTCTGATATGAATCAGGAAGACCATTCAGAATGGTCTACACAAGTGAGCTATCTGGTATAACCTCATTAGCAGAAATCAACTGTTCCTTTAGGTCTTTGATGTTCGTTAGGAAACTGTCCATAGAATCACCTTCATTCATGTGCTCACTCTCCAACTGTTTTCGGAGGTTAGCAACATGGGCCTCATTCCTAGCTTGGTACAATGTGGTAAGTGTATCCCAAGCATCCTTAGCTGTTCTGCAAGAGCGAATGTGAGGAATAATGGCACGTTTGACAGACAAAGCTATCAATGCATGTGCCTGGGCATCTATGCCATCCCAGCGAATCTGCTCTGCAGTAGGTGCAGTAGAAACAACAGCACGAACAGGAATCTGCGGAATATCATCTTCGACACCATCTTCATCAACTCCAGCACCTATATTTGCAGTACCTGTAGTCAGAGGTGTAACAGGACGTCTTTCAACACCCTGCACAATGTTCCACAATCCTTTTGCAACCAATACATATCGCATCATATAAGCCCATAATGGGTAGTTGGTACCATCCAACTTATCCTCAATAGCCAACATACGGAATACATCACTGCTTTCAGCCATGGCCGGTGACTAGAATACCTTGATGCAGAAAATTGACTGTATCTCAAAAAGTTGAACAGAACTTCCTAGACGAGTTCTGTTAGACTTGTAGCAGACTTCAAGACGCTTAAACTGGCAAACAGAAACTGGTATATACCTTTGGCACAAAAAGACAAAATAGCCTGCACAAGCACTGCGATAGTGCATTCGGAGGCCGAAACGAGCTCAGATTGCGATTTCGGCACGACAAGGCGAAGCTGTTTTGATCTCTGAAACACCCTGAGTATGCTCACCAAATTTCGTGCGAATCTGAGATTGCAAACGGAGGAGTGTCAACGGCACCCTAGATGAAGCGACGATTTGCTCTGATACCAATTGTTGGAGTTAGACGTCTGCGAAAGCACGCGAACAACACAAGGAAGAAGAAGAAGCTTGGAGCACAAACACACAATACTGAATGTATTACTAGAGAATGTACAAAGATAAATAGCCCATTAGGGCAATAGGCGTATATACAAGCCGGGGGAAAAAAACCTCCTAGAGAGGGAAAAAAGTGCCCCGGCGGTCCTAGTGTGTTCACACACATCACTACCTAAATATATCAACAGTATGCATTTGCGTCCATCTTTTCTCTGCTAACGATGCAATCTCTGTTTTTTCTCATAATAAAAATTGTTTAAAGTCTTTCACTTTTTGAATAGCTTCAGACATAATCCAATAAACTTTTCCTATCACAAACTTATCAGTATCAACAATTTGTAAAAGTTCCACAAAACGTTTAGTGATACCCATGATTTTTTTCAAGATTATGGCCAAAATTTTGTGACTATATTAGAGATGTACACTTCAAAGCCGCAAATCGATTATAAAGAAACTTCTCTAGCCATGCCTCCCATCTTCGATCAACAATCATTTCTACAAGAGTTGGCTTGACTTCCAATAATCCACTGGACACAATATAGACAGTTGCAAATCGTGTAGCACAAAAGATGTGAAGTGCTTTATTGGGAGATTTTGAACAAAAGAGCAAATATGAAAGTTGATGCTCTTTGATAAATTTGACCACATGATTTGCATCTAGTAAACTTTGTTTAATGAAAGATAATCTACATAGATCTTTCAATAATAGATTATTTAGTGTATGAGTTGTGCATGGAACCCAAGTAATGCCTTCATACTTGTTTTGAATTGTAATTCTAGCACTTCAAAAATTAGATGCATTATTAGTCACTATCACAGTCACATTCTTCGAGCCACCCACACACGATATAGCATGTTCATATATCTTTATAAGAAAAACTGATCTTTTCTCTTTAAGAGAAGTATCAATAGCTTCCAAAAACATGTTTCCCTTTGGACATATAACCATGACATTAATCAATGGCTTCTTTTGACAACTTGTCCATCTATTCAATGCTATTGTACATCCATACATGGGTACATAATCAAGCACTGTTCACTTTAGAATAGTTTCAATACTTTTTTTCACTTTATCTACATACTCTATTCACATTTTATTGTAATATGGCATGGTGAATCCTTTCTGTGTAGTTGACATCAAAGCATCTTTGAAAATAGGATTACAAATAACATTGAAAGGAATCCCACATGCTAAAAATGCTTGAGTCCATTTAAGATGAAGCTCGAGACAATCTTGCTTTCCAAAAGCTATAGGCATTGTATTATGTGATCTAGTATGGACATAGCATGGTGACACATTATTAGATCCACTGTTTTTAATACATTCACCAGCTCCACTCTTTTTTGACATAGTTAGAGAAAATGGAATAGATGTATCTTGATTATTCTCAAAAATAGTTTGAGATACTTGAGTAGAAATATCATGGGGATCCTCTATTGGCATTGATGCATCTACTCATTTCTTCTCTACACATGGACTACTTCAAAAGTGCTATGAACTACTCATGCTTTGAGTCTTTTTGATGTGATACCTTGAGATTTACATTTATTTGCATAATTTGCAAAGTGTACCCATATATCATTGTCTGGATTAGAGCATCTTACCACATTATTAGTGATACCTTGAGATTTACATTTATTTGCATAATTTGCAAAGTGTACCCATATATCATTGTCTGGATTAGAGCATCTTACCAAATTATTACTTGTACTTTTATCCGAGTTGGATTTCCTACATAACAATGGCCACAACATTTGCATTGTATTGTGGAGACTATTTTACCCTCTTGATGAATAATCACAAATGCCCATTCTTTTCCCTTTCCCATAGTGCTTGCTTTGTGAAGACTTTATATACAAAAAGACAACATAATTCAATATAAAATAAGATATATATTCCACTAAATATATATCTTAAAGTATATACAAACTACTCTAAATCTCTCTTAAAGTTTTTAAATCTATTAATTTATGTATTTACATTTTCTATCTATTAAAGCTCTCAATCATACACATGCATACTATTATGAACTAAGAATCAATGTCGAGTCAAGAAATCACAATAGATTTTAATTCTCAATCATACACACACATACAATTACACATACCATTGTGAACATAAGAATCAATATTACATCAAACAATCACAATAGTTTTTAATTCTCAATTATTCACACACATATTGTTATACATACTATTGTGAAGTAAAAATCAATGTTCAGTCAAACATTTACAATAGATTTTAATTCTCAATCATATTGTATACACACACTTGTAATTACACATACTATTGTGAAATAAGAATCAATGTTGAGTAAAACAATTACAATAGACTTTAATTCTCAATCATATACCCATATACATTTACACATACTATTGTGAAGTAAAAATCAATGTCGAGTCAAACAATCATAATAGTTTAATTCTCAATCATACAAACACATATATTTACACATACTATTGTGAAGTAAGAATCAATGTTGAGTCAGACAATCACAATAGATTTTAAATTCTCAATCATATGCACATACACTTACATGTACTATTGTGAAGTAAGAATCAATGTTGAGTCAGACAATCACAATAGATTTTAAATTGTCAATCATATGCACACACACTTACACATACTATTGTGAAGTAAGAATCAATGTTGAGTCAGACAATCACAATAGATTTTAAATTATCAATCATATGCACACACACTTACACATACTATTGTGAAGTAAGAATCAATGTTGAGTCAGACAATCACAATAGATTCTAAATTCTCAATCATATGCACATACACTTACACATACTATTGTGAAGTAAGAATCAATGTTGAGTCAAACAATTACAATAGATTTTCATTCACAATTATGCACTCATATGCACCTACACATCCTATCGAATGAAACTTCATTGGATCCCTTGACAATTCAAGGTTATGAGAAGGTGTTAATAAGTCTACAAGACAAAGCCATCTAGAGACCTAGAAACTTCTAGTTCACTTATTAACACCTTCTCAAACATTGAATTATAAAAAAACAAGTTAAAACCTTTTCCAATAAATCCATTGGATTTCATATCACAATCATACACACACATACACATGCGCATACACAATCACATTAGATTTTCACTCACAATCATATGAATTATGCGCACGTACACATGCACATACTATTGTGAAGTCAGAATCAATATTCTTTCAAACAATCACAATGCAATTGTACTCAACATCATACACACACATACATATACGATTGTGAAGTAAGATCAATGTTGAGTAAAACAATCACAATATTTTTTAACTCACAAACAAAAATATTTTTCTCTAGTCTTAATACAAAAATACTTAATATATTTATAACAAGAGCTTATACCTTGTTCTTTGTAAGACACTGTAAGTTTGTAAAAAACAAAGTAACTCTTATGAAAAATGAGTCAAAGTGTATTCTTTTATAAAACAATATTTGACCAAATTCTTTTTGATAAAAAAAACTATTTGATTGAAATCTTTTCGCTTGAAAATGTTTTTGATCGAAAAGTTTTTTGATCAAAAGCGCTTTTGATTGAACAACGCCGAATAACTATGCAAAAAGTATTCAATCATACCGGAATAAGCTGACATGGCACCAAATTATTCAAATTATTCAATGCCATGTCAAATTATTCATAATTCCATAATAATAAGCATAGACGTTTGTATACTCATGCACATTCAACTCATCCATTTTAGATTTTTCAAGGAAATTCTATGGTTGACGTTTATCCTATTTTTGTTGAAGTAAAAAACTTAGAGATTTTTTCCCCCAATGGATCATATGGAATTCCAATATCATTTTGACATGTAAGTGACCTCATCTAGAAAGATTCCCTTCTAGTTTTCTAGTTGAGCACCTCTTGCATGGATATTATTTGAAGCATCAAAAGGACACATATGGTGGACAGAACCGAGAGTGCCTAGAGGATACATATGGATATAGAGTGTTTGGGGGGCCGTTTGTGGAGAAATATGTTCAAGGTACTACGATCACATTTTGTTAGTGTACTTAGTGGACACACCTTTTGGCTCTTGATTTAACCTATCATCAAATTTTGGTAGCTCCTTAGCATCTTGTCTTAGAAATAAAAAGTTAACCTTTCGAGCTCCACACTTTTATTTTTTTGCTTCTAGGTTTGGGTCATTATTTACATTGATTAGCATCCTGAACAACTTAAGTGACTTAACTTCCTTTGACTCATTACACAAATAAAAAGGTTCATGACTATTTTCCAACTAAGTGATTATTTTTCTATAAGGGAAGACTTCATGGAGGGGAGGTAAGCTTGGCTCATGCGTGGTTTCTTTGATCCATACAAATTAAAGAAACATTATGACAAACTATATGAAAATTTTATAACCAAATTAGTGGACATGATCCCTCAATTCCAATTGCTTCAAGTTGCCACTTCTATTGTTTCGAGCAGTGGACGCGCAACTATTTAGGCGTTTTGCCGCACAAATTGTAGCTCCTTTGGCAGCAGTGACCTAGCGCGCTCAGTGATGGCGGACAAAGGTACGAGATACTCAGTTATCTGTAATAACTGTGCTGTGCATCCAGACCAATTGAGCAACCATGTTTTGCAGCTCCTCTTTCTTTTGCTCAAATTGCTGCATCTGAGGAAGTCGCCACTCCTTTGCGCGTCGTGCAGATCGATGGCCTGGTGAGCTTAGATTTTTTTCTCCCTTGATTTTTGGGGTCTTATGAGCTTTATCTCCCACCCACTTTCTATTTATGATGGATTTCGGCCCTTTCCTCTCTTTGTAATGATCAGCGTTACCCTCAAAACTACCCTCATAGCGCGGGTTTCCGTACAATGATTTGTCTCAGGTTTTCTGAATCTGTAGGCATGATGTGACTTACTTGAATTTCAGTCGGAGCTTTATGCATTGAAAATCTAATTGTACGCTGTCAGAATGCCACCAGAAACTTCAAGTGACAAACTGAGTCGTGCATTAGTTCTGGATTAGGTGATGGATGTATTACTTAATAGTACACGGATTTAATAGCTTCTGTAGCGCGCAGTAATTATTTAGTTTGGAATTCAGTTTCAAGGTCTTTTGTTTCCGAGTAAGAGTCCAGGAAGGATCTTTTTGCACCGATGATGCGATTCTAAATTCATTTTGGAGTATGCTTGAGGTTCTAGAATTCGTCTCTCGGAAACAGGATTGTAGCTTCAAATTCACATGATATTTAGCATTATCCCTGTGTTTTTCAACCCAAATTTGGGGATTATGCTCTATTATATGTGATTCACTAGATTTTATTTGTTTCGTAAATAATATGTGTTAGATAGATATATCAATTTTCGTGCTTTCTGGATAGCTTTTTGAATTGATCGAATGAATGGATTTCAAAGGCGCTTTTAGAGGTGTCACACTGGCGGATATGTGCATCTGTCATGGTGAGCAAAATTTTATGTGATTTCTTTTAAAACAGCCAGGCTTACATTTTCTGACTTTTTCTAAGATCTGCCAAAAGGACAATGAATTTGTAAAAGAGGATGTGAGCTGCATCTTCTTCATGGAATTTGGAGTTGGTGTTTAGATTCGCCTCTATGTTACCATATTGTTTTGGTTCTGGTTTGTTAATTATTGACATCAAAGAAGGCATTGAAATGAATTTGGATCCCAAGAGGAGAA
Source organism: Ceratopteris richardii (assembly GCA_020310875.1). Lineage (NCBI taxonomy): Eukaryota > Viridiplantae > Streptophyta > Polypodiopsida > Polypodiales > Pteridaceae > Ceratopteris > Ceratopteris richardii. The sequence continues at coordinate 7,925,844 of CM035426.1, forward strand.
TAGGGTAACTAGCTCACTGGTGATAGTAGATATATTGATGGAAGAAGAGTTCCATGTTTGAGGTTGCTCATAGCTTTGTAAGATATTGAAAATGATTGTTTAGGTTTGAGTATGACCAGCTTAAATCAAGTTGAGAGAGAGATCTCTTGAAATAAGGAAGAAAGTCATTAATTATAAGGATTATAGTGAAATTTCTATTGATTATCCTCACATGGAAGAATTTCAAATTATTAAAAACTTCAAATAGCTTACATTATTTTTTAATAAGTGAGGTGAAAACATTTTGTGCTGATAAAGAGAATAAGATTGTTAAAGGGATGAAGATTTGTAATTGGAAGAGAATTTTGGGGGGGCTATGAGAGAAGAGGGATGGTGCTTGCAAATGTAGATTGTTAGACTTTGAAGGTGATTAGCATGAAGTGGGAACATCACTAATTTTGATGTAATGATCATAGAGGCAATCTCAAGTAGTTTATGACATTTGATTATTTCAACATCGTTACAATTTTTTTGGAGTTTTTAGAGTGGAGCAAGATTCATAGAACTTGCATCTTGCAAGATATTGAGAGAGCAAGCTGAGAGCTTTGAGATGATACAAAACATGAATCAAGATCTTCCTCGTAAATGCATGTCGTAGAGAGAGGAGGATGAATGTGCGAGGAGGGAATTGAAGATGATCTTAACAAGTAATAGCCCAAGATAGAGAATTAGTAACACATGAGAGAAGATATAGTCTTAGACTCGAGAGAATACACGAAAAAAGTCATACACTCCAATTAATAATAGTACATGTACAAGATGATGATATGCTTCAAATTACAAATATGCAAGGTTACATGAAATACTCACAAGCCATCAATACCAAAAGGGAGCTTGTGAGGGAAAGGGACAAAGCATCAAGAGGCTTAGATAATATCTCTAACTAAGCCAATTTTTTTCACAAGAGTAGAGAGATCTCAAAGCGTATAAGCATAAAAGTCCTCCATCAATAGGTATCATCTCCATGTAGTAACACCTCCAATAAGTATTATTTACAGCTCAAAACATAACACCTCCAATAAGTATTATTTATGGCTGAAAACAGTTGTTGTCTTTTAAGCCTCAGCCAAAGGATATGCTTTATTCACTTTTAATGAGCGCATTAAAGCATGTGCTTTTGAACATTACTTTCTGATATTAGGGTTTGATTTTTTATGGTTCAAATGAGGTTGAGTGAGTCAATCTTAAATATGATGAGCAAGCTCTCTTTGAGTACTTCAAGAAACGTGCTTATCTCGCATACCACATTTAGACCATTTGACCAAATTTGACAAGCATTGGCTTTATGTTCATAGCCTAATCCAATGATATTGTTCATGAATATATACGTCGAATGATGCGTAAAGCCTTAAAATTATACAGATTAGAATTTTAATGAGTCCTAAAATTAAAATTCCAACACATGAAGTCTCTCATTTTTCTCAAGTCTGAAGGTGATAAGTAATTAGCTCAAG